>OY728152.1:720188561-720813561 GCA_963277665.1 Viscum album
GATGACCAATGGACATGTCACCCTTGTTCAAATGATACCCTTCATGCATAAAAAATAAAATCACTCGACAGCCTCTAGAAATTTCATTTTGGACTCATGATGTCCTTCAGAATATTCATACACATCATTAGGTTTCCACCAAGAATGTTATACAGATCATGCGACACCCTCCAAACATGTCAAACATGATCATTTAATTTCCTATAAAAATGTCATTATTATTATGAAATTTCCATCAAAAAAAGTAAAATAGTTCAGGATGTTTTCTTTGGGTATGCCCTCTAGGTAGTCAATACATTTCTAGACATCCAAAATCATTTTAGAAAGACAATCAAGACATACTGGGAAGAAAATCAAGATATGTCAAGAAAGCAATTTGGGGATGTCTAGAAGATGTCTCACAGAATGACTACCTTTTCCATTGGATATATTTGGGCAAACATCCAACTAAAATATTTGAAATATAATTACTACTATGACCATGATACATAGGAAACCATTATATTTCCCTTGATTCAATGGGAATCTACCTTGGTGTAATTCCCTCCATGTCTCCGACATTATGACCATCAGGATCCAATCTCTCCCATAGAGATGCCCTAGTACATATGTCTTCCATTCATGTGTAGTGAGATTGGGTACGTATTTTTCCTTGTTTCCCACACCAAACATGGCTCACATGGGCTTAGGGATTTGAAATAATCATATTATTTTCATCATGAATCTCCCCTCCAAGGGTAACCTTATTATGTAATTCATATTTAATGAAATTATATGATATCCCCCATATTATGGTATCCACATCTAGGTGATTCATGGAAGCATAATCAAATGATGATGACATCGATTCCTATTATAACCAAGATATATAGGATGTATTCTTGAGGCTTGATCTCAACACCTAGTACATATGTTCCCCCATATACATTCTTTTCGCATGAAACTAAACTACATGGGTCCAAAGACTATAAGGGTTTTGATTCCTTTTATAAATAGGATATGTTTGACTCCTCATAATTGTTCAATCCCAACATTGATATATTAATTTCCTATCTAGATGGATGTAAAATTAAGAGTGGCTAGTTATATGGATTCATGTAAAAATAAAGTACTTGTTAAGGGGAAATGGATTAAGAACCTCAAATAGATGTAGATGGACTCATTAATATCCCCCCTTTTCACATTTAAGGGTTCAACAATTGATCATTTTTTTGGGTAACCAATCCCATGTTGGTATTAGAAATAGACTTCTGAACTATCACAAATACATAATAGAGTCCCACAGTTTCCAAAAATTACCCCAAAAAGGGTGTGATGAGTAGGACCCCCCATACACTGGACCAATGTGAGTTCCTAAGTGCCATTGGGTCTGAAACCCTAATCGACTGCCTACCTTTTAGAACTAGGTCCATACATTATTATGGATTTGGGAACCATTGTGATTTTATGTGAATTTAAAACATCGTGAAATTGACATAACATATTGTGCATCACATTCAACATCCATCAAAGTCAACCATTGGGATTTTCTCCAAAACCCTCTTTATTCCATCAAATAAACATCACAATGAAATTATATTTTACCTTTGTGTAGTGTATTTTTTACCCATAAATAACACATATAATGTTAGGTTTACCATTATTAAACAACTCTTGAATATGGGTATTCGGTCTTCACCCTTACACAGACACCATGATCTATGTAAGGGTAAATATTAACATAAAAATTATTAGATTTTCTTTTAAAAGGATTTATAAATGGAATCAAAAAAGTGTTCTAAAAAGCATAGAAATACCCCAACAAATCTTAATCTGAAATAAAACATCAAAAACTAAATAACATACATAATAAAAAAATTTAGGGTGTTAGAATTCTCTCCACCATAATGCTTTCTAACCCCAGAAATCAGTTAATATTATGAACTCATAAAGAGAGAAGGCCACTGCTACCTCACTAATGATTCATGCTCCCACGTCCCATGACTATCGCATCTATTCTTCTATAGTACATGGAACAAATTAATTATTTTACCACATAGTACCTTATCTTTTCAATCCATAATCTGAACTGGATGTTTAACCACAGTGTTGTCAGGATCGAGGTCAACATCTTACAATTTAATAACATGGTAATGGTCCAGTTTATACCTACATAGCTAAAAAAACATGGAACCTTTTGTGAATCTATGTCAAACATGATGCAATGTGCAACTGATAATCCAAATTTCTAATAAATTCAATAATTTCAAAAGTTACGACAATCCTCAGTTCCATAATAACCTTATGTACCAAATAATGATGTTCCTAGTGGGGAGATAATCTAAGAAGGATGTTATCACCAATATCAAACTATATTGGGTGAGGAAGATGGTCTGTATAGGATTTATGAAAACTATTAGTTCTCACCAACATCTTCTTGATCAACTGCACATTTTTCATCTCTTGGTCAAGGATTGGTCCAACCAATTACTACTACCCAACTCCACAAATCATAGGGATGATCTAAATGTATTCTAATATAATGATTTAAATTGTTCAATTTTAAATAAATCATGGTAAATATTTTTATGGTAATGTTTTATCAAAGTTAGATTCATTCCCTATAAACCCCAAAGTAAAACACACAAGTTGACAGAATATCTGCATGATTATGGGTGAATCAGTCATTCTTCCCATTTTTTTGAGGGTGATAATTAATTGTTAACTTTATTTGGGTACCCATTACCACCTAAAATCCCCTCTAGAACCTATATGTTAACCATAGTTCATCATTAGATTTAATTGTAGAAGGAACACCACATATCATTACAACCTATTCTATATATAAGGGTCTGATCTCTTCCACCTTTGAAGTTTCCTTAATAAAAAGTAAATGATATGATTTATAGGTCAATCATTTTACACACAAATAATTTTATTATAATAGGGAGTCTATGTTAATCATACCATAAATTATATAGATATCTCATACCCCATATATACCAACAATGAGAAATGATTAAATATGATATAAGGTCTATGGTGTTATGATTTTATCTTTTTTCAAGAAATGCATCATGATTTGAAATTTTCAATCAACCAACTCAAATCTGGACACCAATACTGATGTCTCTGATCATGATTCATCATTTTACTCCAATGGTGAATGAATCAAGAATACTAGTATCCAATAACCATTAAAATTTCCCTCGGTGATACCAAAATGATAATCATTCTATGGAAACACAAATAACCAATTGTAGAATGAGGAAAATGACTCAAGGTCTCCCCACAATTAATAATTTCACTTGAACATTAAAAATTGGTTCCTGATACCTGTTCAAGTTGAATCTGACCATCTAATTATGAAACAACCTATATAGAAGCTATAATAACCTAACCACTAGGCACTTACACAACCAATATCATCTTAGAAAACTATATCATTATAGAACTCTCTTCTATAGATTCATTTATGTCTGGAGTTGGTACCATTAAAATAAATATGTAGGCATGCACAATCCCTATATCAAGGGTATATGAAATAAAAAATTCAAAAATTTAACGATACATTAACCCACATCTCAACCTCATGTTCAGATCTCTCTAAGTAAAAATATACTTTATGTTATAATGATTATAATATACTATGATGTTTCCCCAAAAAAGATATTGGCACCATTTTTTTAGAGAGTGAATCATAGTTTTTAGTTCAATATTAGTTGTGGGATAATTCATCTTAGGATGGGATAATTGGTGAGTTCCCTATGACTGCTCCTGCATTTCTTATACCAATACACACCCCAATCCCATACATTAGGCATCAAATAAAAAATCATTTCCTAAACCATGATATGGAATAATCATAACTGATTTCAATGTCAACCTCACATTCAGTTCCTATAAATACCCATGAATAATAAGTATCCAATACTGATGATCAATGCCCTCTTAGTTCAGTTGAGAGGGACATGATGGTTCTTGAAGATTGACATAATATCATGTTATCACCAGTTATGAGTACATGATCATGATTTACTGACAACTACATTCATATGTCTTTATGGTCACTATGAGTGATTTTTTATTCCCTTCAACATAATGAATGCCTCATTATTTATCATGGGATTGATGAACCATATCTTTAAACCTTTCACAAACTACTTTGTGGTATAATTCCTCAATGATAACCGAGTATAATTGACATTTGAGTAAAATATGATATTCTTGACTATAGTTCAAGACATACTCTTAGAAAAGAATATATATTGGATTATTATAAGTGTTAGTTATAAATTAATGAGGTCCAATTTATGGGACATGTTATCTTAGCAGGTGGTGTAGGAGTTGACTCGAAAAAGGTCAAGTAAGTGTTATCTTGTCTTCCATACAAGAGTTTGAGGGAGGTGTGGGGCTTCCTCGGGTGTGTAGGTTACTATAAGATTATTTCCCCTTATTTCTATTATATATCGGCACCTTGGACTACATTAACCTATAAGGGGTAGCCTTTCGTGTAAATGGAAACATTATAGAAATGGTTTCAAGAGTTCTGTTAGAGGTTGACATGTTCCCCCATCGTGACATTTCCAATGGGGCGTGTCAAGTACATTGTCTTCCATGATGATTCAAGTATCAAAATTGGTTTTTCTCTAACACAATGATAGGAAGTGATTTTCTATAGGTCTGGGTAGTTGAGACCACATGAGAATAGTAATTCAACACTTGATCTTGAGTTTTCTATGGTATTCTACGCACTGAAGGTGTCATGACAATACTTTATGGGTGAGAAGTTAATTATTTCATCTGTCCGTAGGAGTTGAAATTATATATTATCTCCTAAAAATAATATTATGATATAAAGGTGATGTCTATAGTTCCTTCAGAATAATGACATAGAGTTTTTTTATTCTCCTGGGAAGAGGAATGTGTTGGAAGATTCTATCAATAGAAGATCTTGTTCTCAATTACTGAAAGAGGAGTTATAGTGGTTGTACTCAATGTAGTTTTATATAGTAGAAAATGGTATATATTTATCTCAAAATTTGATTTTTGTTACCCCCACTTCTTCAATATAATTTTATGGAGTACCATCTTGGGGAAACTGACTATGAGACCTTACGTACTCTGATATCCACTGCATTTGATCTTGATGGATTTTATGAAGGTGGTGAGAACATCATCATTTTTAGAAGATGGAATATGGTACCAATGATTTTGTGGGTGTGATTGATGAGTGGGTTCCATACATCCCATTTGGAAGTACATCTAGGGGTATAAAAGATATTCCATGACCATCAATGTCAAATTTGGAGGATAGGAATGAAGTGGGATTTAAAAATTTTTGTCTCTTGATGCCTTACATTTCATTAGTGGGAGACTAGGCACTAAGATCAGGTGAGTTTAGCTCAACCGCTTGTGGTTCTATAGTGGAAGTGAGATGAGATGTCTATGAACATCATGATGGGGTTACCCCATGCATTCAGATGAAACGATTCCATCTAAGTAATCATAGACTGACTCGACAATATGGTCCACTTTTTGATTATTCAACGATAGAGTTTAATAGGTTTCTTAGGATAACTCTACATTTAGTGGATAGTTAGGCTTCACAGAGTCCACCATATGATTGTTTCCAACCATGATGTTCACTGCACATCATGATTATAGAGAGGATGGATGGAGTCCTTTGGGTCTAAATTTCATTTGATCCTACTATTTCACCCCAAGAATAATGTGCAGATGGATTAGATAGTTCAGGTCCTGTATGATATGTTATAGGATTTCTTGTTGACCTTTGTCTACTGTAGAGAGTATCATCTAGCCTTAGTGGAGTTTTTATACAAATATATCTACCATTCTACCATTCATATGCCAGTATAATAAATCTTGTATGGGAAACCCTAAATATAAACACTTTGTGGGAATGATCAAGGTGAGTCCATACTCAAGGTCCTAGAGTAGGTACATGCTACAACAGAGAAGGTTTAGGTCATCCCAGAGTAGATAAAGACTACACAAAGAACTCAAATGTCTTGTGTGGACCGATGATGGTGGCCCTTTGATTTAAAGGGGAGATACCATGTGTTCCAAAAGGTTTCACATTTCCAAAGATTATTGAGATTTGGCTGGACAAAAAATTATCTAAAAGTATAATTGGACCTTTCCAGATACTTCACAGAGTCTGTGTGGTGTCATACTACTTCCACCACTTTAGTTAGATCTGTTACATGATGTCTTCAACATGTTAGAGCTAAGGACATATATGCATGAACTATCATTTTTTATTGACTAGGGTGGTATGAAAAATCAAGAATGAATCTACCTTTATAGAGTCCTCAGTGGATATCAAGGATCAGTAGGAGAGCATCCCTTATGTATGAGATATTACTTTTGTTCCTGTCTAATGGAAGTATGGGAATTTTCCGAAGAGAACCTTAGAGCGAGAGACTCATATGTGAGCTCAGTACCCACAACTTTTTGAGTAGTCATTTTCTATTTTAAAGAGGAAAATCCATACGGTTGGGATAATTTAATGTATTTTATTTTTCGGTATAAATCATTGAAATTTATTTAATATTATTTTGATATATTTACACTGAGATATCAATAGATTCAAATACCTAGTGATCCCATAATGAATATTTAAAAAATATTAAATATATTAATATCATTCATGAATAATTTTACAAAAATATTTGAATAACGCTCATATTGAGTCTGTTATTAGAAACATAATTCCACCGTTGAGTTCAAAATGTGGTTTTTATCCAAGTCATGATATAATCATTATAAGAAATAGGTGTTTAAACAAAAATCCTGGGCTCTAAAAAAATTTATTTATTTATTTTATACTATTTCATTGAAGAAATAACATAATTTACTCCTCTATCTCATTATAGAAGAGTCTTAGATTTATCCAAAAAAACCCATGAGACCTATATAAGATTTTTTTCAAATATGTTGGAGAATGACATTGAATCGGAGGATTGGATCCATTTAGAATGGATCATCTATGGAAACAGTGTTTGTGGATATCTTAAAAAAATCAATGCAGAATCATTATTCATTATTGGTGGATCTAAAATCCAAGTTTGAAATTTTATTTATTTGGTTTTATCGCATTTTTGTATCCTATTTCTATAATCAACTAATTTACCTAACAATATTCATTCATTGATTGATGGTAGATTATGGTGAATACTATTTGTTTTATGTTGGATTATTCATTCATTAATATAATGGTAGAGTATTGAGGCTAACCTTTAAATTTCTGAGGTTCATTCCTAATAATTATTTTTTGTATATTTCATCCAAAATTCTTCCAAGAATTATATTCAATGTTTTATTTGACCAGTGGTAATAGAAATACTGATAAATCATTCGTTATGCATATGATATTCATTGTAACGGATTAATATCAGGCATCGGGATTGAGATTTGGTGATTGAATCTAGATTACGAATCAATGACAATAGTTTATAGAGGGATTATATTTATTAAAATTGGTTTTGGAAGTATGTTGATGGAATTTCTATGCGATGAATCATGATCAATATTGATCGACATAATCCAATCTCGGGAAATGAACAATCATAGTTAACCTATATATGCAATCCATTTGTGGGATTTTGGGAATATTTAGTTGTAGTGAAGGCATAAAAAGATGATTCATGAGGAACCAATGGTTTTTGGAAATTTCAGAACGTCACAACATGTAAACCATAGATACACTCTGTGTGGGGCCTTGGATGTGGTGATAGGGCTTCCATAGAGAAGAAAAGTATCACATGCAGTGTGACACATGTCACGGGCCATGTAACCCCTACCTAGAGACATTTAAAGTATCATAGAGGATACATGAGAATAAATATTTATAGGTAAATGTGCATGGGTAGATTACATGGGAAGATCCTGGTATATAGACAAGGCCAGGTACATAGCATGTCCATATATACAAGGGCATGGCTAGAATAATATGGTCATGGACATAAGAATGTCTATGGGTAGCGGTACATGTTCTATACTTCTTAGAAGATTACGTGGAGACCTTTTTCCCATCAACATTGAATAGTTTCCTAAAGGTAGTGTTCCCTCAATCCATCCTTGGGAGATAATAGTTTGGAATTAATTCCTAATAATAGGTTTGAGATCTTATTTAAGGGGATGTTTTTTAGATAGTTTTTGGAATCCGCGTACAAGCCTAGGATGGGATTCTCTATCATATTATTCTTTATGTGGGGTTGTAATAATTATTGTAACCAACTATACATGGGCGTTTATCCCCTTATAATGGGGTTTATCCGTATTGGGTTATTGATATAGCTCATGGATCTGGCTGTAAGGCCCATATGTGTATCAATATATTCCTACATCCAACATGTATTTCATTATGGTGATACCTAATGAACACGATATATTTGATGAACTCCAACAGTGCTATCAGACTCACTGAGTGAGTTATCCAATTTTAGTATAATTACAGACTCTCGAGTATAATCTTAGGATGAAAAGGATATTTTCACCGTACCATGAAACTTAGTGTATACCCTGAGTATATCTAGATGTTTTATTGTATTCCTCATTCTATTATTTACATATCTTGTTTTAAGATAACTATTGTTGATTCTTTATTCCTAGTGATTTTGAGGTGTCCTACTGGGTATTGTAATAATCACCCATGAATAAGATCTTCTGACACATGTCATTTAACAAGATCAAGAAAAATTTAGATTCAGATAAAAAGATTGTATTTCATTCCAGGAGTTGCATTTGATTGTAGTCCCATATTTTAGATTGTTATAATTATTTATTGTTTTGGTTGGACTCTATCAAGTCTTATATACATTCATAATTGTTTTTTTCATACTCTTATTGTAATATTTAGATGTATTCATGCATTTGGTATTAGTAATATTTTACATTTCAACATTGTATGGTCTTGGATATGTGAGTGTGTGTGTGTGTGTACATGTACCCTAGTATAAGGCCTCCCATGTTAGTGTTATGCCTACTCAGAACTTATCTTCAACAAAATGTCTATTGGATATGGGGTTGAGGTATTCTAATGGGCATATCACTAGCCAGTTGGGCCTTAGTGTGTCGGGTCATGACATGTTCGCTTGATGGATTTAACCCATTATATAATATCATCATCCCACCTTTAAGAAAAATTCCACATCAGAATATAATAGAAGTCCATGGTGTATACATATTGACATTAATCATTGATCTAGGGAAACCATACTACCAAATGTTGACCCAATATACAACTCTAAGAAATTTAATTTTCTAAAATATTAACCTAATATATGACTATAGGTAAAAATACCTTTCCCTAATTAATCGATAAATATGAAATCATAACATTCCAACCAAAACATAAGTACACCACCTCTAATGGTCCAACTAGAAAATCTAAACTAACCTGATACCTTAAAACATGCCACAAATAAACCATTCATGCATTTAGATATAAGAAATAACATAGTATGTAATAATCATGTCATATTATTATAATACTTATGGAAACAGACACCCACAAGTGAATCATACAATGCAAGGGTCTCACGGCACACACACACCTAGATGTGAATCATATCAAGAACTGGTATCAGGATCCACACACACACCAAAATGAAAGTCAAATTTGGAAAGGGGACCACCAAACACACATGAAAGTAAAATAATATAATGCATGTAAATTTATATATTTTCTATCAAATGGTAAGGACATATTACCTCAATATTATTGGTGCCCAACACCATGAATTTACACTAGGATCAAACCCATGAAAGGAATTCCCTATAAATGATCCCAATTCATCTAATTTTGGATTCCAACATCATGATATAAGAAGTGTAAAATTAAAAAGGATTGAAATTTAATAGAATTACATAATACGAACCGCCGCAAATGACAGGTCTAGTTCTATCTATGAGATAGAGATTATAATTAACTTGATCTGGTCACCTATCCATCGGAAAATTGAGAAATTCCCATTTGATCGCATCAGAATCAATAGATCTAACAATGAATTATGATATATATTATTTTAACCTATTGAAATATGATTTTCTTATTGTAATTACATATATTTACCACATAAGAGTCACCATATCGATTAAATCTTCATGCATTGAATTGATGGGAGGAAGAGTGAGAAATCCATCTTAAAGGACCACTTTAGTTCATTTTTCTTGAATAAGGGTCAAGAAAATACAAAAAGGTATTGAATAGAGTTTATATAATAAAAAATAGGATTTAAATTGATTAAAATCGGAACTGGATCCATCAGTTATATAGTGAAAGACGCTTGATAGACTGGTTTCTCCAAGAAGATCATGCGGCAACTAACCCATCCACCGTCTGGCCAGTGGAACTACACTGACTATCTGGTGGCACCCATGTGGTTCTTGGGATTCTTCCACAACTATATGATAGATGATGGAACTGGAACAGTTATCCAGTGGCACCCCAATTTCTATAAAGCAACTAGTTGGTTCCACACCTCCTTAAGACTCTGATCATTGGTCCTCGAATTCCTTAAAAAATGAATTAAAAACTAATAAAAAAGGAAATGAAAATATGTAAAAACTAAAGAGAAATATACATTCAAATTTTATGATATTAAAAATATCCCCCTCTAGTAACTTCTCTACCTTGATAAGTTTCTAGAGAGGTATTTTCAAACAACTCAGGACACTAATCTCAATCATATGATTCTATCTTCTAAATATCGTCTAGAATGTGCATGTACTACCAAAAAATATGAATGAGGGAAACAATAATTCCAAAAAAACACTTTATCACATTATTAAATGATACAAATTAGATATTCCAAAAATTATTCATTGAAATAAAAATAAACATTCACATTTTTTATCACATGAATTGGATTGAGCATATACTTCTAAAGAAAAGACACAACGTACATTTTAAATATTCCTTGATGTCATGGAGGAACGATTAATTTGATATCTACTATAATTATTTTCATAGAGTTCTCAAACATTCCTATAAACTGTGGCTCTATCATTATATATTTTTTTAATTTTCAATTAACTAACTGAGGTAACACCCATAATAAAACACGATCCCCTATAGATAAATCCATGGTTTTCACCTCCAGTTAACAAAATAAACTATTCCTACTCTAATTGGTTACCAGAAAAATCTGAATTAACCAAAATTTATCTAAGGTATCCTACATCAAACACCACTTGATAATACATTTATCATCCTCCTCATGTCAACACATTGGTGAAAAACTAGGCTGACCATAGAGAGCCTCAAATAGAGCCATCTGAATCAAAGACTTTAAGTTTTTATTATAAATGAACTCTACGAGGGCCAGATGATCATCCCATGTTCCAAAAAAATATTTAATGAATTCCCTAGCCATAAAATATAAAAACCATATCATCCTTTTTACTACCCAACAATTTTTAGATGATTCATCGTACACAATTTCAACTGAGTCCCCATTGCCTTCGGTAGGAATTTCTAATATTGTGATGTAAATTGAGTGTCTCAGTTGTCTAATATTATCATAGTAAATCCATTAATCCAAAATATCTCTCATATATAGATATTTTATAACTTCCAAAATTAAAGGGGGTATCAAATCGATATGAAATTAGAAACCTTATTTGATCGATCAACCATAACCTATACCACTTCTAAACCTCCCAGAGTCCAGGGTAACCCTATAGAAAAATCCATCATAACATTATATGACTTCGAGAGTAGAAATGGAAGGGGATGAAGATATCCGTATTTTCAAAAATTATCATCCCTAATTCTCTAACATGTGAGACAATGAGAGAAAAAACCTGCAGTTCCCCTTTTTAAAACCAGCCACCATAAATTTCATTTGATATCATGATACATCATAGTTGATCCCTGATGCAAAAACCACTATGATTCATGAGAGTCTCTCATCCAAAGTTCTCTCATAAGATTATAAACCAATACCCTATCAAGGGAATTGGTCACATCATTTGAATCCAAAGACGATATCAAAATTCAGTCCCTACCTAATTACAGTTTCGACATTAATGATAATTTGTGATCAGTCTCCTAGATATATTTGATTCAATCCATTAGGGTATAATTGATGAATAATGGAGTAAATGTCATCACCCCTTGGTCATTAAACTCACCCATAAACTAATATTCCAACAATCTCATCAAATATCAATCTTATAATGATGATCACTCTCCAAGAACCAACATATTTTTGCTAAGAGTGTCTCCTACAAAATTTTATTTCCTAGGATCATAGTCCATATCATTGTAAAGAACCTACAGATACTCATCCTAACATCACTATTGTGGGTCTATGTCTCATTGGGAGAAAAAAAATTCATAGACTCTTATGGCCCACATAAATAAAAAAAATTTATTGCTGAAAATATAATGTCTCCAATATTTGATGGCATGAACCATTATAAATTACTCTACATAATGAGTAGGGTAGTTGTTCTCATCGGGTTTTAGTTTTTGATCCCCATAAGTGACTACCGGATCCTTCTACATCAATAGAACTCCTAGAACATCTCCTACAATATCATAATTAACCTCATGATCAATCCAATGTTTGGGAAAAATTAGAATTATTGTAGATTTAAATCATTTATTTAGATATAAAAAATATTCCTCACAATATCCATTCCATTAAAATTTCAACGCCTTCTTGGAAATCATTGTCTTAGGAGCCTTTAATAGTAAAAATTATTCAATGAACTATTTGTAATATCCCACAAAACAAAGGAATCTTTGAATCCAAAAAATGTTCCTAGGTTATTCCCAAGGTATAACTGACTCTACCTTCTCCAAATCAACATATATTATTATCTTAACAATTGCATGTACAAATAATGTTACCTCTTGGATCCTAAAGTGAACCTTTAATGTCTTGGAATATGGTTGATGTGCTCAAAGTGTACTCAAAATAATCTCATGGTGTTTAGCATGTGACTCCAATAATTTTGAATATATCAAAATATAATCAACTAATTTAATGGTAATGGAGACTAGGTATGGGTGAATGATCATCTTCATGAGATCCATGAATGAAATTAGATCATTATCCTACCCAAAATTAATAACTAGATACTATTACATACTATATATTCTCTTAAATTCTATCTTCAACAAGTCTCATTATCTGACCCATAACTGGATGAAGCTAGAATGAAATTCAATATTAAAAAAACCAATAGGCTCCCCTCAAATGATTGAACAATTTATAAAACATTGAAAACTTATAATCGTGACATTATTTAGCTTCCTATAATCCAGTCATAGATTAAGTTTACTATCCACCTACTTATTGAACAAAAATTGATCACCCTGATGAGATGTTCTCAGTTAGATAATGATTTTCCCCGCTAAATCTCCATGTTTCACATTCTATTAATTAAACTCTATTATTTCTATATGATAATGACGAATCTATATAGGTGTTTCACCTAGGATGAGTTAAATGTCCTACACAATTCCCTTTTCAAGAGGATGACCAGTGATATCTTCTAGAAAAACATTTGGGTAAAGAACAAATATGGGGGAAGGAAAGATGAAACTATTTCCAAATTTATCATAAGAACCATACACATCACATGTAGTGTGATGGATCCTACATTTATAACGTCCAATCTAACAATACTTGATTCTAAACCCCTCTATATGGTCAAAAAATACTTCTCTTCATTTTGAGAGGGGAATGTGACTTGTATCTATTAATAATAGATGTCATTTTGATTACTTGTTAACAAATCGATAAAAAAATCACATCAAAACTAGTCACTTTAAAAAACATAAAATAACCAAGATGTTCTTATCCATAAACTAAAATAGGATACTATAAATACCTATAGATGTGATCTACCTTCATTCCAAATGGTGTGACAAGAACATGGGAAAGAACATAATCGGTAATTCTAAACCTATAATGAAACTTCTTTTTTCTTACAAAACTATTACATCATTTTAAAGATAATCAGCATAAAAGTGTTTCACATCCATGATATAAAGGATTAGTGTCTTAGGAAAATTAAAATGATACTTAAATTTTACAGAAAAAACACAAACATTTATTTGATTTCCAATTCTCTAACTTTTTGTTGGCCCTTTTGATCTCCTTAATACAAGTATTCATCTGAGGATACACATCCAAAAAAGGGTAATTTAAACACCTAGAAAGAGGATGAATAAGAGACATGAAACATGGGTGAGAATAATCATTTTAATTATAATATAATTAAATTATCATAATCTTAATCATTATAAGAATCATTAGATAAAGGCATGGAATGTGGAAATTCAAAAATAGAAGCATCAAGTCTTAGAGGTCAAATAACAGAAAACGTTATGAAAAAATATACATACAGTTCATGAATATTTATCTTTCTGTCATGAGATTCATAAAACATCCCAATGAATTGGAGTTATATATAATTCTGGTAACACCCATCACATCATAACATTTACAAGCGCTATACAATTCTAGGTTCACCCGTGACACCATAACATTTACATTATCTTGCATTCCACATAGAACATATATCAATATTGAACATAAAATAACCCAAACAAAGGAATAGGTTTCATTTAATAAATAATAAATTCAAAAAAAATTATTTACCAAGATAAAATTTAAATAATATTCTTGGTATCAATCATGATTGAAGGTGAAACAATTTCATGAGAAGTAAAAGATATCTTTTTTAGAAAGAAGGTTTCTCTACGAAAAATGCTAGAATTTTTCATAAAACCAGATTGGAAACATTAATATCCCAAAAAATTAAAGTTATTTATAAAATATAATATATTTAAATATAAATAATGTAATTAAATAGAGAAATCCTAGAGAAAGACAATTGGGTTTGCGAATCCCCATACCTTTTTTCTGAAGGATTTCATTACTTCACTAGCTTGGATAATCAAATTAAATTAATTAATGTAAAAATAAATAACCTTTTATACATAAATATGATTCATTTTTGTTTTATTAAGTAAATTTATGGGCTTTTTAATGAGTTAGAGAGTTTAATTTCATAATTCGGGAGTGTTCATTTTCTTGGTTTTCACAATCGGTTCTCTAGTATATGAGTATGGAAGTTCATGTAAAATGGGAATGGTTCTCCAGAATTGGAATTAAATGTTATTAATTAACATACAAAAGTGTAATTGTTCTTAAATTTCATTTTTTTATATTTTATGAGAATTATTTATTAGATAGAATGTTAATGAAATTTATTTAACTTATGTGGCATATTTTACGACCATTACGATCTTCTATCATTTTATTTAAAATCATATTTAGATATTGGTTTGAGAACATTATATAAAATTTAATATGCACAACAAAATCATATTTATCCATAATTACAGTTTTATAAATAGTCTTAAAAGTAGTAGTGAAGAAATTAAAATTCAATATATAACATTTAAATTGAAAAGAAATTCAATGGAAAAGAAATCGGGTTTTACCTCCTGAATTTCTCCACATTGAGAACCTCCTTTGGTAAAAGGAATTGGTCTTTTGATGAGACCAAGATCTCCTAGTTCTGGGTATGGGCTTGGGAATAGTATTTAGTATAACATGTAAAATTCCCAATTATTTAAAGGTGTGAGGAGAAGATGTGGTGATGGATGGTATTTATAGGGGAGGAGATGGGTGTTTTGTCATTATATTATTCATTATTTTATTATGCCGGCTCAAGAATTTAAATAATTGGAGAATTATCATTAAATATATTAAAATAATGAAGTATAGTTCTATATTTTTTTCTTACATCATCCTTACATCATTTAAGAATAAATAATTCATTTATTTAGCTTTTATTGTAAGTTATCATATTACACTATCCACTAAAAATCAAGTATTTTTTAAAAATCCAGAAAATTCACCCAATCCATTTTTTGACCTATAGGATTAAAAAATAAATTCAATTATATTAATTTTTTTCTATATATGAGAAATTTAATTTTTGAATTAAATCATCATTTACTTGGCAAATACTAATTCTAAAATTACACTTGATTTTATAAAAATTTAGAAAATTAAGTGAGGTCACATAAAATATTATTACAATAATAATAAAAAATATATTTTCTATCAATTTATTTTAGGTAAATAAATTTCCTTTTAAGTCATTATATTAATTAAAAAACAATACTTAAATTTTTATAACTTTCAAAAATATCAATACTTAATAAATAATTATTAAAACATATATTTACTTATACCATGATATAATTATATCATATTATCTTTTATAAGATTCCTAAATTTTATCCATGTGTTCATAGGTGAGTTTACTATTCTATTATCTATTTTACTATTCATAATGGTCATAATATGATTCAAAATGACATGTTACTATTCCTTTGGGATAAGTTCCTTAATTTCTAGAAATATATCTTATTTCATTTGTTCTTCAACTATAATGTTTTTATTTTTTTATCTATTTGATTTTATGTAATTTATACTATTTGACTTAATTATTAGAAGGGAATTCCCATTGATAAAATTTCAGATCATTACATTCTTCCCCCCTTACGAAATTTTACCCTCAAAATTTTTTTACATACTATGATAAAAAGAAGTGTGGGTACTTTCCCTTCATCACTTACTTTGGTTCACATGTTTCCTTTTCATACTAATGGTTCTTCCATTGTACTTTTACCATGTGAGTAGTCTTATTGTATAGAACTTTATATCTACAGTCCAATATCTTCACTGGATTCTCCTCATAAGAGAGATCATTTTCCAACTGTACGTCATGTTGATTCAGTACATCCAAGGGGTCTGGTTTGTACCTCCTCGGGAGGGATACATAGAATATGTCATGTACTTCATGCATGGATTGTTTAATTGTTAGTCGATAGGTCACATGTTCAACTTGATCAAGAATCTTGAAGCGGCCAATTTTCCTAGGACTCGGCCATCCATTCTTCATAAATCTCATGATCCTCTTCCATGGAGATATGCAAAGGAATTCCATTTCTTTAACCTAAAACTCAAGATCTCATTGATGGTTATTTACATATCTCTTTTGTCAAATTTGGGTAGCCTCAATGTGATACATAATGGTTTTTACCTTTTCCACCATTTCGTCAACTATTTATAGTCATAGTATCTTATATTCACCGACTTCATCCCTACATGTCGATGTTCTACACCTTCTCCTATAAAGGGCTTCATATGGTTCCATTTAGATGTTCGAGTGGAAACTATTATTGTTAGATAAATAAACCAGAGGCATATGTTTGTACCATCCTCCTTTTAAGTCCATAGAATAAAGGATCAATATATCTTCTAGTGTATAAATAGTTTGTTCAATTACCCATCAGTTTGAGGAAGATTAGTTTTACTAAAGTTCATCTCTGTGTTTAGATCATATTGGAGACACTTCTATAACATAGAGGTGAATCTCAGATCTCGATTTGATAAAATTGATAATGGTCTCCATAAAACCTTTCCACTTATCTATTGTATATCTGTGCAAGTTTATCTGGTGATATTTCATCTCGAATTGCTATAATGTGACCTTCCTTTATTAGAAGATCCACAACAACCCATATAGTATTGTTCCCTATGGATTTCTTCAGGAGTCCAATGAAACATCCCATGGTGATGTCTTCCATTTCCATATTAGTATGGGTAATAGTTTATTTAATGCCTTATAATTTTGTCTTTATACTTCACTTTCTAACATACCAGGAATATAGATTTATAATCAGTCATCTCCTTCTTAGGTTTCTCTCACCAACAGTTCTCCAGAGACCTTGATATATATTTGTGATCCCTGGGTGAATAGAGAAGGTTGAGATTTGTTCATAATTCATAAGATCCTTATTTATCATTATATTGAATGGTATACATAATCATGACCAAATTTCAAAAATAATTCCTTGTCAATTTTAAACTCTAATGATTTTCCCTATCTCATAGCTTCAACCTTCTTCTGAATTTCCACATCATTTCATTGACAATATTTTGTTTTCTCCATTATTTATTATCGAGAAATCATTTAATGAATTATTTATAATGTTACTTCCTAGAGGATTCCCATGTCCATCCCTTTAATATCTAATAATATTGAATACTTTCCAATTATCACCATTGATAATGTTGCAAGATCCTTTCTACTAATAGCATCTTCCACATTATTCACATTGCTAGGATGATAGTGGAATAAAGAGTCATAATCTTTGATGATATTTAACCATCTTCACTGGAACATATTAAGCTCCTCCCGTGTGAATATATGTTAGAGTCTCTTATGATCAGTATATATGAAACCCTTCTCCCCATAAAGATAATGCTGCCAAATTTTCAACACAAAAATCACAACTGTCTACTCTAGATCATGTGTACGATATTTTTCTCATGAAATATCAAATTACTTGAGGTGTGTGCAATCAATTTATCATTTTATAGTAGTACATAGCCTAATACCTTATTTTAATCATCTTTGGGTACTAAAAAGTTTTCACCACTTGTTTGAAGTGTGACTATTGGCACAGTGAATAGCCTCTTTTTTACTCATTAAAGTTGTCTTCACATTCACTGCTCTAAAAAACTTTTCTACCTTATGAGTCATATTGGTTAGAGATTTTCACAATCATTATAAGTTCTTCAAAAATCGCTAGTAATACCCATCTAGTCCAAGAAGACTAGGGATATATTTCACAGATGTTGGCCTTGGCCACACTTCTGTTACCTCTATCTTGGACGGGTCTACAGATATTCCTTTACTGGTGGTAAAATTCCCCATGATTGGTACATCCTACATCAAAACTCAAATTTAATAAAAATTTCATAATTTTTATTCCTTTTAAAATTCATTATCACGGTATTCAAGTGCCCCTCTTGTTCCTCATGTTCCTCCTTTCTCTTGGATTATATCACAATGTCATTAATAATGACTACTACAAATTTTTCTAGGTAATATTTAGAAACTTTATTCAGTAATTACATTAATATTTTGGGGTAATTACTGGTTTTAAAAAGAATTAATATGAACTCATTGTGTTTTTACCTCATTAAAAAATCAATCCAAAGAATATATTCCTTCCTCACCTTTAAATGGTAATATCCCGACTGAAGGTCCACCATAGATGAATAACAAGACCCCCACATAATTTTCCCCACATAGTTGATCAAACAAGTCATCTATATGTGGAAGGGGGTAATTTTTATTTATCATGACTTTTTTCAGATCACGATAATCAATGTAGATGTGCATTGATCCATCCTTCTTCTCGATGAAGAGGACTTGTGCACCCCATGGTGATGGACTCGAGCATATAAAATCCTTGTCCACAATCTCTTATAACTTCTTCTTTAGTTCCTCCATCTCAATGGTGTTCATTATATAAGGTTTCTTTCATATAGGCAATGATCCAAGAATAAGTTCAATTAAGAACTCAACCTACAGATCAGGATGAAGCCCAATCAATACTTTAGGGAATACACCAGTTTAGTCACTCACAATGAGCATATCTTCGATCATGATTCTATCTTCTATCACAATCATATGATCCAAATATTCCTTCTCTTAAGGTATTAATATCCACACTTGATATGATAGATCCGAAGAAGATTCATCCTCCTCCTTACACATGTATATAATTGGGGGATTATTCAGGATGTGATGATTGATCTCTCTTTCCAAACGACTGATGTTGGATTTGTATAAAGTTAATGAATCCATGCCCAAAATATCATCAAACTACACAAAAGGATGTAATACATGATTTTTTTGGAGTTTCAGTCAAAAAACATTAATCAGGGAGAAGTTATACTCTATAGATGAAATAATTTCCCCTTTTTATATTCTTAAATATAACTAAACCTCTATATTTTTTGTAGGTTCATTAATAGTTCTTCTAAAAATTCCAGTTATGAAAGAATTAATTGACCCAAAATAAAATACACCATTCACTATTATAGAATTAATAACTAGAATAACTATCACTACACCATTGTCTGGCTCCACATTAGTAGTAGTGATAGAATAATCCATCCAATTCTCCTTTATATTTGGTGGTTGATGAATCTAATTACCCTATAGGAATCAGGGTTTAGTGGGTTAGCTTGTATAGTTCCCTTTCACCCTACAGTTGAAGCATTAAACCATGGATGGTTCTCTCCTTTACACCACCACATTATCTTAATTCATCATGTTTCTTTGAGATTCATGAGCTTGGTGGCCTTATCTCTGCCACATATAGCATTTCCTCACCCCTTTTAGGAAATTCTAATTTTTCTTATTACAACATTTCTGACACATTGGTGGTTGATTTTTTATTACACATTTTTTACTAGATCCTACATCTTGAATCTTCATGTTTCTTTTCTCATCACCATAGTTTTGGGACCATTCACAAAACCCTATATCGATTTTGAGTGACCATAAAATGACATATTCATAACTCCCAAAGCCTCAAATTTCTAAATTATTTGGAATGTTTATTTTTATACCACTAATGAATATAAAAATTTGTTTTCATTATAGAATAAAAAACAAAAATCATACCATGCAAGCATTGTGAGGTTTTTTTGTTGTTCGTGACAGATTCTCATTCTTTTTTATTAAGCTCTATGAATTGTATCTCAATATTTTTAAGAACAGTTCTTGGTAAATACCTATGAAACATTATCTTAAAGTATTCCCACTATATTTCTTCAATTTAATCCTTCATCTTTGTGTTCTTATTAAACACCCACTATTGGTCAGACTCCATATAAATGAAAAACTGCCGAAGTCACCATCTCTATCTCAGAACATTGAAGTGTATAAAAGATATTAACATTGACATGACCCATAGTTCCATGGTTAGTATATTGAAATATACACTAAATATTTTTGTTCGTTACTGCATAAAATACTCAATTTCCAGTTTCCCCCTCTTAGGTGAATGAGTATGTTCAAAATTATTCTGGTTATTATTCACAGACTAAGAGAGGTGGGTAAGAATCACCATGAAATTTTGTACTCCACCTCCCAAGGCATTAGGGATGTCATTCGATCAATTGCTTAATTGTACCGTACATGGGATATTGGTCTCATTTCTCCCAGTTCCCACAATTTTCTAAAATATAAAATGTTTGAACAAAACATTAATCATCATGTCGATACTAAATAATTTATTCCTTTTTTCAATTAAATCTAATGTCATTTCTATTGTGATCTCCATTTTTAGCATTTTATAAAAATAATTATTCTTGGATGCTTACATATACTTAGTCTCATACTCAGGTTTTTCACTAATGTTATCTAACCCTAATTCCAAAATTATCTAAACTATGATATCATATCAACTACAGAGACCATATTTTTTCTTAAAAAGTTATTAGATAATTTTAAAGATAACAACATAAAAGTGTTACAAAAACAATATCCAAAGGTTTATTGTCTAGGGAAATTATGATCATGCATAAATTTTAAATAAAAAATATAAAAATTTATTTAATTCCATCTTCTCTAGCTTCTTATTTTGCCTTGAGTTCTCTTTAGTACAAGTATCAGCCAAAAGATATAAATAAAAAGAATAGGTAATTTATAATACAATTAAAAGGGTGAATAAAATCATGAAACATGTTTGATCATAATAATAATAGTCATCATATAATAAAAATATCATAACCATAATCCTAAGAGGAAACATTAGATAATGGCATGGAATGTGGAAATGCATAAAAATGAAACTTCATATCTTAGTGGTCAATTAGTACACATTCTTTTGAACAAATCTTGAATCTCTTTCATGAATATTTCACTTTATATCATCAGATTCATTACATTAACCAATTAATTGGAGTACTATATAATTCAAGGTTCACCCGTTACATCATAATATTTATATGTGCCATATAATTTCAGGTGAACCCATCACATCATAACATTTACATTATCATGAATCCCATATAGAAAGTATATCATTCTTAGACAAAAAATAACCCATAGAAAGGAATGGGTTTCATTTCATAAAGCATAAATTAATAAAATTTTTATTTCCCAATATAAAAAGGAAGTAATTTCTTTGGAATCAATATTGGTTGAAGAAGAAATGATTTCATGATAAGTAAAAGATGTGGTTTTTCAGAAAGGAGAGTTCTTTTGTAAAAATATTTTCATTTGTCATAAAACCAGATTGGAAACATGTATATAAAATTAAATAAAAGGTTATGAGAAAAATAATATATTTATGTAAAAATAATGGAACATCGATACTAATAATTTAGTGAAAAAGAGAAAACCTAAAGAAATATAGTTTTGTTTGGGAATTCCCTTACCTTTTCTCTGAATTATTTCATCACTTCAATATCATAGATATGAAAATTAAATTAATTAGTATACAAAAGAGAACCTTTTATACATTATTTTAATCCATTATAGATTTATTAAGTTAATTTATGGGATTTGTAGGAGTTATATAGTTTAATTCCATCATTCATGAGTGTTCAGTTTCTTGGTTTCCATGATCTGTTCACTTGTATAATATTATGGATGTTCATGTAAAATGAGAATGATTTTCCAGAATTAGAATTATATTTAATTTATTAAAATAAATAATTGTAATTGTTCTCATAGGTTATTTGTTTATATGGTAAGAGAATGATTTATTACATATAACATTAATGAAAATGATTTAATTTATTTGGTGGACTTTATGACCATTATGATATTGTATCATTTTATTTAACATAATGTGTATATATTTGTTCAAGAACATTATATAACTTTCAATATGTATAATAAAATTTTATTTAACCAGTATTACGGTTTTATAACCAAACATGAATGTAGTAGTGAAAAATGGAAAGGCATCCTCAATGATGGTAGTAAATCAACAAACCACGGATGATAATTTCATTTTTAGAATAAAAGTAAAAGGGATGATTTTAGAAGATGAATTATTCCATTAATAGAATAAAATTAAATTATATAAAAGATATTTTAGTTTTCATTCCTCTTGGGTTTTTGGATGTTATGATAGGATAAGAAAATAAATGAAATAGAAAATAAATTAAAAGGAAAACAAAGAGGGGTTATCCTCGTGAATTTATTCTCCTTGAGAACCTCCTTAGGGAAACGGGTTTCTTATTTTGATGACACCAAGGGATCCTGGACCTAGAGAAGGGGCTGAGTAGTATTATTTGGAAGAACCTGGACATGGATAAAATACTTAAAGTTTTTAGGAGAATTGGTGGTGATGGAGGTATTTATAGGGGAGGAGAGAGGTGTTTTCTCCTTATTTTAGTCATTGTTTAATTATTTTTTCTCAAAAAATGAATAATTTGATAATTATAACTAAATATATTAGAATAATTAATAATAACTCTATATTTTAGGCTTAAATCATCCAAACATCATCTATGACTCTATAATTCATCCATTTAACTTTTATCATAAATTTCGGTATTTTACGATTCCCTAAATATTCATGTATTTTAGAAAAATCCCAAAATATTACCTTAACCATTTTTCAATTTTGGGAATTGAAAAAGTATCTCAATTTTATGGAAATATTTTTCTAAATATAAGAATTTTAATTTTTAACAAAAATCATGATTTACATGGAAAATATAGATTTTAAAATTATAAATTATTTTATAACACTTTGAAAAATTATGTATGGTCTCATAAAATTTCCTTATAATCATATGAAAAAAAATGTTAATTTATGAATATATTTTATTGGAATAAATTTTCTTTTAAATCATTATCTTAAATTTAAAATATTATTTAATTATTAATGACTTACCAAAATACCAACACTTAATTAAAATTTTAAAAACATTATTTACCTATTCAATGATAAACTTATATCAAATTATCATTTATAATATGCCTAAATTTGATACATAATTTTATAGGTGAGGTTACTATTATATTGGTCAATTTACTATTCCTAATTGTCACAATACCGTAAGACCCCATGATTTCATAGTAAGTTATTTTCTTTAAAGTAATTCACTTGCTTACGCTACATGCAACACTAAGTTCAAGTGCACCGTGACATACCTTACTAGCCGTTCAAAAAGGGGTTCTGAATAGTATTAACTGAATTATAAATTTTCTATACTCCATATAATTTTATAATACATATTAGGTGTTTCTTAGACATAATATAAGAAAAAATTTATTTTTTCAGAGAAAAGAAGTATTTTTCAAAATATGCAATTTTGTCACATTTTAATGGAAAACCATTTTTAAAAAAAATATTTGAAACTTTTATATATTTAATTTAATGTAATTAAATTATTCATTAGAATCATGAGATAAATAAATATTATGGATAAATGTTTGGTACATTTCTGATAACGTTCATATTTTGATGAATACTGAAAAATACTAAATTTTATTTGAAAACAACATTTTTAATCAAAATAATTTAGAGTGTTAAATTATGAATTTTAATGGTTTGGAATTAAAATTAGATTATAATTTTATTATTTAATACAATTTAGGTCATTATAAGTAATTTCACACTTAAATTTGACATAAACACTTGCTAATCTTTTTTTAGTTTTTACATTTTAAAACCCCACTTTTCGGTTTTGACAACAGGAATTAATTATTAATTAATTAATGAAAATTATATGTTTTGAATTTGGTAAAATCTAATTAGTTTTTTAATTTTGAATATCAAAATTAGCTAAGGGTAAATTTTTGGTATTTTTCTGAAAACATTCAATTTTGTTATTAATAGTGAAAAACACTATGTTGTTGTTTAAAACCGACTTTTTAATTAAATAATTATTTAATTTTATTAAATTTATTTAAAGTCAAAATAGATATATAATACCTATATAAGTTCAATTTAATTCATTGGAGTCATTATATAATGAAATTTGATGTATAAAATTTTATTGAACTTTTTATCATCTTTACCCACCTTCTGGAGCATTTTCAAATTTGCATAAAACGTAATTTTACCGCTTTTGTGAATTGAATCTCAAAATTCCGAGAGAAACGGTTAATATTTTTATGTAAAATGTGGTTCAATAAGATGAAAATCTTTTTTGGTGAATAGTACCTTTTGTCTTTTTTTACCACAGTTAAAAGTATATAGGGTAATTAAAGGTAAAAATGATATTATAATTACCCTAACACATGTCCTAATTCTATTGGATATGTGTAATTAGACCATAAATAACCTTAGTAATAAAATATGATCCTTTACGACCACATGGATTATATTAGGATATTTATTATTATTTTATTTAAAGAAGAGTTAAAAGTGTTAAATTCAAGGTTTAATAACTTAACCATTTTTAATATATGGTTATACGTAAGATAAATTCGACTATAAATATTAATTAGAAAGATAAAAATATTTTCTACATAATGGTATTTTATTTATAATTTTTAGAGATTAAATAATTAAATTTATTTATGACATAATGATGATGTAGTAATTACCTTCTTAGTGAAATATTAAAATAGATTATATTATAAATATTAAAATAAATAGAATTTAAAATATTTGATGTCATACAAGAATTTTAAAAGTTAATATGAAATTTTAGTTTTGATTATATAAATTTTTTTCGAAGTGATAAGTTTTTTATGACTTTCAAAAAAACAAAATACCAAATAGTGTCATAATTGACCTAAATTAGTTTTTAAAACAAATACTATATTATTGGATGATATAATATTCCTAAAAATAAACGGTTTGCAAAAAGGTATTAAATAATATTATATATATCCTTAATGAACCACTTGAGGTTCTCTAGGAAGTTTAGAGTATGTTTATTAACCATATAGTATAAGAATACAAGAAGACACGGTAAAAGTTAAACTATTTAACTATGAGTTAAATCTAAGAGATATTGTTAAAATGGTAAACTAAAATTGTCTAAAACCAACTGGTTGAAATAATTTAGACCCATACCCACCTTATCTTTGAAATAAATCATTTTTGAGTCATTATAAACAGAAAATTATTTTATTATAAAATAATATTTCAAGCGTTTCCTAAAGTGACACTCACCTCTCTTATAAAAGGGTACTTTCCCTTCTCTTAATCTCATGCCTCCAACGCCATTTTCCTTGTCCAAACCCTACCTAAATATCTTACCAACTTCCCTCACATCAACCTAGAGGCCTTACTTAGATCATAAAGCCACCCTAGGTATCCCTTTTGATCAACTCCAAAGGAAACACCCGAAGAAGAGGTAATAATTTCACTACCCTCTTTCAAGTTATTTTCTCCTTCCACTTCCACTTTCTTTGTTGTTTCCATGAAAAAATAATAAATCCAGTACCTGATACATACTATTATGTTATTATAAATATGTTACAACTATATTCATTATTCTACCCATCCTATAAATGATATATTCACCATACGTGTGTACGTATGGATTACTATCTCCACACCATGGTATAGTTTGTTATTCAAACACTTCATTATTTGTATGGGTGTAATAATGAGTATAACCGAAGTAAATAATAAATATAAAATTTTAATGATTCTATATATATTATATACCATCCAACTATATAATATTTCACCATCAATATAATGATATTGTCGCTCGTGAGTACATACGGCGTACCGTCTCCAGGAACGCAATGAGATTCATTCCCCATCGTAATCATTCAACAATTATTTTCATTTTATGATTAAGTATAATTTTTATGAAAAAAATATAATTCTATATATGAATCAAATATATCCTATACATAACAAACATGACTTATGTAACAAATCATATAAAGGAAAACGAAGCAGTTAACAACCAAAACAATGATACTACTGAAGTAGCATTAACAAAGCAATATTAGAAGATCATATATGATAACATATTTATTTATTTGGTTCTTGTATAATTTAATAACAATGATTTCACCATTATACATGAGGTTAACCTACCATATACTAAGGAAAATTACAAGTTAAGGGGTTTTCATCTCATTTTTATTCCTGTGAGATTCATGCTATATTTTCCACTATTAGCGTTTGGGTGGTGTATGTATTGCTCATGATTGTATTGTTTGTGTAATATACTTTAATTTATGAGTCTTCACATATTCATTGTATGATCCTACATTAATGGGGTGTATGTTTCGTAATTTACCAAATCATTAAGGGAATTTCAAATTTCAATTTCAACTCATTCGGTTTTATGCAAACTTCATTGATTAATTTACTCCATGATTATGTGTGAAATAAATATTTATTTACTTATATAGTAATTTACACTCCTATTTGTGTGGATATAATTTTTATTCACATAATCACTCCATTTATAACTTCTCAAGTCATCGATATAAACTTGATAAGAGTAATTTTAACTCAATTTCTATTCATTGAGTTAAACATCCAAGTCATTGGTGTTGTTTATACAAGAATATGTGTCCATTTACTATGATTGATTTTCATAGAATATCCAATCATATTGAGTGTATTTAAATTTTTCTTGCATAATTATGTCATTTATTTATCCTTAACCTAAGGATACAGTCTTTATAAAGGAATTCATCTCAAATTACATTCCATCGAGACTTCTTTATTGTTATGCACCAATTCACTTTTATTTGGTGTATATACTATACTTTGACATAGTATATCATGAATCCCTTTATTATCATGATATTATAAATTTTTTATTACCTCAATTATTTTTATTCAAGCATCTCTCATTGGGTTAGGAACTCTAACTAACTTATCATTATAAATGTTTTAAAATTTTATTCTTCTAAATCATTCTCATTAATGTCCATATTTTAAAAATGGTTTTAATGTTTTATTTAAAGGGACATTAATGTTTTAAAATTGAAATTAATTTTAAATGTTTCAAATTGTTATGGGACACTTTTATTCAAACATATATTATAAACATCTTCTTGATCAATAGTGAGACTTTTAAATTATTTCATGAAAAAGGGATATTTCTCTCAAAGATTTTTACTGATCATTTTCAACTATGTCAACATCCTTTATGGGATATTAATCTTGATCAAGGTTGATTTATTATGATAAAAATATTCCATACTATATTGAAGGTTTTGTGATCTGTTTGACTGTGGATGTGGTATTTTTATACCATTCATGGTTTATGGATAAAGTATTGATATCTTGTATGCTAGTTTTAATACGAATTTTTATGCAATGTTTAAAAAATTTAATATGAAGAATGAATTGGACTTAGTAAGTGATGGGTGGATCCCACTATAACTCCTTGATGCATCGGTAGGTCTCATTAGAGAAACTAGTTTCTTGGCACAAGGACTTGAAAAAATCTTATTTGTAGTCATGGTGCAAGGCCTTTACTATGTGGTTATGAAGTCTAGAATTATGCATTACGTCATTATAAAATTTTCTATTGATATTATATGTGATTATTATACTTATAGAATATCCATGTGAATAAGTAAATGAAATTATTTGATTTATATTTGCCATATTTTTCTGATTTTTATGTTTAAAAAGCTTGTGCTTTAGTCTTATACATTGCCTTAAATGTTTATTCTTATTTATGATAGTTTCCGCTTTATTGTTATCCTTACTAAGCATATGAGATCACCCCTTTCTTATATATTATTTTTCCAAAGATAAAAATAAGTATATTATGATTAACCTACAGGAATAGGCTAAGGGATATAACAGTGTTCAATGGGGACACAATGTTGTTTTTTATTTCTTGATGTAATGTAAAACTTATGTATGTATATAGTACTTCCAAGTCTACTAAACTGGTCGGTCTTTCGGGACATGATTCCATGTATCATTCCAATGTAATGTAATAATGAACATATTCTGGGTAACTATGGTTTGGGCATTACAATACTATTCCAAATTTCATGTTACTATTCCATCGGGATAGGTTCCTTAATTTCTAAAAATACCTCTTATTTCATTAATTACTCATTTATATTGTTTTTATTGTGTTATCTAAGTAATTTTTCGTGATTCATACAAAATTAAATAATTATAATAGGGAAATTCCTATTGGTAAAATTTTAGTTCTTTACAAAAATCAACACAACATGAACATATATAAAATAATGGGAAGCTCATATGTCAAATAAAGTTGAAGAAAGATTAGATACCATCAATACTTTTACAATAATAGTTAAAGGTACTTTTTTCCATTATTATGATCTTAATCTATAGAATATACTCTTTCTAGGTCAAATCCATTTCCCTAACCCTGAGTTCAATGACACAGTAGATACAAATAATTCTATAGAGTCATGATCTACTATTATGGCCCTTTAGAAACAATAGGGCTTGATCTCCCCATGACCAACTATGATGCCTTCACATAGAAGAATTGGAGATGACCTCTCCTGAAACATTGATGTCAATATCTTATAGGATTTGGATAAAACTTTACTCGATTCACTTTTTTGAATAACTATAAGACCTAACATAAACCGCTTCTATAGGTGTAACTGGATAAAGCTTACTCTGATCTGGATACCTGGTGAGGCCCTACTGCATCTCCTCTACTTTAATATTCCTATTACTAGAATAGGAACCTATTAATTCACTATGAATATCAATCATAAATCAACTATTGATAAAAAGGAAACAAATTTTTTTATCCCCATCCAATCCCTTCTCAATAGCAGGGGACATTCAAATAACTTCAAAATATTCCATCAAGTAGATGTTTTTAAACTGGAACCCGAAATCAAGGCATAGTCCAATATCCAAGATTCAAAACTTTTATACCTAATTTTAATCCAAAAGAGGATCAAAACAAATAAAATTCATAAAAATAGTAAAATAACCATCCACCATCATTGTTCCTTGATAAGGCCCTATTAAATCCTAATAATTTGATCACTTTAACGTTTCATGAATTATTTCCCCAAACAAAAGGGCCATAAAGGTATATAATGTAAAACCCAATCATCTCCCATCTAGACTCATCATGATAAACCACCTCTTCATGGTTCTATGAAAAATATAAGAATTAAATTTCACCAATTGATCATTTGGATTCTCCACCAAGACAAATATTTATTAGATAATTTATATCCAATCCTCAATGTCATGGGGGACACTAGTACCCTGATAGTATGGAGTATGTTGGAGATATAAATATAATGAAACATAGATCATGGTCAGCCACCTCCACCATAAACTAGAACTAGCATAAATACACTAGCCTAATTTTTTTTCTTTGTAGACCACTTGAGTGACCACAAGAGCATTCTTATGTACATCCCCCTTCACCTATATAGGTACTGTTGGGGTATCCTACCTTTGAATACATTCTGAACCACTTCCCTATATGGTCTCATAGGACAAATTAAAATTAGAATTATCCAAAATTCCATTAAAAACACTTATAAAATCTTTCTATAGCTTAAATAACTACTTCACTATGGGAATTTATAGGTGAACATATAATAATCACTCCAAAGAGACTATTCTTTAGAGGATATCCATGCCTATAACACATTACCCCTTACATATACCAATGAAATAACTCAAGTCTCCACCATATTAATATTAACCACATTCATATTAATATAAAAATTATTTCATTCTCATGTTTAATTAATTTTCATCCAGTAATATTACATCATGAAGCACAACAAATAGATTTCAAATCAAATTCAATTAATTGAATTATTATCTATCACAAGAAAATATATACATGAAATTTATACCTAGATTAATACTCATGATGCATGAATGTACTAAAATCACAAAAAATTTAGTAGAATAATCATACTCATAACTAGTATGAATTGGTAAAAGAAAAACTGATAATAGAAATCTCATCACGGGTAACTCACTGTTCTATTGCATATGAGCTTTCAAGGATAATATGTGACTCCCATACCCAAGTTCCACTCAATATATCACTTTTCTACGATTCCCCAAATTCATTAAAGAAGTAATAAAATTTAAATATCCTTTGATATGAATTTTTATCACCCCAACCTAAATCATTAGGTCCATGCTGGAGTTCCACTAGGCCTCATGTGCATCTCCCAATCTGCAATTGGTTTTATACTAGTGGTGAGTGCCTAAATGATTTCATGGGGAGACTATTCACTCAGTAATAATTGATATTCATAAAAAACATACTGAAACCAAAATATATAACCATATAAATACATATAGAAAACAAAAAAAATTATATATTAAAAATGGAAGAAAAGTCATACAAGAAAAACCAAAGGATCCCCAATGTGCTAGATCAATCTAATGTATAAATATAATAATGTAATAAATGTAAAATAATGTAAATAATCTATATTTTTTCCTAGTATCTCCTCGGTCACCCAATATTCCCCTACTCATATATCTAATACATTTCCCATTTCCTTTTCTAGATCCTTGGCTATAAATATTGCATGAAATTCAATTTTCCCATTGAAGGATTGAGTATAAATATAGAAGGAAACCACCAAAGAATAATTAAAATAAGTTCCTATATATATATGTAATTGTATGACATAATAATAAATTAGATGTGTAAACAATAAATAATGTGTTGAGTTAGTGTATGATAACCAAGTCTCCATAAACCTCAAAACTACCTACTATGAACCAAGCTGGATGGAATGTGAAAATTAATAATTGCATGACTTGTATAATTTTATATGGTACACATGTTGGATTGAAGGATCCATCCAACTATTTAATATCCATGTCCCTCTATTAAGGACAATACCACACCAGCTATTAATGGAATTACATGATATCTACATGTTTAACCCATTCATAACTTTGGGTAAATTTGTACAACTTCATGTTGAATCAATATCTAACTCTGGGGAAATACATGATCACACATGTCAACCAAATATCTCTCTATAGGGAAATACACATTACAATAACTTATATCTAAATTTGAAATCAAAACATGCCGACCACAATGGTGGTACTCCCCTTTTATAGCTCCAACTATCCATTATAGACCAACCTTTTACCTTAAAACCCACCACTGGGAAACCATACATGCATCAAGTCACAAGAAATGATATAAAAATTAATAATTATTATAGATTAATAATATCCTCAAGGCCACACACACGCACACACGCATGTTAATCATGTAAATAAATGGTCTGATGCAAAACAGACACACGCATGTGAATCATATAAATAAAGTGTCTCATGGGTTAGACACACTCCCATATGCTGATCATATCAGACAGGGGTTTAACAGTCCACATTTTCACACACATGAAAATCATGGAATGTAAATTTATATATATTCCACCATATGGTAAGGACTTATTATCTCAAGAGTATCGATGAATGATGCCATGAATTTTCACTCAAATCAAGCCCATGCAACTAATTCCTTATAACAGAAGATAATTAATCTCATGAGGAATTATAGAATCATGATCCATGAATAAGAATAGGAAAAGGGATTGGAATGGATAGGAATTTCCAAAGGATAAGTTCCATAAATAATATATCCTAATATGACTAAGATAAAGAGATGAAAATTTCTTATATCTACCTTCATATTCAATGAAAATTCAAGAAATCCCTATTATATAAAAAATAAATCTATATATATTGTCTTAAGAACCCTGATCTTTGATTACAACCATGATAAAGATCCAATTTTGGATAGAATGGGGTAAACATACCAAATGGGAGTTGTATGATCGAATTAATCTTCAATAATTGAGTAAATTATAAGAAGAGGTCCAAATACACCTTAGAGTAGACCTTCATTTTTTTGTTAAATGATATAAAGGATATAGAATGAAAAATATTTTCCCCCCTAATTAAAATCTGAACTGGCTCCACTGGCTAGCTGGTCAGACTCACCGGCTTGTCAATGTCTCCACAACCTAGATGGTGGATGGACCCCAATTTTCTAGTAGCTCAAAAAAGAGTCTTGAGGTATTTTATATTCCATAATCCATATCATGGAACATAGGTGGTTTATAGGGTTTTTTCACCTTTACTAGCTAGTACTTTTCACTAACCAGCTTGTCGGTGGTGCCCTAGCATCTTTGGAGCTACTTTTAATTTCCAATCCCCCTTAATCCTTTGATCCATACTCCCAAAATGCCTCTAACATTACTTAAAAATTTATAAAAAAATGTAACTATTATATTCTATAATATATGTAGGATGTACCATCAAATTTAATCATTTTACAATAAATTCCTTCTCTAAAGGGTTTAGATTCAATCTAAAGGAGGTGATTCAAATAGTATGGTATGGGTTCTCAAGCATCTTTCTCATTTCTTATTTATGATAAATTATAAATAAAATATTTTAAATATTATATTATTTTAATTAAATGATAATATTCCTATGTCATTGGAATCATTTTTATCCAACAATGACGATATTTTATCCATTACCACTCACTTAACTCATTTTGTAAGTTGTTTCTACGTCAAAAATATGGGTTCTTCAAAAATGATGTTTTTATTACAATTCCACTATTAATATTTTCAATAGAATAATTAATCTATAAAATTTACCCTAAAATGTTATCTTGGTAAAAAATTAATGTTTTTTTAAAAAAATATTTTGTTTTCCCTATTGTTAATCTCATTTGAAAAACATCTTTCAGCACGGTGGTTTTACACTACCTAAGGGAACAATAACGTTTTCATAAAATTTTATCATTTAAGGGTGCTATTAAAAATTTATTTAATGATGGAATATGACATTAATATTCAATTTATTTTATTATTATGATTATGTAATGGTTAAATGTCTATTATAACAATGAAATTACGTAAACAATCATAGTCATTTTTTTGTAATTGAACATAATATTATCATGGAATGTTCTTTAAATAGTTATTATTTCATGATATATTAAACTCATTTGATTTTAAAATTTCTTAAATTTTATACCATGAAACTTCTAATTTGATATAACCATTATAAAAGGATATTTTATTGATACCATCATACTAAATCTATTTTGTAATTATCAATCGAAAGACCTAAAAATGACCGATGTGGATAATGCCAATTTAGTAAATGAATGAAATATGATATCGAATTAAATAATAAATAATAATGATTATAATAAGTAAATAAGATTGAATTTTTTTATTCAATTAAATAATTAATTTATTTTAATTATTCAGGGGGCTAGAGGATATATGAGACGAGGCAGGATTTTAGGTAAGTGTTTTTTCTTTTAAACCTTTAAATTAAATATTTTAAAGTGTTTATGTCATATCTTTATATTACAAATAAATATTGTTTATTTTTTGTCATATATTTCATACTCTATACTTATATTATTTTTTAAGTTTATTATCTTTGGACTTGATTTTCATTAAAAAATGACAGAAATACATTTTCATTATTTTTTCCCAGATCATTTTATATTCTTTGAGAATTGTAAAATGTATATATTTTTTAATTTCTTTCTATAAGAAAGAATGGTCCAAAAAATTTCATTCAATTAAATATAATATTTTTATTTTACAAATTTTCATGTTTTTTCAAATTAATTTTTATTCCCATTTTTTTATAAATTATTTCCATGGAAATTAATGTTATTGGAAATATAATGGAATTATTTTCCTATAAAGCTTCTACATTTTATTTTTAAAGTATTTACCCCACAATTTATCAATTATGTTCCATTAATTTGTCAAATTTACGATATTAACTAATGTTCCAAGTGTTTATTTAAATTTAAACATAATTTATAGGTAGGCTCAGAGTTTATTTTTTATAAGTTAACAAATAAGTTTTAAAAGTTCTATAATGAAAAGTGAATGATTCCAAATATTTTTTCACATTATTTTACTTTATTATTATATATTATTATTAATGAGCTCTGGATATAAATTTATAATTTATTAGGAAATTATTTAGTCTGTGTAGATGATATTTTTAAAATAATTGAATAGATTATTCCATTCAAATGGTAATTTTAATTGGAGATGATATGATACACCAATATACCTTCATTGTATTTCTATTCTTACATGTAGTTTAAAATGGAATTCATTAAATTTAAGAAAATAATAACATGATTTTATTATAAAATTTAAGTTTTTCTATCTTTTTAAAGGAAGTGGTTTGTTTTTAAAGGTAAAATTATAGACTTTTATTGAGTTAATGTTTTCATATGTTTTCACGTATTCTCAAGTAAATTTCAAAATAATTGAATTTCCTTATTCTTGATTATGAGTTTCTTTAGGTAACTATTTGAGAAAAAATTTATATCAAGTTGTAAAGTAAGTTTTTAATCATTTAAAATTTCAAAGTTATTTATTTAGATGTTTTTTGTATGTTTTTTCAAGTGTTTCAATGGTCTAACGCGTTTTCAATTTCATTTGTACCCCTTAATCAACTTTATATTCCCATCCCATGTTTCTAAATGATTTTTATAGGGATTAAGGATACGTAGGAATGATTATGAAGTAATATTTATGGGTATAAGGTTTAATCCTTGAATGAATTTGGATTATCATTTAAATCTATTGTCTTGTTGGGGAAAAATTTTATTTCATAGGAAAATTGTGGGTTCTGTTATGTAAGGTATTTTCATAATCCTTTAAAACTATAAACCAAAAATGGAATCTAAAAGTAAGTTATGTAATATTTTATAAAAATAATATAAATATAGAGTTGTTATTATTATATCTTAATAATAATTTCTACTGATAGAAACTCATTCATCGCACTAATTTAACATTCTCTCTTGGTGAATAGAAAATGCATATGGAAATCATCTTCCGACATTCGCACTTCAAGAATATTATACTACTTATAGTTCTAGGACATGGTTTATAACCTACCACCATTTTATTACAAACCCTGAATTTGTAATATCACCTTTCAAATTATCAAGTTAAAAACTAGAAAATAGTTTCCACAAGCCCAAAAATATTCCACATTAAGAATTCTTTGTAAGGATTCTCCATTAAGACATTCAAGTAACAAGTCACCATGTTTCCAAATATCTCTTGTACGTGATCTTTTTTTTCTTATGTGTTCTCTTAAGAGCCAATTCTTCTGATCCCCACTAAAGTGAAACACATCTTTAGACATTCCTAGAAAATAAATTTAGCCAGTAGTTCTACTGGATTATAAATCGCACTCACATTTAATAGTTTAATGAATCCATATATCTTATTTTTCATAATGAATTTTCCATTGAGAAAAATATGTTTCATACATTGATGAAACATAGGATTCTTGGATATATACATCTCACTTTGGATATCACAGAAGTGTGTTCCAACCTGTTACCTTCTTTTGATTTCCTCTAATAAATACTTCACCCAAACCAAATCTCCCTAAAATTTAATTACTAAAACATACACATCCTATTTGGTTGATAATTATAATAAATCTTGAATTATTTAAATTGAAATCATGATAGTTCCGCTAAATGTAGACTAAAATTGAGGATACACTTCCTTGAGTGTGTATCTACTAAAATGTATGCATCTTTAAACCCTTATTAAAGATTATCCATTTGGAAATATATTGTTTGGTCCAAAAATTATAAAGACATAGATTTTTATTTTTATTTTTTAAAATTATATGGAATTATTATGAGTCTATGAAAATTGACGGTGCATGATTCGAAGGCCCGGTGTGCCCGAAATAAATTTCTGAACATTTTTTAAGGTACGTTTAGAAAACACATGGGTGGTGTTTTCTATATTTTGAACTTGTACTCAAATTAAAAATATAAGAGAACCATTGAATCCACAGTGTCAAGATTCATTAAAGGGAGGCATTACTTCGACCACAATAGGTCGGGTGAAAATTTTAATTTTTTGGACTTTTGAAAATAATTAATAAAATAACATGTTATTTCATTTTATCTTTTTTTCCGTTTCCTCCAATGAAAAAGTGGCATGGAGGGGCCAACGACATGTCAATCCATTAATTAGATTAACTCCTCAATATTTTTAACTATACCATTTGAATTTGGAAGGTTCATTATTAAATGAACCTCAAAATTTCCCAACGATGATACCCACCTTCTCCCCCTCCAATTAATATAGATCCTGGTGAGGGGTATTGGGATAGATTCACCAAGATAAATTTTTCTAGTAATGTACCATGACACCAGCCACTTGGAGGATAGAACCATTTCCAGCAAGCGGTGACGAGCTCCACCGAATAATGAACCAACGAACACCTAATCTACCTCAAGCGCAGATGTTCTTCAATGAATATTAATGTATGGATTTATCTTGTTTTAATTTAAAGATATTTTTGAATCATGTATCCTTCCCCCATTCTTAAGATGCTAACATGGAGGGTGTGGGCAAATGTAACAAGGCCCAGACCATCCGCTACATTTCTAATATATGTGTTCTTCACGGTCCTTATAATTTGGATTGGACGGAACATAGAATGGAGGGTTGAGCAGTGAAGAGGGCATCCCAGGGAAGTTGATGGTACCTACAGATGGAAAAAACGAGCCACCATAGCTCATACAGTGATCTGCAGAAGACCGCCGACATGCCAACAACTATGACCGGTACTAGTGGGTGACGATGGCGGCCAGAAATGGCTAGCTATGGAAGGGATAGTAGCGTGCTGTCATGCACCGCCGGCGGAGAATGTTGCAGCCATAGCCACGATTGGAAAAGATCGCGGCCATCTCGGGCCAGCCATAGAAGGAGGAGGCGGAGTTTCATGTCGTCGCACGATGTTGGAGTTGGCCGCAGCATGAAGCCACGACGATGGAGGTGGGACCCACCCCTACGGGTCACATGGCATCCATGTGGAACCATGTGGCGTCGCCGCTACATTACCCAAAATGCTTAGCCATATAGGAGTAAAGGGGGGAGCGTAACCCTCCCCTCGTGCTAGCTTGCATGAGCCCTAGTGGGCCTCACTTCTAGCAGGCCTCACCCCTCAGCGGGTTGGGCCACGTGATCCCCAATGGGCCATGCCTCTAGTCGGACATGCCTCAAGTGGGCTACGCCCCTCTTTGGGTCGGGTTGGGCCAGCACCGTGGGTCGGGCTAGTTCACGGCCTGAGCCTTCCATGACCCCACCCAGCCGGGTCAGACCTGAATCGGATCGGGTCCAACCAAATCAGATTGGGTCGACCCAAACTTTTTCAGGTTGGCCTAGGCTGAGTCGATCCCAACCAGGCCCAGTTTCACCTAATGAACCATAACTTAAAATCTGACCATTCGTTCAATGAACCATCTAGAGAACATGGACCCTTGTATTGAAACTGTCCTTCTGATATACTGCAATTGAGTTTTGGATAATGATAGAGTACAACTGGGTTGGATCAAACCCAAATCCAACTGGGGCCTCAGTACTAAAATGCTTATAAGTCATAGACCGGTCTTCCAATTGACGCGTCGTCTATCGCGTTGGAACCCTTATGACATGGTGGTGCTTTGGTATACTTCTTCATGGAACATCGTTCCGGTTAAGGTATTACCAATTTCTTGAGGATAAGATCCTCCCAAAATCAAGCGTTCTTAGTGCGAGAATCTCATGGCTAGTTGTAACATGAAGAAAGAACATTGATCTTGTGTGCATCAGCATCTATTGGTCCTATTTGGGCCAGTTCTTAAAAATAATTTGTGGATCAATATCTACCGATCCTTTGTAGGTCTTCACTTAAAGATCCTGTGTGGGTCACCATATATCGATCTTGTGTGGGTCAGCAGCAGAGCCTCAAGATAGAATAAGATGATCCAGTGATACGTCTAATCATCTATACCTCTATACTTGAGTTATATAACTGTTATGAGCTGAGTCCTTACCTTTGTGGTACTTTTAACTTTGTGGTGTTACCTTCATGGTGTTACCTTTGTGTTACTTTTACATTCGTTATGTTACCTACATGGTGTTACCTTTTTGGTACTCTCACCTTCGTGGTGTTACCTTCATGGTGTTACCTTTGATATATTTTTCCTTCATGGATCAGTTGTAAAAATGGATAAAAAGATTGAGCCTTATTTTTAATCAATGATGATAAGAGTATCTTTGGATAACATAGGTATATGTATGGCCATATACCTAAGTAGAGTTGATGACGACTTCTATCTTTGTTTTTGAGGTCTTGATTTGTGGTTTTTCTTTTTTGGAACATTAGGATAACTTCAGGGGTCTCGGGGTCCCTATTGAGTATTTTTATACCCACCCTTGCACGGGCTACACTTGCACCTTGATTTGTCTTGTACAGACTACGAACAACTTTGATCGAGGCTGAGGGAGCCATCACTACATAGGGATTAGAGGTGGAACATTAGACATGATGTGTTATAGTGACTACTGACCTTGAGATATAACTACCCTTTAAGTAGGACCCTTGGTGGTCGATCCAGGAGTGGTTTTCTCTTTTCAGTGGAACTTGTACTTTTCAGTTGGGCTTGTATTCCGACCCCTTTACATCAGTACCCTTTTTACTATAGCAGTTTACATCATGGTTTCTTCTTATTGTGTTCCTTTATTGTGTGTTGTACACGTTTAATGGAATTTCCCTCCCATTTTAAGGATATGACTTTCCGGTGCTAGTCCCCAGCTCATAGCCTATGGATGGCGGACATGGGGTAGTCATGGAAAGGGCCCCAGGGGATAGGTCGTGGCAAAGTAGTATAAAAGGAGTCGGTTCTACTGAAGAACTAGGACCCTAATATTTTTGATGTGGCAATAGTGTTATGTGTTATGAGTGTGGTTTTCGGTTTGGGGAATCCAGTGTTGGTGCGGCAGTCGGCGTATCCATACACCAGGACCCTGAATTCTGATTTCTGACTCAGGGCATGAAAACATTGATTGCATGTGTTTTGAAAAAAAATTCTTATGATTTATTTGAGTAATCTCACCAGGTATAACTTATTGACCGTGGAACACCAATTTTCTTTTAGGATGCTTCCACATAGACAGCCGTCCAGGATTCTAGAGAGAGTAAACTATGACGGCCCAATGAGCAATGACGCTTTTGTGGAGTGCCCTCTTACGGTGATGGTACCATTGAGTTGTTCACCAGTTGAACCACCACCCATTGGGAAGAAGATTCCACCAGTACCACCAGTAGAGGGTTCATGCTGACTGATCATGTTGCAAGAGTTTTAGTGGTAGAGGCCTCTGAGGTTCTGAGGTGAGAGAGATCCGCAAGCGGCTGAGGACTAGTTGGAGGTTGTGCCAGAGTTTTCTGCTTAGTTCGGACACCAGATAATCTAATGGTGATCCTAACTGACAGTCTCTTCTAGGGAGTTGCTGGGAGATGGTGGAGTCTGACACTCCAATTACATGACAAGGCGTTCCTTGCCTAGGCGGACTTTAAGGGCCTTTTTATGGAAGGTTTCATCCTAGAGACCCAATAAAAAAGCTGCTGCACTTACAGCAGGGTGGCATGACTGTGTCCTAGTACTCGGCAAGGTTCACTGATCTCTCCTGCTACTCCACCAACATGGTACAAGACCCTTTATTTAGGGATTGGACCTTTGATCAGGGTCTCCGAAAAGATATTATAGCATCGATGATATCACTCAGCATTCCGACACTGGAGAGGGTGCTATAGTAAGCACTTTTGGTGGAGAGCTTCCTAGCTGAGAAGCCACTAACAGTAAGAGAAACCACTAGATGTCAAGTAGAATAGTCATCTGGAGCTAGCAGTAGGCAGATGACATAGGGGACCAAGTAGGCCAGACATGTTGGATAACCTCGGGATACAGGGTCGGGGGTGAGGGGATCACAGGACTGAAGAGGACAGATGAGGATCAGGCAGTTCTACTCGTGCGGCGGGTAGTGTCACATGGCTCACAACTGCCTGATCCACCATACGAACTACCAGTAGACGGTCGAGGGACCACCAAGGTAGAGGCATAGGTTCAATCAAGGATGTATGCAGGCAGCAAATAGATTTGGTAGAGGAGCTGGCCATGTAGCAGGCGGTGGGTGGGGATTCGAGGTTCTACCTCCACCTCCTTCATGTGGTCCACCATGACCATAGGAAGCAGGAGGATAGGGACAAGATCTGTTCCAGCAGCTGAGGCCTATAACCACGACACTCTGGAGATGACTAGAGGTATGATATGTGTCTACTCCACCTTTGATGAAATCCTTATAGACACAGGTTCCAGTCACTATTTTATTTCCACGGCCCCCATTCGGAGGTCAGAGATTCCAATGGAGTCGTTGGGTCGATCCTTATGACTAGAGACTCCTATGGGAGAAGATTCGGCGACTACGCACTAGTGTCTGTAGTGTGAGATTACTCTAGGAGATGAGAACTTCGGCTGGGATCTTCTAGTAGTGGCATTAAGGACTTACAACGTCATCTTGGGTATGGTTTGGTTATCCACAGTCCATGCTAAGATTGACTATATTTGGCATAAAGTGTGGTGTGTCCACATGGACGGGACTAGGTTTTCTTTCACCGGTGAGAAGGGAACCTTTGCAACATAGGATAGATTTTTCTGGAGGAGGTTGTATCCAATAACACATCATTTTTCTAGCCTTACCCTCAGAGATATTGATGTTGAGAGTCTGAGCTATCCTATAGAGGTGGACCAGTATTCCGAAGTCTTTCCGGATGATGTTTAGGGAATACATCCTTGTAGAGAGGTAGACTTTTACATTGACATGTACCTTGGGATGACACCGATATCTACCCCAGCATATCGGATGGCTCCTGGGGAGCTTCTTGAGTTATGGGTATAGCTGGAGGACTTACAGAGGAATGTGATCATAAGGCCTAGTGTTTCTCCTTGGGAAACCCTGATCTTGTTTTCCAAGAAGGCAGATGAGAGTTTGAGACTCTATGTGGATTATCAGCACTTGAACCAGGGGACCGTGAATAAAAAGTATATACTACCGAGGATTGATGATCTTTTAAATCAGTTAAAGGGAGCTCGATGGTTTTCGAAGATATACCTCAGATCAGTCTATCATCAGCTTAGGGTATGAGATGAGGATGTGAAGAAGATGGACTTAAGATGTCGGTATGGACATTATGAGTTCTTGATTATTCTATTTGGTGTGACTAATGTCCCAGTAGTTTTCATGGGACTCTTGAATAGGATATTCCAACCATACCTCGATCGCTTCGTGGTGGTCTTCATTGATGACTTCTTGGTGTACTCGGCATCAGAGGAGGAGCATTCCAATCATCTGCATATTGTTCCGGATACACTCTGAGAGCACCATGTTTATGGTAAGCTCTCGAAGTGCGATTTCTGGATATGGTAGGTCTAATTTCTAGGACATTTTATCTCAGAGGCTGGAGTTACGGTAGATCCGGTGAATATAGAGGTAGTGATTTCTTGGGAGCAACCCAGGAGTGTGACCAAAGTGCAAAGTTTCCTAGGATTGGTTGGGTACTACCTTAGATTCGTACCCAAATTTTCAAGAGTTGCGGAACCCTTGTCAGAGTTGACAAAGAAGGGATATCCCTTTGTATGGATGAAGAAATGACATCATATTTTTTAGGAGCTGAGTTTGATACTGACAAGTGCCTCCATCTTGAGGCTACCAGAAGAGGGTGTTGGGCATGTAGTCTACTGTGACACATCAGGGACCAAACATGGATACGTCCTGATATAGGAGCGAGCAGTTATCACTTATGGTTCTCGACAGCTGAGACAACATGAGATGAACTATGCTACCCATGACCTGGAGTTAGAAGTAGTGGTATTCACATTGAAGATGTTGTGACATGACGTGATGGGAGAACATTTTACAGTGTGCTCTGATCACAAGAGTCTCAGGTATATCTTCTCACACAGGGACCTGAACTAGAGATAGAGACGTTGGATAGAGTTCCTCTAGGACTACGACTTTGAGATATTCTATACTCCTAGGAAGGGGGATGTAGTAGTGAATGCACTCAGTAGGCAGTCTGGTCTAAAGTTGCTGAGTGATCCAACATAGCAGCTATCCTCATTTTAGATATCCTTTATTTATAGAGATGAAGCATCTTACCTCCAGTCTATGACTGTCACTCCCCCACTTCTTCCTCATGTTTGGGAGGCACATCTTGGGGACATTTAATACAAGGATAGACGTGCTCAAATATCCTCAGGATAGGCACTTGGTGGATTTTCTGAAGGTGGGGAGAACCTCAGCCTCTTCATAGGATAGACCATGGTACCTGTGGCACTACAAGAGGATGTGTTGAGGGAGTTCCATACGTCCCCTCTGGCAGTACATCCTTGTCTAGAAAAGATGTACTAGGACCTCCAGTGTCAACACTGGTGTCCTGGGATGAAGAAAGTAGTGGAAGAGTTTGTTTCACGATGCCTCACTTGTCAGTATGTGAAGGTCGAGCATTAGGTTCTAGCCGGATTAGCACAACAACTAGAGGTACCATAGTGGAAGTGGGATGGTATCTCAATGGACTTTGTGACAGGGCTTCCATGTACATCCTAGGGACATGATTCCATCTAGGTGATCATTGACTAACTCACCAAGTCATCCCACTTCCTACCCATCTATGACCAAGAATCAGTAGAGTTCTTGGGAAGCCTCTACAAACAGGAAATTCTATAACTTCATGGGGTTCCATCAATGATCGTCTCTGACCCTGATGCACGTATTACATCCCGGTTGTGGAAGGGATTACAGGAGGAATTCGAGACTCATCTATGTTTGAGAAATTCCTTCCATCCTCTGATGGATGGTCAGACGGAGGGGACCATACAAAAACTTGAGGAAATGATTCGTTCTTTCATCCTATATTTTGGATGCAGTTTGGAGGAAAACTTTCCCTTGGTGGAGTTCGCATACAACAACATCTATCACTCCACCATTGGTATGGCACCATTTGAGGCCTTCTATGGTCAACCATGAAGATCACCTCTATGCTGCAAAGTCTTAGGGGAGTCAGCCCTTATGGGTCTAGAGTTGGTACGAGCTACCACTGAGAAGGTGTAGATCAACTAGGAGCGGATGAAGACTGCATAGAGCAGACAGAAGTCTTATGCTGAATGGAGACGTAGACCTCTTGAGATCTAGGAGAGGGACCACATATTCCTGTGAGTATCCCCTCGATAGGGAGTAAAGAGATTAGGTCAAGGTGAAAAACTCTCACCAAGGATTATTGAACCATTTCTGATACTTCGTAGGATTGGAGAGGAGGCATACCACTTGGCACTGCCACCACAGTTAGAGAGGGTGCACGACTTCTTCCACCTATCCCAATTGGGGAGATACTTGCATGACCCATATCATTCCATATATCATGGAGAGCTGGACATTGATGATGGGGCGACAATTACAGAGGACTTAGTGCATATTGGGGATCGACAGGAGTGGGTCCCTCATGGATGATCGATCACTTTGGTTTGCATTTTCTAGAATCACGGGAACCTCCAGGAGAGCACATGGGAGAGGAAGGCTCATATTCAAGCACAGTACCCCAATTTGATTCATTAGTCTATGTTGTGGCTTTCGAGGATGAAAAGCCCTAAGGTGGGGAGAATGTAAAGACCCATATTTTTCATGTAATTTTTTTAAAATTAAATGTAATTATTATGAGTCTTTGAAAATTGATTGTGCATCATTCCATGGCCCAGTGCGCACGAAATAAATTTCTGAAATTTTTTTAATGTACGTTCAGTAAACACACAGGAAGCATTTTTTACGTTTTGAACCAGTGCTCGGATTAAAAATCCAAGGGCACGGTTGAATCTGTAGAATCATGATTCACTTAAGGAGGGCTCCACTTTGACCATAGTAGGTCAGGTAAAAAATTTAATTTTGCGGACATATGAGAAAATTAATAAAATAACATGTTATTTTACTTTAGCTTTATTTTTTCTTTTTCCTCAGACAGATAAGCGGTGTGGTGGGACAAACATCATGTCAATCCATTAATTGGCCTAAATACTCAATATTTGTAACTTTTCCATTGGAATTAGGAAGGTTCATTAATAAATGAACATTATAAATTCCCAACGGCGTTACCCACCCCTTCCCCTCCTATTTATATGGAGATTTGGGAGGGGTATTGGGACAGATTCACCAAGCGATGAAGTTCTGGTAAAGTATCATGATGCCAACCACATGGAGGATGAAACCAGTTCTAGCAAGCGGGGATGAGCGCCACCAAATCACGAACCGAGGAACATCGAATCTTCCTCAGGCGCAAACATTCTTCAACAAATCTTGATGTATGGATTTATCTTGTTTTAATTTCAAGATATTTTTGAAACATGTGTCCTTCCCACTTATGGAGGCACTAACGCGGAGGGCACGGGCTAAACGAACATGGCCCAAACCCTCTGCTGCACTGTTGATCTATTCGTTCTTCACGGTCTTTTTTATTCGAATAGGACAGAACCCAGAATCGAGGGTTAAGCAGTGAAGATGGTTTCCCAGGGAGGTTGTTGGTTACTAAGGATGGAAAAGTGGGACACTAGAGCTCATCATGTGACCCGCAGAAGACCATTTGTCCGGCACTGACACGACATCAATGGCGACCAGTGCCAGATAGTGATGGCAGTGGCAGCAACGACCGGCCACAGAAGGGATAGTGGCGTGTCGTCGGGCGCCACTGGTGGAGATGGCTACGACCGTAGCCGCGGCGGGTGAAGGCGGCAGCTGGCTCGGGCCAGCCATAGAAGGTAGAGGAGGCAGAGTGGTGCCCCGTCGTGCACCTCTGGAGAAGGCTGTGATAGAATCCACAATGGTGGATGAGGGACCCTCCCTTGTGGGTCCCGCGGTGACTAGGCACCACCACGTGGCACCACCGCTCTGTTACCCAAACGGCGTAGCCATTCAGGAGTAAGGGGTGGAGTGTATCCCTCCCCTAATTCCATCTAGCATGATCCCTAGTGGGTCACGCCTCCAACAGGCCACGCCCCTCCACGGGCCAGGCCACATGAGCCCCAACAGGCTTCCCCTTTATAGTTCAGGCCACGCAAGCCCAGTGTGCAGCGCCCTTCACGGGTCGGGCCACATGAGCCCAGCAGGCCACACCATCCCAATGGGCCACGCTACCCAGTAGTCTGAGCCCCCTATGACCCATCCCAACTAGGTTGACCCTAACTACGTCGGGTCGGCCCAGGTCAGGTCAGGCCAGGTCTTTCCGACTAGGTCGTACCGGACCCGGACCCCACGAGACCCATTTTCACCTAAAAGGACCATAACATGAAATCCTAGAATATGTTTGTCGAACCGTCTATGGAACTGGGAACCTTGAATCGATATGGTCGTTTTGTTATAATCCACATGAGTTTTGGAGAAAGTTGGAGTATGGCTGCATTGGATTGAACCCATATCCAACTGGGCCCTCGGTACTAAAATGCTTATAAGTCACAGATCAGGTGTCTGATTGATGCACCGTATGTTGTGTTGGAACCCTTACGACATGGTGGTACATTGGGAGACTAATTTTTCGAACTTCATGGTGGTTGAGATACGACCTATTCCTTGAGGATAAAATCCTCCCACAATCAAGCATGCTTAGTGTGGGAATCACGTGGTTGGTTGTAACGTGATGAAAGAACATCAATCATGTGTGGGTCAGCATCTTTCGATCCTGTTTGGTTCCACGCTTAGTGATCCTATGTGGGTTAGTATCTACAAATCTTGTGGGGGTCAGTGCCTAACAATCTTCTGTGGGTCAGCATCTATCGATCCTGTGTGGGTCAACAGCAGAGCCTCTTGATAGAATAAGATGATCGAGTGATTCGTCTAATCATCTGTACCTCTTTACTAGAGTTATATACCTAGTTTGAGCTGAGTCTTTTCCTTTTTGGTACTTTTACCTTAATAGTGTTACTTTCATTATGTTACCTTTGTGGTAATATTACCTTCATTGTGTTACCTTTGTGGTACTCTCACCTTAGTGGTGTTACCTTTGTGGTATTCTTCCATCGTAGATCAATGGTGAAAATGGCATAAAAGTAGGAGCCTTAAGTTTACTCATAAATGAGATGAGTATATTTTGATAAATTAGGTATATGTGTGGGAATATACGTAAGTATATATGATGATTAATTCTTGATTTTTTTTTTGAGGTATTGCTTTGTGATTTTTCCTTTGTGGAACTCTAGGAGACCTTCAGGGGTCTCAGGGTGCCTACTGAGTATTTTTATACTCACCCCTACACGGGCTACACCTTCACCTTGCTATTTATTTTGTAGATTATAGACAACGTTGATCGATGTTGAGGGAGTTAGAACATGATGGTGCTTAGATGTGGACCATTTGAGGTGACGTGCGGTAGTGACAACTAATTGTGAGTTGTACCTACCCTTCAGGTAGGATCCTCAGTGGTCGATCCAGGATTTGTTTTCCCTTTTCAGTTGTACATTAACTTTTCAGTTGGGATTGTATTCCAACCCCCTTACTTCAGTACACTTTTTACTACAACGGTTTACTTCATGGTTTCTTATTTTTGTGTTCTTGGATTGTGCATTGTATAGGTTTAAAGACAATGCCTTCTAGTTTTAGGGATATGCCTTTCTCGTGCAAGTCTCCAGCCCCTGGCCTATGGAATTCTAGCTTGGGGTAGTCATGACATGGGCCCTGGGGGACGAGTCATATCATAAATTCTTTAGGACACCCAATAATCCTCTCTATAATTCCCAAATGTTACATTAATAGATTCAATATGAATATACTAAAAACACTAAATGCATTTTTGTTTTTATCCATTGTTTAAATATTCATGTACTCCTATCCTCACACAGATAATTCATATGGAAAATTATTCATGTGTTCTTCCTCCTCATCAATTTTAAGTTCCTTATCCAATGATAGATTGAAGTTTATCATCATAGGATTCTCACAAATTTCATCTCTCTCATTCTAAATCACTTTAACACCTTATATATATACTTCAACTAATATTGGAATAATGTTATGTACTTTAATTCTCTTCTGATCTTCATCCCCAACACCTACACTAAAAACCTAAGATCCTTCATCTATAATATTTTGGAAAACCAAACCATTAAATCTTTATTTCATTCCTTCATTATCCCAATAATGATAATTTCATCAACATAAAGGAGAATAATGATGAATCTTTGATCATAAAAACCCATTTACTTGATGAAATAATCCGCATTAAATGGAGATAAATCCATTCTACAAAGAATTCATTGAAATTGTATTCCACTTTCTTATTGTTTCCATAATCCCATATAATGTTCATTTGATTCATCAAACTGAACCTTCAATTTTTTAGTATTAAAACTTCTTATTTATCCATATAGATATCTTTCTTCAAATATCATGGAAAAAATGATGTCTCAACATAATTCAATTCATGAAACATAAATTTCATGGAAATTAGGCCAAGAACTATCCAAAACATTAGGTACATAAAAAAGGAGGGAAAATATAACTAAAATTCAGTCCTTCTAATTTTTTAGATCCCTTCACAACCATTCATTCTATATACCATTTCCTAATATCCACTTCCTCTATCAAGAGATAAACTCTTTTGTTCTATTTCTCTGTATTTCATTGAGGATATCATATTAGATCCCATGTATTTGAAACATGAAATTAATGTAATCCTTCCTTCATTTCTTACTCCCACTTTAATGATTTTCTCTAAATTATCTCTTCATTTAGTCTGTCTTATTATCTATTATTAGTAAGTATCAGATAGTACATTCTGGTTTCATTTTTTATACTCTCCCAGTTGACTCGATGTACCACCTCAATCCATGAGAGTCATCTCATTTCGATCCCTATACTTTAGAAACTATTCCCCAATCTTATTAAGTACTTGTTCATTCCAATATGTTGTACCCTAGTGCTTTTATAAATTGATCAATTTATTTTTTGAAACAAGGTGTTACCTATTATACTTCAATGATCTCTCCAAAAATTTAAACATCCTTCCCTAAATTCTGATCAACATTTGCACGAATTTTATATTTTCACACAACTATATTTATGGTGTATTTTTGTTCCATCCATAGGATATCCTCAATAAAAATGACATTATGGACTCCAATAACCTTTCACTAATTATTATCCAATATCCTATGTTTTTATCATCACATCGAATATAGAAACATTTTGGAGATATATCTTCTAAATAATCACTTTACATGAAATGAACATGGGAAAAATGATTGATCTAATAAATTTAATGTGAGTGTTCGTGCCTAGAAAATGCACATAAAAAATTCTATATTATAATAATTTCTTGATTCATGGGTATTATTTTATTCGTAAGACAGTGGAATGAGAAGAATGTCTATATAGAGACCAAGTGGATTAGTCACATTGATCACATAACCACCAAGAAGGAATAAGATCAAATGAACCTATAAAGGAAATAAGATTGAGTCATTTTCATAGCATGATCTATTAATGATCATTTGGATCCCCTCTGATAAGCCCTCATGTTCTAGTGAATGTTGCCAGAGAAGAACTGATGATCATGCAGTGGCTACCTAATGAGATCCTTTGGTCATGAAACATATTAGGGAATAGACGCCTGATATTCACATAGATCTCCTTTTCAAATAAGTTATTAATCTAGAAAGGTATGATTTTTCATGATGTTTATGTTACACTATTTTTTAGGTGAAGGTGTTATATTCGTCCTGTGATCACCATTGATCACATAGGGGTCCTTTATCATGTCTTATTGGTATCGAGAAGGCTCTTTGAGAAGACCAATTGATCCCATGAGGGGTCCCAAAAAATATCCTTTGTCATGTGAAATCATCTTCAATAGGCACCATGGTCTTTCAAATTCTTCCATAACTGTTATCTTTTTCTTACAAAGTCCTTTAGACATATTTATTTGACCATGTAGCTCACCGCAGACAAGAAGAGTGACTATCCATCACAATGTTTTCATTCTGTCATGAGATACTATACTATCAAATGATTCCCTAATGGACAACCAATGGGAAAAATAAAAAATACTTTTAAAATAATGAATAGAATATAGGAAAGGTGGAATCCTATCATGAAAGGACGATATTATAATTTCAAGTGAAGGTGTTGTGAACCTCATGTGGTCACCATTATTCATGAAAAATACATTTGACATGTCATCTTAATATTGTGGAGGCCCCCTTCAGAAGATATAATGGTCTCATAAATGGCCTCTAACTAGAAAATATGATCTCACAAAGGGACCTAGAGAAGTTTCTCTTCATCCTCTGAATGCCTCTTCAATAGGCTTCCTAATCCCACAAATAATTCTAGATATTTTAGCATGATATTTTGAATTCTCTTTGACTTGTCAAAATGATTATGCAAAATCACTTTGATAATTCATGAGTCCAATAAATATGGCTATGAAGAAGTATTATTGTGGTCACTATTTATCCTGTGATTCCATGGATAACCAGCAGCAAGATCATCTAAAGTGCGTAAAGTGTTAGTCCCTCCACTAACTCAAACCCATATCTATGATATACATGTTGTGTAAGGAGGTTTAAAACCGAGGTGGAGGGTCCTATAAATTCTTCCACCTCATCCCAAAAAATAACATTGGAGATAAAAGACACACCCACAAGTGTGCAGAATCAAGATCAGAATTTGTAGAGTGTAAATCCATGAAATCACAATATTATTTCACAAGATAAAACCAAGGGTACAACTTAAGGGATTACAAAGAATTAATGTATTCTTTGTCTGATCACCCTATTGATCACATGTAGGACTTGTGGTGTATCAGTAAGATTATGGGAAGGAATCCCCACATGTTGACTTGGTCATGTGAAACCTCAACATGCTAATTATTAAAAAGATTTAAGGCATATATGAAATAAATAGTAAAACATATGGTAACTTTATTCAAATAATGATATGAAAATTTTCATGGGAAGGAGTCACATTCTTCACATGACCTATCCCTATCATATGTAATCACCTAGGTATGTCATCCATATTTTATGATGGTCCCTTGAAATTCCATCCATGTAACACGAAGTCCTCTAGGAATTTCATCCACGTCATGTTAAGGCCTCTAGACATATCAGAATCCATGTATGAATTCCACTAGACATGTTTTCTAGATTTTGTGATAGCCCTCTAACATGTTAAACCTAATCACACGACACCCTTGGAAGTGTATGTGTTGATCATATAATGGTTCTCCATACAAGACATCTAATTCATTTAACATCCCTCTAAAATTTTTTCTTTAATCATGTGAAGCATCTTGAAAAATGTTATTCCTATCATGGAGTGACCTCTAGAAAAGTCAATCTGATCATGAAACAATCCATCGGCATGTTAGTTTCAATCATACAAGGATCCTTAATCATGGCAACCATATAATGATGTGTAATCCTTTAAAAGTTAGGTGGATCATGCGACAACATCCAGAAATCTCCAGACATTTCTGGAAGATTATGTTATAGACACTAGGACATGTCCACCCATCCTCAGAAAGGCCAGGAAGAGGACCATGACATGTCTACACATCCATACACATATCAGGAAGAAATCTCAAACATGTTAACCATAAACCCTCATACATTCCAAGAGTGTTAGGAAAAATCACTAAGTCATGATAAATTTCTCTGAAAAACAAATATTCAAATAATTTTTTTATGGAAGTATGAGAACTCTGATTTTTTTTAAATAGGATATGTGGAATGCCTTCATAAGGCTCGTGCTCCAATTGGGCTTCCACCGAGGTGTGTGTCCCTCCATATCTCAGAAACTGTAACAAATGGAACCCAAAATCTCTTATGGTTTTATCATCCATCCTCATCCATTATTGGATTGAAATGATAACTGATCTTTGAGTAATCTGGTTATTTTTACAATAATGATACATATGTTGTCTTCCCAATTCCTGAGCTCCAAAACAAACATTCCTCTAGTGTCTCCCTAGTGCATAAGTCTTGTATCCATATGTGGTGAGTCTGATCACCTAATATATATTAATTATCACACATAGAATGAATCATGTGGGCTTAGGGATCTACAATAATCATAACACTCATATCATAAATTTCCCTCAGTTAGAGAAACCCCAGTGTGCAATTCTCATTCTATGGAATGAAGTGACTCCCTCCGTACATGGGAATCCACTATGATTTATGTCCCAATGGAATCCCAATACTAGTAAATCCTAGGTAATTAACCCTAATAAATGTTAGTTATATTTCAATTCCCATTAGAGGGTTGAGGGTATATCAAACTATGATGACTCTGATTCATGTCATATGAAGGATATGTAGCACACCTTCCTTAGGATTGAAATCCATACCTGGTGCCTATGTTTCCTTATATAGGTCATTTTTTATTCCATTAATCTAAAAGACTCAAGATTAAATGAACCATGTGGTTTTATATTATTTTTTATAAAATGGAAATTTAGGATACCTCATGAAGGTTCAATCCCATACTTGAAACCCCAATCACCTACCTGGATGGCTGTAAACTCCATAGTTCCTGGTTATATGGATCAAAATATAAATAGCTACCCATTACTAAGTAATAATGGGAAGTGAATGAATATCCTTGTATTTATACATATGGTCTCATTAATAGAACCCCACTTTTACATGTGGAAGGATTTGACACATGATCATTTTATAAGGGTAACCAGTCCCATATTAGTAGTTGGAAGAGATTCTCAAACATAGCTTAAATTTATAAGGGTGTATTAGATTAGGTGATAAGTCCCCCCAAAAGGCTTTAATGAACCTGAACTCCCATCCCCTCAACCAATTTGAGTTCTTAAGTTTAATTTTTCTTGAAACTCCAAATGGCCACCTACCTTTGGGAAGAAGGTCTATACCTTATTATGGATGTGGGATCCATTAGAAGTTTCTAAGAGATGAAAATGGTTAAATGGACATGAATGATTGTGAAAACATACATGAAGCCTCCAAAATCAATCCTTAAAGAAGGTAAAAAATCATAAACCCAATGTAAACTAATGTAATGATAGAATAACTAAATCGCTATAGATGACAGGAACCTTATCTCCAAATCCAAGGGCACCACTCATTTTCAAGAGAAACAAAAATAGTGAAGCTCATGTGAATCTATAAAATAATAAAAAATATTTGTTTTCAATTAGTTGGGAAACTTTTCTTCTTATCGTAGGGAAAAACGGTATGCTTGATGTGAAATCATTTTTGACTGGGTTTCCTATGAGATTAGTCCATTATCACTGTTAAAATGTCATGTGAGAAAAATTCCCAAACAGGAAATAAGAAATGACAATTGTGTTACCCATGTATAGATTATTTTGAATGTTTATTACTTCTAATAGTTCACTTATTAGTGACCTTTTTCCTTATTTTATTTATGAATATAGAAAGTAATACCAAAAACCTCATAAAAAGAGGTCATATCTTTATCAAGATAGTGTTCTTGAACCTCAGGTATAACAGTATCCTCTGAATGTAAAAAAACCATACCAACTTGAATATTTTATATTTGGGTGGATAATGCAATTGTTTTTTAATACTAATGACATGGTAAAATCCCGACCCAAATGAATGTATTTAATGGACTCCATATGTTGAATCAAACAAGACCATATCGTTTAGGGAAAGAAAAAATGAAACCAATGGCACCTATTTCCACTACCAATTGCATCAGAAGATTATCCATATTGCATAGTAATCAGAACCATAAATATCTTAGAAGGTGGATCAAGGAGTCAATTGTGGTTCAATTCTAGATAAGGAGAAACTTATGAGGGATCTTGTTAACCTCTTTCACCATTTTCATCCCTATGGTTCCCCTCAGTTTTCTACTGAGGACACCACACAACAAATTTCTACCAGGGAAACCCATGCATGGGTACCAAGGATGTCGTGTAGGCTACTGAAAGATATTGATAAATGGTATTAGGCTCATATCAACAGTTTCATAGATAAATATCATCAACACATTCCGAGGGTATCTAGTTGGAAGGCTCTTATCCCTACTCACTCAGAAAAAGTCTACACTAATAGTCCTAAATTAATCAATATGGAAGAACATATCTCTTCACCAATTCATGAATCCCATTGGTGTATTGTAATGGAACAAGGAAAACATGAGTGGGATTATATCCCCACTTCAATCATATATTACTTCAAGTATATTTTTGCTAAGTAAAATATGTAGGTGCTTTTTCCTGCACACAATTTTTTGAAGTGTCACAGCATTCTAGAAATAGATGAACAACTCCACTAGTATATTTTGAAACTTGTATACATACATGGATTGTCACAGACACAAATTCTTATCCTGGTAGCTATACTAGTGCATCAACATGATCAGCATGAAAAGGTGGATACTCTGGAGAAAGCGTAGATTTGTGCTCTAGTCCCGGAGGATTATCATAAGATTCCTCTAAAGTATGTGGTGCATGATAGGGATAATATTCTCATTCTAACTGAGGCCAACTGGCCCATTTTAGAACATTCCTTAAGATAGGTTCACACTTCTATCGAAATATATCAGCGGCATACTATTAAGGAATTGGTTTGGGATCATATCCCCATTATGACCTGGACTAACAAACTCAGTTTGCAATATTCCTCAGGATGAGAACATATTCATATCAAAAAAAGACTAGTATCATATTCTAAAGGCACAAAAATTTCCAAATTTTTTTAAAAAAAATATGAAAATTGCCTCAGAGTAGGTTCATATCCCATTCAATGAAGTCACTCGGTATATTACAGAAGCTTGCAGAATCAACTATCATATCTCAATATGTATTGATGATCGATTGTTCCAGCATCATTTAGAGGAAATACAAGAATATGATCATATACCTTCTCCCATTACTGAGGCCTATTGGAATATTCTAATAGAGAATGCATATTTTAATTGGGATCATACTCCCACTTTATCTGTGATTGACTGTTATTTTCCAAAAACCACCCACATGCAGTCTCATATTCCGGACGATATTACAGAAGCTCACAAGAATGCTTCAGAAGCTTCTATATTGTTATCAACATATTCCCTCATCCCTTATGCAAAATTCTCATATCATTTATCAACCCCAAAAATTAGGTTATCATATTTCTTCCACAATGCAGAATGATGATCATATCCCTAATCTGTTCAATGCTAGTCTCATAGAGGTAGTTCAATGAAAATATGCAATAAATCTAGGGTCTTTAGAATCTTCAACTGAGGTAGAAGGTGATCATTGCCTCAATAGTCCTCTGCATGGTAATGCCTAGATGGATCATATAGACTCGAATCCTGAAATCTTCCATGGTAAACCCCCCATGGTGATTTCTCTCTCAGACAAGGAAACCCTCTTCTATCTAGAAACCATCATGTAATGAGGTTCTCAAAATGTACGCACCTTCTTATAGATAGGTTTTCAAAACACCAGTGCTATGTGTATATGGTACCCTATTATCTTTTAGCTGTACTTCACCATGGTCATTAAATGACCAAAAAAACTACAAATCCAGTGTGACTAGGTGAAGGCATATGAATATGATGAAAAAGAGACTAAAATGGATATATGGGGAGAGTTATCTAGAACCAACCACCCAACCATGCGATGTCCCATCACCTCTTCTGAATTTTATATCCCATTTGAGTTAAAGAAGGATTTCATGGCATAACTACAACAAAATATGTGGAAAAATCATCATCGTTTGAACTAAAAATGTCTCCATTGATAAGGATATGAGGGAGATATCCATATCATAAATTCTACCAGATGGACATGGATGAATTCTCTAGAGCCCGAAAACTAGGGACATAAAAGTAATCAAAAGGCCTATGAAATTTTTTTCTTCGTATTATATCAACTCTCCAACAATTTATTTCCATATCACCATGAGATTTTCATATCTAGGGATGCGTAAATATGGAGAATTTCACTTCACTATGTTTCCAGAATATTACAACTCCCCAGATATAGAATATTTTAATTTCACATCTGAATGAGAAATTAGGGGACCATGTAATGCATGTTCCATTTTGTCAATACAATAGAATCCCCTAGCTTTGAAGGTGCATAGACGACATGAAAATTGGGGGATTTCTACCAATAAAACATTATTCTCAGCTACTCAAAAAGTTGTGAATTCATTTCATACATGGAAGCCAAATTTTTGGCCGACCAGAAAACATCCTATAAAAATTGACTCCATCCATGGAATTTAATTTCCCCAAAACTCAAACACATGAACCAATAAGCCAAATAAATTGGATAAAAATATTATTTTCCATAGTAGTCTCCTAGAAGAAAACCCATTCCATATGGTTGGGGGAAATTTTATCACATCCTTTACCCCTTGGATCATAAATCCCTAAGACAGACCCAGAAATATTGGGGGTAGCTGCAAAACAACTCGATACCATAGGGCTTGGGGATTTTTTAACTTGATCATCATCCCCAGTTTCATCACACCCTAATATTTTCCTAGAGAAATTATTAGTGGTTACATATCAATCCCAACCATTAAGGATAGGGTAATTTATATATTGATTCATGTCATAGGATTCATTAAAACTGTGATTTGAATCATTAAATCCTCAGGAATGGGATTAAAATGTATGAATAGTGGACCTGAATTATCCCCACCCTACTGATCTATGGATATTTTTATCATTATCAAAAACTCTGAATAATTAAATCTTCTCTAGGTTTTGAGTTAAATATCAACATTAAGCTACCCATCTATTCCTCCTACTATAATACGTGCCTTTTTTATTCTAGTATTGTTTAGGAAACACAATAGGAAACACCCTTAAGTTCACTATTCATAGTAAAATATATGAGGAACTTACAGTTTTTTCAATAAATCCTCATAAGGGTTGTAATCCATAATGGACCAATATTAGTAGGGGTTAGATAAATTTCCCTGATGTAACCCTCAGTGGTGGAGCAATAATTGTAGAATCACCCTACTATTTGGAGAGTATTGGGATAACTACCATTTACTGGCACACCTCAGGGAACAATGTCACCATCAACACTGTAGATGATGTAAACCAAGATGTGAATAAATAGAGACAAAATGAAGAAAATATACATCTAAAGGAGGCTAATATGGATACTCCAATTAAGGATACACTTGTGTGGGGTTAGATAAGGATACAAAATATTGAACCTGCAAGTAATGACTTTCCACCTATATAGTGGAACATTTCATAGGATAAAATTAATGGTGTAGTTACATCCCACTCATCAACCATAGGTGACGAAATCCATTCTGAGGATAAATGGATGGCACTATATAAGACTACGATATATAATATCAAACATCTCACTGAGGATCTACTCAGGGGAGAATTTCCCATGGGATATCATCTTCATACAGAGATGAATATACTTACTCCCATATATTATGAGAGAGGCAATACACATGCAAGAGAATAATTTGAGCACCAGGATGACTCTATATCAAGGAAATCCATCTATATAAATGAGGGAGTTGAGGGTGATGAGAACTTTTTTTCATTAAGACAAAAAAATCTCCCCTATTAAGGTTATCATTAAATCCTATAATGTATTGAGAATCGGTAAGATATGAAAATAGTTACACATCATCAATCCCTTCCCATTCCATATATATGAGAGGTACTCTAGATTGTAGTACCTCTAGAACATCTCAACACTGTAAAATATTTTTCATCAAAAATAGATGCCCTGAAAGGGAGGCATGCACCCATACAGCTTAAGAAGAATCCTTATCCTAAATTGGTAGATGAAAATTATTTCCCACCCAATTTTAGATATCCTATATTCTTTGAATTTGATTGTGTGGGAGATCCATAACAGTATCTCATGAACATCATGTCCTAATTCGTACTGATGATGAGACCTAGAGACCATCATGTGGTGAATAAAATGAGATTTTTTTTATAAACTCTAATAGGTCCATAAAATTTTGGTACAAAAACCTCTTGGAAAGATCAATTGTAGGATGGGAATATCTTTGTTGACAATTCCATTATTAGTTTTACTCTATGCTAAGGAAAATGACAATTTTCAACATCACAAACTGAAAACAATGAAAAGATGAAAGGGTTTATAGATTCTTTTCTTGATATAAATGATTAACATATCCACTCAACATCCTTATCTCAAAAGATAAATTGATGGTACTTTTCTTTGAAAATAATTGGGATGGGCTACAAACACCTTTGATCTCGATGAAGTATCCAAGTGGATTCTATGAGTCATAAGGAATGGAAGAACACCTATAAGATTCCATTAATAGAAACCAAGATTAATATCAAACCAAGACTTTAGAACATTGGAATGGTATTGTTAAGGAAGATACAACTATTTTTACCTCAAACTAATAGTTTTTTTTATTCAGAATCCCAGACATGCCCCGAATCATATGATGCATCTTGTCTAGAGGTAGAAGTAATGAAATAGACCTCAACCCGAATCAAAAAAGTGATCAGGGTTGCCCATGATTTTAGGAATGGGTAAAGAAAGTTTACTCCTTCTAAATTAATATAGGCCTAGGTTACTTCCTTTACCCCATGGAATATAATCCATTCAAGTTATCAGAACATAGGAAACCTAGGGAGGTCAACCTCACTGATCACCCTGACTACTTCACTTTTCCTTAGAAGTATAGGTCACGCCATTAAAGATTGAATCATCTTCAATGAAATCCTATAAATAAAGGTTGAATCTGGATAAGTGATGCCATATAATTCCCTAGAACATGTGAATTGTTTAATGGCCGCTCTACCAAAAGACGAGGATGACTAGAATGTGGTCTCGGCCATGCATGGATAGATGTTTTCTAACTAGATAACTAAAAATAAAGATGAAAAAACTCATGAAACCATGAGGGTGCATCTTTGAGAACAAAAAAAATAATATTCCCAGGGGGTAATAATCTAATACACCTCCCAAAGTCATACATAATCATCATAAATAAAAAAATATACAGTAGGAAGAGTCATATCTAGATCCTACCCAAACTATAACTCTTGAAGGTTTATTTCCTTCAGTATCTACAGAATGGGAACTACCCCAAAAAATATAACCATAATTATATTAAGAGGTAATTTTTAGTTTTTTAAAATATTTCACATAATATATCACTTCTATGGTGATTAATATTCCTCCTGGTATGAGTTCCTTATACATAACTAGGGAAATGGAGATCGAGGATGTAGTAGATGATAATACAAGAGACATATTGGGAAATGTCAAACCCATTTATTTGGAAAAATCACCATGGAGGAAATATATGTAGCTCAAACCCATGGAATAACACTCCATAAAGCCCAAATAAAACATGAATATGCCTCAAATACCTCCCATGGTCATCCAAACCCAGTCAACATACATGACCGGCTAGCGGGTGTGTGGCTGTTGGATCATCCCTGGAAAAGGGGAAGCTCGATACGAACCACACCACTGGTAGAAGATGATTCCTCGGCCTATTCTCAATCACTAAATGCATCCACCACATACATCGTAACTCCGGAGCCAAATAATAGGAAAAAACCCACCTTGGGAAGCGTAAACTCTCACAAAAAATATGACATTATCAAATAGTAGGTTGTTATTCCATCCAACTTTCAATCCTAGATGAACTCCATATTACAAATGAAATAAGCGACACACTAATTGAGTCTCTACAGACCCCACATGAGTTCAAGACATAATTTTCAGTAGCTAAGGTTGACATAGTGGAGACTATTCCATCAGAATGTCATGTCCCCAAATCATTCATAGAAAAATATTATGAAGAATTTATTTAGGGAAATTATAGACAAATGTATATTTTATTCAAGATTCATAATTTTAACATATAAAGGGTACTATATTGAAATGGTTTTGAGAACACCCTCATCTCGGTTCAAACCCTTTGATGTTTGGGATATGGCAAGGGGGTTTGTTGATCATACCCCGATTTGTTGTTTTATTTCACCCTTATAACAATGTATTCAATGAGTTTTTTTTACTAAAACATATATTTATAATAACAAATTAAACTTCTTGATAGATTAAATAATTTTATTCTTTTCACTATTAAAAAGGAAATTTCACTTTTTTGATGATATCATTAATGGTGGAAGTGATTCGGAGATCCCATGATGAGGCAGAAGAAAAATGGACCAAACTGGATGGAATCCCATGAATACATGTCCACTATTCTGCATGATATGAGAAATAATTAAATCAAAATGGGATGAACTTTTGAGAGCCTATCAATAGATTCCTTGGATACAACTTTAATTAAGGAACCCAAGCCCAATTCATCAATTAAGGGGCCCATCTGAACTGATATATCCAATAAAATGAATCTGCATGGGGTCAAAAAATTTCTTCTATATTTTGAAAATATCTCTTATTATAAAAAAGATCTGGTAGCCATATTTTACATAGATATACACAAGTTTTAGTTCATAAAATTTTTAATTTTAAGACTTTATGACCACCCAAAACCATAGACCAATCAGATTATCGAAATCAGGGTTCCTAAAACTACTTTCCACTTTTCATATAAAATGGAACCATGGGCACCCCATTTTGAAGTTAGACCAGGTGGTAAGGTGCTGTAATTTTGGAGTCCCAATGTATTCCACTAATCATTACTAGATTTTCTGGAGTATATGGGAATTTTTACATCAACAACATCTTCTTCCTCCCCTCCCATGGATTTCTAAACCCCATGTGATCACCTATAGGGGAACGTGATGAAATCTCGATCTTCATGTTTGTATTATTGTGAATGATCTTTTTAATTTAAGGTAGTACGTTGTTTTTAATCATCCTATCTTCTTATTTAAGTGATATATATACAAGTACATTATATTGAAACTCAAATGATCATGTGTTGGGATACCCTTTAATCTGAGGTTTCACACACTGTTAATCCCTTTTTCTTCCCTTATTCAAATGCACTGTTTGGGTGGTTTATATTGTTCAATTTAACTCACATAAGAAATTTAAAGTCCATGTAAATTTATGTAATGGTATCATAAATAAAGAAAATACAAACCTATACAGCACAACATGTTTTTCATGTGTTTCATTGATGAGTTTCAGTTATGAGGTCGAACACAAATCACCCAATCATCAACGGTACCTAGTGAATTATTGTGTGTTTTCGACTGAACCATAAGAAATATCCTAGCATGAACACAGTAACATTATCGTCCTAGGTGTTACAAACTAGGGATTAAAATATCTATACACTTTCTCTTGAAGCAATGAAGTATGAGCATCCTGAGAATTCCCAGGGTTGATCATGCTTAATTAAATTCATTAATTTCATCTTTTTTTTAACTATTTCTTATTTTCCTTTGGAATATTAAATTATCAATCCCCGTTTTTTTCCAAATTCTCATTCTCATTTTATTTTTATAATCACAACTATTTTTTTTAATTTATGATCTATGGATCTATCAAGTGATGACATAGGGTTACTGCTATACAGGATAAATTCAAGTAAACTAAATATCTAATTTGACGTGCTCGACAATGCAATCAAATTTTGGCATAATTTCCAGAGATCCATGATCTTTTTTACCTTTTAATCTTTTATTGACTTATTACGACTTTCCATAACTACCCCCCCCCATTTGACTATTTTTTTGTTTTTTATTTGGTTTTTTGTTTTTGTATGTACTTTCCCTCTCTCTTTCTTCTTCTTCTTCTATCTATCCCCCACATTCTATAGTATAACATTATTTTTTGTTTTCTTCTTTCACCCTTATTATGTTCCTTTATTTTATCCATATTCAATCATAAAAAAGGAAAAAATTAATACAAGTTCACAACTTATTTGCATGACCCGACCAGAAAAAGAAAAACTGCTTGAGTTTGACACAGAAATTGGAAAGACACTTCAATCAAAAATCCATTCATCTAGAGTTGGTCAATAAAGTAACATTTAAGAACCCCTTTTGTAACCTAAAGTGGTTATAAACCAATGAAAAATTTAACGCAATCATACCCAAGAAAACATGGCTTCAAATAATTGAACCTTAAAAGAATTGACCATCCCGAATATGGTGTACCAACATACGTACATCCAAAATCCTATTGAAGTATCCGAGATTGAGCTGGGATTGGGACTCATTAACCTAATTCCCAAATTCCATGTTCCTCCCAGTGAGGATCCATACAAAAATCACAAGGATTTTCATGTAGTGTGAATGATAAATTTCACATACCTGAGGAGTTTATGAGGTAAGTCATTAAGTCATAGAAAAAAGGTAGATAATAAACATGATGAGATACATACCCTTATATGGAAATTATCTAAAGCACAAGGTAACCCAAACTCTTCTTCTATTCCATAAAATTGTTGTATTTGTATTAAAAACACTCATTTTTATGACCAATTCCCACAACATCAGGATTCATCTGAATCTTGTGTAGTAGTATTCCCATTGAATCATTTTCATCAAGAAACTCCCTTCAAGAAATAACCATTTAGGCCAAATCCAATCCCTAGGTGGCAAGCACAACCATAGTACCAATAAGGAGGAAACCAGATATACCCCAACCAAAATTGGTATCAACAAGGGAATGGTATTGAATATTCATATCCATCAACATCCTAGAAAAATCCTCCTCCCAAATTTGTACCAGGACTCAAGGGCATGGTGAAACAAATAGAATCCCAAAATCTCTATTTCTAACAGAGCACACAATTGGCTATTCATTACCTATGAACTCAAGTGGGACAATAGGAAAACACCATCAGTGAGATAAATATGCATGGTTCTGGAAAACTACCATCCCAACATATTTCTAATATAAAATAAAAAGGTAATGTTTGTGCAGTAACAATTCATAGTCATAAATAAGTTTCTTCTTCCAATGATTCTACCCAAAAGGTATTTCACCCTCTTGAAAATTCTCTTTCCCTATACTTAAAAGAATCTAATGTTGAAAAACAAAAAAAATGCTAAAAAATTTCATTGAGGATTCCACTAAAAAAACATTCCTATTTCAATCCCCCAAATACACTCCAAATATAATAAAATTTATGACAATGAGATTGATAAATAGATAATGGATACATTTAAAATGTTCAAGTTAACATTCCATTATTGGATATAGTTAAAAAAAATCCCTCGATATACCAAATTTCTTCAAAAACAATACACTCATATATATAGGTTGAAGGGGAATGTGAGGGTAAACCTACGGAGGAATGTCTCATTATTGATTCAACCAGCAATGCCAACCAAATTCAAGGATTTGGGAACTTTCATGATAAATTTCACCATAGGGGGAATTATTTTCAATTTCCATGATAGACATAGGTGACTCAATTAATGTAATTCCTTACTCTGTGTACAATTTATTGCAAGTTGGAGAGCTTCAACCAATAATCATCATAGTGAAACCTTCCAACCAAAGCACAACACACCCATTAGGAGTGGTCGAGGACATCCTCATAAAAGGGAAGAATATAATTTTCCCTACTTAATTCTATATTCTCAAGATGGAGGATACCCAAAACCAAGGAAATTACCCTCTCATACATGTAAGTCCATTCTTGAAAAAAAATACGATCATCAATGTCAACAACGGTATACTTTCCATGGATTTCGGTGGAGAAAATGTATGTTTTAACATCCTTGAGGCTATAAAACACCCCATTGAAGGGCACACCACTCTTCCTACCTATTCTATGGAAGTTCTCTCAAATGATACACACACATAATTCTCTCATCGACCAATACTATGATTCATTTTTCTATTACTCACACTGGGATGTTTTGATTGTTAATTCATGTTTTGAGTGTTGTGTGGGTTTTGAAAAGTGTAAAGTTTGTGCTTTAATTGATAAGTGTGTTCATTATAAGGTACCCATGATCATTTAATATTCACAAAATCTAATTTCATTAAATTCTCTATCCTTAGAGAATAAACATGAGTAGATAGATAGTTTCATGGACCACACTCCCGCTAAATCCCCACCCTCAAACCAAAAAAACTGTTGTCATAATTAAAAAAACTTCTATATAATATAAAATATCCCTATATTGAAGGTATTGACCAATTACCCACCATTATTTACAATAATAACTCTCTACAGTAGGACTCAAAACTTCTTGACCTTTTAAAAGATTGTAAAAAGGTGATAGGATGGAATTTGGAAGATATTCCCATGATTATACTATATATTTTTATGCACCATATAATTTTTTATGATGAGGCTAATCCCTTAATGCAGGCTCAACTACAGTTTAATAACACCTTCCATAAAGTGTTAAAATAAGAATTTAGTAAATTACTTGTTTCTAGTATCATTTATCATATATCTAATATTAAATGGGTTAGCCGAGTTCAAATAGAGCCTAAAAACTTGAATAATAGTAGCGTCTAATGAAAGGAATGAATTGGTTCCAACATGTGTACAAAATAGTCAACAAGTCCGAATTGGATACCATAAACTAAATCAAGACATGCAAATGTAACACTTTCATCCACCATTAATTGACCATATGTTAGATATATTGGCTAGTAAGTCCCATTATTATTTTCTTGGTGACTGTTCTGGTTATTTTCACATCTATATAGCCCTTTAAGATCAAGAAAATTCAAAATTTACCATTCAATTTGTCACATTTTGGTAAAGAAATATGCCTTTGGTTCTATGTAATCCACTAGGTGCTTTTCATCGATGTATGTTGAGTATTTTTTTAGAACCTAGATAATTGCTTGGATGTTTTCATGGATGATTTCACAGTTTGTGGAACTTCCTTTGGTGACTGTTTGGTACACCTAGGTTCTTTCCTACATCCTTGCGTTGAAAAATATCTCGCATTAAATTATGGGAAATTCCATTTTATGGTTGAAAGGGGGATAGATTTTGGGCATGATATTTCAAAAGAGGTAATTAAATTGGATAAATCAAAAATAAAATTATTTTTCACCCACCCATGTCCAAAAATGTGTTCATGAGGTGTGATATTTCTAGGGTCATGCTGTTTTTACCACTAATTAATTAAAGACTTTAGTAACATTTCACTTCCCCTATCTCTATTATTGAAAAGGACTGTGAATTTGTTTATAAAAAATGTGAGGATTCTTTCAATTCACTAAAAATTAATCTCACATCACCTCCCATCATCCCACCACCATGGAGGGATATCCCTTATAACTTATATGTGATGCCTCTAACATTGTAGTTGGGGTAGTTTTATAAAAAATGTTATAAAAGGCTTCTCATTTCATGGAATATGCCTCATGTACCCTTGAATCTACCAAATAAAACTACACAACCACGGAAAAAGAACATATTTCTATTTTGTTTCCCTTGGAAAAGTTCAATTCAGATCTTTTCAGGTCAAAAATCATTGTCTTTTATGATCATGATGCCCTTCATTTTCTCCTAAAGAAACCTAAAGCTATGTCGTGCCTCATTCAGTGGATGCTTCTACTCCGTGATTTTGACCTTGAGATTAGAGATAATAGAGGAGTGGAAAATTTGGTAATTGATCACATTAATTGTATTTACCCACCATTGGAAAATCAGGTTGACTCAATGTTCCCCATTTGAGAATTTTTCCCTCATGAGAACCTTTGTGATGTTGTGGACCTTACCCACTAATATGCAGATATTGTGAATTTTCTAGAAGCATATTGGGTCCCCACTAACTTCATCACTTCACAATAACATATATATAAGCATGATTCTAGATGGTGCATTTGGGATGACACATATTTTTGGAGAATATGTAGTGACCAATTATTTTATTGGTGTGTCACTGAACATGAATTAACCTCTATTTTGACCTTCTGTCACACTTTGGCTTTTGGGGGTCACTTTGGCTCTCAACATATGGCTCGAAAGGACCTTAACTCATGACATTTCTAGCCAACATTGTATAGTTATGCCCATCTATTTTGTAAGTCGTGTACTAGATGTCAATTCCCATGGAATATCTCCAAGAGAAATGAAATTCCCCAATTGACCAAGTTATTTTGTGAGATCTTCGATGCATGGGGAATTGGCTTCTAGGGCCTTTTCCTAATTCAATTGGCTTTGTGTAGGTATTATTTTATTTTGACTATGTATCTAAATGAGTGGATGAAAATGCCATTAGGACCGATGCCTCTCTAGTGGTTGTAGATTTTGTGAGGTCCCATATTTTCAATTGGTTTTGTTTGAAAATATTTATCATTAGTGACTAGGGTTCAGATTTTTTCAATCACAATGTGAAAAATTTTCTTTGTATGTATGGGGTTGTCCATAAAGTCTCCACATCATATTACTCCCAAATTAATAGACAATTAGAAATCACAAATCAAGAAGTTAATTGAATATTGGAAAAATGGTACAACCCAATAGGAAAGATTGGAGTTTGTGATTGGATGATTCACTTTGGTCAGACCATAATGCTTTTAAAACCCCCTATAGAAATATCACTATATAGGATTGTGTTTGGAATGGCTTGTCACCTCCCGGTAGAGGTAGGGAACCATATATATTTGGATATTAAACAAAGTAATATGAATTGATCGGATGCATGTGAGAAAAAGATGTTGTCGATTCATGAGATAAAATAAATTTTATGTGAATCATATAAGAACTCAAAAATCTATAAATAGAAGAAAAGGACTATCCATGATGGGATGATTCATCATCAGAAGTTTCATATCGGTGAGAAGGTTCTCATGTATAATTCTAGGCTAAATATCCACCTAGGTAAGCATCATTCAATATGGGTCTGTCCTTATACTATTACTAATGTTTACACTTTTGGTGATATATAGGTTTTTCATGAGAAGTGCGGACAAAGTATTACTGTCAATGGGTTGAGGCTCAAACTCATCTAGGTGGATTTTCCAAAGAATCTCATCGAGGAAATCCAAATGATAGATGCCACATATGACATCACTTAGCAGGATGTCCCTTCTCCCTACCATTATTTACTTGTCTATTTATTTCAAACAATTTCACATAGGAAAATTTAATTTTTAGGTGTGGGGGAGGGTGACATATCATAGTCAGGAATAAAAAAATGAAAAGACAAAAAAATGCATTTTTATTTTTTATTTGTTTTCTTTATTTTGTGTTTTTAGATAAAAATTGATCATAAAAATAATATAAAAAATAATTTTTTTTATTCTTGATTAGATTGTGTAGAAAATACCTTTGTTTTTGGAAAAAAATTCAAATGAATATTGATATGGAATCTTTTTCTAGAATTTTTAATTTCAAATCATCATTATGTATTTAATGGATTTTGGAATCCCATGCCTCATATGGACAAACCAATATTTTAATCCCTTATCCAATATACATTATAAAACCTTATTAGAATATTCTTCCTTTTAATCACTACCATGAGAGTCTTGAGTCATGTGGAGAAACTAAAACATTCCTTGATTCTGTTTAAATCCATAAGATTCAAGTTTGTTACATCCATGATAGAGGAAATCATTCATTGAAAATACCATTGTATAATTAACCTCTATTTTTAGACACCATGACATTTTTTCCTTCTTATGCCTTAGTGACCATGAAATTCCTGTTAGGTAGCCACATTAAAAACTAATTTATCCCAACTTAGCCATCTCATTGGTATATTCTGGTTTATTTTAAAAAATTGTGGGAGAGACGGTGTTTCCATGATAATTTTGGGTAGAGAATCATTGTCGTGGGTTGACATAAAGGGTGCCTATATTTTCCTTTGGAATTGGGTTCACAAGAAAAATTTCATCATTGTTTTACACATGTTTCCCACATTTTCTCCAGAAAAAATATAAATTAATAAAAGAGATCTGTACTTAAAAAAACTGAACAAAATAATAAAATGGAGGAAATTGGATGTTTACTCATTATTATTCACTACTTGGTTGTGACCCACACAAATGGAAAATGGGGTTAGTGAGTTGGAGGTGGTACACTTAGTGAGGGGTTAAGTGTGTACATTCATTATGAATAATTTTTGAATTTTGACATAGTTTGTACATAAGAGATTAAACACTCCACTTCTGCCTCAAATTTTTAAATGTTAAATCCTACCAAGCCTTGAACCTCAGAAAAACCTGTTGGTTATCCTCTTGATTAGCACACTAGTTTTTTCTAGTAGAGAACTAAGAATCATGGAAAGAATATGGTTAGATCACATGAACTCTGGGAAAAGAGAATAACTCCACTTTCATATGTTCCTTATGTGAAGAGTGAAAATTTCTAGGTGAGGTAGGATGTGACATGTCGTATGGGTGAACAATTGAAGTTGAATAAATTTGAATGTGAGAGAAAACAATTTATAGGAAGATTGATTCTATAAATGAGACATGATTAATTTCATTTTAATGGAATCATGGATGTTTTCAAACCTTTTATTAACTAACGGTACATGATTAGGATATTATATGTTTATCATGAGTGAAAATTATTAGGTGTGGGGTTGTGATCATACCCTGATTCACTATTTTATTTCACCCATATACCAATGTATTAAAATAGTATTTTCTTGAAAATTATAATTAAAATAAAAAAATTCACTTCATGATTGATTAAATATTTTTATTCTTTTCATGTTTAAAAAAGTAAATATCACTTGTTTTGATGATTTCATTAATGGTGGAGTTGATTCAGAAGTCCATGATGATGTGGAAGGAAAATGGGCCAAACTGAATGGAATCCCATAAACACAAGTCCACTATTTTGCTTTATCTGAGAAATACTTGCATCTAAATGGGATTAAATTTTGTGATCCGATCTAAATATCTAGGGGATACAAATTTTATGAGGAAACCCAAGCCCAATTCATCAATTAAGGGTCCCATCCGAACAGATATGTCCAATAAATTGAATCTGCATTTGGTCAAAACATTGCCTATATATTTCGGAAATAACTATTATAAACAAGATCTAGCAGAAAACATTGACATGTAGATATAAAAAGTGTTGGAAAATAACTTTTTAGTTTTTACCAAAGTAATTAATTACTTTCAAATATCCCAAAACCATGGACCAAGAGGATTCTCGAAATCAGGGTGCCCAAAACTACTTCCCACTTTACCTATAAATTTGATCCTTAGGAACCCCATTTGGAAGTTCGACCAGGAGGCATGGTTCTTCCATTTCTAATTCCAAAAGGAGTCTTATCATCATACCTATAAGTTATATATTCTATGAAAAGTGATACTTCAACATATTCTTCTTCCTCCCCTCCCATGTATTTCAATACCCCTTGTGATCACCCAGAGAAGAGCCTGATGTAATCCCGAGCTTCATGTTTGTATTATCTTGGATGATCTATTTAATTCTAGGTTTTATGATTTTTTCATCCTATTTTATTATTTAATTGATTTATATACTAGAACATTATACTCAAACTCAAATGATCATGGTTGGGGGTACCCTTTCGTGTAATGTTTCACACACTATTCATCCCTTTTTCTTCCCTCATTCAATTGTGATATTTGTTTGGTTCATATTGGTCAATTGAAATCACATTATCACTATCAAGGTAATGTACATTTATGTCATGGTATCAAAAATAAATAGCAACCAAACATATACTGCACATTGAGTTCTTCGTTTTTTTATTGGTGAGTGTCGGTTATGAAGTCAAACACAAATCACCCAATCATCGGCGGTATCCGGTGAATCAATATGTTTTTTTACTGAACCCTAGTAGGTATCCTTGAAAAAAACCTAGTAACATTATAGTACTAGGTTTTAAATACTAGGGATTAAAATATCTATACACTTTCTCTTGAAGCGATGAGGGATGGTCCTCATGAGAACTCCCCAGGTTGATCACGCCTCATTAATTTTGTTAATGTCCACTTTGTTTTATAGATTTATTTTTTTCCAATGGAGTATTAAATTATCAAATACCATGTTATCCAAAATCACATTCCAATTCTCTTTTTATAATTACAAAACAAATTGAATTTATGATCTAAGGCTCTGTCGAGGGACAACCTAGTGTTACTGCTATACTATAGAAATTATAGTAATCTAAACATATAATTTTATGCCCTTGACAATGCGATAACCATTCTTATAAAAAGTTAACCATTCTAGGGTATGATAGGAGTTATAAAATTACACTTAAAAAGATAATATCTGAAGCTCAATTTGGGTATCTCATGCTAATTTTGATTTAATGGTTATCCAGAAAGACAAAACATATAATATCAAAGTTGTAAGACCTTTTCTTTATAGCCACGTGGTAGTACCACCAACATTTCCTCAGGGATTTAAATACAACATTTATTGGAAGGTCAGCATACTAAATAGTGATGGTTTCCCCTTCATGTATTGTGGATCCACATATAATAAGACAACAATCTACAAAATAGAAATCAAAAAACCAATTATATATGATGATATGAAAATTGCAGACCTTAATGGCTTGGGGACAACCCTTTTGAGTTCGTGGATATGCTCAATGGTGATTATGTGCTACACATAAACCTAATTGAGATAGAAAACATAATCCCAGAATCCCAATATCATCATTCCTATGGTATTATAGAAGTAAATATGAATCCCTATAAACTCTTAGCTATGAAATTGTTATTCCATGACAACAAAATCACTTCCTATGGCCTTTCATTCCTCGACAGTGATAAATATTCTCTAGGATTAAATGCCATGTCTAAAAATTACACAACGGACTCATAGATGGAAGAAGAATATGATGACCCCAGGAACTCCCCACCTACATTTGAGGAAGGTTTCTCAACCACCATTGATGATCTTAGGTATGTGAATCTAAGAAAAGAGGAACACCAGTGGCCTATGTAGATTAGTGCTTCCATGTGACTCAATGCGATGGATGTGTATATTAAATTTCAATACTATAACTGATATGATTTCATTTATAATTATATAGAAATACCATAGTTGAACCCTGATGTGGCTATGAACCATCTAGGTTTACCTTATGACCATCAAGGTCTCATGTAGGTAGCCAAGAGGATGCACCCCTCATAAGCTACTAATGTATAATTGGATGTTGACAAATAGATCAAAGATAAAATTTTCTAGGAAGTGGAATTGTAAGACAATGATTTTTAAATTGAGAAACAAAAACCACTATTTTATAAATTCTAAATGTCACATGTGAAAAAATTATTTTCCAGTGAAAAATAACATAAAATGTGTTAAAGGATTTTCAAAAGGGTAAAAGCCTAGAGAACACTATGGAATATTTTATCAAATATTTTTTGAGTAAGAGGCTAATTCAGTATGCAATTCCAATGATTTTATGCCTTAGTGAATAAATATTAAAAATATTAAAAATATTATATTAAGCATGAATAATTTATTCAAACAAATTTAATAACTCCAAAAGAATGTGTCTTATGAGAAATCTTAGACCAACATATACATATATTGATAATCTTAGAAAGGATAATTTATTAAAAATTGTAATATAATTGTTTTATCAAAAGATAATTGTTATGAAGATATCTAATAATAATAGTGATTATTATTATAAGAATTATAAAGTGATAATAAATAAATTATCACAAGATAACATATAAATAAAAAAATTATCAACGGTTAATCATGTGGGATATTTTACAGAAACTTTATTCAAAAATATAGAAAGATAATAAAAAAATATCAAATAATAATTTAGTGGGAAAATTTTTTTGATTTAAAAGATAATTTAAAAATTATCTAAAAGGTATAAATTATCATCACATGTGATAATTTAATTGACTATTTTAAAAATTATCCAAGACAGATAATTATCATCACATGTGAAACCTAAATGATAATTTGATAATTATTCAGGTCAGATAAAAATCATCCCATGTGATATTTTAATAATAATTTTAATGTTATTCAAGAGAGAGAAGGTAGTATCTCATATGATATTTTATTTATTATGAAATAAAATAGCTATTTTGGTTCTAGGAAACCCTTGACTAATTGATTCAAATGTTGATGTATATGATATTGTTATGTTCCTCAGGATGTGTGTCAGGCTTGTTATCACGCTATGACTTTTTATGTTTTACATGGGAGGATTGCTATGTGTATACTTAACATGTGGTCATTGTGGTATATTTACTCCTTGTGGGATCTGTGCATGATGTGCGATGAAGCAAATGACATAGCATGATAAACTTATAACATGGTAGATACTTGTTTCCTTGTGTATTCTAAGTCGTTGACCAAAACATGATGCATGTGGATTCCGAGTGTTTCCCAATTCCTTGTGGATCTTGGGTATGTTACAGATACTCGATGCCATGTGGATTTCAAATATTACCTGATGCCCTAGGAATTCTAGATAGGTTTTTTCACTTGATGCCTTTTTATTTTGAGTGAATCACTAATAGACTTGTGGTTGGTTTTAGATACTTATCAATGTATAGTACAATTCCAGCATGGAGTCAAATTAGGTACGGCTGGGGGTTTGTGGTGGCATGGTTAGTACATGTTTGCATAGTTTTGGATTATTTGTTACTATGTTTGTTACACATTTATTTTCCTATGGAATACACCTGTATACATGTGAAAATAAGTATAAGGATGCATTTTTGGTGTCATACTAAGTCTTTTACTCACACCCTACTTGTCCATTACAATGTAATTGTATATTTCATGACTAGAGATCTAGTGAGGGGCAAAGGCCCTACAGTGAACGGTTGAGTTGTAGAGTTTGGAGGTAGAGCAGACTAGGGTAGACACCGAAGTACCCTATAGATGATTATTTATTTACTTATTATGTATTTACCTTCTTCTTATAGATTTTCCAGGATTACCACTATTGGATCTAATTTTATTTATATGTCATTCTTCAGTTTTTAAATTTTATTTGATTATTTATTCATTGTTTTGTAATTGTTAACTATTTTTCTTCTGAGTGACAAGATATATAGGGTATAGTCTCCCAAATTTTATATTGAGACCCTCACTGCTAGTCATTATCCTCTTGTGTAAGGGGAGTTTCACATGATGTTATGTGGAAATCTGGCTCATACCAGATGGTTTGGGTTTGGATGTTACAGGAATACCAAAAATTTATCAACAACATCATCCCTGTTAAGAAAAATAATAGGCAGATCAAGATCTACATCTATTTCAGAGACCACAATAGACACTTCCCAAAGTATGATTTGCCATTTCTAATCATATAAATTTTTATCGATAAAACTTATAGATTCTAAACCCACACCTTAATGGATGGGTATTTAGTGTATAATCACATAATGATAGCCCCAGAATATGAGGAATAAATATCCTTCAGAGCACGTCGGGGGATCTTTTTCTATCAGGTCATTTCATTTGGATTAAAAAACTTCAAAACTTATTACCAACATGCCATGCATCATATATTTAATATATTCATAGGAGAAATAGAAAAATGTTACATCGATGACCTGGTAGTCAAATCTCGACATTGATGTGATCACATCATGGATCATCAAACATTCTTCCGTAATTTTCAATTGCATAGATTGAATATAAATCAGATGAAGTAAAATTTAATGGTAATGTCAGGGAAATTATTTGGGTCTGTGGTATGAAACCATGGTATCGAGGTCAATCTTTAAAATACCAGTGCAATCCCAGCAATGTCACCCTTTCTAAATCTTAAAGAACTATGAGGGTTCAAAGGGAACCTCACTTATATTTGGTTTTTCATTTCTAATATGGAAGGTAAATATCTCCCCTTCACCATATTAATGAATATGGGTTTCACCTAAAGATGGTATGTGTACATCCTATAGGGTTTTGAGAATATCATGTAGTACCTACTTCACCCACTGATCATGAAGCTATTGGTGGATGAAAATATTATTAACTTATATTTGAATTCCATTGAATGATGTCTTAGTCCTCTCATCACATAAAAAAAATTTAGGGAATGAAAAAAGTCTCCAATAACTGAGTATGATGATTCTAGTTTCTATGATACAGTATTCCAATATCAATAATAGCTTTCTATCACTCATATTTGGAATTAAAATGATGATACATTACTTGTAGAACCAGGAATTCCACCTTGTCTCTCATATTAACCTACTCAAGTACATCATTGTACACCATATGTTGATTGGGAATTTTTTCCAATGGGTGGTTATTCAATAAGAATATTTCATCAAGTTCTTATCACAGAAGTAAGCTAAAGGTAAATCCCTAGATGATCTCTTTGTGGTACATCCAGACCTAAGAACTACACTAGTAGACACAGAAATTATAGATGAAGAAGTTTTCTATTCCCATGAAAATCCCTGAGCATGGGAGATATATTTTGATGGTGCCTAAAAGGCCTTATTTTTTAAAGGATGGAAAATCCAAAGCTCGGTCACGTTGGTATATGATTTGAATTTTTTTCTATGGAAAAAGAAAATTTTCCCTACTATTTATCATTTTCTGAAGGATGCAACAAAAATTTGGAAGAATACCAAGAACAAATTGTTACCTAGGAACTGTCCCTATCACTATAAAAAACCTACCTATAATTCAAATGGGATTTCAATCTAGTGATAAAATTTATAATGGGTGAGCATGCTATCAAAAATAACTAATTTTCCACTCTCATTCGTTATGTTCGAGGAATGATGGAATAATTCCCATTTGAATCAGCATTGCATCATGTCCCTCGATTGAAAAATGATCATTCTAATGTGTTGGATAATACATATATGGCCCTATCTGACCCGGATCTAGATGAATTAGTTCATTGAATCACACATCAAAGGATGGTCTCATAAGTCATCCTTTCTGACATGGAGGAAATCAATCAGGTCAACATTTACCTAGAGTGTGATTAATCTATATCAACCCTTTAATAGATAGATATAATAGTTTATTATCTCCAAAATGGGACCCTCTTATTAGATCGATCCGAAAGGAAATTGACTCAATGTTGATCATCATATGTTTCCCTTATGGATGGACCAAATGAGAAAAAATACCTCTACAAAATAGGATTTTTTGGAATCTTCCTCAGATGCATAACATAGGGAGAGATTGTTGAGATCATGGAAGAAGTATATATTGGCTCATGTGGTTCTCATCAGTCTAGAACCATACTCTCCCATGAAATTAGGAAGCATGGTTACAATGAGAAAATATTGATATAGGACTATGTGGAATTCACTAGGAAATTTAATGAATTGTACATTGATGAAAACTTCCACCACCAAACCCCAGAGTTGATGCATCCTACTAAATTTTTCTAGTATTTTTTGTTTAGTGAATGGAAGTTGTGAGGCCATATCCCCTAGCTACAGATAAGAATCTTAAGTACATCATTATTATTTCTGACTTATTTTCCAAATGGGTTGAGTCAATACCCCTCATAGATGTTGGGATGAAGAATATCATTAACTTCATAAAGTCTAATATCATCACAATATTCAAGCTCCTCACATAATATTTATGGACAAAGAAATCAACTTATGTTCAATAGAATTGATGAAATTGTTCTAGGGGTACAACATCAAATCCAACCATTCATATTGTTATCATAAAACACAAATTGGAGAAAGTGAGGCCCTTAATAAAAGTATTTTAAATATACTCTAGAAGATTGTGGAAAAGGACAACGAGTAATGGTCGTACAAGCTCCTTCATTATTTATGGTCCTTTGATACCACCATGTGAACTACAAAACAAGAGAAACCTTAATAATTGGTGTGAAAAACTGAGGTAGTTTTTTCGCTAGAACTCTAGATTACCTGTCTCTGAATTTCTATCTATGGAAAAATCTCAGATGATGAGAAATCAAAAAAGTGGATGGATAAAGTGGAATGGATAGATAAGAAATGGTTTTTTTACATTGAATAACCTTGATGCATATTAGAATCAGATCTCTTGAACCTTGAATAAAAAGGTTCACCTTCACTCGTTACTTCAAGGAGAACCGGTATTCGCTCTAAGAACCCAAATGATACCATGAAATAAGCATCCAAATCTAGAACCCATTAGGGAAAGGCCTTATGGAATACATAAGTTTAATTCCAATAGATCATACTCATTATCCATAATGGATAGGGAATGAATTACGCACCCACCGACACAGGTTTTCTCAAGAAATATTGTGCATAGCTTCCATGAATCATCCTACAACCTTTTCATATGATGTTAAACAATAAGGAAAACATCATTTTAACATGGAATTGAACTACAAGACATACAAAAATTAAACTTCAGAGTGTTCGTGGTCCTAGTAATGTGACTTACAACTACAAGACACCATTCATCCAAGTCACAAGAAGTTAAACTTCATGATATGTCCTTACATCATGATGTAAAAATGCATTTAAAATGTCATGGATGAATGAATTTAAACTACACAGCATCCCAAGTCTTGGAAGAAATACTTTAAATGGCACAACATCTTTTTTCATTTCCTCATGAGTTGAAATGTATGACAAACATCCCCCTCAATTGAAATTAAAATGCTCCCAAAACTATGTATGGATTTATTCTCATTCTGGTGAGATAAATAGAGATGCTTAGATCCTATATATTATATCATCCACTAGATGATGCAATATTCCCATATACATTCTTTTTTTCTCATATATGTGCTGACAGAAACATTTCTCATTCCATTTATTACACATCAATCATAGATCACAGTGGCTGAGGATGTTTTTTAGGGCTTCCCCACATGATCGAGGCATATTATTACAAATGAGGATTAGTGTTGTCCTAGATGAAAGACCTTAATATAGACTCTATAATTCCAATTATGACATTAAAATCCATGGTTAATGCCTATTTCATTACATAAAACTACACATTACTATAGCCCTCACCCGAGAGGACCATTGTCCAAGGTGTTGCTCTCCTACCACACCTCCAATGAATTCTGATGTCTGTCTTGATTCATTCCATCACATGACATGTAGTGACACTCGGATATCCAATACTTGTTCCATCCATAATAATAAATTGAAAAAATTACACCCTCTATGTATGGGTCATACCTGTATGGAGAGTTTACCTTCTAATAACTATGTGTGGCGTGATTCCTTCCATCGTAGGATAAGCAATGATACCCAGATCTCCAATCATGGGTTTAGTTATAATAATCAATGGGAAAAACTACCCACCCTATATATGGGTCAAACCTATGTTTAGAGTTCCCTATCCAAGAACTATTTTTGTATGGATTAATTTCATTACAAGATACTTAGTGATTCCCTAATCTCTAATCGTAGGTCTCACCACAATATTCATTGGAAAAAATGACCCCTATGCATATGGTTCAGACCTATGTGGGGGATTTCTTGTTCAAGAGTAATGTGGGTCTTGATTCCCTTCCCCACAGGATATGAAGTGATGAAAAAATATTCAATCCTTCTTCCAAATGTAATAATAAATTGGAAATCCAACCCTATGTGTATGGGCCAGACCTCTATGGAGAGTTTCCCATTCAAGAAATATGTGTGGCATGATTATTTCTATCACTGTATACGTTATGACATCTAGATATAAAATCCCGAATCCATACACAATAATCAACTTAAAAAATTCCCCATATTGTGCATGAGTTAGACATGCATAGAGATATTACCTTCAAAGAACTACATATAGATAGATTCCTATCATCACAAGATACGTAGTGACACCTAACTCTCTAATCCTAGGTCCAATCACAATAATCTAGAGGAAAAATACCCCATCTTCATAAGTCTAAGACCTATAAGGAATGTTTATAATTTAATAATTATGGGTTTCTTGATTCATGACACAACATGATACCAAGTGACACATAGATATCCAATCATGGTTCAATTTGCATTAATCTATGGTTAAATTCCCCATTCATATGGTTCAGAAATTCTTGGAGAGTTTCCCATTAATGAACAATGTGTGGCCTAATTCCTACCATAACATGATACATAGTGACAATAGGATATCCAATATGAGGTCCAAACGCAACATCAATGGAAAATTCCCCCACCCTCTACAAATGGGTTAGACCTGAATGGGAAGATTTTTATTAAAGAACTATGTTTGTATTTATTCCTTCCATCGTCAGACACATAGTCACCCCTATATCTCCAATACTGCATCCATCCACAACATAGATGGAAAATCCCCCCCCTCATACCATAGATATGGGGAATACCTCAATGGATAGTTTTCTATTCAATAATGACATGTTCTATATTTACATTCATTATATTATACATACAGATTCCCAGATCTCCAATCCTAGGTCTAGCTACCACATCAACATAAAATATTGCCACCTATTTTTATGGTACAGACCTATATGGAGAGTTTTCTATTCAATAACTATGTGTTTCTTGATTCCATTCACCATTGGATATGTAGTAACACCTGGATCTCCAATACTAGGTTCGGCCACACCATTAAGGGAAACATTCCCCACTTTCTGTATGGGTCATACCTTCATGGAGAGTTTTATATTTAATAACTATGTGTGTATGGATTCCTTCCATCACATGATACATAGTTATGCCTGAATCTCCAATCCTAAGTATATCTACAAAATCAACGGAAAAATACCCCCTATGCATATGGTGTATAACTGAATGATGAATTTTTCATTCAGGAACTATGTGTGTCTTGATTCTTATGATCATGCGACATATAGTGATTCGTGGATATCAAATCCTTGGTCTAGGTACAATATTTAGCAAACAAATACCCACATTTGAATATTGGTCAATCCTATATGGATATTTTCCATTTAAGGAATATTTAGGGCTCAATCCCTATTACCATAGGATATGTTTTGATTCGTAGAATTTGATTCTTGGGTCCATCTGAAATATAAAAATGTTCCCCCTCCCTGTGCATTGGTAATAATTGTTTGAGTAACTCTCATGCATGAACTATGTGTGGCTTGATTCCTGCCATCAGAAGATACATAGTGACTCTTTGATCCTCCATTTCATGCTCAGTCATAGGATTCCATTACTACCAATAATATACCATATATATTAGTAAGATCAATGCAAGGGGGAACACCTTACAGGGAATAATTGTTTCATGATTCCTTCCCTTACAATTAATATTGGGAATCCAACGTATGACCATCCATAGAAATTGAATATACCACTATTTAAATCCGTTTAAGTCAGAAAAACTCACTCAGCCAATTCACGAGTTAGATCTATGTATGTCTTGATTATTCCTGAGATAAATATGTTCAAGAAGGTCTCTTGCATATTGTTACACATAAATAATCTTGTGCATGGATAAAATGCGCTTCCTTTATCTAAATTCCCTCAATCAGTGCAATTTTTCCCTAAGGATATCCAATAAAGATTTACAAAAGTTCTTACATCCTTACAAAATGATGTTAAACTACTAGGAAACTTTCCTTTTCACTAGATTTTAACCTACACAGCAGATACATCCCCCCTACATAATTTTAAAATGGGCATACCTTCTACCATCATCATTTCTTATCAAAGGACCACAAGATACAAAACATGATCTATCATAGTATGGGGTACTTCCATAACCTTTTAGGATACTCAACCTATAAATCATATTGCATGTCTTGATCACCTCGTATTTACCCAAACCATCCATATCCCATGGAAAACAATACCCGACTTCAAGTGACCATTTTTTTATTATGCATGTGTTCCCCTTATTCTTGAATATGATCTCCCATTCGTCATAAATATTTTTAATTATCTTGAAATAGTGTTTTTTATCTTTGTGATCCTTCATGTCATTGCAATGGTGCACTTCACCTTATATTTATTCACAACCATTTTCAACATGATTCCTCAAAATCATTATTCATGACCTAAAAACCTTGATCCATGATTTACAAGATATTTGTATACTATTAAAAAAGATGTTGGAGTACTACTGACCATGGGTATTCTAATAAGGTTATTCTTTAACACTCCCGTCATACATGTTCCACATGCATCATTACCTAAAACTACATCCACTTTATCCAAATCTGTAGGACATCAAACATTATCATTTTATGGTCCAAATCACAAGACCTCAAAACTAATAGTGAAAGAGACATAAAAACTTTTATGGTTGAAAACCCTTATAGGGAATCCCGGGAAAAATTTTACTCTCCACACATTTATCTCTTCATCTAAAGATTTTAGATTGAAGGTAGATAAATATTTTGAAATACATATATCTCATCAACAGGACTTTCTCTCCCTAGAAAAAATCGATCCATGCTTTATGGACCCCATGGTCTAACAAAAAGGTAGAGAAATTATTTACCACATGTCCTCAACATGATAATGTGTTCATTAGGTGGTTAAACAACATTTAGGTTCCTTGAACCCTTCTTGAATATTATTTTTTTCAATAAACCACCATCATGTCTTTGAAGATTGAGTTGAAACAACCAGTTCCTCGAGTTGGTATCCTTCTCTTGGAACCCAATGGAACTTGGGATCCCCTTATCCAAGATGTTCCCTATCGAAACTAGTAATAGGGGCTGGGAAATCCAAAATGGCTCCACTAGGATTATCTTGAGAATTGGAATCATGAAAAATAGATTGTGTTGAGAGGGTTCTTGGATCTAAAGGAGAGTCTCATCTTAAATCTAGGATTTATTTTCTTCACCAGGTGGAATATAAGCTTCCACCATTACCAATTGTTGAAGTGTACCTATCAATTTCCACCTCCAGTTAACATAGATTTTCTTGGATAATGATTTAAGATCCCCGTGAATAGACTATTAATGTATATTTTACATCCACAATGTTACATCACCATGAATTGTACCCACTCATAAAGAAGGAATACAACACTCCATTCTCAAACATTTTATTTTCCCACACCATGTGACTCAAAACAACAAGGAAAAGAGACCGAACCTCCAAAAAATTTCAAAACACCCCTAAGATTCTAGAAACCTTCCTTGACAGGTTTTTCTCCACACCTCACTTCATCATCGAGGTTTTTGTCTTCACAAATATTCCATGTCCATTGGAAAAATTATTGATCTACTTTACTTGAACATGCATATAATCCATATGGCCCAATACATAACAAATTATAACCAACCAACTAGATAAATATCCCCCTTGTAGGAAATGAACCCAAATCCTTGTGAGACCTAGAAAAACCAAGGAATAACTCATCACCTTAGGGTGTTTTGGTTATCCCCATCATGTTTTCCCTATTTCATATTCACCGATTAAAGCACCCAAGCATGTGGTTTAAACCATACATATTCCAAATATCCATGTGGACTCAGCTTCCCTAATATTTTACTATCAACCAATATAGTCTTCAAAAATATTTCATGACCCAGGGAAAAGAGAGGGGATCCTATTTGATTCATCGTGCATTTAAGCCCTCTGGGATCATACATAAGGGCCTTTCACTCAAAAACTAGAAGCATAACCTCATTGTAGGAAATGAAATCTAATCCTTCTGATGCCTAGAAACAAACTGGTAAAAATAAATAACTTAGGGTGTTTTTTTGTTCATCCTAGGCTTGTCTTCCATATTCCACTCATGAGACCCAATAGCAAAATGATAGAACTAAACACCTTTGGGTGTTTTGGATCATCCTCGATATGTTTGAAAAATTCAATATTCATCATTTCAAAAAAAAATTATAATTTACACCACAAATATTGAAAATATCAATGATTTCTCATCATACATCACATGCTCTCACGTCTTGGAAGAAAGACCCTAAACAACACATTGTTTCTAGTCCAGGAAGCAAGAATCTAAAATACACATTATCTCAAGTCCTAGAAGAAGGAATCTAAACTATAAAGTATCTCATGTCCTGGAATTAAGACACTAAATTGAAAAATGTCTCAAGGTCTAAGATAGAAGTCCCTAAACTACATTAATATATTCTCTAATCCAGAAGATCATATACTACAATAATAGAGAGTTTGTTCTAGAGGACCCTAAACTACAGAAGAGGATGGTCTAATATTGAAGACCCTAAACTATAGTATAGTAGTGTTCAATTTTGTAGGACCTTAAGAAAACAAACTAAAATAGACACAATTATAAAAAAAATTTAAAATTAGAAAGGTAACCCTAGTAAAATGTCATGTATCTACTTAGTGGGATTCAACATTGTGTTTTCCATTAAATTTTGAGAATCTATAAGATTTAAAAGGAATACAAAAATTCTGATAAAAACCAATAAAAGGGAGGCCTGAGAAAAATCCAAGTATATTACCACTAATATTTCTCCCATTTTAAGCATAGTTAAAATTAGGGAATTATGTAAATATAAGATAAAAAAATCATAGGGATAATTATTTTTCTTTAGTAAAAATAAATTAATGCTCACTAAATCGACTAACATTGGTATAAATTGGGGAATTGTCCCATAGGATATATGGTCACCCATATTATTAATTTTAAACTAGGTTATAGCAGGACAGAAAGAGTATATACATTATTAAGGAATATCATATCAGTAGACATTCATGAGAAATTATCCAGATAAATATATTGTGATTCAGGCACTTAAATCGAGGCATTTTTGTTCACTTGTTACTATAAAAAGGATTGGTATCATCGATGATCCATATGATTTTAGGTAAATTAAATTTCAGGAAAATCATGAATAAAACGATATATACAAATAAATATAATTTTTGGAAGATTTATTCATTGATATAGTCATAAGGGATGAGTCTCCACATTCCAGAATCTCTTCTAATGCATCAAAAATTAAATAAGAAAGATGGAAAAACATATATTCCAGTAGTCATGTAATAATAAAATTAGGTTAGCTATGTTTTCCAAATTAGCTAATGTCTGTAGATAGGTATCAATTAAACAATAAATTATCACGCTCTTTATCTCTTCAGATTCTTCCTGAGGGAAAAAGTCTCATTTTAATAGGACGGTTATTCAGCTCCTTTATGACTAGTTTTTAATAAATATGATGATTCCAGAAGATGGGATTTAACGCTCTCTATCCTCGCTTTATCTTATATTATTTATCCAGTCATGAAATCCATCTAAGAACGTATATATGATATGGTTTAATGTCTCAGATCGAGAATCTCCAAATATTCTCTTATTAATTCGGTCAGATAACTTTTGGAATCGAAGCAGAACTAGTTATTCTCACTATTGTATAGTTATTACTATATGCAAGTCACGTGAGTCATACAATTAACAAGTGATCATTTGAGAATGCACTTTTAAACCATGGAAAGAATGTGAGATAACTCTATATTCAATGAAATGTAGAAAAATATGAGGAATTATCATTGAATAAGTCGTGGTTTGATTAATAAATTCATTCAGAAGAAGATGTCACATAGAAATATCACATGATCAAATCTCATGAAGTGATCTTGTGAAGTGGTTCTCACGAAGCAGTCTTGATAAGTGATTCTTATTAAGTGATTCTTGTGGGGAGGCATTGAAAATTAATCACAATACAAAATGAATAACAAGATCTCTCGGATTTCAAGTCACTAGTGGAATAAGAAGATCCATCGCTACCCTCTTTATTTGATTCCCAAGAGAATACCAATTATCACCAGGAAGACCAACTTCCGCTCAGGACACTAATCATCAGAAGCATCAAGGGAATGGTTTTGAATTTACCCTCTAAATAGATGATTCATTTTCCCTTTGGACCTCTCTTCGAAGAAGGGATGAATTTTTATACACCCACAAAATTAGCATTGATAATTCTAGAATTGAATAAATACTCAATTCTTTGGTATTATTTTATCTACAAGACAAAGAATGGAGTATCTTGGATACATATAGACCAAGTGGCTTGGTCACATGGCTTGTAGGACCCCCATGAAGACACATGATTGCATGGCCCTGGAAATATCATTCAAACTATTCATGTGCTTCACGTGATCTATTCATGATCACATGAAGCCCCTCTGACAAGACCTCATGTTCTTGAGAAGGCATCCCAACAATCATTGATGATAATGCAGAGGTTTCCCGATGATCTCCTCCGATCATGAAACATATCAAGAAAATGATGCCAGAAAATCACCAAATTCCCCTCATAAAATATATAAATGAAGTTGAAAAATACATAGGCATCGGGTGGTTGAAGTTATTACATTTTCCATATAAATATTTTATGTTCCTTCTATGATCACCATTGATCATATAGAGGTCCTTTGGCTTTTCATATTTATCTCATGAGGGATCTCTAACAATTAATCTTGATCACATGAGGGTTCCTAGACATGTTTCCTTGATCATGCGAAAGCTTCTCCAACATGAATCCTAGTCATAAGAAGACTCCAAAACATTTCAACCTGGTCTTGTAGAGTTCCTTCAACATATTGATTTGATCATGTTCCGCACCATAGAAAAGTATTGTGAAAATCCATGACAATGCTCTCATGCCATCATGAGATCCATTATTGATCATGTGACTCCATAATGTAAAACCAATGTTAAACTTATGAAATAATTTTAAAATAAGGAATAAAATATGGAAATGTTGGAAGCCTCTTGCAAAGGTAGGATGCACTATTTTTATGAAAATGTGTAATAAACCTTTTGTGATCACTATTAATCATGAAAATCACCTTTAACTAGTAAACTAGATCTCACAAAATCCCCCCTTGAAAATCCATCTCGGTTTTGTGAATCGCCTTTGATAATCCATCAAGATCCCATAAGGGCCATAGAAATGTATCCCTTTGTCGTGAAAAAACATCTTCAATAAGCTTCATTATATGGAAATGACTTTTATACCTATCAACCCAATATTCTGAAGGCTATTGTAAATTTTTACATGACTTTGTAAAATCTCTTTAATAATCCCTAATTTCAATAAATATGGTGATGATTGATTATTCTTGTGGTCATTGTTTATCATTTAATGAAATGGAAAACCTGCGGTGGGATAATGTGAAGCATATTATATGATACTCCCTCCACTAACTCAATAAAATATATTCAATATACTCTCCACACAACATTTCATATAACTAGGGTAGAGAGGCCTATAAATTCCTCCCCCTTTACAAAAAAACACAAGAGATTCAAATCACACCCTCATGAGCATAGGAGCAAGAGAGAACTTCTTGTGCACTGGTTAGATTATGCGATGGAATTCCCACATGTTGGCTTGGTCAAATGAAACCTCAAAAATATAAGACATGAAAAATATTGAGTCATATATGAAATAAGGGAAAAAATATGGGATCTTTATGAAAAGACGTATATGTTAATTTTCAGTTAAAGGTGTCTCGTGCTTCACCTGACCTGTCCAAATCAAGCGACATCACCTAGACATGTCATCTAGATCATGTGATAGTGCATGGATGTGCTAGAAAGGTCATACGAAGGTCCCAATGAATGAATTATAATTAATTATAGGGACACTAAATGTATCGGCAAATCCATATAAAGTCCTCAATACATGTTCACTATATCATGTGGGGGACCTCTGTCATGTCACCCCTGATCACATGACACCATTGAACATGTCTGCATTGATCATGATATGGTTCTCCAGATAAGTCATCTGAGGAATGCGACGACCCTTTCCATGTTTACTTTAATCCTGAGAAGCACAGTGGACATATCAGTCTTTTCATAAGGATGACCCAGGAAAAGTCAATCTAATCATGTGACAATCCTTCGACATGTCAACTTCAATCATTCAAGACACCTTGGAAATGCCTTCCTTATTTTCTGTATTCTCATAGACCAGCCAGTTGGATCATGTGATAGCATCCATAAATCCCTGATAATGTCATCTAGATCATGAAAAAGACACCAGGACATGTCCATACCTAATAAGACATGTCAGGAACATGAACTTCTTCGGTAGACAGAATCAGTAAAACACCTCCTGACATGATAAAAGTTTTCAGTAGACACATTTGGAGAAAAGTTTTAATTGAACTTTGAGAACTATGATTCATATCCAAATAGGATACATTGAACACCTTGTTAAGGAACATTCTCCAATTAGGCATCCACCCTGGTGTATGTTCATCCATATCTCAGACACTCTAACACATGGGACTCAATCTCTCCTATGGGTTTATCATCCTTCCCCATCCACCAGCGGATTGAGCCGCTAATCGAATAACAGAACTCTAATTCCTTCTATAAGTAGGATATGTAGGACTCCTTCCTAAGGTAAAATATCCATATTAAACAATTTTCTAGGTTCATCCCACTACATAAGTCCCATGTCCATATGAGGTGATACCTATCACTTTTTTCCGTATTTTCTCACACCAACCATGACTCAAGTGGGATTAGGTATCTGCAAACATCATTGTTGGATTGTAATAGTATAGTAGATTGTTACTATTTCATGAGGGGGGTTATTTTTTGTTTAAAAACATAAACTAAATAAAATTAACTCTTAATGTAAAATGATCAGACTCAAAGATCAACTGATAATCAGAATGTAAGAATCAGAGTCATATATTTTCTAATAATATCATAGGATGTTTTAATCATTATAAAAAATACACCGATAAAGGAAAAGTTAGAAATGATTTCTAAAATAAAATTTATATCATAATATGCATAGCTTAGTAATGACTTGTAAAAATATGAAAAATAATAACAAGTAAAAGTAAGAATGAATTACATGCTATATTAAAGGAATTCACTCTTTTAACCTTAACAGTAAAGGTAGTAAAAAACCTTGACAAAATGTATCCACAGATTTATACCTCCTATAAATTTTTTCCATTATTTTAAAAAAAAATTCCCTCAATATGATGACTGGTACACGCTATGTCTTTCTGTCCTCGAAAACCCATGATATTATGAACAATGTCTATCATTCTAGCCTCAGAAGCCCTGGATCTGATGAATCAGATTCGCCATCTTTTTGTCCCTAGAGTCCCTCAATTGTTTCAATGATCGTACATAGAATAAAAAAGAAATTTTTATAAAGGAACAACCCTTAAAAGTATTCCATAGAATGAAAACACCCTAAACTATTACAAAATGAATAATGATCATTTCATGCTATGAAATATTTATATGACTTGATTTGAGAAATTTATTAGCTCCCAACATTTTGAATGATTGTATATTTATATGAGGAGCTCCAATTATAATATTTCTAATTTAGTTTCAATAGTTTGGATAGATTAGACTTTAAAACTCATATATAACTAAATTATTAATGTCATTTAGTTTAGCACCATTAGAATGCTTAATAGTATTCATTATGATACAAACAAAGTCTATATATTATGATTATAAACATAAGATATCCTAATGAACATCCTTATCATTTATCTATATAGTAAATCTTTTAAGTGTTACTTTGATGTATCAGTACTAGTATTAGTCCAATGGTCATGTATTTTATCAATACGATAGACAAGAAAAATGTCTAACCACCAGTAAAAATAAACACTAGTCTAATGAATCATACTCATACTTAATCAAATGGATCATATTGAATAATGATAAGTTCATATTTTTAACACATTAAAATAATTTCTATGTTAGGTAAAAGGTAATTTTTTTACCAAAAATTCTAAAACACTTGGGATATAAAAATTTATTAATCATAGTTTTCAGAGAGTGTTTCTTATTTCTAAAAAATATGAAATGGAAAACAAAGATGTAGAAATTCTTTCTCAAAAATATTCCAATTTTTTGAAATCTCTATAAATAAATAAATAAATAATTATAACTTTGAAAAATATTACATCCCATTTTTTCATGTAAGAACATTGAAGATCTTATTTATAACTCCCATTAAGTATATAAGTACTTTATGGTATGATAGAAAGAATTAATACTTCTCCCACATATAATAGTATCTCCCATTTTTATAAAACTTACCCTTAAAAAATATCATATATTTTCCCACGATCATATCATCTTAAAATATCTCAATGTTTTTTATTTTAAAAAATAAATGTAATGTAACCATATTTTCCTAAAATATTTTTCAATGATAACATAAAAAAATTCAATTAACTAATCATCAAATAAATAATATAAATAACATACCAACAAAATTATTTGAAGACATTAAAATACGAATTATTGTATAAAAATTAATTCAAATATAACAGCAATTAATTTTCAAAAAAAATACATAGAGATATGAAATATAAAATTGTTCATTATTTCATCAATAAAATTATTTTCAAAGATCTTCATCTTTTTAAACTCCTCTAAATCCTTCTCAGGAATGACGATTATTTATTCCATTAGTTCTATCTTTTAGACTTAGCCTTCAGTATTTTAACATTCTCCAGAAATTCTATATTTTCATCCCTTATAATGATCAATTCACTTTCTCATCAAACCGACCTGAGATTTTATAACTCCAAATCGTGAAACTTTTTCTTTTAAAACATTTACTTCCTCTCTCTGATAATCAGTTCTATCACCAAATTATTCAATTAACATCACTCAATCATATAAATCAAAAGATAACTTTTTAAAATAATCTGTAATTTCTAAAAAAGGTTTCCTTACTTCAATAAATTGGTCGTCATGTTCCTTAATATCGCACTCCACTTGATTGGACCACTTTACCATCAGATTGTATGATCATTTTGGAGTCTGGTATTTTTCATTAATTTTTTTAACTATTAATTAATAAGTATAATTGATTATATTAAAACATATAGGTACTTTAATTTTTCTTTCAAATAACCTTGAATAAACTTTCACTTTTCCCGAAGATAAGGAAAATACATAATAGTATCTTATAACCATCGCAATGATTGAAAAATGAAACTGAATCCTTTTCCTGAAATAGTAGCCTTTCAATCTAATGAACCTGAAGGGGTTTGATAGGTTTTAGTTTTGAATATTGGTAATAAAGTTTCTCTTCAATGTTACCATTCATGTTCTTATATTTATTCTTATCATCTGAAACTTCAACAACTTTGACATCCTTGTCCGGATCACTATTTTTTAAAATTTTCATCTATGATTATTGATCTTCTTCTTAATTATTAGATTATGAATTTTATTTCTCTTATGATGATGAAAAAAATTTCTCTTCATTTTTATAATTTTATTGAGATCCACCTAATTCTGTATCCTTATCAGACTAAGAATGTAAATCTAGTTATGATGAATCTGATGATTTCTTTCCATTTGATCCTCCACAAGTATCTATTTTTTCATTATCTTCTTTTTGTTACACTTATTATTTTATTTATTCTTATACTTACTATTCTAATTCCTCTTCAACTTCATCTTTTTATTGTTATTCTTCGTAGTCTTCATTATGTTATGCCCCTATTTTTATATTTGTCTAAAGAAATTCCATTACAATACATTTTGAGAATGATTCTTTTTTGGGTGTGTATATTGGTACCTCTTAGACTATTCCTTTTATCATATAAGAAATATAATGGAAATATGATGGTATAACTACTTATTAAATGAACTCTAATCTTGAATTAGGAATAAATTAATCGATATGAGAAGTTGTGAGGATTGGATTCTCAGACGCCTTCCCAACCCCATTTAACAATATTTCAAAAACCCTAGATTCTGCAATCATTTTCTTCTTTTTCTTTTCCCATTCGTATTATTTCAACTAATATGATATCCATATTGTCAAATCTTTTTCCTCTCCATGATCAATACCAAACTTTGGATTCCCAAGTTTCTTTTACGCATTATGTTCCATGAGTTTTTTTCAAATGATCATGCATCATTTTCTTTTATTTATATTGTTTTACTGGTGGGTAATATTTTACCCTTATATTTTTCTTAAAATACTCAACATGATTTTAATGGTTGTGCCTCCACTACATCTCAATCAAACTTTCTAGAATAATTTTTAATTAGAGTAAAATATCATTTTCATTCATGAAATTTTATATTCACCAATAAATGAAATCTTCTCTCTTATTGAATAATTTTTTTTCTCAACATTGAAAGTCTCATAACATTCTCAAGTAACTATTTGATGAATGAAGGAAACATGATGATTATTTACTTTATTGAGGCATTCATGAGGGATTTTAGCAAAATTAAAAGACACTTTTCAAGGTTTATATGTCTCATATTGATCAATAAATCTGACCTAAAAATATATAATTCCTTAAAGGAGTCCCTGTCACCCTTCCTATTTATTAAATACCCCTACACACAAAATGCTAAAAATCTTCTTGCTAGTGATATATGTGTTAATTTCCTTAATTTCTCAAAACATGTAAACAAATAAGCTTCATCCTTTGTTCTCTTGAAATATCCAAACTTATCTAGAAGTTTGTGCAAGCGTATATATGAATATCCTCTTGAAAAAACTCAAACTAATTCTACATCAATTTAAAAAAAGCTTATATTTCTTCCCAAAGAATGTTAAAGAGATTATTCCATACCATCTTATATAATAAATTCAATAGGGGAGAAAACTATCAGCTTTTTTCATGATATAACATATCAAAATCCTTTTTTCTTTATTTATAAGTATTTCCCCCTAGCCTTGTAATGAAATGATCCTTTTGAGAGTAAAATTGTACATTCGAAAAAAATTATTTCAATGAGATGTTATTTGAAAATATGTGTGTTTTTGTAGCCTTATTTGGTTCTAATTATAATGAGACATGATATAGGGATCAAACTAATTCCAAATAAATTAGACTAATGAGTTTTAGGGGTGGAAGGAGTCGGTGATGAAAAATCCTAAAACTGTTGTGGGAAAGTGGTTTTCCCACCCAAATATTGTCATGAGAAACATTATTTCATATTATAGAAAAACATTCAATGGATTATATTAACAACATAATAGATAAAATGGCCTATACTTAATTGAATATGGTTTTAAATATAAATTTTAACTCATAATGTTTTAAAAACTTTCATTGGAGTGAAAATCATTCCAACTAGAAAAACTATTTAAATTTTGGAAAAAAAATCAATGTAATGAAACTAAAAGAATAAGTAAATGAAAACATTATACACTAAGGTAATAGATTAGTGAAAAAAATAAAAAGTATAGAAGAGTAAATTTTGGATTAGAATGTGTCATAGGTATTAGTAACCTGTTAGTCCTGATTTTTCTGTTGTAAATAAATTTTGATAGTTTATCAACAACTAATTACGGTAATTTTATGATTAAATATTTTTCCATTAAAGTTTGTAAAAAAATTTGACTCGAGAAATGTTTATATGAATTTATAATTAATGGAATAAATCCATAATCTTGAATATGAAATTTTTTATAAAAAGTGTTGAGTCCAAAGAAATCATTATGCTAAAAACATTCAGAAAATTTTACAAATATTAAAAAAATTAGAAAAACTAAATAATATTTACTCCCCCTATGGAAAGGAATTAATTACTATAAATAGATTGATAAACAAGAAGTGGATATGAATAATCACTTCATTTTGATCATTCCTAGATTCTATTGAATTTATTCCAGTCTTTTGGGACTAGGGGATTTAGTAAAAATATTAGCAAGTTATTACTGAATTTCAATGAATCGTAAAATTATATCTCCTTTATGTGTGTGATACTAAAGGTAGCGGTGTCTTATATCTATGTGTTTAGAAAGTGAGTGATGTTGCATGTTTTTAATTAAATAAATGTAACTTGTGTTGTAACAATGTATTTGAGTTTTTGTAATACTCATTCCATAGTCTGTGAGTGCGTGTTGAATCCACAACATTTGAGCATAGAAACTTATAGCTACAACATATTTTTCTTCATTAGTGTAAATTACTACTTAGTGTTGTTTTATAAATGATCATGAAAAAATAGAGTAACCTAATAAATAATGTGTTCCAAATGTACTTCACCTATCAATTCTACATCCACCAAAATCAGTACTCGAAAAAAAATTGTTCAAAACTATTTCTATAAAAATAGAATAGTCCTTAATACACAGTTTCTATTAGATAATGAATTATTCATTTAATAGATTTTAGGTGGAATTATTTTATATTTCTTTGATATCTATATCATTAACATATTGAAGGAATTAAATATTGATGACTATTTTTAATGTAAAGTAGGATACCAATCATACCTTTAAAAGTCTTTTGATCAACCCGTTTCCTAGACTCATCAAGATATAAATTATTGTATTACCAAAGGAATTAAAAATATATTTATTATTTTCATATCCAAATTTCATAATAATATATTTTATATACTAATGTTAAGATCTAAATGTTCCATCGTGTTTTAGTGAAATTTGAGAACCATGAAAATATGTTAACTCATCCATCATACTCATTTCAAACTCGGGATTTATAATATCTATAAAGAAATATATTAATGATTTTTGAGTTGAAATAAATTTATTTCATCTACATATATTTTAACAATCATAATTTTTTATTAACTTGTTTTATAAAAATTATTATATTTGTATCTCCCTCAAACAATTTTGTAAAAATCATGTTAACCAATCATTCCACTCTCTAAGGGCCTATTTAAGTCAATAAAATATCATGGAATGTTTAAAAATATGTAATGGATGATTTTTATTTTCAAAAATGAGTGTTATTATACATAAAATTCCTCCCAAACAAATCCTTCATGAAAATCAGACTTCCCATCCATTTGAAATAGTTTGAAATTAAATAATTCTAGAAATTATAAAGGTATTTTAATAGCTTCATGTTTTGATACCAGTGCATAGGTTTATTTATAGTATATTCCTTCTGGTTTTTTATAACCCTTATCAACAATTTTGGATTTATTTCTAACTGTTATACCATTTTCTTCACATTTATTTTGAAAACCCCATTTTCTCCAATTATAGAAGAATATTTAGATCATTCACCCACGGTCCAGAATTTATAATTTTCAAACTCATTGAGCTCATCTTGTATATATTTTATCCAGTCATCATCACCTAACGAATCTTCAGGATTATTGGAATCTAATTGAGATAATAATACCAGATTTTCAATTTAATTTATCAAATAACTTCTTATCCTTACTTTTGGATCGCTATCACCAATGATATTATCACTTGGATGATTCTTGAAAAACAATTGACTTCTTGGGTTTTCAAAAACAATTCCTCAACAATAGGTTGAAAATATCAATGAGTAAAAACTTCAAAAAAGTATTCTGGATTTAAACCCTTATGAGAAGAAATTTTTAGTATAGGATGAAAATTAGTTTTAGAAATAACATCAGAGGATATAGGTTGAGGTTTTTTGAAAACAATAGGATTAGATTTATCAAACTGAACATGCACTATTTCCCCAAAAATATAATATTTTTATCAAAAACTATATAAGCCTTACTAGTATTCGAATAACATAAAATTATTCCTTCATCAGATTTTTGTGAACAATTATGTAAGTTTTCTTTAGTATTCATATTGAATACTTTGCAACCAAAAACCATGTATTAAGAAACCTTTTTTCCTTTTTGTAAACAACCCAAAATGATATTTATTAATAAAATATCTAATTAATGGTATATTTGTTGTACTAACCGCTTCATCCCAAAAAAAATTAGTAATTGAGTATTCACTCAGCATGGTTATAGTAATATCATGAAGAGAAATATTTCTTCTTTCAAATAAATCATTTTTATATAGAGTTCTAGGTGATGAAAAGTTATGTACAATACCTTTCTTACTATTAAAAGTTTAAAATCAGAATTTTCAAATTCTCTGCCATGATCACTATGAATAGTTATCAAGGATATGATTTTCTCTTTTTTAACATAGGCGACAGATATTTTAAAATAACTAAAGACATAATATTTTCTTGTTAGAAAATAGAACCAATTGTATGTAGTGTAGTCATTGATTAAAACATATACATAACATTTTCCCCCAGTACATCAAGATTTTGTTGGGCCAAATAAGTCAATGTTCACTAACTGTAAAGCATTAGAATTTGAAAATTCTCTAATATATTTAATACTTGACTTATATAGATTACCATGTTCACAAGGATCACAAACATTAAAATTATCAAACCTATGTTCTCATAAGAACTTTATAGGTCATTTTTTAGTCAACATAGCTATGTTTCAAAGGTTAAATTTTCATTACCATCTAATCCATAACCCAGATTTATCTTTCATTACACTATGAAAAGGTGAGTCATGTATCCTATGATCTTCTATGTTAAGTGTGTATAAATTATTGTGCTAATTGGTAGAAATAATAAATCCATCTTTTGAAATTTTTACAGTATATATATCATTCCTACAAATCACAAGGTAACCTTCATCGCATAATTGAATTATGATAAAAAGGTTTTTCTTCTGTGTAACAAAAAAATTAAATTAAATATTTTCCAAAATTTTCTATAGTAATTATACTAATGATTTATCCATGAGAATTATATCTAAAATATACTTTTCTATAATTAATATTTATAACATTCTTAATGAAATATTTGTTTCACGTTATTTAACTATAGAAACCATTATCCATGTACCAAATATTTTTATTGTTGGTACTATCATTCTTTTCTTGAAACAAAAAGATTAGTTTTTTTGAACCCAAACCTTATTGGGTCTGGTATTATCGTAAAATAGTTTTTTGGGTAACCACACCTATATAATTTTATTTTTTCATAAAAAATCATTTCTTAAGAAAAATATGCTTTATGAAAACAAATATACTAAACTCTATTTAGAGAAAGGTTATTTTCTAGTGTCCACATCTTAGGAATTTTTTCATAAATGGTTCATGTTTGGGAATAAATTATTTATTACTAAATATGGGTTTTTATTTATAAAAAACATTCCCGAATTATTACCATGAGTTCTAATTTTTCTTTACATTTATCTAATTTTTTCATTAACAATAGTGAACTTAGAAAGGTGTTTATTCAAACTAGAAATTTTGGATTTCATTTTTGCAACTAAATTTTTCTCCTCGTTATTAATATTTTTAGAACTATGTTTTACTTGAAATCATTTTTCTCAAAACTAGTTTATTCAAGTTCCTTAGAAAATTATTATTTTTCATAATTATCCTTATCAAGATCTATGTAATGATATGATATTTCATTAGTTAAAAGAGTTACTATTGAATCTTATTTGAAAAGTTTTTCTTTTTCATTATCTAGTTTTCTTACATAACATTCAATTTTCATTCCCCAGTAATTTTTAAAATTTGGATACCTCTTCATAACTAGTAAATGTGTTATCCACATCAGGTGAGGAATTTTCTTCATAAGATGATATTTACTTTTTATCATTGGGATCATTTTCTTTTAAATTAATAAAATTAAGGTATTCAATAGTTTTAAACATATCAATTTGACATTTATTTACCATAGGTTCTCCATCAAAAAGACCAATGTCCCTCAATTTGGATCATTCATTATCTAAAGAATTGTCAGAATAATCTCCAACATTGTCACTCCCTGTGTCTGAAGATTTTAAACTTTTTTTATTTTATTCTTATAATACTTTATTGAATTTATATCTAAATATTTTTGCTTTCTATCATTACTTTTGAGTTTATGAAAATTAGGTCAGATATGTCCTTCGTTGTTACATTCATCGCAAGTAACTTCAGAATATTTTCCATCATTTTTTTCCTTAGGAATCCTTTTATATCTATTTTGAATGTCCTTTTCTCCCAATATCTTGTTGATATCTTTGTAAATATTATCCAACTCATTACCATAATTATCTTATGTACTATAATTTTACTGAACAAAAACTTTTTTCTTTTTTGTAGATTTCAAAAATTTCTCTACAGGCTGAAATTTAGTAGGTATATTAGATGTTGTGGGAAAAAACCACCATTTTTTCAAATTTTTTGAATCATTATTTAATCTTCCTCTAAATTTAATGAGTTCACCGATAGGATAATAAGGAGTTAGATTGATAATATTTCTTATATCATCTACATAAATTATTTTAGATTCTCACTAATTAAGAATTATATCTATAATATATTTAACCAAAATATTGTCATCATGAACTTTATATCCATGTGACTATAAACTATTGACGATAGTTATAATCCTTTGGTGCATCTTGGGAAAAGTATCACGAGGTAGAAAATAAATTTCTTGGTGATCATCATAAATCATTAAGCTTCTTTTTTCAATAAATTTGGAAGCACCAAAATGTGAAGCTTCTAAATTTTTTAAAATACTATTAAAAATTCACAAGACGAAATATGACTGAATATACTACATTTCATGGAACATAAATGAGAATTAAATACTCTATAATTCAACTGTTTCCCTTGTTTATCTTGATTTGTGAAAGAATCAATCTATTTATCATTAATCCTGTAATTTATAGTAAGCATCCTAAAATTATAAACACCAGTGTTGATGAAAATAGTGCTCATCATATCTCTCTGGTATTCATATTCAACACCATAAAACATTAGTGTTCGACTTGGATTGATATTTTAAAGGGTTCCCACATTAATTCCTTCCATTATAAAAATAAAATTAAATCTTTTCTACAAAAACACATTTGTCTATGAAAATTTATAAATAATAAGTTTATAAAAAAACTTATTAAAAATGATGTTGACAAGGAAAGTATAAACATAGCAATAATGAAAAGTAAAACTATTTATAATATCAATTTTTGGATCTCAAAATTATATGAGATAGTTAATATTTTGAGATGGTGAAAATTATAGATTAAAAATATAAAATAAAACAAAAGACAATACCTATTAATGTAAAATTATTGGACTCATTGATCATATGATGATCATAGTGTAATAATTGGAGTCATATGTTTAAAAATTATATTACATTATTTTTTAATTGTTATCACATATAAAATAATAAATATAGTTAAGAAATATTTTTAAAACAAAATTTCTATCATAATATGGGTAGAGGAATATAGACATATAAAAACATGAAATATAATAGCTATTAAAAGTAAAAATGACTTACAATCTATAATAAAATAATTCAATCTTTTAACTATATGAGTATAGGTAGTCAAAAACCTTGAAAAAATGTATCCATGGTTTTATACCTACTATAAGGTATATCATTACTTACAAAAAAATCCATCGATTTGATGATTAGTACAATATCTATCTTCCTATACTCAAAATCCTTCAATACAATGATTTGTATCTATCTTCAAATCCCGGTAATCCCTATATATGGTGGATTAGATTCAACATCATCCTATACCTAGTGGCCCTTGATCATTAAAATGATCGGACAGGGAATAAAAAAGAAGATTTTCTAAAGTGAACAGCCCTGACAAGGTTTCCATAGAACTGAAACTCTCTAAATTATTACGAAGACTATGTATGATCAGTTAATACTAATAAATATTTAGAAGACTTGAGTTGTGAAATGTATCAGCTCCTTACTCTTTGACTGACTAGAATAAGAAAAATATCCAATGACCATATTTCTGAGTAAGTTTCAAGGGACCAAGACATCAATCACTTGACATCCAATCTGAAATTTAATGCCCGACATCATTTATTTTATCACTATTAAAATACTAAATTTTTTTCCTTGCTATATAAACTATGTCCATATCATTCTATCATAATCTTAGGATAATCCAATGGAATTATTTATCATTTTTCAATATGATAAACCATACAAGGATTAGTATGATGTATCAGTTCCTATATAATTTTGAAGGTCATGGCTTTTTAAATATGATCGACAAGACAAAATTCTAACCAATAGTCAAAATAAATGTTAGTCTAATGAATCGGGCTCATCCTTGATCTAAAGGATCATATTTAATAATGATAAGTTTGTATTCATAATATATTATATTTATTTATATGTTAGGTAAAACATAATTTCTTCTACAAAAAACATACTAAAAAACATTAGAATTAAAAAATCTTGTAATCATATTATTGAGAGAGTGTTTGTGATTTTTAAAACTAAAGGAATGGAAATATAAGAATTAAAACTTCTCACATAATAATCAAAACACTCAAATCATAAATTTCCCACATCTAGGGAAACCATAGTGTGTAAGCCCCATTCACAGGCATGATACTACTACCTCTATAAATAGGAATCCAACACAGTGTATGTTCTGAAGTCACACACAGACTAGTAAATCTTGGGGAAAAAACCCTCATGGTAATTAATTATATGTCACCTCCCATCAACGGTTTGATGGAAGATTGAACTATGCTGACTCTGATTCATGTCACAAGCTAGATATGTAGGATGACTTCTATAATGGATATAAATTCCAATGTACATGGTTATATAGCATCAAAATATAAACAAATACCCATTTCTAAGAAAAAATAGTAAATAGATAAAAAAAACTACATATGCATAAAGATTGAATTATTAATAGAACACCACTTTTACATGTGGAAGTATTTGACAGCAGAACATTTTATTAGGGTAACCAACCCCATATTCGGATTTGGAAGAGATTCTCAAATGTATCTTAAATGTATTGGATTATCTCGGATTAGGGGATAATTCTCCCAAAAAGGGTGTGATGAGATTTTCCTCCAATCCTCTCAACCAATGTGATTTCCTGAGTTTCATTGGACATGAAACACCAAAAGACCACATGCCTTTGGAAAGTAGGTATATACCTTATTATGGATGTGGGATCCAATAAAAATTTCTAAGAGATAAAAATAGTGAACTTGGTGTAAATGATTATGCAACCATACTTGACCCCCCCCCCCCCACACACACACACAAATCAATCCTCAAATAAGATTCAAAAATGGTACACATAGTTTTATGGAATATAATGACAGAATAATTGATTCATTATAGGCATCATTCACCTTGTATTCTAAACATAGGGAACCAATGAATTTTATGTAAAATAGTCGGTCAAATCAATTATCAAGGTATCGATAGGGGGATGAGAGAGGAAGGATGCTCTCTCTATAAGTATCGACGCATCTGGGGTTTTGGAATGACAAATGAGCTTCTCTTAGGTGCTAATATCCTTCCTCAGGGTCAGATCAACTGTTATAGATCTGCGATGATGAAGAGTGGTGTGAGCAGTGAGAGCTTGGGTGCATGTAGATCCACGAGGATGGTTCCCGATGTAGTTGGTGGCGTGAATTTTATGGTGGTCACTGGTGTGGATGGCGAGGGCGGTGTGATGGCAGTTCCATCGGGTCATGTGAGGGCGGTCATGGTCATCATGGATGGTGTGAGCAGTGTGACGGCGGTGTTTTCTTGTTAGACATGGGTGTTGGTTCTTATTGCATATGGTGAGGGTGGCATGAGGTCCATGATGACCTGTGAAGAAAGAATAGCAGTGGTTCCTAGTGTGGGTGGTGTGATCAGCATGCACATGACAACTTTTTTGTCTAAGTCGAATCCCACCAGATCATACCAGGTTAATAGACCTATGAAAGTAGATGTTCCTATTGTAGTTTCAGGTGTGAGAATTATGCATCTTTCATTGGTGGTGTCTGGGAAATATGGTGTAGAAGTTGAGTGCCCACATCAGGAGGCTATGAATTTTGATTTGATCAAAATTTATTTTTCAAAGGTTAAATATGTTTCTCCGGAGAGTATGGTCAAGAAAAGAGACATTGCTCACATGACAAATATAAGAGAAATGATTCTTTATAGATTTAAAATTGGAAAACACTCCATAATAACTAGGCATGTTCTTCTTTTAGGGGGGAATTCTTGGAATATTTTTGATTTAGTTTAGACTCTTACCTCTATATGGTGTTTTTCTAGATGGAGGTGTATTCCACTAGGTTGAGGTTTTTTTCATATCACTTTTCCACTATAGTATTTAAAGAGAAGGGCATGGGGGATTGGCTCAATCACCTTAAGTCTAGGTATTTTATTCTTTCAAGAGTGAGATTTTCAGTTTAATCCGTTCACCATAAAAAACTAAATCTCAAGTCTGGATCAGGATTATTTTCTTTAATTAGAGTTTTGGTATCCTAAAATCTTATTTGATATTTCATCCTCTATGGGATTACCAATCAGTATGGAAATTAATACTGATAATTTTATATTTGTATACTATCCTAGGGTTCAGTTCAATGTTGACATGAGAAATAGCATGATCTATAATGTTGTTTTGTCATTACTGGATGATAAAATTCTTTTAAAAGTGGAATATTAATGACTTCTTGACTTTTTTACAGAGTACCAAATGACTGGTCATGTCAAGGATAAATTCCCCAAGGTTGTGGTTTTCTCATTTTATTACTCAAAAGAGAACCCTAAATATTCTTATAGAAAGGAACTGTGGATGCATTCAATATAGAATGAGGTGGAATTGATTAGTGTTACACAGTCTACTCTTGACAAAGGAAATGTGTAGATTAGAGATGATATGGGTAAGGAGTTGACCCAAGAGCCTCATATGTTAGGGGAAGTCCTGAAAGATTCAAGTGGATGAGGGTTGACTTGTGACTTGGGAGAAGAAAACCTGATCATGAAATTGAAGGGAAACAAAAACTATGTGATGAGAACATTTCAAGGATTCAAGAAGAAATCAATAAATAAAGGTAAAATTGGAGGATCCATGGACGGTGGGATGAGATCGAGGATGATTCCCCAATAAACCATCACATGGTCTGTTATTGTCCCAAGGGAAAGATGGTGTAGTGGATGATGATGGTTTTTAATCTATTCCTCCTAGGAAAGAGAGACATAGGAAAGACTATTCCTATCTCAAGTTGACTATGGTCACCAGGTCTCATGGTCCCATAGATGACTCTGACTTTTATAGTGATTATTATGATTCCTATTTGTTTGATTATGACTTTTTTATGTTATATAGTTTATAATGGAATGAGGGAATTATTCTTATATGACCCCTTCCATCTTCTTTATGCAGTTGTTTTTTCTTTTTTTAATAAGAGGGATCTCCCCCAAATCATTCAGAAAAAAATTTAAGTCAAATAGATTTTCCTTCCAATCCATGGTTTTTGTGGAAGCTATTTCTTTATTATTTCATAAGGACACTTTTTCATGAAATAATCCTCATAGTGAATTTATTTCTCTTGAAACACCTTTTGGAATCCAAAACATAACATCATTTTTCATTCTCTCATTACAATTCTAATTAATCTATTATACCACATCATTTTTATTATGTGTTTTGGACATAGTCCTCTCCATTTGGATTCTATTCATTAGAAAATATGTTCAAAATTATTTTCCTCCATACATCCCACTAATTATATACTAGAGTAATTTTAGATTCACACTAGTCTTACGTTCCAAAAATGTATCTCAATATGGTGAATGCATTGAAATACCCAGTCTTGTGTTTAAGGAAAAACAACAAAATTATCCATGTGGAATCTTCATTAAATGGTAAACATAATAGTTATTACATATATGAATATCTTGATCTTCAAAGTCCTTTTTTCATTTTCCAGGTACAAAAAAGTAACTCATCCACTTCATCCTAAAGATGTAACATTCACATAATTCATACTTCATATGATCAAGATTCAGTAATCCCTTTGTATGTAACACTCACAGTGTCATTTTTAGTTAAGAAATATTTTATTTATTGGTTTTTTCTTTACATATTCTTTTGATTTAGATATTGGATGGATTATGTATATTTGGAGACTATAAAGGTTCCAGGGGTGTTAGTGTAAGCGGGGAATTGAGTCTCGTTTGTTGGCCTTGGCATGGGGATGGAATTCTATAGTAGAGATAACACCATGTCTTGACTTAGGGAATAATAGAATGAAAAGGGGAAATTTAAGGAAATGATTCATGGTGTTGGTTTTTGGTCATGTCATATCTAAGGGCCACTATGTAATAGTAACATCCCAATCTGGGATCCATTAAGCCGTTCCATGATTCGGTTGGTCGCATGGCTTCAAGTGATCCTCCCCATACACCAAAGGCTTCTGACTAGCATTAAGGTTCCATGGTGCTAAAATGGGTGGAATATACCCTTATGATCATAATAACATAGTGGAGAAATAAATGGATAAATTGATGAAGTATAATATAAAAAATAGAAGATAAATCATCCATGTAAAATAAACAATCATCAACCATAATATCAAGTATCATATAAAAAATGATGTCATGCCATGTCTCTAAATATAATGGAATAGGAAAACATTGAAGTTGGAATAAATACATATAGGAATATCAGAAGGACAAATAAGACTAGAATTTTATATCCAGATAGAATCATGAGACATAGATCAGTCATGTACTCCCCATTCCCATGCTATAAACAAAGCATGCATCGACAACCAGGTGCTTTCCTCTATCCCTACCATCATTAATGAATTATGTCCAGGTACCAAACAGTGTCCCAAACTGGGTGTGAAATATTCTCAATAGGATACCACCATCGATGCATAGAATTATCCAGCTACTGTATATAAAATGAGAAATGTTCCGATATAATAATGTTAAATTACAAAAGTAAACTATAATGGATTGACTCTCGCTCCTAAAGGACGCCATGTATTCACTACCTGCTTCATCCCATGCAGGGAAATGATCTGAGGATATATCACCATAAGTTATACATCTAAGTGTATATGCAAGTTTATAACATACCATAATTTTCATACATAGATATTACATCTAAATAGAATAATGTTCATTATATAAAATTATAAAACCATGAAAAACCAAATAGTTATAGTGTATTTGGAAACTATGAAACATTAACAATTAATTCTTAAAGAGTCTACATCATCTCCTACTTATTCCTTCACAATTAGAACCCTTTTTACACATATCACTTTATACCTTTCTTTGTATCTTGGGGATAATAGAAAAATGAAAGGGTGATCTCAGATTATCAATATGGGTAAAAAAAAGAGATATTAATCATATCATAATCATAATACATGAGATCATAAACAAAAAATATGTAAATTAAGTCCTACATTTAAATGAACATGATATCATGTAATGGAATAAATCATAGAAGTTCATTAAGAATAAAATGAGTTATTTCATGAGAGAATAACATAAGGCATGGAATTGTGGAATATATATAATCATAGAAAGTTATTTCTATAATAGTCAAGGATCATTACCAAGATAATCATTGAGAAAAATTCCCATTACTCAACCGAGTTCACTCCTCATTCCATCCATATATTACTGAACTGAGTTTACTACCCATTCATTTCTTTCATATATCAGGAAATATAAATTTTTATCCAATTCATTGGATGGATATATAGGTCACTCCCATCGAATAATGAAAACCATAAATATGTGTTTCATAATAACAAAAATAATTATTCATATAAAGACACTTAAAAATAAACGAGTTTCATTAACATCATTCCATCATAACATAACCCCTAGAAAAAATTGGGTTTTATAAATATCATTCTATCATAAACATAAACCAAACATAGAGATAATAGGGATAGTTTCCTTGAAAATTTTTCCCAATAAATCATAATTAAGATAATATAATTTTATCATAAATGGAAAATAATTTTAAGAGATCACTTGAAAATAATTCTATAAGAAAATATCCATTATTCTTTGAAAATGTTTTCGTTTCATAAAATGCCATAAAATTATAAACGGAAAATTTTTATGAAAAATAACCCTGTAATATTTCGAAGTAAGATTTAATGAATTAAGGCATCATGAATTTGGAAACATTAATTCATTATTTATAAGTACAAAAAACATTCTTCTCGTACTTTTTCTAAAAATGTCACAAAGTACTAAGTTTGGAAAATGACCAAAAGATTCCTTTCAAACCTTTTAGTAAAAATTCGTATATGGTTTAAAATAACATTAATAAATTTTAGAATAATATTAAAAAAAAAATTGAAATTTTTTTTAAGAAACATGGACAAGGAAGATAAATATTCCCCAGTGTATAATTATGTATAAATGATCTTGGAAATAGTTAGATTTTGAAATTAAGCCTTACCGTAGGTATGATTTTCTTTCCTACATATCAGGAACTCCTGTGTAATGGAATAAATAATTTTATTATATTTTTCATGGCCCATATTTATATTTATGATATCATTTATTATCAAATTATCACCCATTAATAATATTTCATTATTATTATTATTTTGGGGTTAACTACTTCATTTTCATATGCATGTTTTGTCGAATAAGTCCCAATTATTGTGAATAGAATATAGTTACCTAGTTTAAAGATTTGATTAAGGTAATATTTATTATATTTATTCCTTATATACAATTATATTATCATTATTTGTTGGTGAATATGGAAAATTAATGGAATCATGTGGTGGAAACGTTAGGTCGTACGTACGCACGAGTGATGGAATCATTACCATAATAGTAGAAGGGTTAAGAAATTAATGGTATATATTTTATTCCATAATCAATATCATTTTATAATTATCATATATATATATTCATCATTAAAACCATCCAAATAAAGATGTCACGAAATAAATATTACACCACAGCATGGAGATGGTAAGTCTTACGTACGCACGTGTGGTGCTATTGTTTTTCTTAGAATCGATAAAAGGTCGAATATGGTTGTTACCTAACCATAATGGAATATCAAAATATGGGTTATATTTGATTCATTACATTATAATTGAAACAACTCATGAATAGGATGTATAATATGATTTGATCTTCCAAGAATCGATAAAGACAATTACCTCTTTTTTTTGGAAAAGATCCTTTAGATCTCCTCTTAGGGAAACTAGGGTTCCTTGTTTTTAGAAGAAAATAAACTATATAATATGTCTAGGTAAGTTTAGTAGAGAAATTTTCAGTTTATGGTTGATATTTAAGGCTTAATTTGATGAGAAGAATTGGGAGAGGAGGTTCCCTTTTATAATTGAGGTGAGGGTGCGTTTGGATTTTTTTAAAAATATTAATTTATGACAAATTGAATATCAATCAATATACTACCCAAAGGCCATGTATTATAATGTAATATGAGATAAGGTTTTAAAATAATAAACCATTATATTTTATACATGTTTTGATGTTATTTTAAACCTTATCATTTTGATTAACCCTTAGTTAACCTATTTTAATTTTAACAAAGGTAAAAAAATTCAATATAAAAAGGATGTAAATTATAATTATGTAGTATCAATTAAATCATAAATGAAAAATTTAAAATATTTTAGACCATATTATACATTTTTTATTTTTAATGACGTTTTATTATTTTTAAATAATTTTATAAAATATTATTTTTATAAAATATCATTAGTGTCTACTTTGAAACTATTCATTACCAAAACTATTAAAAATATAAAGATAAAAATTTATATTTAAGAAAATATATATTTTATATCCTTAAGATGAAATGGTTATCTATAAAGTTATTTGATCACATTAATTATCTAAAATTATTTTTATTTTAATATTTTCAGTAACATTTATTTACAATTTCGATTAATAAAATAACTACTAAAATTGTGCTATGTAACTATTTATTATATTTATTTCTTCACTAAAAAATTAAAATAAAATATTATGATGAATTTAAATATTCTTGATTTTATAATAATATTTATAGTCTAATATATCTTTTTTTTAACACTATAAAAATTATATAGTATTTAACAGATGAATGGGATATCTTTAAATTCTTATTAAATAAAATATTATGAATACCATAATTTCATATAGGTGACTCAAAAAGTCCAAAATAAATTCAAATCATTAAAATATTTTTATTAAGTTAAAATTTTATAGTTATATTTGTTCATAAAATAACTTTTTCCCCAAGTGGATATATAGTGGATATTAAAGACAAATAAAGGGACATCTTGTGACTTTATTTGATTTTAATAATACGTAAGTCATTTTCATGGAAAAGTACCCATTAAAAAACATAATTTCGATACTTATGTGTTATGGGTAAAAGTGTATTCATCCAATAATTTTTTTCTTGTGTTATATTCATTTTATAGTCTTTATATTTTTATTTTTATCCTAAATTACTCAATTAACCCTTTACTATGGTAAAAAAAATAACCAAGGTTATTATACATATTGGTAAAAAATAAAGGGTTCCTATTTAATAAATTTGGAAAATATGATTGTAAATTTGAAATAAAATTTTTGAAATTCAAAACAAATCGTTTTTAGAATTTAATTTTATATAAAACCAATAAAAATCCCTGAAAAACATTTTTTAGAAAAAATGACTTTTTAAAATGTAAAATGTTTTTCTAAATAATTCATGTATAAAATCATTTACAAACACCATAATTGTATTATTTTACTTAAAAATTAACTAATTAATATTAAAAAATAATTCAAAACATAATTTGACCTTGTAAAGACTTTAAAATAAAATACAATTTTTAATAAAAATCAGTATATTCCTTAAAAATTAAATATTTTCATAAAATTATAAAAAAAATATTTTTAATATAATTTTTACAGGCTCAAATTAATTTCTTCAAGTCCAATTTTTAGAACATATAAAAAATAATAATCACTCATAAGAAGAAAATAAACTCATTTTTTAGGAAAATGTATTTTTTAAAAATAATGTGATTTTACTAAAATTGTGTGCTTTTTTTCAATGAACAAACCAATACATTCATATTGAGTAGGACCATTATATTTATTTAATAAATTGGTTATTAAAATTTATTCCTACTAATTAAATATCTATGTTATAATGTTAATTTTATACTAATATTGTCTCACGTTTCATTTAAACTCATGGTTGTTTGTGACGTAAGCTATTGATGAATTAAAATTATTTAAAGACAATTATTTCATAAAAAAATCCATGTGTTACATTCTACCCCACTTAAAATGAATTTTTCTATCATAATTAATCACTTTGATACAAACACATGAGGATACCTCTACCTCATCAAATCCATATATTCTCATGTATCTTCCTCAAATAGGTGGTTCCTCCACAAAACATTAACCAAGAGAGTAGTCCTTTATCATAGAACTTTCTCTGTATGATCTAGAATCTATATCAGTTTTTCTTCATTAGAAATATCTTTCTCCAATGTTACAAATTCTAAGTTTAATTCATGTGAATGATCATGTGTGTACTTTCTATAGAGATAAACATGGAACACAACATGAAATTGAGAGAGATTCAGTGGAATCACCAATCAATAGCTACCTTCCCAACACGATCCAAAATTTCAAAGGAACAAATATAAAAAGGGATTAGCTTTCCATTCATTACAAATCTCATCACTCTATTATAGGTAGATATTCCTAGAAATAACTTTTCCCTGATTTCAAACTCTATGTCTTTTCATAGATTATCATCATAACTTTTTGATGGCCTCTAATCTACTCTTATGTGATGTTGAATAGATCTAACCTTCTCTGTCATATCCTTATCTAAATAACATCCTAATAACATTCATTCCCCATCTTCATTCCATCATGTTTGTAAGAACCCGGTTCTTATTCTTGAGGTACGAGTTTCTTCTTTTCCTTTTTTCCTTATGTTTTTTGAGAAAATAAGGAAAATGGGGAAAATCCCAAAAATTTTGGGTACACGTTGTGTAATTTTCCACACGCCATGTAATTTGGCCGTGTGGGAGGAGTATACAAGGTGTGTAGGCCTGTCAGTGATGAATGGTGTAAAAACTGACAACACGTCATGTACTTAGTATATACACGCCATGTAATCAGACGGCAGGTGAACAGTAAGGTGGTGGGAGTAGCCACCAGTGGAACGGTAGTACATGCTGTTTACTCAGAAATACACATCATTTAATCAATTCGACAGATGAACAATTAGGCGGTGGAAAGTAGACGCCAGAGGAATAGTTAAAAATTGGAAAGTACACGCCGTGTACTTGAGAGTACGTGCCGTGTAGTTATGTTTTTTAGTTATAAATAGGAAGTATCCTCCTCATTTGGTAGAAGAGGAAGAGAGTTCATTTGGAGCACCGTGAGGGGAGGCCGAAGACTTGAAGGGCTCCCGGTCGCATTTCAAAACCCGGATTCACCCGATGTTGATCACGTTTGGACCATGCGGGTAATCCATTCCCTCTCCTTGAGTGTTACCTTCCAATTATTTCCAGAGGGGAATTTATTTAGGTTTAAATGGGTTATCTTCATTCCCAGATCTAAGTCCTTCTCGGTTGATTCGGGAGGCATCGTTCACATATATCTATCAGAGAAGATCGAGGTAGGTGGTCTGGTGTTTATTTCCAACTGTTGAGTTGATTTTGTATACCATTGTGCTACGCGCCCATGTTTGGGGTGTCGTATGGCTGATGGATTAGCTATTTAGATATCTATACTTTCATAGATAATCTAATGATAAATATAAACTGGTATTTGTGATCGTTGCCTTGATCCAGGGACACCCTGAGGGTGCATATCCCTTGTTTAGCTATTTGGCCAAGATACCTGTGGGTATTCCATAATGATAGCATGTTTTGAGTTTTGTTGAGAGGAAACATATTTATTACTTGCTTAGCCTGAGGGAAGTGTTTTTATTAGCCTAAGGGAGGTGTTTTGTTTCTCCTGAAGGCAAGGTTTTGATTCACCTGAGGGTATGGTTCTGATTCGTATAAGGGAATGGTTCTGATTCCCTTGAGGGCAAGGTTCTGATTCACCTGAGGGCAAGGTTCTGATTCTCCTGAGGGTATGGTTCTCATTCGCCTAAGTGAAAGGTTCTGATTCTACTTAGGGCAAGGTTCTGATTCACCGGAGGGCAGGGTTCTGGTTAGCCTGAGGTCGAGGTATTGTTTATCATGAGGGAAATTTTAACTTGAATATTCACTATGTTGTTTTCTTGTGTTATACTTGCCAAGATAAAGCACAGGCTTGGTATTGTTATACCTCTTATTTGTTAGATAGTTTTTTGTAGATTTTTTTGTGGCACTATATAGATATTTTAAGTCGAGGCCGGGTCTCAAGAACATATAATTCAATTATATTGAATTGTTAAATGATTATTAAAATTTTAATGTAACTGATAGGATAGTTACTTTTGAGTACTGCCTAGTTTACTGTATTTTATTATTGCACACTATTGTTGCACATTTTCACAGACAGTTAGGCACGGGCCTTTAGTGGTTGCCTACGGAGATTTAATTCTCACACCCTATTTTGGTCATGTCTTGGGCCCAAACAGATTATTTTATTGTAGGTGTTGATAAGGGAAAGGGTCCATATACAGGTACTTGATTGTTGTAGAGGAGTGGGAGAGCATGGGACTGAGCTTAGTCTTGCGATGCTGCTGAGTTCTTACTGCATTGTTTTTTTTTTCTTTTCTATACTTTTACATAGTACTGTATTGTATTTGATTGCAGTGTATCATGTTTTGACTGCTTTTTTAGAAATTGGACATATTGGATCATCATATATATATGATTGTTGGTTATCCTTTTCTTCAGTACAGTTGTCCATTCGCCTCTATATTGTTTACTGCTTTGGATTTTGGTATGTTTATATTTTTTCTACTGCGATACACTTTAAAAAATGAGGTCATAGTTTCCCCACTATCAGACCAAGGCCCTCACTACTAGTCGGTAGCCTCTGGCGTTTGGGGAAAGACGCTTGAGGTCATGTTACCAACCAGGTTCAGGGCACCCATTGTGTGGAACCCGGATCCAGGAAGTTACAATGTCATATCAGAAGTGTTTCTTTTATTTGAATTAATATTTAAAGCCTATATCTATGAATAGGAAAGAATTGATATTTTTTAATAAGCTATTCCTGGGAGTAGCTAACCCATGTACAGGGAAAAGACAATTTACCTCATGTTGCAATTTTATTGATTTAGCAATTTTCCAGTTGATTTGATTTCATAGTTGGGTGACACACTTGTGGAAGGCTGTTATATTTTTATACTTGGGTTCTATTTAGTTGCAACCCGATGAGATGAGGGTATGCCATCTCATGCAACTTTTAGGCACATGTTAGAATCACATGTCATGCATAATTTACATGCCATATAGATGCATTAGAAATTTCATGTTGTTGTGATGGATATTGTGCTAGTAAAGACAAGTTGTTGTGATAGTTGACTGGATAAAAATACCTACTATTTGATAAGGTATTGTTGTTTGCAGTTTTGTAGAATGAACACCAATATTTGGTTCTTGAGAAGTATGGGCCCTCATTAACTGGAATTTGGTGGATCATGGACTTGTTTACTTGTAATAACATGTATAAGATGCCACGATTTGATTCGCGGGGAGTATGGGCACTAATGGATCAGAATTTGGAACTTAGGTGTTGGTTTTAGTGTTTTTCTAGGCCCCGGAGTAGTATTAATGATTATTGTCTAGACAAACCTAGAATACATGTCGTGTAGTTTTGACTACACGCCATGTACTCTTCTATTCGGAAAGAAAGTTAAAATTTTTATGTACAGGCTTTGTACCATATATACATGACGGGTACTTTCTACCCATGTCATAGGCCATGTGGGCAGAAACACGAGATAGAGAAACTTTGAGGGCACACGCCATGTCATGTTGACCCTATGTCCGCCGTGTAACTAACAACACGGACGGAGAAATCTTTGCTTATACATGTTGTGCCAATGTCGAACATGCCATGTAGTTTAACCTGGGGATCTAGCCGTGTAACTAACAATACAGTTCGGTGTTACCTCTTCTTGTACATGTTGTGTCTGTCCGGAACACCTTGTGTAGTGTGAACCATGTATCCGGCCATTTCATGAACAACACAGGTCGGTGGAGTTCGTCTAGTACCCGTCGTGTGCCAGTGGGACACGCCGTGTAGTATTGACCGATAAGAGACCGTGTGGACTTGGCCGTGTGGCTGGGGAAATGGAGTGGTGTACACGCCATGTGCGGGTGTAACACGCCCTGTAACTAGGGTTGAGACACGCTCAGTCCAGCAACAGAACATGACCATGTAAGGTCTTAAGAGTACACGCCGTGTAGACCTTATACACGTTGTGTAGTCTCATTCTAAAGAGAGTCGTGCACCTTATCCGTGTAGAAGGACCCGGGAAGGGGAAGAAAATTCAAAGTACACACTGTGTGTGTGGGCAACATGCCATGTGTTTGGGGTGTTACACGACCAGTTCTAGCATAAGTACACGCCCATGTGAAAGACATAAGGGAACACGTCGTGTAGTTATTATACATGTCGTGTAGTCTTTTTTTGTAAAACATGAATGTTTTTTTCTTTTTTTCCCTTCTTACATTTTCGGATCTTGGTACTTGGTGATATTAATCTAAGGCATGTGTTTATCCTTGAAGAGTCATGCCGCCAAGATGACCACCATCTGTTTTCAAAGAGAGTGGTAACAATTATACTTCAGAGATGGTAGGCCATGGGCTACCGATGGTTCCTCCAGCAGAGCCCGATGCGGCGCCAACCGTTATACCGGCCACAGGAACTGATGTGCAGTTCCGTGAATGCATCATGCGGTTCATAGAGACCTTACAGGGATCACTTCCGGTAGGCACATCTATGGCAGAGCTGACATGTATATTCTAATAGCAGCATCTGCCTATGTTTTTAGCGGATGGCGGACCACAGGCCGCAGATTCATGGCTAGATTCATTTCAGACTATCTTTGAGCATTTTGATACACCTCTATGGAGGAGGGTCAAGCTCACTACTTATATGCTATGTGATTCTTCCAAGAGGTGGAAGGATGTTACCACCCAGACTAAGCATCACCGAGACAAGGCATGGGAATATTTTCATATAGTCTTCTATGACTTTTTCTTTCTATAGATGCTAAGGGCAGATCGAGCTCGAGAGTTCATGAATCTGGAGCGGGGCACTATGTTTGTGATGGATTATTCAACCCACTTCACTGAGCTATAGTGTTTTGCACATATTCTGGTGGGTGATGAGACGTTGAGGGCTAGAAGATTTGAGGATGGTCTTCGATACAACATCCAAGCATTGGTGAATGTTTTCATGTTGCCTACAGTGCACGCAATTATGAACGAGGCACTGATTACTAAGCGGAACCTACGGGAAGCTAGTGGTGCGGGCCAAGGTGCTTCAGCACTGGTTTCTGGTATTATTTCTGCTGGTAAGAGGAAGAGGAAGATGGATTTCTCTCACTGCGGTAGTACTAGCCAGAAAACTTCTTTAGGTGGCCCAATAATGTGCTACTAGTGTGGTAAAGAGTGGCACAAGAGACCTCGGTGTCCACATAACATAGTGGAGTGTCGAGCATGTGACAAGATGGGTCATCTGTAGCGTTTTTGCAGGGTGTTTCCACCAATGATTAGTGAGAGGGGTTTTGTGTAGACTCCACGTGTAGGAGCAGGACCAGCAGCTTTTTACCAGTCAAGGAATAGTAATACTTCGGGATGTTTAGGCTGAGGTGGTGGTCATGGTCGTGGTATCCAGACACCAGGATCTCAGAGACAGCAGGTTGGGTCAGCTCAAGGTAGCCAGACTATGTTGTAGGGTCGTTGCACTGGGTAGACATATGCAGTGCAACAGACCCAATAGAAGAAGCATCCCGGACCTTCCACTGTCAGAGGTACAATTCTAGTTGCTTCTATTTTGTCTTCAATACATTTCGATACTGGTGCTACACATAGCTATATATCTATTCCTATTGTGGAGATCCATAGGCTCTATATTTCATCTTCTTATGATATCATGATGTTATACATTCATTTAGGAATTAGAACAATATGTGTGCGTCAGTGCAAGGAGTTCCCCCTAGAGGTTGGTGGGTGTCACTTTCTATGGGACCTCTATATCTTAGAGATGACGAGCTATGATGTCATTCTTGGGATGGACCGGTTGGTACCCTTTCGAGCCTTTATATATTTCTATCGTCGCATGGTGATTTTCACTTCACCATAGGGTAGAGAGATTCTGTACAAGGGAAAATTGGTGTCCAAGCAAGCCGAGATGGACCCGAGCATCATGGGTGAGGTGGAGTGACATCCCAGATTGCGAGTTTATATCTGGATGACTAGGGAACTTGTCAGAAGAATTTTCCTCTAGTGTTTGATCATTTCAGGTATGTCTTCTGGGATGAATTTTCAGGTCTACCTCCTGAGGGAGAGGTGGATTTCTCTATTGAGCATGTGCCAAGAGCAGCACTGGTGTCTATTACTCCTTATAGGATGGCTACTCTAGAATTGCATGAGCCCAAGAAGCAGTTATAGGAGTTGCGAGAAAAGGGTTTCATACGATGCAATACTTCTCCTTGGGGTTCTCCTGTCCTATTTTCGAAGAAGGTGGACGGTACCCTCAGACCCTGCACGGATTATCGGAAGATAAACAAGTTGACGGTTAAGAACTGATATCCCTTGTTGAGGATTGCTGATATTTTTGATCAACTTTGAGGAGAACGAGTGTTCTCAATCATTTAATTGAGATCTAGATATGATCATTTGCATGTTAGACCATCATACATACCGCTTATAGCTTTTCATAGAAGATATGGTCAATAAGAGTACTTGGTTATTCCGTTCGAACTCACGAACGCCCCAGCAGTTTTCATGGCTCTAATGAATCATGTGTTCCACCCATATCTGGACTCTTTTGTGGTAGTATTCATTGATGATATCTTGGTGTACTCTCACACTCGACACGACCATGCCACTCCTATTGGGATCATACTGATTACACTGAGAGATCATTCAGTATATGCTAATCTCTCAAAGCACCATTTTTGGATGGACCAGATACACTTCCTGGGTCATATTATCTTAGAGGAAGGAGTTTTTGTAGACCCAGAGAATGTGAGATAAGTGGTTTCCTGGGAGCATCCTATGAAAGTGATTGAAATACAGAGTTTCTTGGGTTCATCTGGTTACTACAAGAACTTTATACAGGACTTCTCCCACTTAGCAGCGTCGTTGATGGGTTTGACTAAAAAGGGTGTGAAGTTCATTTGGTCAGAAGCTTGTGAGATAGACTTTCAGGAGATGAAGGGATGGTTGACATAAGAACCATTCCTGATACTTTCATAATAAGGGAAGATCTATACATTTTACTATGATGCATTAGGTATTGGGCTGGGAGCAGTGTTGATGCAGGTTGATCGAGTAGTTGCGTACGGGTCTCAGATGTTGAGTCCACTTGAGAGGAATTACCCAACGCATGATCTCAAGTTGGATACAGTTGTTCTTGTGTTATGCTATTGGAGACATTATCTCTTGGGAGAACATTTTGTTGTGTTTATGTACCAAAAAAGTATGAAATGCATATTTACCTATTGTGACTTGAATTTGAGACATCGAAGGTGGGTTTAATACCTTCAGTACTTCGACTTTGAGCTTACCTATACACCTGGTAATGGTAACGCAGTGGATGATGCATTGAGTAGGATGAATCAGATACAGGAAGTTCAAGAGGCCATTGGTGAGTGGAAGCTTATGGATTTGTTCTCTGAGATTCATTTGGATGTGCACGATAGTCAGGGTTAAACCTGTCTTTCATCCTTTGTTGTGACTTCTACCCTCCTGGATAGGGTGGGGATGAGACAACTATCAGATTCATAAGGCCTATTTCAATGGGAGTCAGTCAAAAGAGAGGACCATCCTTCTATTTGGATGATAGGAGATGATGAGGTATTGTGTATCCATGGACGAGTGTGGGTTCTAAGGGATATACGTGAGGAGTTTATGAGGTAATTTCATTCTTCATCTTGGGTAGTGCATCCCGGAGTTACCAAAACGTATCATGACATTATGCGTCAGTATTGGTGGTTGGGTATGAAAAGAGAAGTAGCTAGTTTTGTTACAAGGTGTTCCACCTATTAGCAGGTGAAGGCAGAGCATCAGAGGCATGTTGGACTGTTTCATTAGTTACCCATTACGGAGTGGAAATGGGATGATGTCGCGATGGGATTTGTGATCAGGTTGTCGAGGAAACCTTAAGGCAATGATGTTGTGTGGGTTGTCGTGGATATACTTATGAAGGTAGCTCACTTATTGCCGATCCAGGAGACCTTCTGTGTTGACAAGCTCGGAAAGTTGTATATCTGAGAGGTAGTACATCTCCATGGGGTCCCTCGTTCTATATTTTTAGATAGGGACACCTGTTTTACAACTCATTTCTGGAAGAGTTTTCAGAGGGAACTGGGTACATAGGTGCTTCTGAGCACAGCGTACCACCCTCAGACCGATGTACATTCAAGCGTATGATACAGGTGGTAGAGGACATGTTGCGTGCATGCGTCTTGGACATTGGGGGATCTTGGGAGAAGCACATACCCCTAGTCGAGTTTTCCTACAATAATAGTTTTCAAACAACTATTGAGATGACACCTAATGAGTCTTTATATGGTTGTTCATGCTGATCACCCTTGTGTAGGTTGGAGGCAGGTGAGGTAGCTTTACTAGGTCCATGACTTGTGCAGGAGACTTCAGAGAAATTCTAGTTGATACAGAAGTGGATGGCTACCGTGCATTCTCATCAGAAATATTGTGATGATCACCACAGATGACCATTGGAGTTCGAGGTTAGGGATCAGATTTTCTTGTATGTTTCACTGAGGTTGGGTCACAGGCAAATGAGGAGATAGGGTAAAATTTCATTGAGTTATGTGGGGCTGTTTGAGATTCTGGAGAGAGTTGGGCTGGTTTCCTATCAGTTGCAGTTACCACAGAGGTACCGGGCCATGTATGATGTCTTCCACGTATCCCGGCTACCCCGTTATCACTCATAACTATCTCACATTTTTCAGCCTGAGGATGTTGAACTTCCAGTCGATGCATCCTTTGAGGAGAATCTGATTCATATTGTTGATAGAAGCATGAAGGTTCTCCGAGGTTGGTCAGTTCCTCTCATACGGGTGCTATGGAAGCATGGATGAGTGCAGAATGAAACCTAGGAGTTGGAGACTGACGTACGTGCTCAGGGGCTAGAGTTTTTCTCACCTTTATCTTCACCACCCTTGCAAGGGAAATTCAGGGACAAATTTCTTTAAGGGGGGAAGTTTGTAAGAACTTGGTCTTATTCTTCAGTTGTGGGTTTATTCTTTTCCCTTTTCCTTATGTTTTTTTGAGAAAATAAGGAAAATGGGGAAAATACCAAAATTTGTGGGTACACACCATGTAATTTTCCACACACCATGTACTTTGGCCATGTGGGAGAAGTATATAGGGTGTGTAGGCCTATCGGCGATGAAGGGTGTAAAAACTGACTATATGATATGTATTTAGTATATACACGCCAAGTAATCAGTAAGCATGTGAACAGTAATGTGGTGGGAGTAGCCTCTAGTGGAATGGTAGTACACTCCCTGTACTCAGAAATACACATTGTGTAATCAAGTCGACAGATGAACAGTGAGGTGGTGGAAAGTAGCCGCCAGAGGAATAGTTAAAAAATGGAAAGTACACACTGTGTACTTGAGTGTACACGCCGCATAGTTATGTTTTTTTATAAATGGGTAGTAGCCTCCCCATTTGGCTGAGGAGGCAACGAGTTCGTTTAGAGCACCGGGAGAGGAGGCCTAAGCCTAGAAGAGCTCTCGATCACACGCCGGAACTCGGATTCTTCTGTCGTCGATCACATTTGGACCACGTGGGTAGGCACTTCCCTATCCTTGAGTGTTACCTTCCAATTCATTCCAAAGGGGAAGCTATTTTTGTTTTAATGGGATATAATTCTTCCCATATCTACGCCGTTCTCGGTTGATTCAGGAGGTGTTGTTCATGTATATCGATCATAGAAGACCGAGGTTGGTGGTTTGGTGTTTATTTCCAACTATTGAGTTGATTTTGTGTGTTGTTGTGCTACGCTCCCATGTTTGGGGTGTTGTATGGATGAGGCCTTAGCTATTTAGATATCTAGGATTCCATAGATAATATAATGATAAATATAAACTGTTTTTTGAGATCGTTTACTTGATCCAGGGCCACCTCGAGGGTGTGTTTGCCTTGTTTAGCCATTTGGACAAGAAACATGTGGGTATGCCGTAATGATAGCATGTTTTGAGTTTTTCTGAGAGGAAACATATTTATTACTTTATTAGCATGAGGGAAGTGCTTTTCTTATCCTAAGGGCAGTATTTTTTTTTTTGCCTGAGGGAAAGGTTCTGATTCACCAGAGGGTAGGTTTCTAATTCGCCTGAGGGCAATGTTCTAATTTTCCTAAGGGAAAGGTTCTAATTCTCCTGAGGGAAAGGTTCTGATTCGCCTGAGGGAAAGGTTCTGATTCGCCTGAGGGAAAGGTTATGATTATCCTAAGGGAAAGTTACTGTGAAGCCTGAGGGAAATGTTCACTTGAATATTCACTGTGGCATTTTCTTGTGTTATACCTGCCAAGCTAAAGCACGATCTTGGTATTGTTATACCTTCTATTTGTTAGAGAGCCTATTGTAGTTTTTTTTTGTGGCACTGTATAGAGATTTTTGGTCCAGGTCGGGTCTTAGGAACTTATATTTCAATTATATTGAATTATTAAATGATTATTAAAATGGTAATGTAATTGATAGTATAGTTACTTTTGAGTGATTCCTAGTTTACTACATTTTATTATTACACACTACTGTTGCGCATTTTCACTGACATTTGGGCACATGACTTTGGTGGATGCCTACTGGGATTTATTTATCACACCATATTTCATTCATTTCTTGGGCCCAAATAGATTATTTTTCTACAGGTGTTGATAAGGGAAAGGGTCCCTATACAGGTACTTGATTGTTGTAGATGAGTAGGAGAGAATGGGTTCGATCTTAGTCTTGTGATGTTGCTGAGTTCCTACTATATTATTTTGTTTTTCTTTGATATACTTGTACCTAGTACTGTATTGTATTTGATTGCAGTGTATCCTGTTTTTACTGATTTCTTAGAAATTGTACATATTGCATCATCATATATATATATGACTATTGGTTATCCTTTGCTTCAGAACCATTGTCGATTCAGCTTTGTATTGTTTACTACTTCTGCTTTTGGTATGTTTATATTTTTTCCATTGTGCTACACTTTGAAAAATAAGGAAATAGTTTCCCCACTATCAGAACTAGGCCCTTAATGCTAGTCGGCAGCCTCTGGCATTTGGGTAAATATGCTTGAGGTCTTGTGACCAACCAGGTTTGTGGCACCCGTTGTGTGGAACCCTGATCTGGGATGTTACATTGCTAGAGTTCTTCACTTCTAACCATAGAGGGAATTATAATGATCCATCTAAATACTAGAGTGAAAGTTATTATTGGAATAATTTTATACCAAAGGTAGTTTTTCATCCCAACCGCCTTTGAAAGCCAAATAGAAATATCTTAAGATGTATTCTAGATTTTGAATTGTTTTATCAGACAGACAATCTATATGAGGATGATAAGTAGTGCTGAAACATATCTCTATATCCAGATCCTGCTGAATACTTCTCCCAACATTGATTTAAACCTTGGATTTCGATCAGATATAATGGAAATTGGTACTCCATGAAATCTTAATAATTCCTTAATATATATTCTGGAAATCTTATCAAGAGGAAATTCTTATATTATAGCAATGAAGTGTGCATGATTCTTAAGGTGAAGGAATATAACCAATATTACATTATGGCCTTTAGATGTTTTGATACCTCTGATGAAAGAGTCTATGGTGATGTTTTCCAATTTTTATTATGGTATTGGTAATGGTTGTAATATCCCTTATACTTCTATCTCTCAACAACAACTTTTTGACAAACCAACCACAGAGAAACATACTCTACAATATCATTTTTCATGTTATCCCACCAGAAATACTCTTTCAGGATCCTATACAGCTTTGTGCTTTGAGGATGTAAAGAGAATGATGAACTATGAGCCTTATCCAATAGATAATTTTTTAATTCTATTATGGGATAGACAATAACAATTCCTAAGCATTATTAGTCCATCAAAATCAAGGTTGAACTCGGGAACATTTTTTACCTTCTTTTACAGATCTACATCTTCCTTCTATGCCTACATAATCTTATCTTGTATAGATGGTTGAACATTTATTTGAGAAATATAATATTTATCCCATTCTTTTCTGATTTCCATATCCATCCTTCGCAAATAATTAAATATTATATCTTTTTTGATCCTCATCATGGATAATATAGCATGGTTCGTTAGACTCAAAGCATCTTCCACCTTGTTTTCTTTCCTACGGTGGTAATGTATTGAGAAGTCATAACATTTAATTAACTACAACCATCCCCTTTAGTGCATATTATTCTATTTTTGAGTGAAAATATACTTTAAACTTATATTATCAGTATATATATCACACATTTATCCATAAAGTTAATTCATTCATATCTATAATGAAAAAATTATCATAACAAACTCCAAATCATGAGTTGGGTAATTTTCCTCATGAATTTTCAATTTTCCTGAGGATTAATATATCACCATGTCAATTTTCATGATAACACATCATGAACCATTCATTGATTCAACACTATATATCACAAACCATTTTCCAATACACGGTAGTGTGAGCACAGGTGCACTGACTAACCTTATTTTAAGCCCAATGAAATTATCATTCTATTCCTCCATTTATATTAACTTAACTCCTTTATGAGTCAAATTGGTTAGTGGATTAAATAATCATCATAAATATTTCACAAAAATCAATAATATCAAACCAACCAAGAAAAATTCAGATCTTAGTTATTGTTATTAGTCTAGGACAACATTCAATAACTTCCTTCTTTGCTGGAGCCACATATAACCCTCTTTTGAGATTATGTGACCCATAAATAAAACTTTCTGAAGCCAAAATTTACATTTGGTAAATTTTTCATAAATATAATCCATTCATAGGGTTTTAAACACAATCAGTATGTGATATTGATGTTCTTATTTTCACTTTGAATAAACATGAATATCATCTATAAAGGCTACCAAAAACTGGTCAAGATAGTCTATAATGATTCAATTGATTAAATCTGTGAGGATAGCTTAGGAATTGTTAAGAAAAAAAGTAATCACTATAAATTAATTGTCTCTATACCTTTTACGGAATCCCATCATGGAAATATCCTACTTCTTAACCCTGAATTGATTATATCCAAAATGAAAATCAATTATATAAAATAATTGAGCTCTGTATAGTTGGTCAAGTAATTCATCAATACACGGGAGAGTATATTTTTTTATTATGATCTTGTTATGTTATCAACAATCAATGGAGAGTCTCATTGATTCATCTTTCTTCTTAACTAATAGAATTGGTTCTGCCAAAGGTGACGTGCTAGGGAATATGAATCCCTTATCAATATTCTCTTGGAGTTGCTTCTTCAATTCCTGTAACCCAATTGGTGTCATTCTATAAGTATTCTTTGGAATATGAATAGAACATGGTATGAGTTATATTGAAAACTCACCTTCATGATATGGTTGAATACCTATAAGTTATTTTGGAAATATGTCAAAAAACTCCAACACAATATATGTATACTTAATGGTGAGTATATCCCCAAGCATATGGGATAGATAACCTTCCTTTTTATGAATTAATACACACAAGATGGAAGTAATTTCCACTTGAATTTCATATTCTTATTTTCATCGATATATGATTATAGATTCATTTGGAATATGAAATCTAACTTCAAATCCATGAAAATTTATATCACCTTAAATTAGAGAAATACAATTCATTCCAAGAATCACATTGAATTGAACTAAAGGAAGGATAACAAGATTTTCAGGAATCACATTCCCACTAAATTCAACTAGATAAGAGTTATAAACTTTTGATGTGATTGTGCTTCCATTAGGATTTTTCAAAGCGAACTCAACATCTAATTGTTTTGGTAATATGGAAATACCCTTATGAAATTATTTAGAAATAAAATAATGGGCGGATCTATAATCAAATAAAACATTTTCTTTTTTAGAGTGGATAGTAAGTTGACATTTCACCAATTCATTGTCATAATCCACCTCCCCAGTAGACATATCAAGAAAGTTTCCTTTTTCTTTGTCCTTAATAGGTTTTTGTCATATATAATCATTAATAACCCTTAGATTAAGTAATTGGTTATCATAATTCCCATTTTCCATTCACATTTAAAATTGATGTGTGGGAGGTTCTTTTTGTGTAACCATTTCTGTATTTTAATCACTAACTATATTTTTCCCCTCACTTTCGTAGTCAATTTTCCGATGATCATTTCCACACTTATAAAATTTTCTATTAACCTTATGAAAATTTCCTTTATGTTTCTTTCCACACTTTGAGCATAAAGAAAAGATCATCTTATTTTCAATATGGTTTTTATATTTTCCCTTGAAATCCATTTTTATCATATTATCATACCCATAATATTGGTTGGTGACTTAGATCTCTATCTAAACATTGACACCACATCTAATGATTTCCTCATGGATACTAAAGTTCCTTATGGATAATTCCTTTTACAGACTTGGTTTTAATCCACTAGAGAATTTTTCAACATGAATCTCATTTTGAATGATAATTTCTGAAACATGCTTTTCAAGTGTTGTAAAATTTTCTTCATAGGTACTAAAGGATTTGTCGTACTTTTTCTTATGTTCATGGAACTCCTTCCCATCATCATTCAAAGAATGTGAGGAATATACTTAATGAAAAATATTTTCCTGATCTCATCTAATTCAATGGAGTCAACTTTATCTTATTACCTCATATTATTGATAATATTACAGCATTGATCATATTCATCATCCAAATGATTGAATTCCAAAATTACTTTCCCATGTTATGGACATCGGTGAACTGAAAATATATTTTCAGTTGTATTGATCTAATGATTAGCCACAAGTTGATCAGAAGACCCACTTAATGAAGGTGGACGTTGCCTCATGAAGGATTCAATAGAATTATGTTCTCTCCATTGATCATTTGGATGTACTTCATGATTCATATCCTGACAGATAATTGTGATCATAATATAAATATTTTTCATTCCATATCCCATAAGATTTGGTTTGTCATGAGGAAAATCATTGTATTTCCCATCACATTGAGTATTAATGTGATTCCTTCAAGTTCTAGCCGTTGACTAAAACAAAAGATCATAGTGTGATAAATACTAATCATAATGGGAAAACCACATAATCATTTGAAATTACTTATAATATTTCAATTTATGACTCCTCGGGTTTAATTCCTAGGTTCTTCATGATCATTACCAAACCCTTGGATTATATCTTATACTTATACATATCCTTAGGGCTCTGACTTAGTTTTTCTCATCCAACGTTACAAAGGTTAACTAAACAAGATTTTTATGAATATATATTACATCTAAATAGAAGAATAATCATTATATAATTTAAAAAAACATTCAAAACCTATATAGATTTTGTGTATTTGTAATTTGGGAAACATAAACAACTGATTCATAAGATATCTACATTATATTCTGCTTATTCAATCATAAATAGAACCCTTTTACATATATAACTTAATATATTTCTTCATATACTGTCGAAAATAAAAACAACAAAGGGTGAGCTCATATTCTCAGTAATAAAAAAAAGGGTGTTAATAATCATGTAACAATCATAATACATAAGAGAATAAACAGAACATTTGAAAATTATATAATGTATATCAAAGGTCATGATATCATATAATAGAATAAATCATATATGTTCATAAATAAACAAAGTAAATATTTAGTGACAACATAATATAAGACATGGAAATTTTACACATAAATAAGCATAGAAAATAATTTCCATATTAGCCAAGGCTCTTAGTCAAGACCATAATAGGGGACAATTTACCTTACTGAACTCAGTTCACTCCTCATTCCAAATTTTTATTATAGAATCGAGTTTACTACCCATTCCATTCCTACCTATCTCATAAAATATAAATAATTAACCAATGCATTAAAAGGTTATATAGTTCCCACCCAACACATAATGAAAACCATACATATGTGTGCCATAATGACATAAATCATTTATCATATCAAAACCCATAAAAAGAAATGGGTTTCATAAAAATCATTCCACCATAACATAACCCATGGAAAAGAAATGGGTTTCAGAAATATCATTCCATAATAACTATAAACAAACCATAAATATAATAGGGATATTATCCTTGAAAAATATCCCCAATAAAGAATTATTAACATCAGATAATATTTCCCTAAATGAAAAATAATTTTGAGAGATCACATAAAAATAATTATTATGGAAGATATCCTTTCTATTTTGAAAATGTTTTCTTTTCATAAAATGCTTTCCAATTTTAAAAGAAAATATATTATCTAAAAATGACCTTGTAAAGTTCTAATGGAAGATTTAAGTCATTAAGGGATCATTAAAGACAAAAAATCATTCAATTTAAGTTAAAAAACTATTCTTCTCATACTTTTTCTGAAAAAGTCACAGAGCACCAATTTATGAAAATGAAAGGACAATGAATCATAAACCAAAATAAATCATCATTATGAACTCAAATATGAGAAAGAATATATTATTATTAATGATATTTTCATTTCATATCACAACTATAAAATAGAAGATAAGTTCTTATATAAGATATGGACACTATATCACAATATGTAACTCATTGAGTTCAATATAAATATAGGAACCAATGATGTTGAAAATGGTTCTAATAATTAATGTTAAAATTTTAATAAGATATTATTTCTATTATTATTAATGTACCTAGGGCTTCTCATGCTTGGTCATTTTATTTCACCCTAATGTGTAAAGATATGTCATTGAACCTTTTTTATTTTTTTTCATGAAACATCGTAATATCAAAAATTCAATACAAAAAATGAGAATTAAATTTTATTTGAAAACTATTAAAGATTGGGAATACCTTAAACTCACTAATCTTCTAATACTAGATCATTTTTTGATATTGTTTTTTTGGAGAGTCGGGGAATATGGTTACACCCTCTAAATCTGAACCAACTCTATTTCTCCAACTAAAAAAATAACTCATGCTTGTAGAATCTTCATAACTCCCCCAGATCCATCCACCTCGCAACCTTAGAATCTTCACCATTAAGAAAGTTAAACTAACTCTACAGTAAACATATTCATTAATATAAATAAAAAAATAATATAGATATAAACTGATAATGTTTCCTTACCCATATCTATGACCATGATTTATCCTTGATGTCAGTACCGAGATGTCTCCATGATACTGGTTCCACCAGAATGATGTCACGATACATGGATAATTTGGCCTTGAAACATCAACATTACCTAGAATTATTACCTATAATGTTCCTTTATTCATTGTAATCAACCATTATTTGTGTTTGGTGGTTCTAGGCTTCCTACATATGTTTTCTCCCACTTCGCCTACTAAAAGATCCCACTGAATAAGATAAAAGAGAGGAAAAAATAATTATGTCATGGTAAGATAGGAAATAATGAAGTGATATAATTTGAGACAATTATAATAAAAATATGATGCAGGATTCTCCGTGAGATCTGATTTATCCATGTGTTTTCTAAGATTAGTAGACTGTGGAAGATATTTATGTTCCATGCATGCTCTGGGAGATCTACATTAAATTTAGTGGGAGATGAAGGAGCAGAATCCTCAGATCCTTGATGGAGATAATGAACTATAGAAGATGTTGACCTGATAGGATATAGGTAGTATGTTTTAGGATAAATTGACAGATATGGAAATGGTAAAGGTGTAACCATCCATTATGGGGGGGTAGACATGATATGGGAAGAAAAGGATTAATGAGTTGATGATGGAGGCATGGGTGGGAACATACCTTCAGGAAATGTAGACATGACATAGTAAGAAGTGGATAAAATATATGATGATGGAGGAATGTGTAAGAGCATCATGGTATGTGGTGTATACATTGTATGGGAAATGAGGCTAAATGAGATGATGGTGGTGGAATGTGTGGGAACGTCCCTGGAGGCTCAAGTTGAGGATGGAATGCTATGGTAGCTGGGGTGTTCGGTGATGAGTTAGGGTGGGAACTTGTAAGAAGATATCTCTTTCCAGGTCGATGATTATCCATGCTCGGACTCAATCTAGAAGGATGAGGAGGATTCAAATTTAGTGCAAATGAATATCCATAAAACATATCTGATAAAGAATATTAACATGAAATTATATGTAATATAGAATAAAAATTTTAAATTTATTATACACACTAAGGGAAGCACAAGAGCCAACCCATGCTCATGCCTCTCTTGATTACCATCAAATAATTTATTCCTTCTAACTCCTTAATTAATTAGCATAAGAATGAAATGTACATTTTCTAGAAATAGTTTTTCAAAATCATGTATACAACTTAGAAAAGAAGTCATAAACAATTCCCAAACTTGTTTTAGTATCATCAGTTTAAAAACAAGTTATACATTTTTTAAAAACCCATTTTAAACCTTATTTTCTATTGTGAAATAAATCTAATTAAATGTAATTAAACCAAAAAATTAATGAAATATACATATCATTAGAAACTAAAGCTAAATAAAAGTAATTACAGTAATACCAACCTGAGAAACTCATTTCAAGGTAAACTGAATAAATTTTGAACATATATAGTTGATTATATATATTACTCAGCACAACTTTGGGTTCAACATCAACACTCATGGTGGGATACTTTGAGTCATCAAATTCAATATTTTCATCAAAACCAATGGGGTTTTCAATGGTGTCGATTTATTCCCGAGCATCATGAAAAATATATATTGGGAATACTTCATTAATGGAACTATAATCAGGTCTCAGATGGTATTTCACATAAAACAATTGTTTTTATATTGATGTCAAAATGTATGATTCATTGGTAGACATGAATTGAGTCTTGTTAAAAACAATGGCTATACAATCATCAATAAATGTACCTTTTCCCGTAATTGAATCAAACCATTTACATTTTATCAAACTTAATCGACCTTGAGATTTATAATCTAATAAAACTATTTTATAGAAAAGTATATAATAATAAACATATTTATATCAGGGATGACTATCTGATACACTAGTATAACAATATTTTGTATCAGTTAACATAATTCCATCATGTTGTGTATTAATTTTCACTACTCGGTCAGTTTTATCAAATTTATACCCATTGATTATTAAATATTCTCATTCACGAACTAAAGAATTCAGACCTAAATCCAACGCTTTAATTATTGAGAAAAAAAGTCAACTGGTAAACTCAATTCCTGAAATATATATGAATAATATAATTTAATGGATATTTATAAATTAGGTTAATTAAATTACTATTCATAACTTTGATTTAAACCAAGCATGAAACTCTTGGTTATGCAAAGCCTCTCTCTTTCTGAAAAGAAATTATTGATAAACTATAATTATAATTTTTTTATGTTCCCTAAATAAAATATTAATAAAAGCCTAAGGTATATGTGAAATTACATAATATGAGAAAACATATAAATATCCAAATTATATAATTAATATAATCATTATACAAACCACTATTAAAAAATATTGTGTGATGTGCCATATCCCGATCTTCAAGGATCAATGTAGCCAATGTATATAACCTAGTAATTCCTCCTATTTGGGGAAGAGATGGAAATGAGGGATTAAATTCCCCATACATCATATCAACATTTCACATAATCTTGTTATGTCTTACGGTCACATCCTTCAAATATATTGAACATAAGTCCATACATTCTTGAGCCAGATAACCTATGAAAATTGAACCTTAAGGGTAATTATTGTTTTGGAGATAGGATTTTATTGTGAAAATATTCCTTTTAGTAGGATACATCCACTAAAAAAAGGACCCCCCCCCCAATTAGTGTTTCAGTTGGATGATCAACTGCTAAATACTGCATACAATTGAAAAAAATTGGAGGAAAATTCATTTCCAACTCACACAAAATTAATGGCATCACTTAATGTGTGCTTATCAAGAATAACTTGGTTAACTTTAAACAAATTGGTATCAAATAAAATGGAACAAGATAATAACTTTAAGCCTTAAATTTTTTGATAAAAAGGGATGAATTGTTTTTAAATCAATTCAAGAATATGGGTGGGATAATCATTAGTTTTTAGGTACTTTAGTTTTAAATCCCTTATGTTTACTTGTTTAGATATCTTGTGGTAATATCCATTGGGAACCTTGATATTATCCACTACTTATAGAAATTGATTTTCCTCTCATAATTCAATCACATAAGAATCACATGAAACTTTATATTTGTTTTCACTGATAAACATAGGATGAAGTTATAGTTGAATACCCCAATCCATAAAATCCTGAAAATATTGAGGAAGTCATCTTTGTATGTACCATTGATATTTTGAAAAATTGAAAGAAAAATTCCACATATATTTTTCTCAATGTGTATTTCATCCAAACAATGACAAAAAAATAATTAGACCAATATAGAAACTCAAAAAAGATAATTCTCTTTTTCCAATTGTAAGTGGCTTCAGTGTCATCATTAGTACACTTTTTATATTTCATTTGACCTTTCAATAATAAAAAATTTTGAAATATTTCAGTTAATTAAGAACCTTGTCTCCTCACATATGTTGAGGTGGTTTTTTAGTGTCAAAAATATTATCAAACCTTCAGTGATTCTTTCAGTATTGATGATCCATTGGAAAAAATCACCAATTCCCCATGAAACTAAAACTACGATGATATTTCATCCTTTTCGGTCATGTATTCTTCATACAAATAAGACCTGATATTTTTTCATTCATAATACAACCAGAAATCATTGTACAAACAGTGAAATCATTTATAGTCTCTAAAAGGTCTCCATGTATCTAAAATATATTTTTTGAACAAGCATCAAATGTGAGCACTAGCATATCCCGAATATGTTTCAACTCTCTTATTAATGGATGCAGGTGGATTTCTATATCATTTTCAAGATCATAAGTTCCATATATCATTATAATTAAAAAATTGAATGGTTTTTTCATACACATCAATAGAGGAATATTGTAAACATGAATAAAAAATTTCCTTGTGTTGTGAGTAGTAAGAATCTAACCAAATGAATTAAAAACATCACAGGATAGTCAAATCCTAAAATTACACACCTCATCTATGAAATCAAGATGTTGCACAAAAAATTTCCACCATGATAATCCATCTATAAAATGAACCAACTCATCATTTCCTTTAATCCTCTCTGCATCATTCCGTCACATATTTGCTATTATTTCTGCAAAAATCAATAGATTTTGAAGCTATGGAATCAATGGAAGTTCTATATGACTTTATATGGAACACGAGATGTTGTTCCATCTATATTTTTTTAAATAGATGTATCACATTATTAATATTCATTTTGTTCAGCTATTTCCTCCCAAAATAAACCTCAATCTTTTGGGAAAGCACGATATTTATTACTAGAAAATCCGAACTGCATAATTAACTTTCATGCCATATAATGATTTGTGAGAAAATTTGCACCATTAGAAAGTAATCCCTTAATAAAGGTATGAATATAGTCAATGAAGGTATTATAAATTATATACATTGTTTTTCCATGATATAAAGCATTAAAAATTCAAACATGATCATTTTAATACATTCCTGATATACTAGTGTTCTCGCACCATCCATTAAAATTTTCACTCTCTCAACACCATAATCATCAGTATTTTCCCCATTTGTATTGATATCATTTCAATATTACACTAGCATAATACCTCTATCATGATAATTCCCAAATGGAAACTGGTCAAATATCAAATTCTCCATACCCCTTAATTCTTTTTTATCTTGAATAGTAGAAGATTGTCTCATCTATACATGGTGATACTAAACATAACAGTTTGTTTGAAATCTAGTTTTTGTTATATGGTAGATAAATTCTTCCATCCTTAACCATCATCTTCCAACACATTTATATCATGAACACTTTATACAAGCTCTATTTGAATCATTCATAAATGAAAAATCTAAAAAAATGAATTCTTTTGAGGCTCGGTTGAAATATGATCGGTATGATACATACAACTTATATTCATTCTATTATAAAAAAATCTTTGTCCCAATAAATAATTTCAACCATAATTAAAAAATCATTACAATGATTTTTAAAATGAAATTCATTAAAGCATTATTGTATCTTGAAAAACAATTAATAAGAGAAATAACATATGCTATAAGAGATTAACAATATGTATTGGTAACATTGGATTAAGAAATATAAGACTACGTAATCATATTTATCAATTAAATTGATGGATTTACTTGAGTATATATATTTTTATTTCAAATTAATGAGTCAACATTAAAAACTAATTTTTGGGATTATTAATAAAAGTTATTAGTGAAATTAATTGTTATTTTTTAAGATAATTTATGGAATATTTGAACTATGGTTTGAGGGACCAATCTGAATTTCATAATATTATTTTCACTGGTATATAGATTTATATAATTCATTGAGAGATAAATTATCACTAATAAAGAATATATTTTTATATTATAATATAAGTTCAATGGAATTATTTAGATTAGTAATTTTTAAGATATATCTTGTTAATCATATGTCATGTTTAGATATAGTTCATCTTATGATATAACCAAATATAATATATTCTAAAATATAACACTAATTCTTTAAATTATTATTTTAGCATCATCCAGAATATAATTATGTAATTATCATCTTTATCAATTATTTTTTTTCCAAAAAAACACTATACTTGTAAATTTTGTGGGTATTAAGACCCTGAGAATGTCTTTTTAAAAAATAAACCACTAAAATTGCATGGATTTGGTAAATACTTATTTTTTTATTCTTATTCATAGCTGTGAAGATACATATTTCAAATTATTTTACAGTTGAACTCATCGTACTCGTATTTAGTATTAGTGGATTTGAGGAAGGGATTATATAGGTAACCCTAACCTTGTATAAAACACCTTGTATCTTATACATGATTGATTTAACATATTTTTTTATACATAAATTAAAAATTTATATAAGATAATAATACAAATGGATGTATTATTTAAAAAGGGTATAAATTTTATTGTTTTCAGTTTATCACCCTCTTAAACTATTTAATATTTTTTTTCTGAAAAAAAAAACTAAATTTAACTAACCTGATCGAAAGTTATAAAAAAATTTAATGAGGTAAAATAACATAATAAAAATAGATCAATTCATTACTAGTTGAATCATGGAAAAAAATTAGTGGTTTGTAACGGAACTAAACAAGGAAAAAATTAATTTATCCATATCGAACTAATCTAAATAGAACCAAAAAAATTGAATCTAATTGAGTAAAATTATAAAAATAAGAGTTATATCAAATTTAATAGATGGAAATTTTGTTTCTACATATATTAATGTACTTAAAATAATTATGTTGCTTTGAAATAATATAAGTGAACTGAATCAAATCAATCTGACTTCAATAAAAATGAATAAATCTAAATAATATCAAACTAAGGATAATCAAAACAAAATGAACTGAATCATATCACTATGAATATATAAATAAATAATAATAAATCAAACCAAACTAAAAAAATATATAATTTTACTAAATAATCCCAAACTTGAATAAATCAAATAGATGTATATATGAATGAACTTATATTTATTGAATATAACCATGAAAAATGGATCTAAACAAAACAAACCCAATCATACAAAAACTTAATAAAATCAAACTATCTTGAAATGAATATTATAAAACCAAACCGAGCCATATAGAATAGAATAAAACATTATAATCTAATAAAAAACAAATCTAATCAAATTAAATAAATCAAAATTAAACAAATATAACTAAGAAAATAAAATAAATGGATTTGATTCGTACATATATAAGACAGCTGAAATTGAGAAAAATTGAATGGAATAGAAATAAAATATATTGAATAAATATTCATAACATAGACATAAACTGACCAGTACTAAACCAAACTAACTATTACCAAGCCAAACTAGTCCAATGTGAGCCCAACTACATTGACATGAATTGATCTGAACAAAATAAAACTGAACTAGTTTGAGAAAAATAGATAAAAACTAAGGTGAACCAAACCAAAATAATTTCAATATAATAATGTCAAAATGTCGATCATGACTGAAATAAATAAAATTAAACCAATAAAATCAATATTCAATCAAAAAAATAAACCAAAATAAAAAAAAATTAAAACCAAATATATTAAGAAAACACAATAAAAATGCAACCAAAGTAGTGTGAAATAAACTCGAAAAAATGAAGTGAAAAAATTCCTCTATAATAAATTGAAAAATACCATGATAAATTGATATAAATAAAAATAAATAAATAAATTTATCCCTATGAAAGTTAATTGAAAAAAATTATTTGAATCGAATTAAAACTAACAAAAGATCCTAGAATAGTTGTGAACCAAACCTAGCCATAATAATATAAAAATAAAATACATTGAATAAAATTAAATTAAAATAAATAGAATATAAAAAAGATAATAAATAAATTCATATATTTAAAAAATTATTGAATTGGGGAGAAGATATGGGAGGTCACCACTTTCTCCGGTGAGATGGAAATTTGGGTAGGGGAGGCAGGACATCGAACATTGCCTAAGGAGTGGAGGAGGACACGTGAGGTCACTACAGGAGGGTAGGGTTTCCTGAGGAGGGTAGTAGGATGTGTGAGGTCACTAGAAGGGGGTAGGGGTACACTAAATTCTTCCTATGAGATGGTAGGTAGGGCTCCAAATGAGGATTGGGAGGAAGAGCCCTGGTGATAGACTCATATTAAAGAGTTATACCCACTGTTTTTAAAAAATTGTCGTTATAGCTCAACCTATACCAATAGTTCCTTTTAAAAAACTGTGGGTACAGGTCTCGGAAAAAACTCTATACCTATAGTTTCTCTAAGCCATTGGTATAGATCTATATTCATAAATTACTTTTCTAGTGGGGAATTATTTTCAACCGTAGTAAGAAATAAATTCATTTTTCCTAAAAACAAGTTTTGTATCTTGAGTACTTAATGGAATGAAAATTAAAGGAAAGAATGTATTCTATATAAATATCTTTATTTTAATAAAATTCGTTGGTTTATTTAGATATATATCCTAATATTTCTTCATTGGAAACTTAATCATAAACAATCTTGATAAATAATGAGATTGTAACATAAATTATTTACAACTTTGGTAAATTTTGATTTAGAAGCCACGTGAAGGAAAGAACCTGATATGGATATGTAAATCCCCATAATTTTCATTATAATCATAACCAAATACATTGATTATTAGTATATAATCCATATAAAATAAGAATGTTCTGAATATGGTATGTGTCTCAAAAAAATAAAAGTGAGATGAAAATCCCTTAACACTATGGAAATTTTTTATCGGAAGACCCATTAAAGAAAAAAATTTGAAAATTTAAATATAATTAAAAGGAGTAGATTAATTATACAACATGTAAAATTGGTAGTATATAAACCACACAAAATAAATGAGTTCTTAATATGGAATTTGTCTCTGAAAAAAAAAGACGCTTCGAATCTCAAACATCAAGTCTCGATATTCTTCATACGTGTTTGAAACTCATGTATCATAAATATATGTTTATTATATATATATTACAGAAATATTATCATATATTTCATACCATATGATTTAATTAAAACTTTTTATCACCTTTTTGTTAACAATTATTTCAGGTGATAACTGCTTCATTCTTCATATATGTTTTTCTTTGGTGGTTCTAGTCCATGTAATTTTATTATGGTTCTGTCATATATAGAATTTTAATCCTGATATATATATAATATAAATTAATTATATATATATTTATAGTTATACATAAAATTTACATATATAAAAATGAATTATGACATTTATGGAGACGGTTTGTCGTGAAAACGCATGAATGTTATTTTCACTTTTCAATGGGTGATATATAAGAAATATAAATATTAATTAACCTTAAAAAATCATAAATATCATATATATTATTTAAATATATCCTTAATACCATCCAAAACCAAATAAAATTAAAATCATGTAACATCGCGTTATAGAGGAGGTAGTCCACACAAACCCACAAGCGGCGTTATATTTTTCAAAAGGATTTGATGGTAAGAAAGTATATGTTATATAATAATTAAAAAAGTATATTTATTTCATAAATATAATATAAATATGTTAAAAAGATCATTATATCTAGCCTCGATAGGTGGTTATGGAAAATGAATTACATCAGTTCGCGAGGTGGTAGTCTATCGTAGACATGATTGATAGTTTCATTTCTTATTTGATGGATGAGGATATGGTGTAGGTTATGACCCAATAATAATGAAATATAAATATATGGTAGATAATTAATTTATTATATCATAATATTTTAATTATATTTAAATGAGTTAGATGAATAAATAAAATAACAACTCTAAATTAAGAATGATACCTCTTCTTCTAATAACCTCCATAAGTTAGAACCAAAATCCTTCTTAATAGGGTATCCTAATAAAAAATAATTCCTCTAGGATGTGGGGATGGAATTAAGGAATGTTTCTAGGTTATTATTGAATTAGCTTAATTTATTTGGGAGTGTGAAGTAGAAAGTATTTGGGTAGTCCTTTTATAAGTGGGGAAAAGAACCCACTTGCAAACTACTTGGAGATTTTAGAAAAAGAATCTGAAATGATAAAGTCGTTACCATGAAAAATCCTTCCAAATGAATAGATATTAGAATTATGGATATAATAAGGTATAAATTTGTCCATACAATAGAATTTAGACTTTTTTTACTAGATACCATACCCTTATCATTTAGTTTAACACTCCGATAAATCTTTTTTACCTTAACCGCGGTAATTAATTTTTACTATTTAACTATATATTAGTATAAATATTTATGTTGAATTATTAAATAATATTATTTATTATGATTCAAAAAATTTAATCCTTTTTAAAAAAATAAATTAACATAATTAGTAGAATTTAATTTAAAATTAAACAGGGAGAAGCGATGAATATGTGATTTTACAAAGAAAATATTTATTTAATTATTGAATTTTTTATATCCTAAATCAAAATAAAATTGATTTAGATGACCTAAATTAGATTATTCATAATATATTTTAAATAAGAATACATTTAAAAACATTTTAAAATATAATTTTACATTTTAAATACTTTAAACAAAAATGCATTTTCAATAAAAAATCAATATTTCAAACTATCCATTGATAAATTAATCTTTTTAGAAAATTATCAAAAAATATTTATAAAATAAATTTTAAATAATGATTTAAAAATGAAAATTATTTTAAAAAAATATATTTTATAAAAATGGGACATTTATTTTTAATATATGTGAGAAGAACGCGATAAAATTGATTTTTAGGAAAACAAATTGAAAAATAAAATTAGGTTAATTATTATACCATGATTTGAAAAAATATTAGATGAATGATAAAATAATTTATTGAATATATATTATATAAATATCATTAAAATTATTCACCAATAGTAAACAATTTATTTTATTAATATAAAAACACATCACATTTTGATAAAAGAAGTTTTCAGAAAAATATTCCTTTTACTTTCAGATGTTTTTTATTTTAACATCAAATAAATTCTTAAAAAATAAATTTCTTTTATTCATGTTTGAACCATATATTTTTAGTAATTTAGTTATTCATATTCATACCCACAAGTTTGATGACTATTTTATAATGGTCCAGTTTTTATAATAATATTAATAGTATATTTTGGTTCACTAAAACTCAGTGTTGCATGTAATACAAGCTATCAGAAAAAATTAAATTTATTTGAAAAATATATATTTCATAAAATATAGAGATCTTTCACACTATCACTTAAATTAAACAAAACCCTTCTAAACTCATTAAATATAATATTAATGATAAATTAAAACTACATAAATATTGTTTCTTCTTCAACATAATCTTTTAATTCATTTATTAATACTCTCTCATAAGTTATATTATGATCATATCCTCAAGATTCATCTTGTTTGAAATTAACTCTATGGTATTTCAATATATTTTAATTTTTACTAATGTTTTTACAAAGGGAATTATAACAACCCTGGATTTTCATATATAAATATTAATTCTTTTTTGATGAATATTCAATATATTTCACAAATATATTCCCAAGGATTATAAAGGATTAGTGTCATTATAGATAAGAGACACAATCGCCTTATTCCAGGAAATATCATCAACTTCTCCCATAAATATCTTCATATTTAGTGGACATTATAGACATACCCTACATAAATATTTCTTCATAACCTAGGGAAAGGAAACATAAGAAAGGGTATTCTCAGATTCGTAGTAAGGGTAAGCATAGAAGATATCAATCGATGATCATAAGATGGCATAAGACAACCATAAGGGTATGAGATTATGAAAATAATATACAAGGTTCATACCCAAAATTTCAATTATAATTAACATTATCCATGAAATAAAAAAATTACCATTTCTAATATAGGCATTATAATAGTGATAAATCATAATAAATCAATCCTGAAAAATAAGTTAATTTCATATAAGTATGGGACCATCATAGGAATATAAACCATTTCATATTTCATGGTTAACTAATAAGACAATCAAATCAAAGTGGATCGAGAATCCTTAAATTTTTCACAAAACATTATGGATTAGGAAACGTAAATTTTTTCCCATATTGGAGATATTGCATTTACTTATTTCTTATAGTATATTAATTACATTTGCATGTTTCCTATAGCATATCAAGAACATCATCTTGTTTCAAATTATTGTCTCAATTGATATAAATCATTAAAAAATTCATTGTAATACCTATAGGAGTTTTTAGTTTAATTAATTAATGTGTTTTTGAATTTAATTCCCAAATAAAATTAATATTTAACAATTGAGAGGAGAGGAGAGGAGATGTCCTTTTATAAGTGGGGAGAGGAACCCACATGTGATATACTAGGAATTTTCCCAAATATATCTAAAATGATAAAGTAATTCCCAATAAGAATAAATAAAAATAACAATATATTAGAAATTTCGATATTATAAGGTTTAAAAACTGACATATAATAGTATTCAGACAAATTTTATTTTGAAAATTTATGTTATATTTTATTTTAACCCTCGATAATCTTCTTTTTTCATTAACCATAATAATTAATTATGATTATTATCATAATTCCTTATAATTAAAAATTAAGTTGAAATGATTTAAAAATATTAATTTTTATTTTTAAAATTATGTAATTATTTTTACCAAAATCATTTCAGATAAGTGGAATAGTTTACTTTAAAATCAAACTAGAATATGTGATAGAAATGCGGTTCTCAAAAGAAAATATTTCTTTAAAAATAGATGTTTTTTTATCCAAATTAAACATATAATTGATTCTAATTAGCTAAATTTGATTATGGATAAAATAATTGAGCTAATTTCACTTTTTAAACCATTTTAAAATATTTTTTATATTTTAAAATAACTTAAAATAAAAGGTTATTTTCAATAAAAAACAATATTTTCATAATTCATCAAAAAATTAATATTTTCAGAAAATTATAAAATTTTAACTATAGTATAAATTGTCCATGATGATTAGAAAAATGAAATATATTTTTTAAAATAAATTTTCCTGAATTATTAAAAAAATATTTTTAAAATGAGTAAGTAGAATGTGATGAAACAACTTTTTAGAAAAAAAATATTTTTTAAACATAAAACTAGATTTATTCTTATCTCATTTTAAAAAAAAAATATTATATTAATGATAAAAATTTTATTAAATATATAATTTATAAATATCATTAAATTAATTAACCAATATTGAGTAATTTTATATATTTATATACGAATAAAATGATTCTTCAAAAAAACATTATTTTAATTTCAAATGAATTTAATTTTCACTTCTAATCAATTAGCAATAAATGAATTTATTTTATTCATGTGTAAAATATATAATTTTCATAAATTAATTAGTATTATTCATACCTTCCACTTTAAAATATTTGATATAATAGTAATGTTTAGAAAATAATATTTATAGTATATTTTGGTTTTCTAAAACTAAGTATTTCATATAATACAAGATATAGAGAAATTAAATTTATTATAAAATAAAATATCATAAAATATTAGGGTTTTAAATTCTCTCCCTATTTAATAAATTCCATAATATTAATTTTAACTTGTTATCATTGGGTTTAATATTTGTAAATTAATTCTTATAAAAACCACATCATGAAGAGGGTTAATAGAACATTATCTTGAAAGGAGGTAAAATAAATCACAAATGACTTCTAGAAAAAACAAAAAAATAAGTTTACAAATTAGAGAACTCTGGTGGGATGAAAAAATATGGATCTAGAATTCAAAACTAACCCAAAAATACTAATATATAGTTATGTAGAACATATCCAATATAAATTTAATAACTGAGAATTCATAAATATGTGACGGTTGAAAATGCCATTCATTCATTAGAAATGAAGGTAAATGTAATAACATTTTTTATTTCATGATTAACTGCCTAATGTTGAGTAATTTCAATGAAAAGATATACTTACTTGATTTCATTACATTTCATAAGCACAATACAATCCTTTGGATTAGTTTCGATCAATTTCAAATTCATCTATTACTCAAAGAAATAATTATTCAAACTTTTGTTTTTCACCCATGAAACACATAAAATTAACTATTAATAGATCATAAGATCCATAAAATGATGGAAATTAAATCCTTTTATCTATAGATATTTAACAAAACAATATGGTTAACACAAGCAATCCATTAGGGATAAGTATAAATCCATAGGTTCTAAAACTTCAATAGTAACACCCAAAGATCAACATAACCCATTCCAAAAATAATTATCTTTAAGGATCCCCTAAAATATTTCTAACCAAAATTTATCACAAATCATTCAATGATAAAAATATAAATTAACTTGAAATAACATTAATTACTCATAAATATCATATCACATTCTAAATACCATTTTCTTTTCCGTAAATAAAATCAGATATGATTTTGAAAGATACTTCACACTTTATTCCTTAAATAATATCCTATCATAGAAAAAACACTTCCACTGGAATCTCGGGTTCATCCTTGAATCGATAGATGTTCATAGTTGGACTAATAATATCAAATTTATTTTAATTATCCTAACATCTATATATTTATATTTAATCAATGCTCATAATCACATAAAATTTCACAAAAATGATGAATAAAATGATTTTCATTGGAATCCTTCAAAAAAACCCAATATGAAGTTACCAAAATGGGAGTGGAGGATAATTTTTCCCTAATTATCATGATTTACATAAGCTATTGATATTTTATAAGCATTCCATTTTTCCTTTTTCTTCAACAATTTTTCAGTATGTTATCCACATTATCCCTTAGATTATGTAATTGATTAAAAAAATTGACATACATATTTTATATATATAATTGATGTATGGGTTCTATATCCTATTGATCCTTCTCTTAATTCCATTTTCTAACTAGATTAATAAAATTACTTCGATAATTTTTTTCTTAATGGTTAATCTTTCCACACATTAAAAAATTTCTTCTTCCTTTCAGGCATTCACCTGAGTGCTCCTCCCCACACTTTTGGTATGTAAGAAGTTGAAACTTTTTCTTCCCGCCATTTGGAATACCAATGGATATCCCCTAAAACTCTATCATCCTTTTCTTATCAAAAAAAACATTTAGGCTTTCTAGTTTCCATTTCCACTTTTAGTGCACGTCTATTTTTTTATTATTTGTGTCCAAAGGCCCTTGTGGATAATTCATTTCAGTGACTTTATTTTAGACCACCAATGAATCAATAAATTTTTCCTTCAGGCCTAATGATTAATCTTAATTCATTCCTTTTAATTATTATAAAACATTACTCATTCGTACCAATGGATTCATCATCCTTCTACTTAGGATTAAGGAATTAATTCTCTATTTTTTCTCGTAGAATATAAGAGAAATAATTATGGAAAAATATTCCCTTAAACTCATCCCATTACATGGAGTAAAATTATTCTTGTTTATTCATATTCTAAATTTTATTCCATAATTGATATTCTTTTCCTTCCAAATTATAAGTGGTTGGAACATAATTTTCATGATTCTACCACGGAATAATAGAAAATAACTTTTCCATTAGATTGATATGTTTCTCAGTAAATAATGGATCAAAAGACCCATCAAAGGATTTTGGACATTGTCTTATAAAAGATTCAATGGAATGTTTCTCATTATTTAGCAAATTTGGATGTTCAACATGACTCATCTTACCACTTCTAACTTGAGAGAGTTGAGTAAGAATGGTCATAAATTATTTCATCTTAGATTCAATGATATTTGTTTTATAATGAGGATGTCCTTTGCAATGATCGTTACATTTTCTTCACATGATTACTTCACGTATCCATTAAATGAAACCAAAAATAATAGTGTTTGAAAATATTGTCATAGTGGTAATCCATATAATCCTTAAACATAATTTATAGGAAGTATAAATCATGACACATTATTTTAAATCTATTAAACCTTTTGTTTAACCTAGGTTATTTATGTTCAATATCTATTCAAATCCATCATGATAGTTCATAAATTGTTTTTTAATTTCCAAAACATATCACCCATGAGTGTGACACTAGGTGTGGGTGTAGAGAAAGTCCAATTTTCATACACTATGTGACAATAAAGTCAAAGCACAATACTCCCTTTTAATAGTTATTACTACTAGGTGCAACTGTTTGAAAGCCACTTCAACTTATAGTATATAGATTGGGGTTTAATTTCTTTGAAACCATTTTCTCTATCATTAAATAAAATTAAAGGACATTTTATTATACTTATAATTATCCTTAATGTTATCACTAATGTTTTATAACCCAAATCTCTAAATATTGACCCTTTCATTGATACCAACTATAGTAACCTAGTATATTCATACATAAATATTACATATTTTAAATTAATAATCAATGAATTTCAAAAATACATGTCTGGTAATGGTAAAGGTTTAGTGTCTTTGGAGACTAGATACACAATTTTATTATTTAATGAAAGATATTGAACATCTCTCATGAATATCTCCCCATTTATTACACTTCATATACATTCCCTACTTACAACTTTCTTCATAACTTGGGGAAGTAAAACATAAGAAATGGTGAACTAAAATATCCAATAAAAGTAAATATGGGATATATCAATTGTTGATCATCATAAGGCATAATATAATCATAATTTTATTAGATCATGAACATATTATACATGGTTCATACCCAGTATTTCAAATATTATAAACATGATTAATGAAAAAATCATTATCATTTCCAAGACATGAATCATTAGAGTGCAAAAAAATCATAAATCAATCATGAACCATAAGTTAATGTCATATAATTATAGTTTCATAATTAGTTTAGAAATCATTTCATATTTAATGGTTAATTATTGGGACCATAAAATCATAGTGGATCAGGCTTCGCAACCTTCTTCCCATAACATAACGAATTTGGAATCATCACTTGTTTCTCATAGTGTATAAATAAAATTGACTTTTTTCTATTGTGGATGAAACACTTAATCCATTTTCCCATAGTAGATCAAGAACATAAAATTTTTACCCATAATTATATTATGAGATATAAATATTTACCCACTTATTTAGAGAGAGATATAGGTCCCCCGCATTATATTATCCATACATTTTTGTTCTATAAAACCATAAAACATTCATCATACCATAACCCATGGAAAGGAAATGGGTTTCAAAAACATTTTATCCTAGTATAACCGATAAAAAATAAATTGGTTTCATACACATCAATTAATCAAAATCAAAAACATAATCCATCCATGGAAAGAATTAGGACGGTAATATTTCATCATATCCCTATTATAACATAAGAAATAATAAAGGTTCTTATCATTTATTATTATATATTCCATAAAAAGATCATTGAAACATTCTTGAGGAAAATATCATTTCCATTTTGAAATCACTTATTTAAAACATAAAAATATCTCAAATATTAAGGAATAAAATTTATTTTAGAAAAAAAATGAAATCTTGTAAAGTAAGATTCAAGTACCTAAGTATTAATGATAATAAAAAATTCAATATATATTGTCTATGTTAAAACAAAGATTATTGTTACATTTTTTTAAAAGTCAAAACATCCTTGTTTGGAAAAAGTTCAGAGGATTCCATTTAAAAATAATTAAAATAAAACATGGTTAAAAATTTATTTAAAAAAAATATAATAGTAAAACTATCCATTAAAATATTTTTAGAAGACATGTACACGGAATAAAACTGATTTTTGACTGAAGAGATAAATAAATTATTTTTATTAAAAACATTATTTGTTATCTTTTGATGTTTAAGAGAGGAAAATTAAAAAAAAATAATGTATTGTACCAAAACTAACCATATGAGAATAAAATAAAAGAGTTTATTGAGAGGTAGACCATAATATTTCATCATCATAAACTTATTCATAAATAATCTCGATAAATAATGAGAGTGTAACATAAAACTTCTACCACATTGGTACTTTTTGAATTATTTGCCTCTGGAATAATGAACCTTGTATGGATGTGTTAATTCCCCATTATTTACATAATAATCACCATAAAAAATTAATGGGTTTTACATACATCATATAAAAGAAACAAGTGGTGAATATGGTGGGTGTTAGAGATAAAAGAAAGTGAGATGAAAATCCCTTACCACATTAGTAACTTTTGAATCTTGAGAACCTTGAACAAAAATCATTAAAATATTAAATATAATGAAAATAAATAATATCATGATATAACAAGTAAAATGGGATATATATATATATATATATGTACGACATAAAATAAACAAGTTTTTAATAGGGAAAATGTCCCACAAAAGTAAAAGTGATATGAGAATCTGTTACTTGCTTTGGTAACTTTTGAATCATAAGTCCCATGAAAAAATTATTAAAAATGAAGCATTAAATATCATAAGAATAAATAAATACGTGATATAACATGAAAATTGTCTTTAAATATATCTCATAAAATAATATAGGTTCATAACATTACTTTCTTCCCAAAGAATACAACTTGTGATAGAGATCCCTTATCTTAAGTCCTGATGTCTTTTATACAAGTTTGAACCTCCTGAGTAATAAATATAGTTTTATTATACATATATTACATAAATATACTTATATATATCATTCCATATATGATTTACTTATGTCCTTTTATTACCCATTTATTAACAATTTCTAGTTAAAATAATGTTTTAGGTAATAACTGCTTCATTTTCATGTTTGTTATAGTTTGGTATTTTGGGTCCTTTTAGATTCATCATTGTTACATAAAATCCATAATTGTAACCATGATATAAATTTAATATATATTAATTATATAGGTATTTATTTTAATCCATAAAATTTATAGATAGAAAATGAATTATACTATTCCTGGATATGGTAGGTCATAGGTACGCATTAATGTTGTTTTCATTTTCATGACAGATGTAACAAAAGAATGGTAAATATTAATTCAACTCTATAGACTAATTTTTATACAATATATATCATATATATTCATTAAATATATCCTTATTACCATCCATATCAATATAAAATGAAAAATGTATCACATCTCTTCATGGAGATAGTCTACACGTACACACAAGCGATGTTATCATTTTTAAAAGGATTTAAAGGTAAGAATTTAGATGTGGTGATATAATTATATAATTATAATTATTCCATAAATATCATATAAATAATTAAACTCCATAATAATTTCAATTCAAGAGGGGTGGTGATGAAAAATGTATTACATCGGTTTATGGGGGATAGTTCTCAAAACATATGATTGACATTTTAATTTCCCATTTAATGGAAGTAGAGAGGTATATGGGTTATGAAACTAAAATAATAACATCTATGTAAATTTTAGATAAATATTTTATTATATCATAATATTTTAAAAATATTTAAAGGATGTGCAATAAAAAATAAAATGATAACGCATGGTCAAGAGATATACCACTTCATCAGAGAGCCTTGTTAGGTTTATATCTAAAGCCTTCTTTAGGGTGATTCCTATTCAAAATAAGGCTTGTAAGACTTGGTAATGAATGTTAGAATTATATTTTGGTAGGTATTTTATAAGGTAAAATGATTGTGGATTGTGGTGTGGAGAGGATAGAATATGTCATTTTATAAATGGGGATTGGAACCTACTTGGAAACTACTCGGAATGTTCCCAAAAGAATACAAAATAATGAAGTCATTCCCAATACAAGTTCTTCCAAATAACAACATAATTAAATTTTTTATAGGATACAATTAAAATATGGTCCTATAATATTATTTATACATGTTTTATTTTAACTCTAACCCTTATAGTTTTAACCCCCCCCCCCCTAAGTAAACTCATTTTAACATTAACCACGGTAATTAATTTTTACATTTTCCAATATTAATTATGTAAAAAAATATTAAATTAACCATAAAAAATAATATTAGCTATAATTATTAAAAATATGGAATAAAATTTACCATAATAAATTCATAAATTTATAGAATTAAATTTAAAATTAAACCAGTAGATGTGACGAAATGGCGATTTTCTAAAAAAAGATATTTATTTATGTATAAAAGTTTTAATATCAAAACACGGCATAAAATTTATTAAAATGACCTAAATTGGATTATTAATAATATAATTTAACTAATTTAATTTTTTAAATCACTTTATAATATATTTTATCTTTTTTACATTCTCTAAACGAAAAGTCATTTTTCAATAAATATCAATATTTTTCACTATTCATCAAAACAATTAAACTTTTTAGAACATTATAAAAAATTAACTCTAAGATAATATTGAAATTATGATTTAAAAAACAATATATATTTTTTCAAAATAATTTTAAATAATTTTATATAATTATTTTTAAAAAAATCTATATAATGTGATGAAACCACTTTTTAGAAAAAGAAATACACTTTTTAAATATAAAACTAGATTTATTATCCTCCCATTTTTAGAAAAAAATATTATATTATAGATAAAATTTTTTATTGAATATATAATATATAAATTTCATTAAAATAATTCACCAATAGTAACTGATTTAACTTATTTATATAAAAAACTTCGTAAACATAAAAACAGTTTTTCAGAAAAACATTTCTTTTACATTCAAATTATTTTTCCCATTTCAAAAAAATTGATAAAAATGAATTTATTTTATTCATTTTTAAACTATTTAATTTTTTTAGTTTAATTAGTCTTATCAATACCCACCAATTTAAGGGCTAGGTTATCATATATGGGTTTAAATAATAATATTGAGAGTATATTGTGGTTCACTAAAACTCATTGTCTGGTGTAACACAACATATCGAGAAAATAAATTAATTTGAGAAACAATATTTCATAAAATCCTGTGGTGTAATAGTAATGTTGATAAGGATTCGATTAAAATTTTATAGAAACTTACTCCTTGGTTCCAAAAAATTCTAATGGGTTTATATAGATCAATTAACATATATTAAAAGTATTAAAAGAAACTAAAAACCTAAAAACCTAGGATACACTATATATGAGACCAAATTCTTGTATAAAAAATTGAATAAAACCATGTATATTTAACCAATAAAGGCATTTATACTTTCTTCATCAAAATATTTTGAGGGACATCCCTTATAAGTAGAAGAAGGATTCCCTCCTCCAAGGTGTATCCATGGGAATAAACTAAATCACTCATCATATTGTCAAGAAACTATCATATCCCATAGAATACTAGTGACTCAAAAAGTGAAGGGATAATGATGGATGGATTTGAAGAATCCTTGAACAATTGTGATACTTAATAATGAAATTCTTAATGTCTAACTACTTTAAAAAGTATTCAAAAATATTTACTTCCCAAAATCAAATGTTTTGATGTTAATAACTTATGTTCTCACCTTGTAGCTCTTTATAATTCTGTAATCATTATTGTACTTGGAACCTTTTCCATTAAAATGTTTCCTTCAAATCATTTGGGGATATTAAATTACATTCACTTTTCCTTTTAACTATAAAAAACATTTATTTTTAAAATTTTATCTTCCTAAATGAATAAGAATAATCCCATTAGACACTTACACACTATATTCTCTTCAAAAAATCATGATAAGATCAAAAAAAATCTTTTATGTTTGGAAATAATACTTAACTCCTCTTAGTAGTAATATTTAACAAATGACCAATTTTACGCATATCACATATGGTATTCTATGTGTTTTTAGATTTATTAATAAAAGTAGAATTTATTATTTAAAATATTCCAATAATGGTTGGTGGAATCTCAGTTCCTCGTATTTTAAAAATAAATTGATAAACCCTTTTATCATTGATAAAAATAATTTATCCATATCTTCTTCTCAAAACATTCTATATAAATTGATGAACCATAATCCATGTGTAACATATAATATTATTCATAAAAAATCCTTGTTAACAAAAAAATCTATTATCATACAATATAAATAAGAATAAAATATATATCCTTTATTTAGATCTATCCAATCATGAAATATTTATTCATATTTCAATTTTATAATCATTATCCATTTTCTTCATCATCAAAATGAAAATTAGGGGATTTATAATTTATTTAATTTATTATAAACTCTTGAATATTTATAACACTTTTAAATCATATAGTTTATGTCATATACCTTTCATAATCAAATGACTGATTTCAATAACATGAATAAATAACATGGAAATTCTTTAGAGTTTTCTCAAATTCCATTAGGTATTTTGTAAAATTATATCATATAGAAACTATTTACTTCATTCCTTACAACACCTTTAGGTTTCAATGACCAGGACTGGATATTTAGAAAAAAAATTAATGGACTCTCCAACTAAATTATCATATTTCCAATTTGAACATTAACCCACTCAAACTATCAACACATTACTATAACCTAAGAATGAAATTCCATAGTTAATCTATCCTAAACACTTCAATAAAATAGGGTAAAAATATCTTTAATTCATTTTCTATGATAAAACATTTCCAATAGAAACAATATAATAAATTAGAGAACTAGAACCGTCCTTATGGAAACCTCCAGTCTCACTGTGTTAATATTATACACAATCATATTGAGTATGTGTGTGAAGACTAAACTTCCTTATGTCATCATTAATATAATTATTTTGAAACCATTTTTAAATTATTATATTATTTTAAAAATCATTTAGTTTCTTGTTTTGAAGGACTTCAACATTGGATTACATAGAAATTTATTTAACATGTATAATTTTATTCCTTACGCACAGTTTTTAAGATTATTACATGTCTAAGAATTTCCTTACATTAATCATCTCCTTTTACTTTATGATCTCAAACACATTTTTGATGATAAAATATATTATTTATATAAAATAATATTTTTATCTTTTATGTATCATGTGTTTATATATAATTAATCAGCACTCTTATTTAATATCATCCCACAAAAATAATGACCCCTTTTAGATTACATCATATCCATTAGTGGGAAAATATCTATATTTCACTAGTAAATGAGTCCACTTTGTTATTACTCTCACCATATATAAACTTAACAAGCCTCTAATTATAGTAATATCATATATAACTCTTGGATGGTTAATTAAATAACTCTTTTCGCAATCTAAATTATGCATAAACTCCAAACAATTCATTTGGTATTCTTCCTAAGGGTTTCCTAGTTGATTGTAACTCAATGAAATCACCAAAAATGAATCATCTAACTCCTACGGTGTCCTTTTTGTTTTCTTACCTTACACAATATAATTCAAGGGAACCTTTCTTTTTTAAAACTGACCTGATTGAGGGATCTTGAAATTAAAAAAAATGGAAGGAATATAATACTAAATAATATCCAATGGTAATTAATCTCACTATCATATCACATGCATTCCCTTTACATGTACATATTCCTAAAATTATTGATTTATAAATCCCATCCCTTCCACCAAATCAATATTTCTAAAGCAAATTCATGTCTAACTCTTCAAACAACATTTACTTTGTCTTTTTAACCCAAATTAAGATCTAAATATATCCGTACACATTCAAAAACAACCCAAGAATATGTTACATGAAACCCATTCATGTAATCTTTTGAAATAATATCAAACCAACAATATATATAAATATAATGTTAGAAAATAGATAGTATACACCGTCTTTTCATGATATGGCATAAGCCTACATGATAGTGAATAGTCTGGACCAAATTTCCTCTACCAAAGGATACGTTGTAGGTTCCGAGCATAGCGGAAGCACATTTGGGTTACTTCCCAACATTAATTTTTACCATCATCAATGATTATTCCGGGATAAATATGATTATGAATGTTGATTTCTATTGAAAAGAATAAAATATTTATATAAAGAAGGAAGAGTCGTGAAACCTTTAGAGAGGATCTTGCACATCATGATTATAATAAATTTAAATTTAATTTCAAAATAAATAAATACTTGGTTATTTGGTACTTTAATCATTGATGATATTGATCATTCAGGATAACCCTTTCGGATTGTCTCCTTGCGCTTGTGAGGATCCGAATCTGAATCCCTCTAGTGGTGACCCGCACATGCTCCAATGGTCTCCAATTGTCGCCACTCACTTTCTTGGTTCTAGCACAGTGAAGAGAATGTCTTACGTCGATCGATCTTTACTGCTAGTTCATTGATCTTGAATAATGTCTCTTCTTCTTAAGATGGAGAGAGGAGATGAGATGAGATAGAATTATAGACATCAAATTGCTCTTGCATCACTGGTTTCACGTACAAGGAACAATAGACGTACCTATCTATTTATCGACAAGGGGATTCAGTTATATTATTTAATTGTGTAATAGCAATTAAATACATTTATAACCTTAGAGAAAACCCATGCAAAATAATAACAATAACTACATCATTATTTTTTGTTTCCCAACATGAAAAAATTAAAATCATAAATGAAATCACATGCTGTATAATTATTATTGCGTTATTATTATTTTGTTTTGTGACAACTAGTTAAATAATTATTTATTTTCTTGAAAATATTTATTTTACTTTTGGGTCGTCCTTGGTCCACTCTAACTCCATATCCATTTATTGAACACCTGAATAAATAAATAAATAAATTATTCTTCTAAATATTTATTTATTTTATGAAATAATTTTAAATTCAATATAATTATTCCACTTTCTTGAGAATAATATTTATTCCCTTAATTAAATTCAAAAAAAAATTAACTGTGACCCCCAGAAACACATAGTGTGTGGCCCTCTAGGATTATTTCTCATTGGCATTAGGTGGGCTTGCCTAATGTCCAAGAGTACAGTCTACCAATGGGTCAAGGAACCCTGGGGAATGAACTTAAAGTCCCAACAATGACATCCACATATGAATACTCGGTGTGTAATATAATTCCTTTGTCTCAAGATCTCATCAAGATGGTTTCATTATAGTGTTATCAACCTTTATACTTGATATGTTGTTCTTTGACTACCTGATATAAACTCTTCGTTACACCATGGACATTGAATTTCTTGAAAAGATTCTATTTCAATAAAAGGGATGAGATATCAACTTCTATAATTGTATGGTACAAATCCTTCTTTGACTTATCCATTAATAACATTTCATTCATGACACACCCAATGTACTCTATTTCCCGCCCACTGTATTCATGATGGCTTCATCAATAAATCAAAGTGTGTGGGTCATGACACGTACTAATAATAATCTTAAAGTCTAAGGACCATTAATCATGCTTATAGATTGGAATATCTAATGAACCAAAACATACGGAATTCCTACTAGAGGGTATGTTCTCCTAGTCTCCAGTCTTGGAGATTACCAAGTGCGAACATAATGAGAATAATTCACATATTCTTAAGATTAATTGTACCTAACATTATATATACTATGTGTCCTATCATAGTATGTCATCCAACCATAGAACTATATTTAAGAATATTTTCACAGCACTTCAAGGTTCTCATCATAGCGTGGAATTGTTATAACCTTTTCAATGAAACAAATACTCCAGGACATTTTTACACTGTAGTCATGCATAATAATGAAAAATTTGTAATAAGATGTTTAATATTAAAATATATTAAATATTAACGTAATCAATGTACAAACAGTTGGTTCTAAAACACCAACTCTTAAAAACTCCCACTTGGACTAGAGACAACTACCTATGACTTTTAGTCTGTTAGACCTCACATGATGATCATTTTTTTTCTCAGTCAAGGCTTTAGTCAAGGGGTACTCCATGTTGTCTTCCATGGAAATACTACTCACTGCAACATCACTTCCCTAAGAAAAATTCCTCAAGAGATGATAATTCTGAATTATGTGCTTTGTCTGCTGATGTGACCAGGGCTCTTTTTCAAGAGCCACAACTGTAGTATTATCACAACATAATGTGATGTGATCTTTACTACTAGGTAACACATCCAGATCCTAGATGAAGTTATGCCTCTATAATACTTCTTTAGCTGCCTAAAAAGTTTCAATATACTCATATTCTATTGTAGAATGTGCAACCACACTCTTCTTTGAACTCTTCCTGCACATTTCACCTCCATTCAAAGTGAATATGTATCTAGTTTGTGACTTCAAGTCATATTGATCAGTCTAGAAACTAGCATCTGAAAATCCTCTTACGGCTAGTTCCTCATCTCCTCAATAAACCAAGAACATATTCTTAGTAATCCTTGGATACTTTAGGATAGTATAGACTACCATCCAATGGTAGTCACTTGGTCCATCTTGCTATCTTTCCACCACACTCAATGCGTAGGTGACATATATCCTAGTACATAGCATTAAAAACATGACTAACCCAATCACTAATGCATATAGAGTCCTCTCTATTCACTTTATTTCCTCATGTATCTAAGGACACATTTTATTGGAAATATGAATGCTATGTGACGTTGGAAATAGTCCCCTTTTGGATTGTTCCACACTGAATCTCTTCAGTATCTTGTCAATTAATATACTTTGACACATTCCCAACAATCTCTTGGATCTATCATGATAGATCTAGATACCAATAATATATGCTAACTCTCCCAATTAATTCATAGAGAAGTATCAATTCATCCATTCCTTAAGAGATTGTAAGACCGGTATCTTGTTTCCAATAAGTAATATGTCATCAAAATATACTATTAGGAAAACAACTTCACTCCCACTAAACAGTTTAAATATAGAAGGTTCACATTTGTTCTTGATAAATCCAAATTTTATTATGGATTCATCAAAATAAATGTTTAGTTACCTAGATTCTTTCGTTAATCCATAAAATGATTTCTGTAACTTTCATACCTTATTTGAATCCTTCGGAGTCATAAACCCTTCATGTTGTGTCATGTAGAAATTTTCCTGATGGTTCCCATTATGGAAGGCTGTTTTGACATCCATTTTCCAAATCTAATAGTTCTAAAAATAGGCAATAGAAAATTGAATTTTAATGGATTTCATAATTGGAACTGGTGAAAATGTTTCATCATATTCAATGCCTTGACGCTTCTCAAACCCTTTTGTAACTAGTCATGCCTTATAGGTACTGAATACTCCTTACATGTCTAGTTTCTTCTTGAATACGCTTTTTCAACCCACAATCTTTACATCAACTGTATGATCTAAAAAAATATAGACTTGGTTTCGGTTCATGGAATCCATTTCAGAATTCATGGCTTCCTTACACATGGAAACATCTATTCCACTTACTACTTTCTTGAAGGTTGTAGGATCATTATTATCAACTAACAATGAGTCACTATCCTTAGCAAATATAAAAACATAATTTTCTAGTTCTCTAACATCTCCTGTACTCCTATATAATTCTTATGTCTCTAGAATATTTCTTTCTTCCATGGGGCTTTGTGGAATCTATTCTTATACCAACTCGTGTGTACCTTGATCCATGACTTCATCTATGTATATCTCACTCCAACTATCTCTTTTGAAGATTTGATCCCTATCAAATATTATGGCATGTCTTTACACTATAACCTTTTTTTCTAGGGGGGTGTATAGGTAATATCCCCTCGTTTCCTTCGGGTATCCTATAAAGGAACAATTTCTACCTCAGGGTGAATGTTTTTTACCTGAAGAGGCCTTAAAAATATTTCACTTCCCCTCACATGTAAATTCAACAACATGGCCTTCTTTCCAATCCAAAACTCATATGGAATACAATATATAGATTTTTTTTGTACTTGTTTGAGTATTTGTACTTCTGTTTGTAGTGAATATCTGCAAAAGGATAATGGAAGACTTGCATGACTCATCATTGATCTAACCATGTCCAAAAAGGTGTGGTTCCTCTTTTCTCTCACAGCATTCCACTGGGGTGTGTAAGGAGGATTGATTTGGGATAGGATCCCAAACTCTTGTAAGTAATCAATGAAGTATTGATTAAGATATTCTCTACCTCAGTCTGAGAAGATTTTCATAATATTCTTACCAAGATGGTTCTCAACTTCATTCTAGTATTCATTGAACTAATCAAAATAATCCAACTTATATGACATTAAGTAGATATATGCATATCTACTAAAATAATCAGTAAAAATTATGATGTATGATTACCCTCACCTTTTATCAACTAGATATGGTCTACACACATTGGTATGAACCAATTCAAGAAGCTCTTTAGCCCTTTCAACTTTCCCAATAAATTGGGATTTTGTCATTTTTCCTTCTAAACATGTGTGACATTCACCAAGTGGTTTTAGTTTGAAAGAATCTAAATATCCATCTTGATGTAACTTTGTCAAGGGTTTCTCGTTTACATGACCTATCTAGTGATGCAAAAGTTGGGTGTGGTATGAGTCATGCGAATTATCATTGTTATATATTTCAATTACTTGGTTCGTGTAATCTAATACATAAAGATTGTTGTATAAATGTTCCCTAACAAAACAAATGTATCTCTGAAAAAGAAGAAACATTCATTTCAAAACCTGAAATCAAATCCATATTCATCTAATATGGATATAGAAATAATTTTTTTATTAATAAACAGAAGATAATTACAACTCTATAACACGAACATCATCCTAGTAGGCAACGTGAGGTGGTAGTCCCCAACAGCTACAATAGCAAGTCTGGATCTATTGGCTGCTTGTAGATCTACCTCCCCTAGTCAATATTCATGAATCTACTTGGTTCCTATATTAGGATACATATATGAGCACCACAAGTAGTATCTAATACCCTATTTGTAGAAACACATAGATTACATTCGATAAAAAACACACTGGAAGCATCTTCTTTTTTATTAGCATGGGTGTAGTTATTATTCTAGTCGCCCTTCTAGCCACATCAGAAACAAACAACTTCATGTTCCCTTGCCTTCCCTTTGATCTTCCTTTTTTTGGAAGTGTGTGAAGAATCATTAGGCTTAAATCTCTTCACCTCCCATTTCCTCTTATTCACCGTAAGGACAAAAGGATTTTCATGCTTCATATCTTTTTCCACATGGTGAATGAGGATAATATGATCAGATAGAGACTTCCCAATGATGTTCATATTGAAATTAACAACAAATTTGGAGAATCTATGAGTTTGTGATGTAATATTGAAATTTTTACCTAGTTCTTCAGGGATTTTATTCCCTAGAACCTCTAGGTTCTCAATGTATCTAATGATCTTGATTATGTGAGGCCTAGTGGGGGAACCCTCTCCCAGATTACTCCTAAAGAGTGCCTTATATATCTCAAACTGTTCTTGTCTTACTCTCTCCTGGTAAAGACCATGTAGGTGCTTGAGAATAATATATGCATATCTGTTTTCGTGAGACTTCATGAGATCACTTTGCAATAATGATAGCATCAAACATTGAATGTCGACTACATCGTTCATATTTTTTTTATGGACCAAGAACTCTTCGTCACTCGCCTCATGGGCTGGTGGATCTGGTAATGCTGACTCTAGCATGTAAGACTTCCAATCATGGTTTAGAATAACCTATTGGAATCTAAACCATTCCTGGAAGTTACTACCTATGAGGATGTCGTCTTTATCCAAAATTTATCGCAAGTGTAGTTTTGTATATGGTCATGTCATTTTATTCTGCAATTAAAAGATCAATTTTTTTGAAATTTCTTGATTTCATTTTATGAGAAATAATAAATTAATTTTATTAAGTCTCCCATGATTTTATCAATTCACAGTGGCCCTCACCATTGACCTCGAAATTTCCAGTTTTTTTGACATTCTAGTGGAAAGGATCCATATTCCCCATCGCATAGCACCAACAAGGGTTGGTCAAGATATTTGACGATTTTTAGGTTAGCAGTTCTTTTCCAAATACGGGCTTGCATCTCCTTGATCCGTTGAGTGGACTCCCCATTCCTGAAGTCCAAACTTGGACTTCCTCAACACTTAACTCCAATATTACACACTGTCTAGCAAGGGATACTCCTCTTTATTTAATATGGTTATGTCAACCCAAAACCTTTCATAAGGTCTTCCTATATAAAAGTCAGTGTCCCAACAAGGGTTGGTCAAACACATAGTTTTATTAATTCTTTCCCTTAATCAAGTAACGGAAGGATTAGTCTTACTTAATATTTTGTTGAGGGATTTTTATCCATTATGCTTAAATTGCCTTATTATTTTATCACATTCTTGTTAATATTATGTCGAACTTAATTAAGTTATTAACTTTGTCTTGATAATAATCACACATAGGCCTGGTTTATTTTAGTTCCATCTTGCATGCTTGTTAGTTCTTTAATTATGTGATTGTAAAAACACATCCAATATGAAAAACCATGCAACTAATAGAAATAAAATAAATGGTATGATCATGATCTTTTTTCTAATTGTTAATTTATCCAGTGGTGGATGAACTAACCCTGACATAGGGGAGAAACACCTTAGTGTTTACAGATTTCCATCTATCCACCTTCGTATCTCCTAGATTGGTTTCCCCTTGGCTCCTGACTTGGACCACCTCCACAAGCTTGGAAGATTCATCCATTACATATTCTTTTTAACTCACACACAGGTGAGGGGTAAAATGGGGTTTATATAAAAGGAACCATGGGCACGCAGTCCTGACATATTAATGAGGAGAGATGGATCGCATTCCAATAATTAATTTAATAAAAAATTAAAAGGAAACCAATTACATACAAAGGTCTTGGTCTAGCCCATGATCACCCACATACATGAAACGAGTTACACATTTAATAAAAATAGTATTAATTTATTTAATTTGTTCTAATTAATATAAATTACATTTGAATCGAGTAATTATTATATTTAATTAATCAGTCTTTTTTTCTTAATCCTTTTTCTGAATTTCATTTAGATTCTCATTGTTATGCATAAATGCACCTTGGAAGAATCCTGGGGAATATCCATTCAAATCTAACTAACATGTATTATATTCACATACTATTTTACTCTTATGACATATGGAATACAATATGTTTCAATTCATAGAGTAACAACCTGTAGTATAATTTATACACTATGTGTAGTTTTGAACATTTCACAAACATTAAAGTTATAACTTTGTGTAATCGGGTAAAGTGCACAGCATGTATTTATGACTACACAACATGTACTACCTTAACTATCAGTCATGAATCACATGCCTAGGTACTTGGTTTGTAAAGCATAATTTGTAAATTTTGGAGTACAAGGAATGTATAGTGGGCTATAGTGTGTGTTGTCTCCACATTACACAGTTACCGGTCGGCTTAGCTGTGTATGGGACACAAAATTTGGCCCCCATACCCGAAGGGAATATATGTTATGTGCAGTGGGAAACATGGTGTGTAATCTAGTAAGAATGTGATTATCTTTCCCGATCAATAAATATTATACAATTAACTACACCACATGCATTAAATGCACATGGATTGAGTAATTTCTAAATTACTCCTGATGTGTTGAACATGACTACACTACATGTAGCCCATATTAAACATAGTGTATGGGAGAGAACCCAATATGTAAGTCCAAACACATGGTGTGGACTTTCATGTCACCTTGGAAGAATCTTCGGTGCCTCCTAATGAGTTCTTCATTTTAATTTTAATTAAAAAGCATTTGTTTTTGTGAAATCTATGATAAAAAAAAAGTGGGAGAACAGATCTTGAAATCCAGATATTAATAACGATTAACCTTGAATTGAAAAACCAAATTATTAAACTGTAAATCATCAAAAAAAAATTATTTAAATAATTATAAGCTATGATGTAACCGCTCTGATGCCACTTTATGGTTCATTGCATAGTGGAAACATGGTTGGGTCAGCACCCAACTTTAATTTTTACCAAGATCATTGATTATTTTGGGATCATTAAAACCATTAACGTTAGTCTCCATAGAATAGAATAAAAAATTTAGAGAAATAAGGAAGATTCATGAAAAAATTAGATAGGATATTGCACATCATGTTTATAATTAATTTAAATTTAATTTCTAAAGAAATAAAATACTTAGTTCTTCTTTACTTTCTTCATTGATGATGTTGATCATCAGGGATGACCCTATCAGATTGTCTTGTTGAGCTTGTGAGGACCGAAATCAGAATCCATCTAGAAATGATCCACATGTGATCGAATGGTCTTATATTTATACCACTATCTTTCTAGGTGCTGTATCAGTGAATAAAATGTCTTACATTGATCGATCTTGATCACCTGTTCTTCATTCTTGAATAATGTCTCTCATTCATGAGAGAGAGATATGAGAGGAGGTGAGAAAAAAAATTGACTTTGAATTACTCTTATGTCACCGATTTCATGTACATGGCACAATAGATGTACTTATCTATTTATCGACATGGGGATTTAGTTATAATATTTAATTTCATAGTAGTAATTAAATATATTCATAACCTTATAGAAAACTCATGCAACATAACAACAATAACCACATCATTATTTGTGGTGTGACAACTTGTCCAAAATGGAATCATAAATGAAATCCCACGCTACATAATTATAACCACATTGTAATTATTTTTTTGTGCCAACTATTTAAATAATTATTTACCATCCTAAAAATAATCATTTTACTACCAGGCCATATTTGGTCCGCTCGAACTCTACATCCATTTATTGAACACCTGAATAAATAAATAAATAATTTATTCTCTTAAATAAATATTTTATTTACAAACTAGTAAATAAATATTTATTAAATTTTCAATAATGGAAATAAATATGTTTTTTATCACAATCTTATGAATAAATATTTATTTAATTTATACAATCATTTTAACATGAATATAATAATTCCACTATCTTGAGAATAATATTTATTCCCTTAATTAAATTAAATTTTAATTTAATTGGGACCAACATAAATGCATAGTGCGTGAACCTCTAAGATTCATTCTCATTGGCATTATGATGGCTTTCTTAATGTCCAAGAGTACTATCTTGAAATGGGTCAAAGAACCCAAGAGAAAGAACATGAAGTTGCAACAACAACATCCACATACAAACGTTCACTGTGTAATATAATACCTTTTCCTAAATATCTCATCAAGATGGTTTCATGATAGTTTCATCAAACATTATGCTTGATATTTCATTCTTTGATTACCTGAAATAAAATCATCGGTAAACCATGGCCATGGAATTTTTTGTGACAGTTTTATTTCAATAAAAGGGATAGGATATCAACTTCCATTAATGGAAGGAACAAATCCTTCCTTGACTTATCCATTGATAACATGTCATTCATGACACACCCAATGTGCCCTACTTCCCATGAACTGTTTTTGTGATGGTTTTCATCAATAAATCAAAGTGCGTGAGTCATAACACATATTAATGATAATATTAACATCTAAGGACCATTACACACTCTAAAATATATGAATATCCGATGACACCAAAACATGAAGAATTCATACTAGAGGGTATGTTATCATAATTGTCACGACCCTCCCTCGGGGTCTGTGTCGTGACTACCCCAAGCCCGCCTTCCATAGGCCAGGGGCTGGCGACTAGCACCAAGGTGTAAATCCCGGTAAAAAGGGAAGGCATTGCCTTTGTAAAGTAAGCAAACACTACAGAGTAAGCAAGCGGAAAGTAAACACTAAGCAAAAGCAGAGTACAACTGGAAGTGCGGAAAAGTAAATGGGCCAGTATACAAACCCAAACTGAAAGTAAAGTACAACTCGAAAGGGAAAACAGCAACTGAAAAGTAAAAGCCGCTACACCGAGCTGTCCACTGGAAATCCCACCTGAAGGGTGGGTACAGATAGCTCCTCTGCTCCACGGGTCCCGCCGTCCGCTCCGTGCACGTCCCGCCTAGTGGTCCACCTCCGGGTACCGTCCCACTCTGCAAGCCTCAGCTAAGGTCAACGCTGTCCGTCGTTTGCAACCAACACAACGTAGTGCGGGCAAAGCCCGTGCAGGGGTGAGTATAAGCTACTCAGTAGGGACCCCGAGACCCCTGAAGGTCTCTCAAATCCACAAAGGATAAACCACGAAGAAAGGTACAATCACGGAGTAACAACTGACATTGCTTAGGTATATGCCCATACATATACCTAAGTCATCAAATTCAAATACGCTCCAACCTCCGAGCCCAAGTACAACTCAGTCCACACAGGAAAGTAAACGTATTCCACACAGGAAAGAAAAACGTAATCCACACAGGATTGCACAACACAATCCACACAGAAAAGCAACAGATTCAGCTCACACAGGTATACTTCTTCAAAGGACGATAAAGATGATCTCTGATCCATCTAAGTCGTCGGATCCACGAAGGATCGATAGGTAACTAACCCCCGCAAAAGACCCACACAGGATCGGGCCCACACAGGACCTGTAGGCGCTGGTTCACACAGGACCGCTGAGCGCAAGGACCCACACAGGATCGGAACCACACAGGATCGGGCCCACACCGGACCTGTAGCACTGACCCACGTAGGATCACTGAGTGCTGTAGTCGTCGTCGTCGAATCCACACAAGATCTCTGTACTGTCGTCGTCGCAGTCACAGTAGCAGTAGTAGCAGTAGTAGTCAGAGAAACCGTCGCAGCCAGCACTAGGGTTCCCGCACACAGCAAGCTCGTTCGGTGGGTCCACTCCACGAGCCGAGAGGCTGATACATCAACTGTCACAAAGTCCAGAGTTGATGTATCCAAAAGTTCCGTATCGTCAACAGGAACTCAATGCAACAGACGGTGCGTCGGTCTGACGCCCGGTCTGAGAGTTATTGGCATTTTTGTCCCCGGGGCCCGGTTGGTTTTTAAGGCAAAACCAACCCGACCGTACTCCACCTACGTCCAAACCTCGGGCGGAGTATGCCAAAAGATTCGTCTCACTAAGAGGAACACAACATATCTGACGGCACGTCAATCGGACGTCCGTAGCTCAAGATATGAGTGTTTCCGCTCCGAAGGCCCGGTTGGTTTTGTGAACGAACCAACCCAGCTGAACTCAAAGTAATCCTAAACCTTGAGTGCGATATACCGAAACGACCGTCTCGATCCAAGGATCGTTTTGCCGCAGACGGTCCGTCGATCGGAGGTCCGTGGCTCAAGTTATGGCCAAAAGACCGAATCTTATCCGAAACGGGGGGTCCGGGTCCGGGGCGACCCGGCCCGACCCCCCCCCCCCCCTGGGTCGGCCCGAACCGGGTCAACCCGACCTGGCCCGGCCGGCCGGCCGGCGGCGTGGCGGCGTGGCGGCGCGGCGGCGCGGCGGCCACGGCGGCCTGGCGCCGCACGGAGGCAGCACGGGGGGAATCAATCCCCCGCGGATTTTAAGGGGCGGCGCGGCATATAGCCGCGCCCTTGTTTTAAAAATGCACCCCCCCCCCCCACACACATGGGGGGCCTGTTTGTGCGGAACCGGGGGGGCCGCCTGCCCCCCCCCCCCCCCCCTTCAAGGAACCGCCCTCCTCATAAAGAGGGGGGTTTTTGTGTGCTGGCCGGGGGATTAATTTCCCCCGGTTTATTGCCATCCGGCCGTCCAGCTGGCCGGCCGGTTTTCCCAACGGGACCGGAAATTCCGGTCCCCTCTTCGGCTTCCGACGCTGGCGGCTCGGCTGCCGGTCTTCTCTTTCCGCCGCGGCCCGGAACCGGCCGCGGTGTTCGTCGTCCGGTGCGGTGCGACGGCACCGCGCCCCTCCGCCGTGCCTTTATTTTTTTCAACGCGGCGCGACGGCGTCGCGTTCAAGATGTTTCTTCCATGGTGCACGCGCGACGGCGTTGCGTAAAATAAACGCACGATTAACCGCGTGGTGCGACGGCACCACGCCACCTTGTTTCCACCCGTCAAAGTAATTCAACAAGAACGATGGAGGGGGTTCGGCTGTGTTCATGCGGTCCGGCCCCCTCACGTTAAATAATAACACAACATAAAATATTCAAAAGCCTCACATTAGACATGCGAGATCCACGATCAAGAATAAAATAATTAAACAATAATCAACAACCCCTACCTTGGGTATAAGATCGAAGATTTGTCAACGTCCCGCGGAAGACAACGTCGCGGAGGTCGGGCGTCGCGGTAGTCGTTCGTCAAATCCGACGACGAAGAGGTGCGTCCGAAGAGGCACGTCATTGGCGAAACCTTGTACGCCGACGAAGGTTGTCCGAGGAAGAAGCGGTGTTCCCTCTTGTTGACACGGAAGACGAAGAAGAGCGGAGCGGCGTTCTTCGTCAAGTTGAGCGTTCTTCGTCAAAGCTTGAAGATGAAGGAGAAGCTCTCAAAATCCTCTCATGAACAAAGGAAACCAACCCAACAAAATAAAATAAGCTTAAGCTTATTTTATTACACAACCCTCCTCTTAGAATTTCAAAGGTTTGAAATTTAAATTAACCCTCTTCAGTTAATTAAGCCAAGTTGTCAACATTAAAAGAAATGGGTTAAAGGGGAGGTTTGAGAGAATTTGAGGAGTTGGGGTTCGTGTGGGCCCCACCACACTTAATCCTCCCAAGGGAGGTTAAGTGGATGTGGGTCCCACTCTCAACTCCCTTTGGTAGGATTTATCTAGTTAAAATAAAATTTGTTCTTCACAAATTTTATTTAACTTAAACTAAAAACCCAAAAACTAACTTTCAACCCGCAACAAACGCAACTTCCGAAAAGGTCTCTTTAAGCGAAAATCGGCGCTGCGAGTTCATCGGTGCCCTCGGATTTCAATTCCGAGCACCGGATCAAAAGTTAGGAATTCCCGCTCGTTCGTTCACTGAACGTACCCGAGCCAAACTTCAGAAATTGATTCCGGGCACTCCGGGCCTCGGAATCAGGTGCCGTCTGAAACCGCGCTCTTGTAAAATTCTAAAGAAAATTAAGAAAAAATTTCCCTTGAATTTTACGGGTCTTTACATTACTCCCACCTCAGGGATTTACGTCCCCGTAAAGATACATCAAAAACTAGGGAAACAAATGAGGGTACTGAGCACGCATCTGAGCCTCCCGCTCCCATGTGCTCTCCTGGAGATTCCCGTGCTGCCATCTGATGCGCACAAGAGGAATCGATTGCCCACGCTGGACCCGCTCCTGTCTATCCTCTATCTCCACCGGAACCTCCGTAAATGTCGCCCCATCGTCAACGTCAAGCTCCCCATGGTCAATGATGTGCGTCGGGTCGTGAACGTATCTCCTCAGCAGGGATACGTGGAAGACGTCGTGCACCCGGTGCAACTGAGGTGGTAGAGCCAGGCGATAAGCCACCTCGCCAACCCTGCTGAGGACCTGGAAGGGTCCGATGAAGCGCAGAGATAACTTGCCGCCTCGGCCAAATCTCCGAATACCACGTCGAGGTGAGACCCGTAAGAAGACGTGGTCGCCATCCTCGAACTCCAGTGGCCTCCGCCTCCTGTCAGCGTATGACTTCTGCCGGCTCTGTGCTGTCCCCATCCGCTCCTGGATGACCTGGACCTTCTCTGTCGTGGTCTGGACCATCTCCGGTCCCACCAGTGCTGACTCTCCGGGGTCTGTCCAGCACAAAGGAGATCTACAAGGACGGCCGTACAACGCCTCGTACGGTGCCATCCCGATAGTGGAGTGGTAGCTGTTGTTGTACGCAAACTCCACCAAGGGTAGGTGGTCCTCCCAGCTACGACCAAAGTCGAGGACACATGCGCGGAGCATGTCCTCGAGAGTCTGAATGGTCCTCTCCGTCTGACCATCCGTCTGAGGGTGAAAGGCTGTGCTCAGACGTAGCTGCATCCCGAACGCCTCATGTAACCCCTTCCAAAGCCGGGAAGTAAAGCGAGCATCTCGATCGGAGACGATAGATGATGGCACACCGTGGAGCCGCACAATCTCCTGAACATAGAGACGTCCCAAGCTCTCTACTGAGCTCTGCTCTCTGATGGGTAAGAAGTGTGCCGACTTGGTGAGTCGGTCAACAATCACCCAGATGGAGTCGTGACCTCTGGAAGTGCGTGGAAGTCCAGTCACGAAATCCATAGATATGTCGTCCCACTTCCACTCCGGAACCTCCAAGGGCTGTACCAAGCCCGATGGTACCTGATGCTCTGCCTTCACCTGCTGGAAGGTGAGGCATCGAGAAACGAACTCTACTACAGCCTTCTTCATGCCCGGCCACCAGTGTTGTTGTCTGAGGTCCTGGTACATCTTCGCCACTCAAGGATGTACCGCCAAAGGAGAAGTGTGAAACTCTCTCAGCACTTCCTCTCGCAAAGCGACTGGTACCATGGTACGTCCTCTGAAAAGGATGTCGTGCTCTACTCCAAGGGAGAAACCATCAGGTGCCTGTCCCGAGGATATCTGTGCATGTCGTGTCTCACAGTCAGCATCCTCACGCTGTGCCTCCCTGACCCGCTGCAGTAGTGGAGGAATGACTGTGAGAGACTGAAGGAAGGCTGCTCCATCTCTATCCACGAAGGATATCTGCAAAGAGGCTAGCTGCTCCGTCGCCTCCTTAAGTAACTGAATGCCCGTCCTCCTGCTGAGGGCATCAGCTACTACGTTCCCCTTCCCAGGAGTATAGACTATCTCAAAGTCATAGTCCTGGAGGAACTCGAGCCATCGCCGTTGTCTCAGGTTCAGGTCCTTCTGCGAGAAGATATACCTGAGACTCTGATGATCGGAAAAGACTGTAAAGCGCTCGCCCATCAGATAGTGTCACCATGTCTTCAGAGCGAAGACCACTGCTGCTAACTCCAGGTCATGGGTAGCGTAGTTCTGCTCATGCGGCCTCAACTGACGTGATCCATAGGCGATCATTGCCCGCTCCTGCATCAGAACACATCTGATTCCGGTCCCTGATGCATCGCAGTAGACTACGTACCCTACTCCCTCCTCAGGCAACCTCAAGATAGGTGCGCTAGTCAATCTCTGTCTCAGCTCCTGGAAGCTCTACTGACATCTGTCTGACCACACAAAGGGTTTCCCCTTCTTCGTCAAAGTTGTGAGTGATGCCGCAACTCTAGAGAAATCTGGCACGAATCTCCGATAGTATCCAGCTAGTCCCAAGAAACTCTGAACCTCAGTCACGCTCCTGGGTGGCTCCCATGCCAACACAGCCTCAATCTTCGCGGGATCCACTGCAACTCCCGCCTCAGAGATAACGTGTCCCAAGAAGTGGACCTCACGTATCCAGAACTGGCACTTCGAGAGCTTACCATAAAGCTGGTGCTCTCGGAGTGTGTCTAGTACAACTCGCAAGTGATAGGCGTGCTCCTCCTCTGTCGTAGAGTAAATCAGAATGTCGTCGATGAAGACCACGACAAACCGATCGAGGTATGGCTGAAAGATCCTGTTCATGAGAGCCATGAACACTGCTGGAGCATTGGTTACACCGAATGGCATAACCAAGAACTCATGGTGGCTATACCGACATCTGAAGGCTGTCTTCTGCACATCCTCATCTCTGACTCTGAGCTGATGATAGCCTGACCTGAGGTCTATCTTCGGGAACCACCGTGCTCCCTTGAGCTGATCAAAGAGGTCATCAATCCTCGGTAGCGGATACTTGTTCCTCACTGTCACCTGGTTCAGGCGACGATAGTCAACACAAAGTCGCAAGCTCCCATCCGCCTTCTTGGCGAACAATATCGGGGAAGCCCAGGGTGAAACACTGGGTCAGATGAACCCCTTGCCCTGCAAGTCCTCCAACTATACCCGTAGCTCTCGAAGCTCGGCGGGGGCCATCCGATATGCTGGAGTAGATATCGGGGCTGTTCCGGGGTACAAGTAAATATAAAAGTCTACCTCTCTGCGAGGAGGTAGCCCTGGAACGTCGTCGGGAAAAACGTCCGCAAACTGATCCACCACTGCAGGAAAACCAGGACTCTGCACGTCAACTGCTCCAAGGATAAGGCTAGCCAACTGATGAGTGATGGGCTGTCCTCTCCTCCGCGGAAGTCCATCCTGTGCTTCTAAGGCTCCCTTCTCGCTGGTGAAGGTGAACCTGCTCCCGTCGGTGCGTACACATCGCACCTTGCGCCTAAAACAGTCAATCTGTGCATGGACCGTAGATAGCCAATCCATGCCCAAGATGACGTCGTAAGGCCTCGACGCTACTACAAGAAGATCCCAGCCGAAGCTCTCGCCTCCTAGAGTAAGCTCACACTGCCGGCACCAGTGCGTAATCGTCGAGTCTGCTCCCGTAGGAGTCTCTAGCCGTAAGGATCGAGCCAACGGCTCTGTCGGAATCTCCGAGCTCCGAACAAGGGCAGTGGCTATGAAAGAGTGACTCGCTCCTGTGTCTATAAGAACTGCAGCAAGGGTGGAATAGACACAGATAGTACCTCGAATCATCTCGGGTGCGCCGTGGTCGTAGGCCTCTGCTGCCTGGAGCTGTGCCTGTCGCTGCCCGCCAGCTCCCTGTGGTTGGGGTGGACCTCCTGGTGGTGGTGGTGGCAGAGCCTCAAAGCGTCGCCCACCACCGGCTGATCGTCCAGCTCCTCTGCCTCATCCGCCTCCTCCCTGCGGACCGCCACGGTCGACCCTCTGCCTCTGCCTCGGTGGTCCCTCAACCGTCTGCTGCTCCTCGGCACGGCGGGTCGAGCAGTCACGAGCCATGTGGCCCTGCCCGCCGCACGAGTAGCACTGTCTGCCTCTCGAAAGACTGGCTCCGCGCTGTGTGCCCCGCACTACTAAGCCAGTGTCCTGAGGTCGTCTGCCCGAAGGTCTGGTCTGTCTGGTCCCCTGAGTCATCCGTCGACTGCCTGCTGCAGATGACTCTGCCACGTGCCGCCCTGCGGTGGGTCGCTGTGCTGGTGTAGACTCAGCAAGGAAGCTCTCGATTAGAAGGGCCCGCTCCAGTACTCCTGTCTGAGTCGTTATGCTGAGGGAGATCAGCGATGCCCTGATCTCGTGTCTGAAATCCTGCTCGAAGGTCCGGGCCCGGAAGAATGGGTCCCGTACCATGTCGGTCGAGTAGCGCGAGAGATCGGTAAATCTCGCCGAGTACTGAGCGACCGTCATGCTGCCCTGCCGCAGCTGTAGAAGCTCCTGGATACGCACCGCACGAAGGGTGGCTGGGACGAACTCCGAGTGGAAGAGGCTCTCAAAGTCTGTCCAAAGTAGGGATGCCTCATCGTGCACCTGGAGCATAAAGCCCCACCATCGTCCTGCTGCTGCGTGTAGTAGGCTCGCAGCGAGGATCACCATGAGGTCTGCTGGTGTCCTCACTAGCCTAAACACTCGTACTACTGCCTCCAGCCAGTCCTCTGCTGCATGGGGATCCGTCTCCCCGTGAAACCTGGGCGGTTGCTGGCGCTGAAACTCATGCAGAGCGCTGAGGCGACGTGCATCGTCAGCGGCTGCTGCTGGAAGCATCGGGGGCTCGGCGGGTAGAGCTACCGCTGGTGCCACTGCTGACAAAGGGCCCTGCACCGAGGCCTCATCGCTCGGTGGGCTGTCGTCACGCACGACTCTCGGAACCCTAGCTGGCTGCCGTCGTGGGGCCATCCTGAAAAGGAAACAGGTGCGCCACGGTCAGAACAGTATACCTGGTGAGCTGATATAAGTAATCACAAAGAAAACTTTGAAACACACACGCAATCAATGTTTTCGTGCATTAAGTCGGAAATCAGAAGTCCGGGTCCTGGTGTACGGATACGTCGCCCGCCGCACCAACACTGGTCTCCCTGGACTGATAACCTCACTCAATACGCTAAACAATATTGCTTCACATCGAAAAGATCAGAGTTCGCGGTAGAACCGAACTCCTCTGATACCAATTTGTCACGACCCGCCCTCGGGGTCCGTGCCGTGACTACCCCAAGCCCGCCTTCCATATGCCAGGGGCTGGCGACTAGCACCAAGAAGTAAATCCCGGTAAAAAGGGAAGGCATTGCCTTTGTAAAGTAAACAAACACTACAGAGTAAGCAAGCGGAAAGTAAACACTAAGCAAAAGCATAGTACAACTGGAAGTGCGGAAAAGTAAATGGGCCAGTATACAAACCCAAACTGAAAGTAAAGTACAACTCGAAAGGGAAAACAGCAACTGAAAAGTAAAAGCCGCTACACCGAGCTGTCCACTGGAAATCCCACCTGAAGGGTGGGTACAGATAGCTCCTCTGCTCCACGGGTCCCGCCGTCCGCTCCGTGCACGTCCCGCCTAGTGTTCCACCTCCGGGTACCGTCCCGCTCTACAAGCCTCAGCTAAGGTCAACGTTGTCCGTCGTCTGCAACCAACACAACGTAGTGCGGGCAAATCCCGTGCAGGGGTGAGTATAAGCTACTCAGTAGGGACCCCGAGACCCCTGAAGGTCTCTCAAATCCACAAAGGATAAACCACGAAGAAAGGTACAATCACGAAGTAACAACCGACACTGCTTAGGTATATGCCCATACATATACCTAAGTCATCAAATTAAAATACTCTCCAACCTCCGAGCCCAAGTACAACACAGTCCACACAGGAAAGTAAACGTATTCCACACAGGAAAGCAAAACGTAATCCACACAGGATTGCACAACACAATCCACACAGGAAAGCAACAGATTCAGCTCACACAGGTATACTTCTTCAAAGGACGATAAAGATGATCTCTGATCCATCTAAGTCGTCGGACCCACGAAGGATTGATAGGTAACTAACCCCCGCAAAAGACCCACACAGGATCGGGCCCACACAGGACCTGTAGGCGCTGGTTCACACAGGACCGCTGAGCGCAAGGACCCACACAGGATCGGACCCACACAGGATCGGGCCCACACAGGACCTGTAGCACTGACCCACGTAGGATCGCTGAGTGTTGTAGTCGTCGTCGTCGAATCCACACAGGATCTCTGTACTGTCGTCGTCGCAGTCACAGTAGCAGTAGTAGCTGTAGTAGTCATAGAAACCGTCGCAGCCAGCACTAGGGTTCCCGCACACAGCAAGCTCGTTCGGTGGGTCCGCTACACGAGCCGAGAGGCTGATACATCAACTGTCACAAAGTCCAGAGTTGATGTATCCAAAAGTTCCGTATCGTCAACAGGAACTCAATGCAACAGACGGCGCGTCGATCTGACGCCCGGTCTGAGAGTTATTGGCATTTTTGTCCCCGAGGCCCGGTTGGTTTTTAAGGAAAAACCAACCCGACCGTACTCCACCTGCGTCCAAACCTCGGGCGGAGTATGCCAAAAGATTAGTCTCACTAAGAGGAACACAACACAGCTGACGGCACGTCAATCGGACGTCCGTAGCTCAAGATATGAGCGTTTCCGCTCCGAAGGCCCGGTTGGTTTTGTGAACGAACCAACCCGGCCGAACTCAAAGTAATCCGAAACCTTGAGTGCGATATACCGAAACGACCGCCTCGATCCAAGGATCGCGTTGCTGCAGACGGTCCGTCGATCGGAGGTCCGTGGCTCAAGTTATGGCCAAAAGACCGAATCTGATCCGAAACGGGGGGGTCCGGGTCCGGGGCGACCCGGCCCGACCCCCCTGGGTCGGGTCGACCCGACCCGGGTCCGACCCGGCCCGGCCGGCCGGCCGGCGGCGCGGCGGCCTGGCGCCGCACGGAGGCAGCGCGGGGGGAATCAATCCCCCGGGGATTTTAAGGGGCGGTGCGGCATATAGTCGCGCCCTTGTTTTAAAAACGCCCCCCCCCCCCCACGTGGGGGGCCTGTTTGTGCAGAACCGGGGGGCCGCCTGCCCCCCCCCCCCCTTCAAGGAACCGCCCTCCTCATAAAGAGGGGGGTTTTGTGTGCTGGCCAGGGGATTAATTTCCCCCGGTTTATTGCTATCCGGCCGGCCAGCTGGCCGGCCGGTTTTCCCAACGGGACCGAAAATTCGAGTCCCCTCTTCGGCTTCCGACGCCGACGGCTCGGCCGCTGGTCTTCTCTTTCCGCCGCGGCCCGGAACCGGCCGCGGTGTTCATCGTCCGGTGCGGTGCGACAGAACCGCGCCCCTCCGTCGTGCCTTGATTTTTTTCAACGCGGCGCGACGGCGTCGCGTTCATTCCACTATCTTGAGAATAATATTTATTCCCTTAATTAAATTAAATTTTAATTTAATTGAGACCAACATAAATGCATAGTGCGTGAACCTCTAAGATTCATTCTCATTGGCATTAGGATGGCTTTCTTAATGTCCAAGAGTACTATCTTGAAATGGGTCAAAGAACCCAAGAGAAAGAACATGAAGTTGAAACAACAACATCCACATACAAACGTTCACTGTGTAATATAATACCTTTTCCTAAATATCTCATCAAGTTGGTTTCATGATAGTGTCATCAAATATTATGCTTGATATTTCATTCTTTGACTACCTGAAATAAAATCATCGGTAAACCATGGTCATGGAATTTTTTGTGACAGTTTTATTTCAATAAAAGGGCTAAGATATCAACTTCCATTAATGGAAGGAACAAATCCTTCCTTGACTTATCCATTGATAACATGTCATTCATGACACACCCAATGTGCCCTACTTCCCATGAACTATTTGTGTGATGGTTTTCATCAATAAATCAAAGTGCGTGAGTCATAACACATATTAATGATAATATTAACATCTAAGGACCATTACACACTCTCAAATATATGAATATCTGATGACACCAAAACATGAAGAATTCATACTAGAGGGTATGTTATCATAATCTCTCATATTGGAGATTACCAAGTGTGAATTTCATGAGAAGAAGTCACATCGACTTACGAGTACTCGCACCTGACAGTTTATATACAATTTTTCCCATCATAGTATGTCATCCAACTGTAGAACTATATTTAAGAATAAATACATATCACTTCTAGGTTCTCATCATAGTGGGAAATTACTATGATATTTTCATTAAGACAAATACTCCAAGACATTATTATACTATAGTATTTAAGAACGATGAAAAATATGTAACAAGATGTTTAATGTTTAAATACATTAAATATTTTTTGTAATCAATGTAGAAACAGAAGGTTCTAGAACACCAACTATTACATACATTACATAGGAGATACCTAAATCCCATCAAAATTGTAACACATAATATTTATTAAATATAATAAAATTTTAAATTCAACATCATAACCTAGAACAATCCAAATTCAACATATAAGAAAACTAAATAAATTATCAAACCTAGAATTTTAATCCTTATATACATTTATAAAAATTTGTACAAATGTATTAATTATTGAAACTATATAATATACCAATTCAAAATATAAAATTTATATTTATGAATAAATAAGAGAAAAAAAATATATAACAAAACAATTCATATATTTAAAATTGTGATAAAAATTTAAGAACAATTCATAAATAAATATAATCATAAAAAATTCATAATTTATCCATTCATTAAGGAAATTTCATAATTAATTAAATATAGACACATTATATTTACTTCTAATATAAACATTTCATTCTATTCTTTATATGGAACTTTACTTTGAATATATGAGATTTAGAATATAAAAATAATATATATATTATTCCCATGTTATGTGATTATATTGAATAACAGAAATATAATATTATTTAAAACTTTATCAAATTAATTATCAAAACTCATTTAGATACAGTTTAAATAATTTCCTCAAACAATGAATTTTAATTAAAACAATTTAAATTAAATAATTTTAAAAATTTAAAAATTCTAAATATAAACTATTCTATATTTTTTCATTATTTTTATATTTATAAACATTTTATAAATTGCACTTATAATTACTTTAAAAACAATTTATATCCAAATTATAAGTCATTCCATATAATTTAAAAATTATAAAACATTTTAATTTTATATTATGGAATATATGTTTTATAAATATTTTAAAAACATTTTATAATTAATTATCAACATTATTAATTAATTTATTTATTAGTATTTCATAAATTAAACAGGAATTCCAAAAATCAATTTTCTATAATTTATAGATAAATTATAAATCATTAAAATTTATTCATAATTTAATTTTAGAAGAATCTAATTTTGGTTATATATATCATATTTAATGATAAATATGATATTAAAAACTATGGTTATATTGTATTTTCAATCATAATCTATGATAAATAATCTTAATCATAAAATTGTAAATACCCATGTATTTATGGGTTGAGATATTGAAACCCAAGTTAAACATATCTTTAATTTTCATCATTATCAAAAGTTAAACATTACAGATCCTAAAAATCTCACACCACTCAAAGTACATTTTTTTAGTGTATTTGAGTAAATTTTACATAACAAAGTTATATTGAAAAACATGTAAACACTTCTCCATAATCTAACTCTTCTATACCACCTTATATACTTTTCATAAGTTTTAATTATCTTCATAGCATGTGGAAGTGAAAATAAGAAAGGGGTGAGATAAAATGACTAGTAATGGAAAATAATTATCAACATATCATCCAGGCGTAGATCATAAGAGTATGGTAAAACATGAGTAGGGATAAATTTATTATTATAAGGAAAATAGAACAATAATATTTTTCCAATAATCATAAAAGAAGGACATGTAATCTCAAAATAAAAAACCTATACCATTATATAATAGTTTGAAATAAGTATAGAAACATGGAAAAATAATTGATATCGAAATTTCATGGAATAAAAATTATTTTGAAACAAAATGAAACCTAAAACCGTAATCATAAGTCAAATCTCATTACTATGAAAATATTAGTAGAAAAGGTCTCATGTTGGATTGGTTTCACTCCCCATTCCAATAAACATAGTGGACAGAGTCCCATGGTGGATGGGGATCACTCCCCCATTTCTATTAATATTATCTCATTATAATTAAATCTTTACCAAGTTCATTATATGTCTATATAATTCTAGTCCTACCCATAACATAACATAGTGTCCTTAGTATAACCTCTTTCACACCATATATAGTTTCTCGTGTGATGAAAATATTACCCAATGAATTAGTGGAATATATAGTTCAGGGGTCACCCCTCGCATAATTAAATTCATAATATTTTTATGAATATATGTGTATTATTAGGAAAAGAAACCATACATAAAGCCTAACCATGATTAATCCTTTATAAAGAAGTGGTGGATCATAATCTTGTCTCAAAGCATAAAATAAGGATATATCATAAAGATTTCTAAGAGAATAATGAATTAAATAATTTTGGATTTTTATATTCTAATAATTATCATAGGTCTTAAACATTAAGTCCCAATTTTGTAACATTCATTATAAGGCTCAAAGAGGAGTTAGAATCAAAATGAACTATATATGTTGTTTTTTCAGAAATATGCATAGGACCTTTTAAGGAAGGAATTTTCTTAACATTTTCCATTAGACTATAATTTAACATGGATGGTTTTCTATAAAATAATAATAGTTTTAACAATATTTTCACAGTGAAAACATTTTATAGAGGTGACACTTTTCATGAAATGGGAATTAGAAAAGTTACATTAAGTGAGGTTTACATAAATGTGGGAATTTTTAAGGGAACCTAAAAAAGTATTAATACCAAAAAATAAAAGCATAGTGAAATATGTATATATATAAGGAATATATAAATATAATATGTAAGAAATAAAAATTAAAAATATAGATAAAATTTTTTAAAAGAAAGAGAATTTGTAAACCAAAAGTAACAACGGTGGTTTCAAGATATCCTTTTTTGTGTTTTAAAACACATTTTTAAAATCCCACATCATAAAAAGGATAATAAAACCTTATTTTTAAAATAAGATAAGGGAAATATGAAATTCACATGAGATAACACAAAATTATGTTTCAAACTAAAAAGGATATTATTTTTGGGAAGTGAAATTATGGAATGTGGGTGAAAATCATCATTAAAAAGGATACTAAAAATTATCAGTAATGTTATAAATTTTAAGTAAAAAATTCATCAAGGTAAGATCTTTGAATTTAAAAATCCATTTTCCAAAAATAAGAAGATACAGATCAATATAAAATATTATGTTAGAAGAAATAAATCATAAAATTATGATGTTCAATATTAGACTTAATAATTCTATGAAAGGGGATTTGAGTTGAACAAAAACATTACAACATTTTGGTCTGTTGAATTAAAAATAAAAGGAAGGTCAAACCAATGGGGGATTTTTAAATACCCTATATTTGATAAAAGTTATTACAAAAAATAAATTTATGTCCACTATGTCCACCACAAAAAGAAACATGTTGTGAATAATATTCATATCTCAATCTAACAAAATTGAGATCCAAAAAATCTTAACTTAATTATTAACTTCTGATAAAGCACTCAAATCTCATTGAGGACTTTGGATTTCATTTGGAAAACTCTTTGGAAATATAGTTAATAAACTAATAACTTTTGAGTAGAGAATTAAGGAAAATTAAATGGATTTTAAGGTATTAAAAATGGTCATGGTTTCAAGTTTAAACAAAATTCTTTGAGTGTTATTTAAGGGGTGATGAGAGGCCCATTTTATAAGTTGTGAGAATGGAATTTTTGTAATTATAAAAAATTATCATAAAGGGACAACATGTTAAAATTTTAATATAGCCCCAAAAAATAGATAATAATATAGAATTGGAATTTATAAGATTAATAATTCCTCATCCATTCATTTTTTAAAGTGTTTTAATCATGCTATATAGTCTTTTATTCTAAAAATTTTCACTTTTACCATTTTTATTTTTTTTCATGGTAATTAATTTTAAATTATGTAATTTGATTTTAATTAATTAAAATAGAATATAATTTATTAAATAATTTTTATAAACTAATTAAAAATATTAAAACCATTTTATCAGATAAATTTTATTTATATAAGAAAAATAAATTTTAATATTATCACATGTGACGCAAAAAATCCCATTTTTAGAAAAAGTGTATTTTTCAGAAAAAAAAATTATTTGTTGGGTAAAATTATAAATGTATTTAATTTCCATGATATAAATTGGTTTATTAGAAAAATATATATAATTTATGTGTCTTTAAATTCATTCCCAAACCTATTTTTACCAATATAATTTTCAATTAAATGAAAGGACTAAAAATAGTTTCAATTATTAGGAAATATTTATTATGTTTTTAAGCATAGGTTTTATAAATTCATAATTTCATTTTTTTAAATGACCATATTTAATCCTTATTACATAATTTATCATGAAAAGTATTTTTTTTAAGTTACACTTACTTCTCGATATAGTTATAAACGGTGCATTATTAGAAAAAAACTCTATTTTTTACTATTCACCTAAAAATAAATTATTTTGGGAAAAATTAAAAAATTAACCTTAGGATAGTATTTGTATGTGGAGTTAAAAAAAGATTAATTTAATTATTAAAAATATAAAATCTAAAATTAATGAATTTATTTTTTAAAATGAAAATTCAAATAAAAAAGGAAACTACATGTATAGAAAATTGATTTTTGAAACATTAACAATTACTATTAATATTTCATGTCAATTAATAATTTCAAGATTGTTATTTTATTAGTTCATATATTTTAATATCATATATTATCTTAATAAAAATCTATAAGTCATCAATTTAATATATCAATAATTTCAACGTTTATTTGAGATGTAATTAATAAATCATATTAATTATTTGTCTTCTAAACAAAAGAAATTTTAAATGACTACAATAAATTTATTTAATAGTGGCTTTATTCATATTATAATGTAAATCTAATATGTATAGGCTTTTTTGGTTTGATTTCACAGGTGGATAAATCTATAGAACATAGTATATATTTAATGGAACTTTATATAGGAAAATATTGGGGCATTACATGGGAAATTTACAGGGAATTGGAATTTTTGTATTGGATCATGATTGGGGGGACCCTTTAATTATTTTTATACTAACGTAAACCAACCAAACTTCTTCCAGGTGATTTTTTGGCATGATTTTTAGCATAAGGAATTTATTTTGAAGGAATTATGGGTTATTGTATCGAGGTATTAGAGGACCTCACTTCATACCTTCTATGTTGGGTTATTTTCTACTAAATAAAAAACATTACATATGGGAGGATCATGAAACAGTGAGTGTGGATTTCAATGGTGGATTCATGTGTGGCAGTATTTTACTAATAAAAATATATTGGTCAATTTTTCAACATATCCAAAGGATTGTTCCATGGAAGAAGAAAATTTTATGTATTCCTATGTGAATTACCTTTGAGGAAATTCACCATGCTATAGCCTAAGGGGTTTCACCATACGAGGTTCTTGAGGGGGAAATATTTCAATAAAACCATGGGGTTATTCCTTGAAAGTTATATACATGATATATGTATTTGGAAACACCAATATGAGGCTTGTGTTAGGGCATCTGAGTTTTTATCGCATCATGTGTCTTTGGGTGGGCATTTTCACTACAATCGAGGGGGTTTCACAACAAGGAAACCATAGGTGGGAGGCTTTCACTGTGACCCCTATGAGACACACTATAGTGTACATTCTACCATGTTATTATTTATAGGATTATACCCACCATTTTATGGTTGATCCATTTGGTTTTAGGTCGAGTGAAGGCTGTTTAGGGTTCCAATTTTGGTTGGACCCTCTCTCATTCATCACTCTCTTGATTCCCCTCCAAGAGATGTTATTATTGGTTGATTATAAAATGGATTCTGGGTATGTTATTTTTATTTCTCCATTCCTTATTCTCTTCAATTACTATCATAATCCCAATGTGTTTCCATCTTGGTGTTAGATTCCAATTTCATTGAAGCATGGTTGAATAGGGACAATATGATGAGGCTTTTTCATGTGGTAGGTAGAGGAAATACAATTACATTAAATGTGAGTTATATTTATTAATTTAAATTATGGTAATACACCACACAAATTGGTTTAATATTTTTGATTAATTTGGTTAAAATTCGATATTCTTTGGGTGTTGAATGATTGGTCTTTTCATGTGATAGTAGCTGGGTTTCAACATGGACTTTATCAGTTCGGTTGATCACATTTTTAGTGAGATGGGAGTTCTTGATGATATTTTTATAAGCTTATTACTATTTAACTTAAATATTATAATTAATTATTAATTATTATTATTATTAACTATTTTTTATGCTTTGGATTGATATAGGATCTCACGTGTCGATATGGTCTTGGATGAGGCTTAAAAAGATTTGGAAATAGTGGTTGGAATTTTATTAGGGAATAACTCCATGAAATAGGTAGGTGGTCCCATAATATATCCCTAATTTCTATTTATTATATTTATGTGATTTTTTTATGTTTTATTACAACTAATGTTAAATTTACCTAGAATATAAATGATGTTTTTTTATAAAATGAAAATGAAAAAAATATATATATCAAGGGAAAATATGGACCCATTAACACTATCTTGATTCCTATTCCACCATGACCAAGGTATTTTCTATAAATATGTGTTTTGAGACGTTTTGGACCTGGTATGGGATGGATTTGAGCCCTTGGATTTTACCAGGTACCCTTTTTATGTAGTCGGGAATGGAGTTTCCCAATTATTATTCTACCAAGGGGTAGAATATGTCAATTGGATTTATGAGAGGACCACCATGGGTCCTTAGTCTTGTGACAAGATTTACATAGAATGTGTGAGTTTACTGAGTATTTTTTGGTAGGTATGGTAGGATTAGGCATAGTGGTGATGGTTGGATGTTCATACGTCTCATGTATGATAGGGAACACCCCCTTTAGGGTGGATTGGAATCTTGGAAAGTGCCACATGTATTTCATGTCCTCTGGGATAAAATGAGGTTTTATACTAGCTTATAGAGGATATGGGAAATAAATTTCCTATGGGATAAGGGGAAACTATGATGTGGTGAATATATATTTTTTCTAGTGATGAAAGTGTGTAATGGTTCTGAAGGAATTTATGGGTTATATGAGGATTCAAATGGGTTTGGCACATCATTCTTGTGTGATTGGGATGTTCATGAGAGGATATTCTTATGAGGATGGTTGGATGAGGGTACATTATATTAAGTATGGGTTAGTATATATGTGATGAGACTAGAATTTGTTCTTTTGAGGAAGGCCTAGGAAATATATAATAATTTCGCTGTTTAACCAAGTCGTGTGATTATAATTCATGATTGGTATTGTGGGATATATGGAATTACACCTAGTTAATGATGGTATATTAATTATTTTGATTATGTGATGTGACCCCCCCCCCACATGGGTGTATGATATGTGAATTTAATGGGTGAATTGAGACCCCTGAGTGCTTGTGATATAGTTTTCCATGGTGGGATATTCCCTAGTTTATGTTATATAGTTTCCCAAAGTGAGTTGTGGCCCCTGAATAAATAATGGATTCAGGTAAGGTATGTGACCTCCAGGTGGATGGACATGATGATTCTAGTTAGGGGATACGACCCCCCGGAAGGTGTGTGTTATATAAGTTTCCTGGGATATTTTACCCCCCAATGTCTATTTTATGAGGTTATGGAAAGGGTTTCCACTCTGGTGTATGGTATATATGGTTTTGTTGAGAATTTTTCCTCAGGTGTATATTATATGAGGTTTTAGAGAGATTCTACCTCCCAAAAATATTTTATTTGGTTCTGGTTTTTGGGTTTGGTTCCACCTGGGTGGTATTATTTTTTCTTAGATACATTTTAAACTAGTCATAGAAGGTATCATTAATCTCATATGTCTCCTTAGAACCCGATGATTAATAGTTATGTATTTTATTATATATATTAGTTATTATATTATTCTTATCATATCACATTGTGCATGAACTATATTTATAGGTTATGTTAGGGACACCATTGGAGGCTACCTACTATTTTTTACTCATACCCTTCTTATAAATCCATGTCACTTTAGTACCTAAGAAAATCTCTTTATTTGAGGTTCAGGTAATAAATATTCTTAGTGTTTCATAACCATCTTGGAGCATCTCAATGCGGATTTGGCGATCAAGACATGATGAGGATTGTGAATAGAAGTAAATAATCCTTTTATTTTTATTTAATTTTATTTATTCTATATATATGGTGATCCTTATAAGATATTAGTTGGATTATATTCTAATATGACAACAAATTCATTTTTTATGGTGTGGTTTTTATTTTATTTATCTATTATATACTGATTATTTTTTATGGATGATTTTTGGATATTATATGATATTTCTATTATGGTTTTTCTAATTTTATGGTATAGTGTACCAACAATAACACTTTAGACCATCTCTATTAGTTTGTAGCCTCTAACATATGTGGATTCATGCCTTAGTTCATGTGAAGACTCTAACCAAGGAACTAGTAAGGTGTCTCACCCCAAAGACATTAAAATAGGCTATCAAATCATCTTTTTCTATGTCCTATTATTTAGGGTATGGTAGATAGGGAATAGGGATGTGTTCGATCTTGGTATGGACCTCATATTGGTCCACCATAAACATTTTTTATAATTATATTCCATGAAACCATGGATATGGGATTGATGCTCTTGGTTTTCACTGTTACTGTTGATATATTTTTTTAAATATGATGTGTATATTTTAAATGATTATTTATGGTTTCAGATTTTGTTATATAGTGGAAATATTCAAGAGTACATAATAATTTTTAACACATAATAGTCACATTACATTTATGGTATTTCATGTGATTGATTTCACAAATGAAAATGGGTTTAGTTTTTTAAAGTCTCAAAAAAAATTCTATAGTGTTTCCCCATATAACTGGTTACTGTAATTATACTAAGATGGACCATGAAATTTTATTCTGATGGAATTTCATTGGGATACCATCATGTGATGTTTTCCAATGATGACAATAGATGTATAGTGACTCTTAGTGATTTGGTATGTGCATTGTATGCCTTGGTGAGAGGCCCCTTTTGGGAGATTCTATTATTGATTTGGTTAATTGATGTGTAAATAAAAGCCTATATGGTTCTTTCCCATATATATTTTTGGTATCATTATACTTAAATGAACCAAGTGAATATAGTTTTACCTGATATGAATCATTATGAGATGATGTCCTGATATGCATTGGGATGTGACCTGATCCTCAAGGGGTAATCTGGTATGTATATCTTAGTGAGGAATAGTTTTTGAATGTGGGAATTTTTATTGGAATGAAATGTCTAATATATATGATTTCTTGATATGGGGTTTATTGTTATGTGATTTTCTTTTTGATATTGAGACGGGTGAAGAGATGTTTCCTAGTTAATTGTGGCCTATGTGAGACATGATTTTTTGGATAAGTGGGAGAACCTAGTGGTGTTGATATGCGGATTAGAATATGCTTGATTTGACTAATATAATGGAGTATCATGAATAATTTCTACTATTTTTGAGAAAGGTCGTGATATTCCAAGGTTATATGCAAGATGGGTTATCCAGGACATTCGAGTTCCTTTAGAGATGGAAATCATGGGTAGATTATTTGAATTTAATACTAAATGAGGTGTATTATTTTGAGTTATGATAGGTCTAAAATTCATTTTAGTAATTCTCATCTGGTTAATTAGGAATGAGATACTTGGTTTGATGATGTGAAACTCAATAGAGTATTAGTTGGGTAGTGATATCAGGTTGTACAAGAGTGTTACCCATTAGATACGTTTGAGATTATGGTGGATGGTATGAAAGAAGATATGAGAGTGTTCATAGTGGAATACTCTTCCTAATTAGATAATTTTTATTTTTATCATTGATTTTGTAAAAATCCAAGATGTATGAAGGAAAGTGAGAATGATATTTGGTGCAGTACATGTTTGGTTGTGGATTAGTGATCTGCTAAGTATAATATGAAAACATTGGGGTTTGATGGAATGAATATAGGATAGGGAGTTTGATTTTATTTAGAATAGGTGGAATTAAATCTCTGTTATATAGTGATATCATGTATGGATTGGAGTATTGTGGTATGGTTGATCTAATATTTTTCTTAAACACGATGTATCAGGTAGGGGATTTCATAGATTTGGAAGAGTTACACATGTGTGATATTAGACCCTATTAGGGGTATAGCTCATGTATTATTGTAAGTTTATCCATATGGTGGTGAGGTCACCAATATCATTTAAAGGGTATGACTCATGTAGTAGATTAAATTTCAATGGATGTTGTGGATGATGTTCCCAGTGATCCGAGAATGGGTGGTGTTTTTTATTTACATTGGTTTTCTGGTATGAGTGGGGTATCCATTTTCAATCATCACATGCTGTAATGAATTGATCATTATCTATAGTGATGAGGTTTTCAGTTTAGTAGAATTGTGTTATGAACACTCCTATAGTGGGGAGAATATTATCTATTGGGTTAGTACAACACTCATGTTATTAGGTTCATAGATGTGGTGAGATTGGTCCATGAAAGTTTATGGTGGACCTAAGATGTCAGTGTGTCAAAAGATCTAATTTTATCATTTTTCATATCAAAACCCATATTTTTGGTTTATATGTAGTATTTTATGGAGTCTGTGTCAGCATCAGTATTGGGATGGATTGGGTGTGATCTGTGAGTGAGTTGGATCATAGGGGTGTTAGAGCTCATGGGTGGAGTATAATGATAGATTTCGTTGGTCAAGGATATGTCCATCGAATTATATTGAGTTTAATTTTTATACTTTTTTATAGGTGTTTAGAATATCTTGTGACGTCTCCAGGGATTTAGGCATCGTAATCGAGTGATGAGAGACCACAATTGTGGGTGCGGCCGATCATTTTTAGTAGAGGATATATAAAGGAGGATTGGCCAATGTTTTTATATGAAATTGTGTATCTGGAGGTGAAACTACATTTCATGTGTCGATGGACCACTATAATTGTATTTTGATAGGTGATTCCTAGGGTGAGGAGCACTATAACCTAGAATCAAATCTTTTAGTGGAGTTTTATGGTGGGGATAACCATGATCATAGAGATGAATTGATTGATAACACTTTGGTATCTCATGATAGATTGGTTTGGTTGAGTTTCATCTCATTTTTTAAGGATGTTATGAGTGGGTGGATCATATTTTGATGAATATTCCACCTCAGTTATTGGATTTGTTCAGCATAATCTCATTTGCAGTTAGGAGGTAGAATAAGGTGACTTAACGGTAAATTAATAACCAAGGTATGTCTGGAACACTAGCTGAAAAAAATTGATACTTCATAAGGAATAATTAATATAGTATATAGATGGTAATTAATCTTTTCATTAGGGGTTGAGACATTCATAAGGAACATTATGTTTTTTATTGGAGTAGGTTCAGGGTGACCTTTTCCGAAGTTTTATACTGTTGGAAATAGACCACACCATAACCCAAGGGTGTTGTAGTGTGGTGTATGTCATGAAGGACTAATATTAAAATGGTGGTTGGGTTACTTCATCCAAATAGTAGAGAACCATACCTCATCAAAGCATTATTTAATTTTTTTAAAAAGTAAAATGATTATGTATGAGAAGAGCACACCACAACGAGTGTGGTTATTACATGGTGGGTGATCATATGATGATATTTTTAAAAGGGAAATATATTACGCATGGTTTTTCTATAGACCAAGGTATGAGTTGTGGAATAATGAAATATTAGAGATTCTTTTGTGAATTCTACATAAGGAAGGAGACAACACCAATGATTAAGAGTTTGTTTCATGAGTGGGGGTTTATGGGGAAACATTTTATCATAAACATGGGGTTGAACTATGTTGGGTCCCGAGGAGGGAGATTTATTAGTCAACACTAAGAGGATACTTTCATAGTGGAGTTTGAGTCAGCACTGCAATAGGTTCCAATGGGTGGGCCTTTATGCCACAATCCTTGTGGTTTTTCCAAAAGGATACTCTAGGAGAGGGGATTTACACCATGGCCTCTTTGTTACCTTCCTAAAAGGCACTTATAACCAATATTTTAATAGGGATATACCCACCATTTTAATTTTGATCCATTTGATTTAGATAGAGAGAAATGTGAATTGGGTGATATTTTTAGCATTCCCCTATCTTAATCATCCCTATGCTTAATCCAATGAAATAGTGGTGGTGAATGGGAGATTATGAAATATATTAAAGTTATATTATTCCTATTTCTACCATTTTTTATATCCTAACTTTTTATTTATTGACCAATGAATTTTTTACTAGTGTTTGGACACCAATTCCTCTAAATCATGGTGGAATCAAGCTAATATGATCAGTATTTTGTATATGATGGGCGAAGTAAGTCCTATGGAAATGAACGCACCCCATAGTTCAATATTTCAATTGAGTAAATCCAATTAACTAATTTATTTATGTTTTCTTATTGGATAAAATTTATCATTTATTAGGTTTCAAAAGATTTTTTTTTCTGAAGGTGTCATGTGTACACTATGGACCGTTCTCGTGAGTTTTGTCGCAGTTTTAGTGCGACAAGATTGCTTAGTGATATTTTTAGGTGATTATTCATGTTTTAATTAAAATTTATAATTATTTATAAATAATTATAATTTATTATTTTGGGTGTTATGGATTGGTATAAGATCTTGGGTATGGACTCAATCTTGGATGAGACTTGGATGAGCTTAAACAATGGTAGAAAATCATTATTGAGGGAGTAACTCCATGTATAAGGTAGTTGGTCCATGATCACCTCTATGAAGTTTATGAATTGTGTTTGTATTCATTTATTATTTGGTATCAACATTGATTAATGTTTAAACATAAATATAAATGAATGTTTTTGTTAAATTCCTATGAAATGAAGAAAGCTTCAAGGGCCACGATGGACCCTTGAACACTCATGTGATTCCTCAACCGATGATGGAAAAAGGATTACTTATAAATATGTTTTATGGAACAACAGGACCTTGGGGATGGGATTGCTTCATACACTAGTGTTAGAGAAGGGACTCCTATGATGTTGTAGAGAATGGATTTTCATGTAGACTATGTCACCAAGTGGGTGAAGATACCCATTGGATTTATAAGAGGATAGGGATAGTTAATTAGGCTTAAGATGGTATTTTTATAGACTGGGTGAATTTCCAAAGTTTTTTTAGGTTGGTTTGAGATGGTTATGCCTAGTGGTAATGGTGGTATACCATATCTACCATGTATAATAAGAAATTCCCACTTCAGGATGAATTGGAATCTTGGAAATTGATATGAGAAAGTCATGTCCTTCGGGTATAGATAATGTTTTTGACCATCCTCTAAAGGAAATTTTCAAAAAATGACCTATGGTTTGTGGTTACATAATTCAATGTTGGATATGGATTATTACAAGTGAGGAGATACTTTAATGGGTTGTAAGGACACTATAGTATGACCCATTGGGATAGATGAAGATGTAAATGGAATCTTTATGTTGTGATTTTGTGAATAATATGGCCTTGAGAGGATCATGCTACATGGTTGGTTAGATGAAGATATTTTCTATCAATCAAGTTTTAGGTCCTGACTGATGAGTCTAAGATTTATACATTAGAGGTCAACCGAGGAAATGTGTGATTGGTTCAACAGGTATAAAACTAATTTGAAGATAATATATGATGGGTATTACGGGGTGTATATATTTCCCCTGATTTGATATATTATATATTAAGTCCTAGGGTTGGTTGTGACCCCCATACCCTTGTTCATGTTATTTATATGTTTTATCAAGTTTTAGGGCATGATGTAGTCCCATAGATAATGATGGGCTTATAAAGATTCCATGTAGGGGATGTGAGCCCCTGGGTGGATTATATAAGATTTTTTTAGGTGATTTGGGGACCTAATGTGTATTTGATATGAGATTCTGAGGATGTAATCCCTATTGGAGTGTGATATACGAGTTATAGTGTGAGTTGTGGACATGGGTATATGATGGTTCCTAGTATGGGATATGCCCCCATGGGTGTATGTTATATGAGATTCTAGGATGATTTTTTCCTAGGTGTATGTTATATGAGGTTCTGGGGTCACTTTCCTCCCATATGTATATTACCTGAGTCTCTAGGGAGATTTCTCCCATGGGTTTATACTATATAAGATTATGGTGATAGTATTTCCCCAAAATATATATTATTCATCTCTATGAAAAAATTTGGTTCCCCATGGGTGGATTGATTTATGCTTATAGAAACTAAAAATAAATTGAAGTGGTTATGGAATATCCCAGGTTTCACCTTAGAAACTTTGGATTAATGGTGAGTTATCTTATTACATGAAGTGTCTATTATATTATTATAATCATATTACATTGTGCATTTAATATATTTACTGTTTATGTTAAGAACATCATTGGTGGTGTCTTGCTAAATTTTACCCACACCTTGTTCAGGTATACATGGCACTTTGGTAACTATGTAGACCTCAGGTAACGTCTCGTCATCCTGGACCACTGAACTGGTTCTCAGACTGGTGATCATGATGTGACCTTAAGCAGGTTTCCCCATAGGCTAGAGGCCTTTGACTAGTAGCAAGGGTCAATAGTGTAATCATGGTGAGACTATACACCCATAACTGAGTTTATAATAATAGAAAAGTAACCAAACATTATCTATAACAGGTCATCCAAGTATATGGAAAAAATAAATCATAACATGATATAACAAATAAAATCCATCATATATTCATATAGACATATAGACACATGGTCAGGCTATCATACATTAACTGATCATTCACTGGACCAATCACATGTAAAAAATACATGAAATAAAAAAAATTACATGAGGCACTACTACAATCCCTTGGTCGTATGTCAATCCTAATTTCCTTGTATTACCTGGCCTATTTGTCCTAATATAGAAACAATAAACATCTCCCTTATCTAATGCACATCTTTTTCTCAACTTCAAAGTATTCATATGGTTTTCACACGCACTGTGGTTCTTGTGGAGGGGTGAGAAATAAATTTTAAGTAGGCCACCACCAATAGTCTACCTATAATCTTATATCATAACAAGTGAATTCACATGTGATATTCCTAGACATGATGAGTAATAATGTGAATAAAATAAATAAATAAATATCATTCATCATCAGGTTCTAACTTGACACTTGGGATCGACCCAAACCCACTTTTCCTAGTACTACATTTTCTATGAACACATCAACCACCCAGAGAAACAAAATCCTACCCTGACATATATAAATCCACCAGAGGGAAATAAAACCATCCCTAAAATATAATATTACCAATAGGTGTATCCTCCATCCTAGAACCATCAACTACTTGACAACATGACTCACCCAGAACCATTATATATCATACACATAGTGTAATGTCCCAGACATTAGAAACCCAAAGACAATAGTTATACTACATTATTTCTAAAGAATGCAAGAGTTACTATGGGATCAAGTAACTTATTAATCTTGAAATACTATATACATGAATACATTACACTTGAAAATATAAGATATCGTATGAACACATTTAAAGAACATTATTATCCATCTCAACATATCCCTAAAAATTACACATAATACTACTTTAGATTTCCTAGGGAAAGGAAGAAAAATAAGGGTGATCTTAGATGCTTACTAAGAAGTAGCATAGAGTGGAATATTTCCTAATATAAAAATGGAATAATTGATGTGGAGAGAATAAATAAACAACCAGAATCCATAATCATCTAATACTAAGGGTTTCCTTATCCATGATAATAAATTAAAACTGTTATAACAATATTCATTGATCTCATACTAATATAATGCATAATGTTGGGCATCAAGACATTCTATCAAGGTATTTTACCAAGACACTTATCCTATTATTGTAAGTGGTATAAAACCTAATATTTTTGTCTTATGATACCTATCGATGCATCGAGGGGCAATATAATTTCGAGACTCTCCCAACACCTGATTAAGTCTAATTCATTCACTATATGACTCATCAAGACATTTAATATCATTCCATATGGAAACATTTACAAAATAAAATGTTTTCTATCATTATATTGTAAAATAAAGACATAAAATAATTTCTTATTAAATATAATAATATGTATTTCTAGGTGAAGATACCTTAAAAAAATGTGAAACCATGGGGTTCCATCAAAGTAATAAGTAGATCCCTTATCAAGTATATTTAGGGTAGAGGTATGTTCAAGGTATGGGGTTACCCATGGAGGGTAGTATTTGGGTTCAATTGTTTTAATTTGGTTGGAAACCAAGGAAATTTAAGGAAAAATCCTCCATAATGGTTCATTAAGACCATGAGAATATTCCAAATCATATTCCCATGTAGTGTCTCTCTAGGTTTGTAGTCTTATATCAACTCATTATGCATTGAGGTGATGACTGATTCAATTCTCAACCAATACTTTTTAGGTTTATTACCCCTAGGTGTATTTTAGACATATCCTTATCCACTTTATAGTATGTATATAGGTATTTATTTTTTAATAAATCAAATATGTGTTTACTTTACCATAACATAGGATGGTTTTTTTACCATGGAGGAGGTTGATTTTTACAAAAGATTTGGTAAGTCTTGAAAATAAATAATTTTACAGGGAGATAATGATATAAATATTTAAATCAATTAAATTTCCTAATTAATATTATAAAAATTATTCCATGTAAATTTATGCACCACAGAAAAGAAAATATTTGGTGATTATATTATGGGTCACTAAGAATGAAAATTGAGATTGAAAAACCCAACGTATGGCTTTTGTAGAAATTCAATCATAAAAAATTTAAAGATAGGGATTAAACATGATCTTAACATACCATAAATAAAATAATTTATTGATATAAAATCTAAAATAGGTGCTACATACACCATATAAAACAAATTAATTGCATAATACCAAACTTGTCATAATGAGAGGTATTTAAGATGAAAAACCTTTACCTCTTGTCATGAATTCCTCAAAAGTAATTTAACCTCAAGTATCATAAAAATAGATATCATAATAAATTCATTAAAAAAACTAATCATATCTATTTTTTAACACCCATAGATTTTGTGAATTATTTGTTTTAAAATTAATTTAATCAGGTTATATTTTTCATTTCATGCAACTCTGAAAATAGTTTTTTGTATTATTAAATCACTAACACAAACATTACATTCACATGAAACTGACTTGGACTACAATAAATATCATCAAATCAGTATAAGATACATGTAACAATGACTCTTAATACGTTACATGATACCACAACTTGGCATATGTTACATGTAACACTGATGTTTCTAGAAAACATCATTTTACTGTTATAAATATTTAAATGAGATAATTATAACCATGCCATTAAACATAGCAATACGAATAGTTATAAATACCTTTCAAAAACATTTTATAATATTTTTATAAAATTAAAACATATTGATAATGAAAGATATAATTTTTGGTAAACACCTTTTATGATTAAAAATACTATTTTCTAAAATAATCTACATTTCATGTCCTTCTATAAAAAACAATAAAATTATTTTTAAAAACATATAAAAATTTATTTTGATAAACTAAAATACTTTTTCAAATTTATAATTAGGAAATTATCTAAAGGTTAATTTTGGGGATTTTTCTAAGGAACTTCATTTTTTGATGAATAGTGAAAATACTACATTTTAGTAAATAAATGCCTTTTTATTTAAATAACTATTAATTTTTAATGATAGTTTATTAATTTTAAGGTCATGTTAGATCAATTATACATATATTAATACTTTTTTATTTAATTATAATAAATCTCACTTTGTAATTTAATATAAAAACTTAACAAACTTTTGAACATTTTTCTACTTTAAAAACTCACTATTTTGTCCCATCTACGGGATTAGCATTAATCTTAATTTTTTCACTTATGTGAATTGAAATTATAATATAATACATAACACAATTTAATATGTATAATATTTTTGGTCAAATTATATCTTGATTATTTTTGACCAAAATTATTAGTAAAATTGATTAAAATTTTTCACAATGATTAAGGTAAAATTACGCTTAATTAGGGATAAAACCTTGATATTCGGTGGAAAAATGACCAATACACTTTTAAAAAACCCATTTATGTCCATATTTAGTCCATAAACCTTCTATTATTTATTTATTATGGTCATTATGACTTTTATTAGGTAAGAACATGTGTGCACCTAACTTGTTTTCGAAAATTCTAAGGGGGTCTTTTCCCTTCCCTATAAATGGACACCACCTATCCTAATTCTTCACACCTATCAAGACTTCTAGGATTAGAGAGTCTCTAAACAATAAAATTATAAAAAACCCTACCTTACTAATATAATCCTATCATTGGTAAGAATGAAATCCAAGGAAACCTTTGAGCACAAACCCAAATGAGTTACCTGATTAAGAGGTAACCAGTTCTCTCAAGCTCCATTACTTTATTTTACTTATTTACCCCCTCCACTATCTTTATAACATGATTTTATAAAAATATAGTTATGTTAAATATAATATTATTTTTTTATTATATATTTTATACCAACAACTACACACACATCCATCTAATGGGTAATGATCATATTGATTATGTGTATAGCGAATTACTGCCTCACTAAATTATGATTGTTCATTTTTTCTTCACAACCTATCATGGTAGAAATTATGATGGAATTTATGTTAATATATTTCATATATTATTTTTATTATTTTTTTAATATTATTTTTTCCTTTTTACAACATATATCTTTTTTACATCCCATTTTGTGTTAAATGATAATTTTGGTTGAGGATATATAGACTACCACCCCATCAAAGCGATATGATTCCATCGTACACTACATGGATTTTATTAAGAATGGTTTTAGTGAATATATTTGATATATAAGAAATAAAAATTATACTTTAATAATGATATATATAAACATATATGTATTTTACTTTCTTTCAACATGACAATTAAAAGGAAATAACGTTCATGCGTACGTGCCACTTATCGTCTCCATGAATGGTGTGTTCAGTTTCATACTTATATGTTCAATAGATTATTAAAATAAATATATAATGTAAAAAATTATATTTATATCAGTTTTTAAATTCATGTAATTGTGATAAAATTATAATGACCAAAAATATTACAAATTAAGACACATATGAAAAACAGAGAGAATATTACCCAAAGTGTAACCTTAACATGAAATTCATAACAAGTGGGTTATATAAAGTAATAATAAATCCATATATTGTATTAGATATAATAATATGGTTATTTAAAACATTTATAAAAAATTTATATTTATTTTATAGTAGTTTTTAGTGAGTACTACAAGATTAAAGACACAAGGTAATGGGATTTCATCTCCCTCTTCATTTCTGTGGGATACACACTATTTTCACCACTCTTTCCTTTTGGATGGTGTATTTACTGAACATGATTTTATTCTATGTATATTATACATTAAGTTATGGGTATTATCATATCTATTTTGTGATCTTTCTTTCATGGGGTTTAAGTTTTAAAATTAACCAAATCGGTAAAATAGTTTTGTCTCAATTTTCCCTCTTTGAGACTCATGTTTTGATATGAATCTAAATTATTTTCCAAGGTGTATATACATTCATTTTACATGTTATATCATGAAATTAATTATATTAATGATATTTTAAGCTTTATTTAATTTCATTTTTCTAAATAGAGAGTATTATCCCATGTTACCATGTTATAAGAGTTCATTGAGATAATCTTCTCGCTTTTTGAGATTGTTTATGTTTCTGATTCATTTGATGCAATATTATGATCCATATCTCAAAAAAACTCATGAGATTCCTTATACTATGTTTATTCATGATATATCCATGTATTTCTACAATTTTTCCACTCATTTATTCATAATATAGTTAAGAACGTTTTTTCAATAAACCACAACTTTACCCTATCATCCATTAGAAATCAGTGTTCCTTTAAAACTGTGTTTTTTAAAAAGGGTTTCCAAGAATATTATAATAATATACAATGATATTTATAATACATTTTTACTATTTTTAAAATTTTCCAATTTTTTTAAAGGAATCTTCTTATCACTTTCCGAATGAGGAATTTTTTGAACATTTTTACCGTGAAAAAGGAATGTTCTTTTTACCTCGTACACCATGTATAGATTTATCCACCATCAATCCTTTGAAGTATATTTTCATGATTAAAGTTTCATTATATATATTTTCAATTAATAGGTTTTCAAAAGGTTTTCAAGCTTCTTTTTAAGGTTTTCTGGAAAATTATTTTCAAAAGGTTTTACATTTTAAATAGACTCTTTCAAAGAAGAAAGGATATTTACCTCAAGGAATGTTTTAAAAATAACCTTCCATTTTATTTTCCATATAATATAACATCCATTGATGTCGGTAATTACATTATGTTAAATGATCAAAATTTTCCATTCATATTCTTTCTTGAAGGTTTTATGTTTTGATGGAATGATTCTTAAGGAACCTATTTCACTTCCACAAGTTTTATGCTTTTTAGACCCACTTATTTTCACAGTTTTTGATTTCATGAAATGAATATGAAAACTATCTATTTCCATAGGTTATAATGTGATTAATTGTTACTAATAACAATTTTATTTCATGGGTTATGATTTATTATTTATAAAACCTATCTCTTTTTATGGTTCATGATATTATGAAATTTTAATTATCTTGTGGTATATGTATGAATGATTTTATTATGGGATTTGTGGGACCTATATATACCTATAATGCATTGGGTAATGATAAGTTTTATATGATCGCAAAGGGTATATGGGTTTTATCCCAAGACTAAAAAAGATAAGGTACATCGGTTGTATTCCAATCCCAAAAACAAGAAGGTATATGGGTTGTAGCTTAAGGGTAAAAGAAATAGGGTACAAAGGTTGTAGCCCAAACCTAAAAATAATAAGGTACATGGTTTGTATCCCAATACTAAAATAAATTGGGTACATAGGTTGTAGCCCAATCTCGAAAAAAAGTAGTTTCATGGGTTGTAGCCCATGCCTAAATATATGATGATACACAGGTTGTTAGCCCAACCACGCAGTAGGTACATGGGATGTATCCCAATCCTAAAACATTATAAATTCCATGGTAGGTATCCTTGACATAAACATTTCTATTCTTATATATATATCACAAATCCTATGTCTTATTACTCTGTTATGATTTCATGGATCATGCATTTTATTTCCTTATGATTCATGTCTTATGACTCACAATTGAAATCTTTTATTAATAAGAAATAAAGAAATAACACACCAAAAAATAAGGAAAAGGTTAAGGGAGTTGAAAGTGATAGAGACTGATGGAATCCCCTCGAACAACCAAAGCACAATCAATATGTATATAACCATAATTAGAAAAAACCATAAGCCTATTATCTGAGTTTTCTTTAGAAGAGAGAAAATATGCCAACTTATTACCCTCCTGCCATATACGGGAAACCCTCATGCTCAAATAAAGGAAGGAAATAAAGTTCTTAATGGGATAAATAATATTCCAAGGAAATACTTCATGACTATTCAAAGCATTGACCACAACTAAAAAATCATGTTCAAATTCAGTAAGAGTAATGGAACGTTCCTAGAATAATTGGAGACCATGAAGTAATACTCAAGATTCAGAAACAACAAAAGATCCTTCTCCAAAATAAATTGAGATTGCCAGCATTATGGAACCCCAAGAGTGACAAACAGTTCCTAATGGGATAAATAATGATTCATGTCTCATGAAAAACCAATATTTTCCCCATAACTCATGGTTATGATCTTTGATATGTAGGTTATGATCCCCTAATGTTAAGAACGTGTTCTCATACCCCTATGTTCATGTTTATTCTTACATGTATCCCTTGTTTACCCTTACTGAAAATCCATTCTCAACCTTTTTTATGTTTCCTTTCCTCCAGTTATAAATAATGGTTTTAGGTAGAAGTACTGAAGGTGTATATCTTTATTGGAGATACTGAAGATCCTTCGTAACGCCTTGGATCTGGATTCCAATCAAAGGTTCCCCGCACCCGATTGGCCACATGTCCTCATGAGAATTTACCCAAATTCTAGACGCTACTGACTACCACCGAGCACCTAGGTGTAATAGTGGGGAAACTATTCCCTTATTGGAAGAGTGGAACATAATGGAAATAATAAAAATACAATTGTATAGGCAGTAATACTAGGCAAAAAAAAGTAAACAGTAGAAGAAAGACAATATAAATAACCAAATGTTATAGCATTCAAAGGATTATGATGCATCTCACATGATCTATGAAAATATCCAAACAGGATAAACTGTAGTAATATGAAATGCAAGTACCAAAATTACAAAAGGAACAAAAGAGACTTAAAAGAATTGAAAGTCTCATCTTGGTCCCATGCTCTCCTACTCCCAACAGCAAATTAAGTACTTGTATAAGGGTTCTTACCCTTATCAACACCTGCAATAATATAATCTATTTGGGCTAAAAAACATGACCCAAACATGGAGTGAGACTAAATCCCAGTAGGAAACCACCCATGAACTGTGCTAGTCTGTTAGTGAATATATATAGTATGCAGTGTATATTAATGAAAACAGTAAGCTAGGAAGTACTCAAAAGTAAACATCCCAACAAGAACTGGTTTTAATTTAAATTCATTACATGTTCATTAATTAATTCAATTACATTGAATTATATAAGCCATGTGATCCATCCTATGCCCGGTAACCCCCATGTAAAATAAAGCGCAACATATACCTCGGATGGCTATCTAAACATGTAAGTGAATACTGAATCCAAGCTTGTGTTTTGGATTGGCAGATGCATCATAAATCATTCCATCTAAATATTCAATTTATAACCTGAGCCTTTCCATGACATTCCTATGTTGTAATTCAAGTATCACTCCAAGTGAAAAATGATCTGCAACAGACAATCCCATCCCAGAGAACCACTCTAGAAACCTGATATCACTCTAGGAGCCAACCAAAAAACATCTTACAAGCCAATTTTGGTGAACCACTCATGAATCCTGGTATCAGTCTAGGTGTGGTATCAATCCATGACAACTCAGCCCATTTCTAGTGGTCCTATAAGGAATCCCTAGGTATCACTCATGATATGTTAACAAATCCAATAGAGTGTGTTCATGGAATCCTTCAATGATCCATGTTTCACTCGGAAAAATTATGTAAATCCTCCATGGGCCCAACTGCTACTCTTGTGGCTTGCTCACGACTTCAACATAACAACCTGACCAAACTCATAAGGATTGGCCTTTCAATTACTCCATGGTAAAATTTCACGTAATAATAAATACACATAAATTAAAATATTACAAGGATTGACAATAATGAACTCACGTGGGAAATTCATATAACAAGAAACACATGTAAATTACCCTATTACATGGTTTAATAAATAGTAACTCACATGGTCCCAATTTACATAACAATTATATTATGTAATATTAACCATTATAAGGCCTTGACATAACTGAACTCATATGGGTTGTTTCATAATTGGAGTAGAACATTCCAAACATGCTTAAACAAGAAAAGACATAAACATGGGTCAAGGGGAAAGTCATCAATACCATACCCTAATCCAATTGAATACCTTTTTTAAAAACCTGGAATCTTCATAATTAATCAAAATCAATGTTTAAGCAACCCACAAATGGGAAATAAGTCATGCCTTATAGTCATCCTAGGTCAAACGGCCATAATCAGTCATCCAAGTGAAACGCACCTATGGGTGGCCCTAATTCAAGGTAAACAACCTATTTCATGATTGGAATCACTTAACCAATTAGCTAAACAACCATAGAGAATAACATAGGTTAATTATCAATCAAGGAGACACCCCAAAAAATGGGTGTGCGACACTTCAACATATTTAAAAAGCTTGAAAATTATCAAAAGGCATGAGAGCACCTAGCTCATGGGAGTACGACTCTGCTCATTATGTGTCGACCTCTAATTAGACCTATAATAGAGTACATCTAGAAATGGGTATAAATGATAAACCTTCAATAAATCGTTCGAGAGACTAAATCATTAATAACAGCTCAAGAGGAATTGAGAGCTTACTAATTGGGTTCCAATGCATCCAATGGCAATCAAAACAGTGTTCGGATGATCCAACTAGAGGAAAATACCTTTTATGCACTAATATTCGATTCAACCCGGGTGAAGTTCTATCCATAAATGAGAAAAGTAGGATAAAACTAATTTTAGAAGTTTTAGAAAAGTACACACTGCTTACTTTCATACACACAGAATGTATATGCCAAAATTTCTCTCCTTTGTCGACTTCTATTCCATGTTAAAAATGATTCATGCAGAAATCCTTACATGGTGTGTATTAGGATTACATGATGTGTAACCCCTATTCAAATTTTGTAACAATCTTATAGATAGTACTCGAACTATTTTCATCACTCTCAAGTTTAACCCAGAAAAAAAAAGATTCAGACTTTAAAGGAAGAACAGGGTTTTTACAAACATCCCCACTTAAATACATTTGTCACTGAATTTTCCTTCCAAGGGTGGGGGAAAAAATTTGAGAACATCTCTAGCCACTATGGTTGTACATCGGCATCCATATCCCAAGTCTTGTCCTTCACCCAGTCATGTTCCCATAGCACCCATTCTAAATGAACAGATTTTCCATGGAGAACCTTTGTTCTACAATCCACAATTTGTATAGGATGCTCCTCAAAGGACGCATCTACCTATAACACATCCTCTTTGTTCTGAATATTGGGATATGGGTCTTTAAAGTAATGTCGCAACTAATAAATGTGGAAGATTTCAATGATATACCTATACCTTTGGGGTAACTACAACCTATAGGCAACCAGCCTGACGTATCTCAGCGAAATATTACCCTATCTCCTGATCCTCTTGTGTCTCAACCTCGATGCAACAAATAGGAATACCTGATCCTCGAACCCAAACACCAGAGGTCATCTGTGGAGATCGGCATAAGATTTTTGACAAGACTACAGATTATCCCTCTACTTCTGAATCAACTGAACCTATTCAATGCTCTCTTAGACAAAATTAGGTCCCAACATAGATAACTCTCCTTCCTCTAGCCAAAATAAGAGTGATTATTATGGTCTACCCTAATTCCCTCATATGGAACCATCTAAATAGTTTCCTGAAAACTATTTTTATAGGTGAATTCAACCATGGTACTGTGTTTCACTCAAGAACCCCCTTAAATCTAGGAAGCATGACTATAACGTGTCCTATAGTACCTTAATCATGTGATCTGACTGGCCATATGTCTGGGTGTGGTAAGTTGTTCTCAAAATCACATGTGTACCAATCTCCCTCTCTAGCCCTTTCCAGAAATGTGAATTAATTTGGGCATCCCAATATGAAATGATATATTGTAGGACTCAATTCATTTGAACAATATCAAGGATGTACAACCTACCCAGCTCATCAAAAATAAATTTTTCCTTAATCGGTAGGAAAACTACTACCTTTTTTATCCTTTCAGTAAAAACTAACACAATATCATTACCACAACACTTATAGCATCATAAAAACACCACAAAGCATGCCCCTGAGCATCCCAGTACTGTGAATGGTGTGATTTTTCATTAACTGGGTGAACCCAAACACAACTAAGGTTATATCAGTAGCCTCACAACAAAGAATAGTCGAGCCCCGATCGACCTCATCAAAAATGGTCATGCATTCTTCCCTAAAAAGACATTGTGAACATTCACACCACGCCCACCTTAAACTAGCAGAGTATTCAAACTGGTTTTCTCGAACTATACATGAGAAATAGTAAGGATAACGAGTCAAACTATCACTGTATGACTTATCTCAAAAATGCCCGGCTTAGGAGGCTGGTATATTTCAATAGAAACAAAACGCCTTCTCCCAAAGCACCATGAATCCAAAAAAAACCCATTCACCGAAGCCCATATATGTCTCTTGGTGATTCCCCCATGTCAAACCATCCACATATCATTAGAAAAGGTCATTCCATAGCATGAGTAAAGGAAAATACTAGATCCATCCCACTGGAATAATGACCCCTTTTCAAAGAATCACATATGAGCTCAGATATAAGTTTGGGATAACCTCATATTAATCATCTCAGAGTCCATGGAACTCACAATGGTGGTCCATACTCCTTGTTACAAGTGATACTTCGGTATAAGGCCAAAATTCCTCATAAGAACACCGATTGATCCCAGAGTGGCATCTACCTGGAGGTCACATCAAGGAAAGTAGCAGGCATCCAGAGTCCTTCCAACGAGTTCCTACACAAAAACCCAATTATCACTCAGGATTAACCCAGCCTCATCAAAAACATGTATCGAGCACACAACATAGAGAGATTTCACTAATTAGCCCAACAGCTTTCAACTGCAGCACGACGTATAACCAACACTCTCTTAGTTCATCCAGGATGATGTCAAGATAGGGAACATGATCATCACTTAAGAAATATAATACTAAGAGGATCTCTAATATTACCATAAAAGGATAGTTGACCACTATTGGTTGACCTCCTAAAAGAAAATTGGCATCACTTTCCGACTTATCGTTATTTAACTGACTACAGAGCCCTTATCACAAGGCATTCGATGATAGATCACGCTTAACCATCGAGGTCCATCTATGATCATGGATGCCTCACAAGGGTTGTGCACATAGCCAGCCACAACAATAGTGTGCTTCCATGCAAGAAACAACATGAAACAAGACTCGCAGGCCTCAAATTAATTCAATTATAATCAACCATTTCATAATGGTACTTGATTGTGATCCTTATTCCCATAAGAAAATAATTAAATAAAACTGATGTGGCACTCGATGAACCATAGTCACCATGTCATATCACATGGCATAAAATCCAAAATAAATTGACTGTCATGCCAAAACACCTATGTCTTAGAAATTCCTCTTGAGTAGTGGGACGAACATGGCTCTATAACACTTAGGTCACTCTACTCTGGAGATAACCCGAGAACAAACACAATACCTCAAAGCTCAATTATTTAACCGATCTCAATGGATCATTTTAACATTTGTCACTCCATAGGTACCAAGTATGTTAACATATACTACCCTGAGTTTATAAAAGAAAACGAAACATTCTGAGTAATATTCATAGGTTATCCACCCTATGAATCCAAGAACCAGATGGATCAAAATAGAACTGGCACATAAGAATATCATCTACACTACCATTTATATGGATGATGATGTACTATGTTGCCCGTAATTTAAGTAAAGAAAGGTTCACACAACCTCCAAAGCAGCTATCCATGCCTAAGGAATATTTAACCTGCAAAACTGAGAATACCTGAATGCTAATTCCTATATCAAGGGTCAAGATACAGTGATCACGCATCTGAACAAGGTTGTTGTCCTCAAAACCTGAACATCCTACTATGGAAAACAGCACTTATGTGGCACCAACATCAGAATGCTCATAGACTAAAACAAGAAAACAAGATCTAAGGGTGATTCCTATAATGAGATATCCCCTAATGAAGCATAAGTGTCTGCCCACATCACTAGGTCACACGAAAAAAGATTTACTATTCTCAATATCAATAAACATTTTGATGAAATTTTAAGCAACACCTCAAGAACCATTCTACAAAACAATGAACTTAGAAACTCCTTTAACTAACAGCTTACAGAAAAAAAGGTAAGTCCCACCAACTTCCTTTTAAAAAATTTAAAAATGTTGACTTTCTGTCACAAATGGAAAGTTAGCATGTAAGTTCCTTTTTATCAACCAAGGAAGCCTATTAGGGTCTCATTAAACCAACCTAATTCCTCAAAAGGGAAACCCAATTGAATTTGTTTAACCATAAGAAGCATGAACACATAAATAATTCATATCATAAAAATCCTTTCAAATCATGTAAGCAGAAGAATCCTATCACATATCCTTGAATGATTAAAATTAGAGGCATCCTCAAATAGGGATCCTCTAAATGATACACAAGTGAGGGATCCAATAAAGGACTCTGTAGATCATCATGTATGAAAATCCATCCTTCAAGGGCTCCTTAGAAGCAAAAGGTCCCATGGAATCATGGGCTAGAATAGCACTTCACACACGGGAAATTTCCTCAAAAGTATAGGCCATGAAAGATAGATCATAGCCAATATCATATAATAGGTCTCAACTAGGTTGGTCTGAACAACCGAATGATCATTCAAACTTTGTTCTCACTCTCAAGAGAGAACCAAAAATGATAGTTGTTGGAAGAACCTATCCATTTAGATAGAAATACCAAAACACCCACTAGGATTCATCAGAAATCTCTACGGGTTTCACCACCATGATCTACGTGGAAAACTAGTAAAAAAGGACCACTTTCATGTCCAAAACTAAAAAAGGGGAAAAAATAGGAAAAGACCGTCAAACGGTACCAAAATAGTCGTACCTGATGTGTAGAAACAATTAACGACATGTACCTTCAATCTCCTATATAAGAATGTACTTCCACTAGAATGGGCATGTAACCACAAATGAAAAATGGCGTTTCGACTAGCACACAGCATGTACATGAGTCTCCCCTCCTGGATGTGTCGTTTTACATGGTCAGAACCCCATTGGGTATGCCTGTGTAACACTACACGGTGTGTACCTAATGTAAATGGTGTGCACTATCCAAAATCATTACTATTAAAAGTTTATTCTAACACATTCAGACACACGGTCATTTATAACATGACATGTACCCATAGTATATGGCATGTACATAAGAAAATATTTCTTCCCAAACAGAAGAACCCAAGGTGTGTCTTTATATCATCACATGCTGTGTTGTCTGGGTTTCAAAGCAGTAAACCTATGAAACTTATCTAGAACCTCCATTTTTTTAAAGTAAGCCAATTTTATACCAAATTATGATATGTGAGGGCCCATAATCCCCATGAATAAATTTTTGTAATCCATATATAGCACATCATAAACAATTTAAGGCTGAAACATGATCCACCAAATTCTGATCCAAGAGGACACATACACCTCAGGGATAAAATCTTTATTTTCATCCAATTCAAACCATAAGACATATCAACACACCTAACACAATAGTAGGTATATCTATTATGGTACCAATCACAATAATATGCATATCTAGAACGACATCTATCATGACAGAATGAAAATAGTAATGATCTCAAAATGGAATGGTAGGAATTCTTGGCATTTTATTTATAACAAGTGCCTATAGGATGCGTGAGATGGAATACCCTCATCTGATCTGGTCGCAAAAAAATAGAACCACAATAATATCAATAATAACATCACAATACAATTGTGTCACCAAACAGTGAAATCAAATCAATCATAATAGCTCAAAATCCAAAAATCATAATTCAATTCGAGGAAATTTTCTTTTTCCTTGTACGTGGGGTAGGTAATCCCAGGAATAGATAATTACATAACTCCATTTACTTACTATTCATGTATAATTTCATCAAAAATTAAGTAAAAACAGAAAATAATATCCTTTAATACCACTTTGTAACATCCCATATCCGGATGCCACTAAAAAGTTCCCTATACACGGTTGGCCACATGACCTCAAGCGCATTTCCCAAAATGCCGGAGGCTACTGACTAATAGCAAGGGCCAAGGTGTAATAGTGGGGATACTATATCCTTATTCACAAAGTGTAACAAAGAGGAAACAATAACAATACAATAGAAGAATCATTAATACCATGCAATAGAAATAAAAGTGGAAGAGATATAATATAAATAACCATATGTCATATCATTCAAATGATGATGATGCATGTCACTTGTTCTAAGAAAATATCGAAAAATGATACAATATAGTAATTCGAAATACAAGTACCAAAAGTAAAAAATGAACAAAAGAGACTCAGAATCATTGCAATCCTCATCTTGGCCCCATGCTCTCCTTCTCCTTACAGTAAATCAAGTACCTATAGAAGGGTTCTTACCCTTATCGACACCTGAAAAAAAAATTAATTTTTTGGGCCCAGAAACATGACCCAAACAAGGTGTGAGACTAAATACCAGTAGGAAACCACCCAAGATATATGTTATTTTATCAGTGAAAATATATAATAGATTTTGTACAATAATGAAAATAGTAATCTAGGAAGTACTCAAAAGTAAACAGTCTTACAAGCACCATTATTCATTTACATTTATTTCATTTTCATTAATGAATTAAATTACATTGAATAATATATGTCTCAGGATCTTGGATAATCCTAGAAACCCCTGTAAGAAAGCACAACATATACCTCATAAGGCTATATAAACAAGTATGGGATGAATGAATCCAATATTGTGCATTGTCTTTGTAGACGCGTCATAAGTCATTCAATCTAAATATTCAATTTATAACCCAATCCCATCCATGAAATTCCAATTTTTGAATTCTCGTATCACTCTAGGTGAAAACCTATCTTTAAACTACAAGATAATCCTAGCGAACCTCTTTGGGAAAATGGTATCACTCCAAGTGCAAACCTACCAACATCCTATAAGACTATTCTGGAGAACCTCTCTAAAATCTAGGTATCACTCTTGGCATGGTATAAGTCCATGTCATCTAATATTGTTACTGGAGGTATTATAATTAATCCCTAGGTATCACTCCTGACATGTTAACAAATCCAATAGAGTCAGTCCATAGCGTCCCTCAACGACCCATGTTTGACTCGGCAAAAATAAGTAAAGCCTCCAAGATCCTGACCGCTACACCTATGGATTGCTCACGGCTTGAACATAATATCCTGACCAACCTCATGGGGATTGGATTTTCGATTACTCACACAGGAAATTTCAGATAATAATAAAAATACATAAATTAAACTATTACATTGCTTGACAATAATAAACTCGTGTGGTCAATTCATATAACAAGAAACATGTGTAAATTACATTGTTGCATGGTTTAAACAATATAATCTCACATGGGAACAATTTATATAAAAATCATATTATTTAATCTAAACCATTACAATTCTTTAACATTACTGAAATCAGATCGGTAGTTTCACAATTGGTGCAGAATTTTCAAAACATGCTTAAACAAGCTTAGGCATAAACATATGTCAAGGGGAAAGTGATATATCCCATACCCTTATCCAATTCAATGTAGTTTTAACAACAAGGAAGCTTCTTCATTAATCGAAATAATTTTTTAAACAAACCAAAAATGGGAAACAAGGCATGCCTCATAAGAATCATAGGCCAAACGGCCATAATCAGTCATCTAAGGGAAACACACCCATGGGGTGGCCCTATTCAAGGTAAGAAACCTAATTCATGCTTTGAATCACTTAAACAATTATAGAAACTAAAATATGAAATTATATAGGTTATTTTTCAATCAAGGAGACACCCCAAAAATGGGTGTGCAACACTCTGGAATATATAAATAGTTTGACAATTTGTGAAAGGAATGAGACCACCTACAATATGTTAGTATGACTCTCCTTGCCCAATGTCGGCCTCTAATTAGACCTAGAACAGAGTAGATCTAAAACATGGTTCTAAACTATCAAACTTAAATGACTTTATCGTTAGAAAAAATCATGAATAATAGCTCAATAAGAATCAGGAACATCCATATTAGGTTCTAATTAATCCAATGGTGATCAAAAAGATGTTTGAATGATCAAACAGGAGAAAAATCCATGCTTAGTGTTTCTGTTCGAGAGAACTCAGGTGAGGTTCTGTCTATAAATGAGGAAAAGATGCTACTACCCATTTTAGAAATTTTATAAATGTACATGCCATGTAATTTCATATACATAACATTTATATTCCAATATTTCAATACTTTTCAAAACTCTCTTACACATCGTAAATGTGTCATGCTGACATCCTTACACAGCGTGTACTAATATTTCACGGTGTGTAACCCCTATTCATGTAGTGTAATAGTCTTGCAGCTAGTACTCGACCTCTTTTCCTACTTTACAATTTCAAACTAGAAATAAAATATTTGGACTTTAAAGGGAGAACTGGGTTCTTACATCTTTCATGATCATAGAAGATTTTGTTTTCCATGATTCCAAATAAAGTAAACTATGATTGTCCTCAGGTATGTATTTTTGTAATGTAATGAATAGTAATCTAAAATTATTTAATATCCATGTATGCTAATCCTAGTTCTCTATAGTTATTATCAAAGGAATGGTTTAGTCAACTATTGGAAATAAGAATGAGAAAACATTAGTGATATCTCTAAGTATATTTATAAGGATGTTTCAAGGGATGTCTTTAAGGATAAGTATAAGGATGAGTTGACATTTAGGAAAATTTCCTAAAATTTTGGAAAAGGATATAGTATGTGGTTTACTAGAAAAAAATCTCATTTTGGATACTACAAGTTGATGTGTCTGTGGAAACAATTTACGTAGGGGTAATAACATTGACAATATGCCTTGGTCTAGACTTGAGGTAATCTAGTACATGAAAACGGGCCTTGCTTCACACATAGTTTGACACTCCTGGGGGATATTCTTTGGGAATTCACAAACTCTTCACGAACCATCATGAAGGATTTAAATCGAAGTTCTCTATGAATAACCAACGATAAACATAAGGTGTCATAGATTAACGATGACTTTATGCTTTGGACATCCTATAAGTAACTTTCCATGATTATTTGGTTCCACTCTATGATAATAGTTTCCTACTCTATTTTATCTGGTTTTATTGAATGACTAGGATCCAAAAGAAATGTGATAATGAAGAATGAAATGGAAAATTCAATGATGGGCCCCCAGAGAAACCAAATTTTATGGAAGATAGAGTGAAAAAAATCATTCCTATGACCACACAACCTTATCAAGCCAAAAATCATGATTAATTTCCAAATAACCAAAGGAGGGAACATTGTTTTCTTGAATCCTATTTAATGAAACTTCTCCCTTCTATTAAGGGAACTAAAAATCCACTAGTTGATAAGAAGAAATGGATATGAACCACTAAAAATATATTTTTCATTCTCTGTTGTTTATTACAAGGAAAATTTGTGTTGGGAAATTATCACTTGAAAGTTGAAGTGAAAAAATTTGTGGAAATTCAACAAGAATACGAAGAAACAATGTAAAATTGAATCTATTTATTGGGATGAGTTCAATAACTTTTGGTAACTACCTTACTCATATTATTCTTACATAAATTAAGATTAAATATTCTAATCAATATCATGGTTATGATAAGAAAATAATCATATAATTCAAAGGAATCTCTAAAGACTATGGAGATAATAAAATTAAATTTACTTTAAACTCAAAGTGTAAAAGGAAACATGGAGGAAATATTCTTAGGGGAACTACTAAATTTTTAATGGGTGGAACTAAAGGTAATGAGTTTATGATTGTGGATGTAATTGGAGTAAATATAATGCTATAAATAATACACCTCACATGATTTAGTGTTTTAATTGCATGGAGTTTGGCCATTATGCTAAAACGTTCCCTGATCCAATGACTAATGTGAATGATAAGCCCCAAATACCACTAAAGAAAAAGGATAAAGGGAAATCTTAAATTATCATAATGGATGAATTAACCCAAGATAATTAATAATTACCTTTCCTTTCATCCTTAGTTGGGAATTTTATGATTGATTTTTCTATAAATAATCACAATTAAACTCTTATTATTCATCCTTTGGTGAGATTTCTTATGATTATCTTTACCTACATGGATTATAGAATAATAAAATAACATTTGATATTATATAAATAAAAGGATAGACCCATGTTTCTAAAAAATGTCTTTGGTTTAAGATGAGATCTTATTTAATGAATAAAGGGTGAATTATATTATGGAAGTTGTATAATTTTAATCATTTATGGAGTGTCTAAGTTAAAATTTAGATAAATTCAGTAAGATTAATGTTTTATCTTTCCATATGAGGATTTATGAATATTGGATATCATGTTCAAATTACCTTGTTTTGCGGGTAACTAATGATAAATGGGATGTCATATCATGGGTCTCATGATCTATTAGTACTTTAAGAATGAAAATTTAACCTTCCTTTTTGGAGAAAGAGTTTAATTAGATAAAGTAATAAAAAAGGCTCAGGGTGTCCCAAAATCAAAAATGTATATATTTTAATGAAAATTATTTAACATTAGGAAAATGGATCTCGATACCAAAAAAAATTATCTTATTGCCTCTATTTCCAATGAATCAGATGGTCCCTTAGTTCATCGGTGATTTATGGCTTTCTAATTGTTAACTTTAACTTGACCTTTTTCTCTATCACTCTCCATCAGAAATTGATAGTTATATTTTTCTCCCATGTCCATGTTTTCACTTCCAACCAATTTTATTATATGCTTAAACCTAGTTATATGTTACTTTGGTACCCATTTTGTTTCCAACATTTATTTTTCAATGATGTTTTAGTATTCATTTTTACAATGTGGGTTTCAATGAATGAAAATTATAAGTATTAAACCATTGACAACAAATATTAATTTTGAGGGATAAATTCATTTTAATGGTGGTAGAATTTAAAAACCTTATATTTTTTGAATTATTATTTTTTTAATTAATTTAATATTTTTATATTTTTCATTTCATGCAACTCTGAAGATATTTTTTTTTAAATCACTAAGTCAAACAATCCTTCCACATGGAATTAATTTGGCGTATATTACACAAGACCAAATCGGTATAATATATATGGGATATTGACTTGGCATACATTACACACAACCATAACTTGGAGTATTTTAAACACAACACTAATGTTTCTATGAAAGATCATTTTATTTTTATAATATAATTATAACCATGCTGTTAAAATCAGTATTATGAATAGTAATAACTAATTTTCAAATATTTTTTATAATGGTTGTAATGACCCAAAATATTATTATTGAAATGGTCTAAATGTATTATTATGTAAAATGGTTATATAAAACATATTCACTTCCTTGTTTTTTTGTTTTTGGATTTTCAAATACCATTATTTATTTTTACCATTTCTAATATAGTCTTTGAACAGTGATCACATCATTAGTATAAATATAGGGCTTTAGAAAATCCAAATTTTGTAAGAAAAAGGAAGAGATGGCATCATCCAGTAGAATTGTTCCATGTGAAGACCATTTTTTAGAGCTCAGAATGGAGGTAGCATCACTGGGCTTCCCTCTTTACCATGCCCAAGCTAAGATTCAATATTTTAATCTTGAACGGAACTCCCTATGGGAGAAGTGGAAGTTAATATATATTACCACTTGAGTGTTGTTATCCGAGACACCTCAAGAGTCTGTCACCATCACACACCTTAGCCGAGGTCTTATAGGGGTGTTATAAGGGTTTATGTAACAGTACCCTACCACTATGATTATGTTCATTATTTTGGTATAAATAATGTATATTCATTTTATTATTGATACTTTTTAAATGGTTTTTAAAGAAAAAATAGAATTTTTAGTCAATAATCAATTAAGAAATATATTTTGATGAGTTAATTTATTTTTGAATTAAATAATATTTTAATAAAATATTATTAATAAATTAATTTTTATTAAATATAAATGATCTTATAATTTTTATACAATTGTAATTTTTATTAAGGCGTGAAATTTGTTTTTTTCAAAACCCATAATTTTTCAAAAAATGTTGAATTTTATATTAAAAATAAAAATTCATATAGTTAAAAATTTATTTAGATAAAATGAATATTATTTTTTGATTCAGGATGTCTAAATTATCTAATGGTGAATTTTTCATAATTTTATGATAGAGTCGAATTTTTGGGTAAATATTAAATACAATTTAAATATATAACGTGATTTATAACATCATAGTGAACTAATAGTGTTGTAATAAAATAATATAAAAAGTTCATTTGTAAAATATAAGTTTTAACTTTAAAATGATTTGATTTTATATTTTTTTTATTAATTTTACAATGCCTTAGTGGACCCTCCAATACTTTTAAAATATTTGAATCTTATAAAATAATTTCCTTGAGAGTGTGACTTACCTCCACATAAGAAAGCCTAATATTTTAATATGTTATGTCATATCCCTAATAATATATTTTTTTCCACTCCCCTTTTTCAAAAACAATGGGCAAAAACCTTGTGTTGGTTTGGGGTTTTAAATATTTAATTATATAGATTCCAAAACCTATGTTTGTGAAATGTTAAAGAATTCCTCTCTGTTTTCCAATATAAACCCAACAAAGCTCCAAATTCCCTTCACTAAAAACCCTTTGATCACGTCCCTACTCTTCCCTTCTCTTCCTATAACCCTCCCAATGTTCCCCATGCTCCCAATAATCCTCTCTCAAGCCTCTCCCAGGCCTTTGGGATCACACTTCAATGTAAGGGATTTCTTCCTTTCTCATTTTTTCCTAGTTTATTTATGTTGTTATACGGTTTTATTATCAATAAAAAATGTTGGGATATAATTTATCACATCCCCCATACATCACTCCTTATGTTTTAATGATGAGAGGCTTATTTCTCTCTCATTAATCCCTCCCATGTACACCTGTTACCATGCTGAAATTTCGTAAGTGTTATTCCATTTCTCCTCGTTCTTCAAGTTTATTTATTATGTTATACATTTTATTTCCAAATTCCTTATTATAGGAAAAGTATATATATTACCCCCTTACTGTCCATTTCATGTACATATTATTAGATACTCATTTCTCTATCATCAACCATTTTTATGAATTTTTATGTCACACCGTTATGCTGCCGAAATTGCACTGTGATTTTCCGATCCAAAATCGTGGAGTAGTGAATTCCTTGACCATTTCTCTATAATGGGTATTAATATTTATGAACATATAATTATTTATGGGTACTTACATGTATGTATTACACATTATTTAATCATGTAATAGCTTATGATTTTGACTGATACCATGTTATATGATCCATGTGGCACACTAATGCATGAAATGAAATGATTAAGAAGGGTGTGCCCGAATAGCTCTCCAATGTTTTGGGTAAAGAAAATTATCATGATAATCCATGTGCAATGAGAGTTTACTCATGATAATTGATGTTCAATGAGGGTTTTCTCATGCTAATTAAAGTTCAATTAGGGTTTACTCATTCTCCATGTACAATGAGCCTTCGATCATGCTAATATCAAGTTAAATATTGTTTCCACATTTCCTTATTATGATAATAATTATATATCATTAATTTAAGTTAATAATTCTATTTGGATCCTTTTATATGCCTATTACCTAGAATTTACTATATTCTTCATTTTATCCCTTGTTTACCCCCCTTGTTGGGCTTTATAGATCACCCATTTCTTATGCACTTCCTTAGGTTGTCCCATGAAATGCTAAGTATGACAGAATGTTGTGGTAATGTAAAAGACATTTTCAACAAAGATGTTGTATTTTATGTTTTAAGCTGTTATGTAATGTTCCTAATTTCCCAAGACACTAGACCACTCAATCATTAGAGTTGTCTTAAGTGAAATTTTATGTAATAAATCATGTTTAATTGTGTAATAAAGAGTAGAGTTGTTATAGTTGCTATCAGAGGATATGTTTACTTATTTTGGGGATTAATATTAGGAAATCCTAGTGAAGGCCTTAGTGATTAGACTAAGTATAAGAAAAACATCCATAAATTTTGGTTAGTATATATTATGTGGTTTATCAAGAAAATAAATCCATGTATGGATATGAACAAGTAGAGGTGGCTCTAGCACCGATGTATCTAGAGGTAAAACCTAAAAACACATCTTTGATCAAGAATCGAATGGGAACTGATGTATTAAAATGGGCCTTTATACATTCTTATATTGAAACTCCAAAGGGATATGATTTGGTAAATTTATAAGCTTAGTATGAACCATTATTAAGGGAATAAAAAGTACCCCTAAGAATATATGTTGGGAAGTAGATCATGGATAACATAGATTGAATCCTAAAAATTTATAATTTAAGGAAATAAATGTAATTTATAAGTTATCCCATTTTTCATTAGATTCTGATTTATGTGTTACCCCTAACATTCATTTTATTCCTACTAAAGGGTGGTAAAAGGAGAACTCAGTCAAACAACCGATGCAAATATCAATGTAATGACTATTCTAATGAGATACCCAACCTGATAGGAGTGGAAATCATAAACATTATCACAACGCTCTCTTAGTTAAATCATGTTTTGAATAGAAACAAGGGTCAAGAGGAACATCCAGTCCCCCCTTAGAAAGAACAATCCAAAATTGAGAGCATCATGAGGCAATGGCCACCTACTTTCAATGGATCATCTGATCCCTCAATCATCGAACTATGAATCAACTCTATTGAGAAGATCTTATACATCCCTCAATGTTCTGAACAAGAGAAGATTATTCTAGATGCTTATCATATAAAGGGTGAATCTGGTCAATGGTATACATTGATCAAAAATACTAAGCCTAAGGAAGATATTGAGGTGTTGGAATGGAATTATTATAAGAAAATGTTTTTCGATAAAAAATTTACTCACACCCTCCGACTCAAGATTGAAAGGGACTTACGTTCCCTAAATAAAAAAAGGCAACGAATCCATCAAAGCGTACGAGTAAATCTTCACAAGGCTTTCACGGTATTCCTCTAGATTTTTCATTACCACATAATATAAGGTTGAATGATTCTTTGGTGGGATAAAACCTAGCCTACGGAAATCAATAGCGATCTATGACTTTGATAGCTATAAGGAAATTGCATGATGTGCCCTCAAAGTCGAAATAGAGATCGGAGAATCTCAAGGGTATCATGGGGATAAGAATCAGAAAGTGGACTTTAATTATGGCTATTCGATAGATAAATCCAATGGTGCTACGAAATCCCAGTACCCCACTTTCTAAAGGTGTAGAAAGAAGCACCCCAGAAATTGCCTGATGGGGGTGAGGAAATGATTTAGGGGTGGACGATAAGGACACCTAGCCATTAATTACTAATAAGAAAACTCCTCTATTGTGATAGAGGATAGTAACACTCCATTCATCCATCAACGCATTTTTCATTTCTTAAACTACAAAAAACTAGGTCAATTTGCAAATCGCTTCCCTAAGCCATGGTTTTTCAGAGGCAGCCAACAACCTCCAAAGCAGTAAGGGTGAGATTTTTCCATCAATATCACTGAAGAAAATCCAGAAAATGAAGTGGTGATAGGTACACTAGTTATTTATTCAATAATAGTGAACATACATTTTGATTATTGTTCTATATATTCTTTTATATCATAAATGATTAGTAAAAAAATCCCAACTCCACCACAAATCATTGAAGTAGAGATGTTGGGGAGAACTAAAAATGGGTAAATTGTTGCATCCCATTAATATAAATCCGCCCCTATCACAATTTGTGGATTGAACTTCTCGGTGGACCTTTTTAGACTCCCTCTAGTGGAATTTTATGCAATTATTATCATGGATTGGTTTTCCCAATATAGAGTCAACATAAATTTCCGTGAAAGGGGAATAACTATCCATATAGAGAATCGACCCCTGATTCTATACAGGTGTAAGGAGGATGATGAATCTTATTTAGCACCATCATCTCAATCATGGATATTGATTCCCTATGAGAACAAGTATCTTGCTCATATGATTGATTCTAAGGATGAAACTATTCTTGAATACATTCCTATTGGGGGGTATTCGTTGAAGTATTTCTCGAGGAATTTTTTGGTCTTCCTCCTAGGAGAGATGTTGAATTATCAATTGATCTTATACCAGAGGCATTTCCAATATCGAAGAATCTGTATAGAATGGTTATTTTGGATCTTGAAGAGATAAATAAACAACTACAGGAGAATATGGAAGATGGGTTTGTATGCCCAAGTGCTTCACCATGGGGTGCACCAGTCCTCTTCATCAATAAGAAGGATGGGTTAATGTTCCCTTTCATTGATTATTATGACCTCAACAAAATCATGATAAATAAAAAGTATCATTTTCAACTAATTGAATACTTGTTCAATCAGTTACATTGAGCGCAATATATCTCTAAGGTTAATCTGTGGTTGGGGTATTACCAAGTAAAGGTGAAGAATGAGGATATCTCCAAAACATCTTTTAGTGTAAGGTAAGGACACTATGAATTCCTAGTAATGTATTTTGGACTCACTAATTCTCTTGAAATCTTAATGGATAAGATGAATAGAGTTTTTAGAGGTTACCTCAAAAACATTGTGGTAGTATTTATGGAAAATATTCAAATATACTCCAAAATCAAGGAGGAGCATGAGGAGCATCTAAAAACTATACTAGAGACCTTGAGAAAGGATAATATCTATGAAAAGTACATAAAGTATGAGTTTTGGATGAAGGAAGTCTCATTTGTGGGTAATATCATCACAATAACTGGGATATCAGTGGATCCCTCTAAGACAAATGAAATTGAGGGATGTCCAAGTCCGACATATGTGACGGATATTCGTAGCTTCCTTGGGTTAGCTGGATACCTGTGTTACATAAAATATGGAGTTAAAGAAATAACCTTTTAATGATGCACATAGTTCAAATTTCTCCATTCACCCATGAAACTAAAAGATATATCGAGATCTTCAAGAGAATTATTGGTGGGATGACATGAATAATGAGATCACCGAATATACATCAAAGTGCCTGGTATGTCAGCTAGTGAAGGATGAGAGGAAGAAGTCAAAGGGGACGATGAAACCATTAACCATACCAACCTAGAAATGGGAAAAAATCACTATTGACTTTGTTACTAGACTTATGAATACATCCAAAGGAACTAATGCTATCTGGGTTGTTGTGGATCTTCTTACCAAGCTTGCACACTTCATTGTAATTAAGAATTATTTCTCATTGGATTAACTAGAAAAAATATAAATCAGAGAAGTGGTAAGGCTACATAGAGTACCACTATCGATTGTATATGAACAAGACACAAGATTCACATCTATGTTCTGGAAGAGTCTCCAACACACTCTGAATACAAAGCTGAACATCAGTACGACTTACCATCCTCAAACTGTTGTCCAATCTAAGTGGACTATCCAATCATATAAGGACATTTTTAGTGCATGATCAATGGACTTCAAAGGAGGCTGGGATTAACATATTACTATAATTTATTTCTCTTAAAATAATATTTTCTACTCAAACTTCTAAATGGTACCTTTTGAATACCTTTATGGAAAGAGGTGAAGAACACCGGTATGTTGGGATGAATTTGGGGAGAGAAAATTCCTTGGTCAAAAAATGGTCAAATAAATGGTGGAGAAGGTTAATAATATCCAACAACACATTAAAGATGCTCATATTCGAAAAAATATCCATGTAGATAATCATTGATAAGACCTAGAGTTTAATGTTGGAGACATTTTATTCCTCCGTATATCACCGTGGAAGAGAGTTATGAGATTTGGGAAGAAGTGAAAGCTTAGTCCAGGGTACATTGGCCCTTTTGAGATCCTTGATCGCATTGGAGTAGTTCCCTATCGACTAGCACTCCCACCAATCCAATCTCAATACATGATGTATCCCATGTATCACTCCTAAGGAAGTACATACCTGACCCATAAAATATACTCAATACATAGGTGGTACAATTGTCGAATGACCTCTCCTATGAAGAGAAGGAATTGAAGATCTTAGATAATAGGAAAAAAGTTCTAGTAAATAAGACAATAACCCTCATAAAAGTGTTGTGGAGAAACCAAAAGATTTAAGAAGTAATGTGGGAACCAGAGGAGGTGATGAGGAAAAGTTACCTTCATCAGTTTTAGGGTGGGAAAAGAAAATTTTAAGGGCTAAATTTCTTAAGGGGGGGAAGATTATAATGACCCAAAATTTTATTAATGAAAATTCCTCTTTTTATAAATTTATTATTATGTAAAATGGTTATATATAACATAAAAACTTCCTTGGTTTTATGTTTTTGGATTTTAAAATACCGTTAAAAATTGTTAACATTTATAATATAGTCGTTGAATAGTGATCACATGATTAGTATAAATATAGGGCTTTAACCAATCCAATTTACTCAGAAAAAGGGAAATGATGGCCTCATCTAGTATAATTGCTCCAAAAAATCCCATTATTCAGAGATTGAAAAGGATGTAGCTTCATTGGGCTTCTCTCTTGACCAATCCCAATCTGATCATCAACATGTTAAGATGGAATGGAACTGCATACGACAGAAGTGGAAGTTAATCGAGATTACAACCCGATCCATGTTATCTGAGCCGCCCCAAGAGTCTGTCACCATCGCACACCTTACTCTTAGGTCTTATACAGGTGTTATAAGGGTTTATGTAACAAGACCCTATAACTATGATTATTTTCATTATTTTTTATAAATAATATACATTAATTTTATTATTGTTACTCTGTAAATGGGTTTTAAAGAACAAGTAGTATTTTTAGGTAATATTCAATTAAGAAATATAATTTGATGAATTATTGGATTTTTGAATTAAATATTTTTTTAATAAAATATTATTTCTAAATTTTTTTTTATTAAATATAAATGTCCATATTATTTTTATGCAATTTTAATTTTTATTCAGGTTTGAAAGTTGTTTTGGAAAAACCTGTGAATTTTGATAAATGTATGTTTTTCTATTAATTGTAAAAATTAACATATTTATAAAATTATTTAGATAAAATTGATATTATTTATGGATTCGGGATGTCTAAATTATCTAACAGTGAATTTTTTATAATTTTTTGAGACAGTCAAACTTTTGGGTAAAAATTAAATATCGTTTAAATATATAATGTGTTTTATCATAAAATAATGAGCCAATAGTGATGTAATAAAATACTATAAAATGTATAATCTGACCATATATGTTTTACCATTAAAATAATGTGATTTATATTTGTTTTATTAATTTTACAATGCCTTAGTAGACCCTTCAAGACTTATAAAATATTTTAACATTTAAAAATGATTTCATTGAGAGTGTGACTCACATCGACATAAGAATTCCTAATATTTTAATAGGTTAATCCATTGTCCTTATAAAATACTTTTTCCACTCCCCTTAAGAAAAAACCATGGTAAAGACCATGGGATTGTTTGTGGTTTAAAATCATTAGTTATATAGATTCCAAAACCTATGTTTGTTAAATATTAAAGAATTCCCCTCTCTATTTCTATATAAACCCACCCATCATCCCATTTCACTTCACTAAAAACCCTTGTATCACGTCCCTACTCTACCCTACACTCTCTAGAGTCCTCCCAAGGTACCCCAATATCCCAATAATCCTCTATAAAGCCTCTCCCAATCCTTTGGGATCACACTTCCAAGTAAGGGATTTCTTCCTTTCTCATTTCTGTCCAAGTTTATTTGTGTTGTTTTACCCTTTAATTATCAATTAAAATTGTTGGGTATGATATAGATCCTCCCCAATACTTCCCTACTTATGTTTTAATTATGTGAGACATATTTTTCTCTCATTAATACCTCCCATGTGCACTCGTTACCACGTTGAAATTTCGTAAGAGTTATTCCATTTCCCCTCTTTCTTCAAGATTCTTTATTATGTTACACATTTTATTTCCAAATTCCATGTGATGGGACATGTATATATATTACCCCCATACTTTCCATTTCATGTAAATATGATCAAATACCCCTTTATCTCTCATAAACCATTTTTATGAATTTTAATGTCCTTCAGTTATGCTTTCGAAATTGCACCATGATTTTCCAAGACAAAATCATTGTGTAGTGGGCATACCCATTTCCCTATCAAGGGTATTCACATATATTCACATAGACTTATTGAATGGTACTTACATATATTTATGCGACATTAATTAATCATGGAATAGCTTATTATGTTGAATTATTCCATGGAATATGATCTATGTGAAACACTTATGCATGAAATGAAATGATTAAGAAGGATGTGTCCTAATAGCACTCCAATGCATTGGGTAAAGAATAGTATCATGATACTCCAGGTGCAATGAGGGTTTAATCTTGATAATTCAAGTGCAATGAAAGATTATTCATGCTAATTCAAGTGCAATTAGGGTTTACACATGTTCTATGGGAAATGAGCCTTGGATCATGCTAATATCATGTTAAATATTATTTCCACATTTTCATGTTATGATAATCATGCTATAACGTGCCTTTATGTTCATGTTTCACTTGTTCTCCATTAACATGCTTATTTCTTAATATGTTCTATATTCTTCATGTTATCACTTGTTTAACCCCTTACTAAGCATTCCAGCTCACCATTTTCTTATGCGGGTCCTCAGGTTATCCCATGCAATGCTAAATACGAAGGAATATTGTGGTTATGTAAAATATTTTTTCAATAATGATTTTTTATTTTATGTTATAAGTTGTTGTGTGATTTTCTTAATTTCTAATAAAACTAGACCTATAGATCCTCATAGTTGTCTTAAGTGAAAGTTTATGTAATAAATAATTTTTAAGTGTGTAATAAATACTAGGGTGGTTATAATGGTTTTATAATAATAAAACATATTGACAGTGAAAGATATAATTTTTGGTAAATTCCTTATAAGTTAAAAAATATTATTTTCTCCAATAAATTAAATTTCATGTCCTTCTATAAAAAATAATAAGATTTATTTTTAAAAAATATAAAAATTTAATTTGATAAAATAAACTAAATTTTTGAATTTGAAATTCCTAAATTATCAAAGAGTGAATTTTTTGTATTTTTCTAAGAAACTTCATTTTTTTGATAAATAGTGAAAAATAGTAAATTTTAGTTAATAACTGCCTTTTCATTTAAATAATTATTAATGATATATTATAATTAAATTTATTTTAAGATATGATTATATTAATTATAAATATATTAATACCATTTATTTCATTATAATAAATTTCAATTTGAAATTGAATATAAAAACTTAATATACTTTTGCACATTGTTCAAATTTAAAAACCCGTTATTTTTTCTCGTTTGTGGGATTAGCATTAATCTTAATTTTTCATCTTATTTGAATTTAATTTAGAAAATTTTAAATAAAATATTTTAATCAGTATAATATTTCTGTTGTAATTAGATCATGTTTATTTTTGAGAAAAATTATTGGTAAAACTGATTAAAATTAATCACAACGATTATGGTCAAATTAAGATTAAATAGGGACCAAACCTTAATCTTAGGGGGCCACATGACCTAGCCACTAGTCCAAAACCCATTTTATGGTCATATTTATACCATAAAACTTCCACTAATTATTTATCTTATTTTTTTATGACTTTATTAGGTAAGAACATGTGTACACCTAACTTATTTTCAAAAATTCCATGTGAGCCCTTTTCCTATCCTAAAAAAGGCCTCCACCTCTCCCATGTATTCAAACATCTAGAACCAATTAGGTTCAGAAAATCTCTACCCAATAGACATATCAAAATCCCTACCTTACTCTTATAAGACTCTCCTTGGTACGAAATCAATCCAAGTATGCCTTTTGGCACAATCCAAAAGGAGTTATCGGATTAAGAGGTAACCTCTTCTCACAGGCTCCTTGATTTTTTTTTCACCACCCCATACACTCTATTTATTCCATTATTGAAAAAAAAACAAAAGTATATAAAATATACTAGGATATTTTTATTCTATTTTTTCGACCTACAATTACACACACAACAATTTAATTAGTAACAAACATACTATTTATATGTACGATGAACTACCGCCTCACTAAATGATGATTGTCCATTTTTCCATTACCTCCACACATGTTAAAAATTATGATGTAAAATATATCTATATATGACATATATTATATTTCTTATTTAATTAATCTAATTTATTTGTTTTTACAACACATATCTTTTTTACTTTTCATTTTTTTTAATATGATAATTTTGTTTGAGGATGTGTGGACTACCACCCCCTCAAAGCAATATGATTCCTTCATACACTACATGGATTGTATTAAGGATGTTTTTAGTGAATATATATGATATATATGATATAATAGAGATAATTAAATAATTATATATATATAAATATATATATACATATATGTCTTTTACTTTATTTTAACACGATAATTAGATGTAAATAGCATTCATGCTTACGTACGGTCTACAGTCTCTATGAACAGTGTATTCCATTTCATTATTATAAATTATATAAATTATTATAATTAAAATATAATGTTTATACATTATATTTATATCTTTTTTGACATTATTTAAATCATGATATAAGTATAAGGACCATAAATATAACAAATTAAGAAGCAAGTTAAAAACATGGTGAATATTACCCGAAGCATAACCTTAACAAGAAATTGCTGACAAGCAGGTAATGTAAAGTTATAATAAATTCATATATGGTATTATATATAATTATATGGTTATTTAAATTATTTATAATAAATTTATATTTATTATACATGAGTTTTGAACTAGTACGACGATAGTAAAGACCCAAGGTAAAGGGATTTCATCTCACTTTTTATTTTTGTGAGATACATTCTACGTTCACCACTCTTTCCTTTTGGGCAGTCTATTTAATAACCATGATTATATTATATGAATATTATAATTATATTTATATGTATTTATATATAAATTTTATGAACATTCATTAATGGGGTTCAAGTTTTAAAATTTACCAAATCAGTAAAATAGTTGTGTCTCAATTTTCCTTGTTTGAGACTCATGTTTTTTATCCACCTGCATTCTTTTTCGAGGTGTATATAAATCCATTTCAAATTTTTAATAATTAACATACTTATTCCCATTATATTTTAACATTAATGTAATTTATTTTTCTTACATAGAGAGTATCATCCCAATTTACCAAGTTATAAGAGTTTATGGTGACAATCTCCTCGCTTTTTTAGATTGTTTATGTTCATTCTTCCAATGAATAAATATTATGATCCATATCTCAAGAAAACAGATGAGATTCATTATACACTTATTATTCAAGATATATACTTGTATTATTACCATTTTTCCCCTATTTTATATATATTATAGTTAAGAAAGTGTATTTAAGAAAGGAAGACATTACCCTCTCTTCGGTTGGAAATTTGTGTTCTTTTAAAACCATGTTTTCTAAAATGGGTTTCCAAGAATATTATACTAATATAATAAGATGATTAAAATAGATTTTTACCCTATTCTTCTTCTTATAATGTTTTAAATGTAATATTACTGTCACTTTCTTAAAAAGTCTTTGTTCTAACCATTTTACTGTGCAAAAGGTATGTTCTTTTTACAACAAACGACAAGTATGGATTTATCTTCTGTCAATCCTCTGAAGCATTATTTTCACGTTTAAAGATTAATTTTTTTAAAAATATATATATTATCAAATAAATTGTTTTCAATATTCTTTTTATGTTTTTATGTAAAATGTTTTTTAGAAGGTTTTATGTTTTAAAGAGAATTTTTCAAAGAAGAAATGATATTTACCTCAAGAAATGTTTTCAAAATATCCTACAAAGTTATTTTCCATCTAATATAACAGCTATTGATGTTACTCATTCCCTTATAATAAATTATCCAAATGTAACATTCATATTATTTCTTTAATGGTTTATGTTTTCATAGAATAATTCTTAATATACCCATTTCATGTCTATGGGTTTTATGATTTTGAAGACACGCTTCTTTTCACGGGTTATTCTTTAATGAAGTGATTATGAAACCTATCTCTTTACATAGGTTGTGATGTGATTAAATTTTAATGATATGAATTGTATTTCATCAGTTATTATTTGATATTTATAAAACCTATCTCTTTATGGGTCATGATATGAGGAATGTTTTATTATCTTGGGGCACATGTATAAATGATTTTATTATGAGATTTGTGGGACATATATCTCACTTTAATGCATTGGGTAATGATAAGTTTTATATGAGCTCAATGGGTACATTGGATATATCCCAATCCCAAAAACAAGAATGTATATGGGTTATATCCCAATCATTAAAGGAATAAGGTACATGGGTTGTAGCCCAATCCTAAAAGAAAGAGGATACATGGGTTATATCCCAAGCCCAAAACAAGAAGGTACATGGGTTATATCCCAATCATAAAAGAAAGATGATAAATGGGTTGTATCCAAAGCCCAAAAAAATAAGGAAAATTGGTTATATCCCAAGACTAAAAGTAAGAGGGTACACAGGTTTTTATCCCAAGCCCGCAGTAGGTACACGAGGTCGTATCCCCAACCTAACATGTTATAAAGGACTTGGTAGGTAGCCTAGAGATAAAATTTTCTATTTTTATATATATGGCACAAATCCAATTTCTAATTCCTATATTATGATTCCATGTCTCATGATTTTTATTTCCATATGATTAATTTCTTATGAATTGTCAATATTTATCCCATAACTTGTGTTTATTATCTTTGATATGCAGGGTATGATTTTCTAATGTTACGATCACATTCTCATATACCTATGTTCATGTTTATTCTTAAATGTCTCCCTTGTTTAACCTTAATTAGAATCTGATCTCACTGCTTTTTATATTTTCTTTCCCCATGTTATGAAGAATGGTTTTAGGTAGAAGTACTAAAGGTGGAGATCTTTATGGGAGATCTTGAAGATCAGTCACCAATATAGGAAATTTTGTTTTCCAAGTTTACAAAAAGACTAAATTATTATGGTCCTCAAGCATGTATTTATGTAACATACAGAATATTCATATAAAATGATGTAATATCCATGTATGTTAAGCTAGGGTCAATATATATTTCCTGTGATAATTACCATAAATAAATATTTTTATATGAATTCAGCTGATTTTAAACATCATTGTTCATAGTTTTGATCAATTGTAATAGTTTCATAATAAAAATGTTTGTATTTATTAGTATTAGAAATTTAGTTATTACAAGTTCATTAAATATAGTATTATTGATTATTTATACTACTCTATTTTGTTTCAAATTTACTTCATAAGTGTTTTAGACCTGTCCATGAAGATGAAGTCGATAATAAGTATGTTTTGATGATATTTGATGAACGGAGGGTGTTTCCTTAATTGGTTAATTATATATTGATAGTATTTCTCAAAGAACCAAAATGATAATTATTTAAAAATGTATATCATATTATACTAATAATTATGTTCCCATATTCATCTATGGTATAAATTCAAAGTATTGTTCAAGTAGGTGGTTAAACCGTCCCAAACATTAACGTACCCTGATTTAATGAATGATTAGGATGTGGTTTTTTTGTAATATCATTATAATAGAATAATAATGAAATTATTTCATGTTTATTAATTAAATATATCATAATTTTTATTAATTATAATAATAATTAATGCATGTTAAAATATTTCACAATTTGAAAAAAAGATTATCCACTTAGTATGCTTATTTTAAAAATATTTTGTTAATGATAATCCTTTATTGATTTTATCATTAAAATTTTATGTGATTTTTCATAAAAAATAATTATATAATAAAAACATATTTATTCTTTAATATTATCCTTATATCCATCCTCATTAGGTGGTTAAGGAAAATGAAACTCATTACGTCGTGGAGTTGGTAGTCTGTATAACTCACGAACAATGATCTTGTTTTTGTTAATGGATGGTATATATGAATAAATAATGATATTAACCTAAATATAGGATCCTTTTATTATAAAAATGAAAATAATATCATTATATTATTGTGTATATAGTTTATTTTTTAGTAAATAATGAAGAAACTAATAGAGTAGTTGATAATACACTTGTTGGGGACTTGAATTTTCATTGAAAATATCCTCGGAAAATAAGACCTTATGCTAACTAATGTTGATAAGAATATTATGAGAGTTTAATATTATTCTAGATTCAGTAAAAAAATCAGGGTTTTAGTAGGATAAATAATTTTAGTAGTTCTTCTAAGTGGTGTTGATACGCCCCTTTTATAATTGATGAGAATGGAACTTTTGTAAATATTTCAACTTAATATAATGGGAGCTCATGTTAAACATGTTAAGTGGCTCAAAAAATAGTCAATAATGGATTGTGGAATAGATAATATTGTTAAAAACCTAATACACTCAATTATAGACACATTTTTAACATGTTTCATGCCCTATACCACTTGAATTATTACTTTTATCATTTTAGATTTTATCGTGGTGACTAATTTTTATAAAAGGAAACTATATCATTATTCCTATAAATAAAGTGATCCTTATTTGAAAATTTTTACCTGTAGATTATAAATTTATAATCTATATTTTTTATATGTTTTGTAGGTATTATAAATTAATATTAATATGACAAACGTATAATATATTAACCAATTTTTGATAAAAATATTAATTGAGTTCCAAAATAACAATAATGGGTTTATAAACTATAATTAATATTTTAAAATATATAATTCACAATATAGAATACATATTTTCTTAATTAAATGTTTTAATATATTTATTTTAGACAAATAATGAAAGAAATTCATAGTATTAGTAAAATTAGTATATTCCATTATTCACATAAAAATCAATTTTATAAAAAAATAAAAAATATATATCTTAATCTAATATCACTATGATCGATTCAAAAATAAGATTTATTTTTTGAAATAAAACTCTAACATTCATAAATTAAACTATTAAATATTCTTAAGTATAAAGGCACTTTATTTGTGAATTGTGTGATAGTTTAAGATATAGTGTTTACCTTTTACAGTAGGGTCTTTGGAATTGCACACATCAATCAATATTGTAGAATAATATGATAAAATAATTTTAAGGGGTCCTAGAAATATTTTCAAGAACATTATTCTATAAAAGATAAGAATAGTTTATAAATCCCCTACATCAACATAAACTTCAATGCTCATTGAGTAATCAAGGAGAATATGAGGATTCCCACAATACCCAAACAAATTAAGAGGAACCACAAAAAACCTAGACCATATGGATCCCCCATCAAAACAAAATTAAACCAATTATATATCCCCTCCTTTATTAAGTAATAGGGAGTGAACTAAGAAGAATAGGGAAGAAAATCAACTTATATAAGTGGATCTAAATCTCACAAAACCAAGTACTAAGAGCTATCATAGAGGGATCAAATATATTCAGGGAGGTGCTAATGATTTCTTAAGGTTAAAGTAAAATTAATGGAATTTTATGTAATTTAAATTAAATTAAAAATTTATATCATCACAATATAACATTTCATGGATACATTATTACTAATCAAAATCAAATGAAATATGTATATCTATGTCATAATCTACTCCAATATCCCATATTTAAATCTTGGTCCACTATTTAATATGATATAAATGAAAAAGGGGCACCATGACCAAGACATCATGACATGATGTCGCCCAATACAAAACAAATAAAATATTCCCCTCATGATCCAATTTGTGATAACTATGGCCATTCCACAAATACCTAATGTAGAAAATATCAGGAAATCCCCAAGGAACATTCACAACAAGAATAAAACCTATTTTTAATAAGAATAAAATTTCCAAAGGTGAAAATCCTAATGGTAGAAAAAATTCATGTGAGAATCATCCCAAAAAAATGAAAGACTTCACAATATGTTAAATACCCCCTGAAAATAGATAACACAATGAAATACTTTCTCCACACCACAATAAAGTTTTCTCCATGATACAACACAAGATCAAAATCTCATGAAATGTGCTTCAATTTCATGATACCTACATCATGCCAAAACTCACCAACTATGATACCACCATCTTCTATAGGTATTCATTTTCATCATTACATAAATGAACACACCATGGCCTCTTTATCCTAGGTGAAATATCATCTACAATATCTCCTCTCTCACTCATATCCCTTCATATCCCCTCTAACACCCTCAATACCCAATGTAATGGGTTGGGAAGGCTCAAAATCTTTTATAATATACCTCTAAAATGATTCTCATCCATAATAATTAAAACCAGAACCATATGGAAAATAGTTATTATCAACATAAACACCACCCCTAGAGATACCTCTCAAATGGAATAATCATTCTACAAAATCCACTAAGGTAAAGGACATACTACCACACAAACTCTATAATAATAAAGACAACACCCAAAAATCATCACAAACATGGAATATACCATGAAAAAAATAACCTCATCATAGACAGAACACAAACATAGCATCAACCACCCAGACAAATAATTTAATCTCTATCAGCTACTCGTTTCACAACAATCATTTTTCAAAACATTTACCCCACTGAAATAAACTCATTAACCTATTTGGAAACTTTTTTAAAATAGTTTCAATAATTTTAAATGAAACAAAATTACATTAAAATTTAACTATCAATAAACACACACATTAAAATGATTTCCAAAATCTACTACAAGTGTTTCTGTAAACAAATAAGGTCCACTCTAGGGAACCCATATAAATAACTCCCAATTGAAGATTGAGAAACATGTTGAACCTCAGGGAAGTTGAACTAATAATTACACACAACATTAAATTAGAAGAAAAAAACATACCAATCTCCAGACACCTTAAGCTACTCATTCTCATGGTGATAATACACACTCTAACTTAAGAATATCACTTCATTTTCTTCTTCCAGAAATACCAAGACCTATAACATAGATAATTCATCTCAAACATTCCAACCACTTAATAAGGGCCCTTACCAGGATCCTTAATTATAGATAAATATATATCTACAATATCCACTTGATCTATCACTATTTTTTAGGTCTCCAAATGAATTTTCAAAACAAATAATAGAATCTCCAACCATAATGAAGTCTCAAAATGTTGTGCATGTTCTATTACATCTAAAATAATTAAGAAACCTACTAATCAAATTCATAAAATGATTTCCAGAATTTTTTACACTCTTATCACCTATATAATCTTATAAATATATTTTATTTAAATGACACATTGTAAATTGTTAAAATAAATACTTATTTGATAATTCTAGAAGTTTTTCCCATAACCTATCTTTATGGTTTCAATGCCTTATCTTACACTATCTTCGAGCAACCTTCAAAAACCAAAAAACAACCAACACAAATCAGAACCAATTTTGAGACTTCACCAACCCAAATGAAACCTCAACTTATTCCAACCAATCCTCAATAATGGGGATGGAGGCTCTACTAAAGAACTTTAGTACCTCTAGCAACTATAATTTCAAAAATACTTTATCCCAAGAATCTTCTTTCACCCTTACATTACCTACATCCCAAGGGTGTTTCAATTCAATATATTTAGATAAAATAATAAAAAGGTTATAATAAACAACAAAAAACATATCAACATCACTGTGAATTGTTGTGTTTTATAATAAAACACATCAATCCATATACTACTTTTCTCAACTAGTTTTCTCACTCAACAATACACAAGACCAAAATATTATTTCAATCCCATAGAACCATCCATACCACCTCAATCACATTCCCCTAATAGTTAATCTATAAAATACCCCCAAAACTAGAAAAAAAAATATACCCTAATTAATGCTACCAATTAACTCAATAAAGTCTTACAATATTAATAAAAATTTCACTCAATATTGATATCAAAACATTTCAATAAATCATTTTTTATATAGGAATTTTAATTGATTTAGAATATATTTATTAAGAAACATTTCCAATATTCCATGTTTCACACATCCATTACATTACTATCATTAAATGATTAGACTTATATGGAAGATAGCCCCATCAATATAATCGTAACATGAGTACATAATCACAATAGTAAAAAACATCACATAAAAAAATCACTCCACCAAAATATTTAGTAAAACATATAGAATGTATATTTATAAACATTATTATAAGAAACTCTAAATTAGCAAGATTTTAAATCCGAAATTTCCAGTTTATAAAATTGGCTTCTAACAAATAAATATCAGCAACTTGAGGAAAAAATCATAAAATAATACATCTTAAAAAACATTCCAACTATTTAAATCATTGTACCTAATTATTCAATTATATAACAAAAACATGTTTCTATATTATAGAATGAAAACTACACATTTTTACATTCATGCTTCATGTTGAATATGATCAGATTAAAAAATCTACAAACATCTCATACCAATGAAGCATGATGTCATATTTCTTAAACGGTTTCATACTATTACATATATATAATAGGTTTAGTATACTCAAAACAAAGACATTATTGAGCATATATGCATTAATTATTAAAATTAAATATCCCTAAAAAACATATCTTCGGCATTCTAACATGGTTCTATAGAAATTCATGAAAACATTTATTATATTTTAGACATTATTTTCATGTTAAATAGTCCATATAAACTCTTTATATCACATGATAAATTCATAGAATATAAAAATAACCCTTAATTATGTATATAAATATCACAACAAACTGTATAGGGAATGGTATTTATAGTTCAATGTATTACATATATATATTCCATTATTTTAAAATATTAATATTCACTATTGCAAAATTTCCCAATATTTAATAGGTTATTAATAATATTCTTTCCATATTTAAATTAGTATAGAATTAAAGGATCAAAATTTTTCATTATAATAATTTCATATCACATTCATATTATCTATAATGATTTTGAAGTAACCAATGGCACATAATGTTATAGGGAAAATTTAAAAATCCTTAATAAATGTCCTAAAATAATTTCTCTAGTCAGAGAATAGAGAATTTATTAAGGGGAATTATTTTATAAAGGATATTAAATATTAGAAATTACATATTATATGAACACTTAAAACATTATATTATAAAAATTTAAATATCATGGAAATAGATTATCATGTTATGTACTTCAATAATCATAATGAAAGTAATATTAAGAGAAAAAATATTATAGTGGTCATGGAAAAACTTATTTAATATTTAAAAAGGGTTTATTTATACCATAAAATCTTGTTAAATAACATTTTTTAAGAGAATTATGTGAGTGATTTGTAATTGATATCTCAAAAATAAATTTTTATTACCTAAGAATGTAGAATAATGCACACCCTAGGGTCAATTCCTCGAGGAATCCACTCACACATACTATTTTTCTATTGTCACTATTTATAAATAACTACTATATTACTAAATAATAAAATATCATAATTATGCATGGTTAGAAAAATGAATGATATATATATATATATGATATAAAAATATCAAAAAATAAAAAAGAAAAGAAAAAACACAGTGAAGAAAATGAAACATAATGATGTTAGTGAAGAAGAATTATTTTTCTTAAGAGATCATAGTGATTCTTTAATAGTTATTTAAAATATCATTTCATAATATTATAATCAATATTGAGATACACCCTATTACTAAAAATCATCCCATTTAATTCTTATTATCCCACGTCAACACTTCACACAAAATATAATCATCCCTCACATAGTCACCACAATGTTACTTCACCTCGTATGCATTATTATGGTGATGAAAGAGTGCAATAAAAATTAACGGGAAGAATAATACAATAGTAGTGATAGAGGTGTGAACCCTACACCAAATCCAGTTTTACCACTACTAAAATTCATATTATGGTATAATTAGAAACATTTTAGGGCATTAACTCAATCATCATTGGTCCTACACCGCCCCACAATCACCAAAGATAGTTCTCCATTTTCATGGAGTTTATAAGGGAATAGTCAAAGAACAAAAGGGGGAAAATAAAAGAGAATATAAGAAGGTGAACTAAAATATATTGAACATGTAAAACGCAACTAGAGTAGCATAAACCCTTATCAAAAACAAAATGGATAAACAAAATACCCAACCCTTTACAAGGGAGTTGGGGATACATTTTTCTAGTGATGGGAGTAGAAAATTTTGGTCCCCATTATTCCATTATAAAGATTCTTCATGACAAACATAATTAATAGAATAATTTGAAAAAATAATTAATTTAAAAAAAATTCAACTATGTCTTCCACATGTGTGGACTAAATTTCATCCTTTTGGATATGCTCAGTAAAAGTTAAGACCAGGTAATTATATAAAATATTTTTGGTCTAGATACTCAATGTATTCACATTATAAGAATAAAAATGAATTTATTGTAGGGATTATGGTTTAATATTGAATGTTCATAGTGAAATAAAATGAAAAAAAAAATCATATTATAGATATACATGTGAAATTTCATCTCATTTGGGATGTATATTTGTGATATATGGTAAAATATTATAAATATTTTCAATCTATTAATAGATTCCAAATACAAATTTATGAGCATTATTTGGGCCATATAATGGTGGATTCATATCTTTCCCATATTGGTTAAAATATATAATATCTAATAAGTGATCCTACAAAATATAAAATTCACTATTTACATAACTTTATAAGACGTTTTGGACAAAATAATAATATGAGATTATGAAATTTAAATTCAAAAATTAGGTCATCTGGATAACTCTTCTCTAGTTATTAATAAAACCTAAAATTTTGAACATTATCCTTAAAATATGATATTATTTGTGTTAAAACAAAGAATTATATAATTATGTATATGAAATAATGAGATTTATCAATCCCCACCACTTAATCATTTCACTCATGGGAATCATCAAATATATAAATCAAAATCCATAATAATGAATGATTTCATCCAAATTCTCCCGTTTTCTACTTTTCTTATTTTTTTCTCTTTTACATTTTTTCATGGAAGTTGAGATAAAAATTAAATAAATTAAAAGAATTTCAATAATTCCCTAAATTTTTTTAGAGGTACATGTCTCATAAATTTATGGAAAATTAATAATTCATTCTGATTTCCATTTTTTCATTTTCCATTTTTTCCCTTTTTTGTTAATTTCTTTTGAGAACCAAATGATAAAAATGAATCAAAATGAATTTGATTAACTCATGAACGTTATTAAAATTCCCATAATATGTACACACACATCACACACTCAAAAATGAGTTTCATACCAAATAAAACAAATGAAAATCGCTTCCCCCATACTCCAACTTGAAATATTCATGAAAAAATATATTAGAGTGAATATAGGTGAGTGAAAAAAGATTTATAATGTGTCCTGGTCCTTGAAAGAAATTCAAGGCATCTAAGGGATAAACAAGGGTAAATTCAATGATGGTTATCAATTTAATATATTTATTTAAAAAACATATTCCCCAATCCCATCAAAAACATATTATAAACTCCAAATATTTTAATGATAATAATCACAAGTTCTGGTTTTCATACAAAATCCAAGTTTATCTTAATAAAGTGCGGGTGTTAAAAATAATATGTAAAAATGGGTTCAGAATACCTCATAGTATGGGAAAAATAATTTGAGTTAGGGTTTTATAGGAATATATTTCAAAAATTGTCTAAACTCTTAAAAATGATTGAAAATAGAATTCAAGGAAAATTTTCTACATCCAAAATCATTGAAAATCTATTTTATCCATAAAAATAAAAAAAACTCAAAATAAATTAAAATACGAAATATGATAAAGAATATTAATGAACCTATATGTTCTTAATAAATGAAAATCAAAATCACACAAATCACTTAAATAGTTTGAAACTCCCCCACCACCACACTGAAATTTCACTACCCTTTATTTATGCTCAACAAAAAAAGAAGGGTAGAAAATGAAAGAGAATGAAAAATAAAACCTGAATTTATTTTCCGGTGGAAACCTTGAGTTATACTCCAAGATTACTTCACTCATACCTATAAATAAATAACAAAATAAAATAAAACAATTTTTCTAAAAAAAATAGAAATGAAAAATAAGATGGACTGACTATGGTTTTAACCCTCAAGTGTGTGTTTTGTTTTTACTACCCCTCCTCAAGAAATTGAAAAACATTATCCCCAATTTGATAGTGGTCATGGTTTATGTGATTTAAACCACCAAATTATTTTCATTCCAATAATAAATTCTTCAAAATGGTTATGGAATAACCCATAGATATATTAAAACCATTCCATCCCATTAGCAATACAGTACATCTTCCAAAGTGGGGGAAGTATAATGAATGGTTCCTCTACTACTTCTGCCAAAAATTCTTTTTCTTCTTCAAAATGAATATCTAGAGCCTAATCTTGTAATTTGTTTCTAAAATTTAAGTAATGGGAAGTTATAAAAAAATTAAACTTAAGTATGACTAAAACATGAAGATTTAATAATGATGTATTACCATTCAAGTAAGTTAGCTTCAAACATGATCTCTTTAAGAAATTACACTAGTGACTCAATCTCAATAGGTGTATCATCTTTTTCATCACTATCTTCTAATGATACCTAAATTTTGGAAGATTCTAAAAATTCAAACTACTGGTATGTAATTATCAATTAATTTTCAATAAAATCATAATAAAATGATTTCAAGAAAATATTTCCCCCTGAGTAAGCTCAAATTTTAATTCTTCTTCTTTACAAAGTTCTTATTGGAATATTTTTGTTGTAGATATAGGAAATTGGTCAATATTCTCCAAATGTTATTCAAATTACACAACATTGTGGTTTTCTTCTTCTAAATACAAATAGATATAGAGAGGTACTGATTTTTCATCAAAAAATTATTGTAGAATCTCATACCTTTTAAGCATCAATAAAATCATCCCAGTATTCATCCAATTCATCTAGATATCCCACATGTTCATTTTTTGGAAATTATTCTTATTTAACCTCCTCTGGTAGTGATATAAATTTTTTTGAGACTAGTCCCTTTGTAATATCTTCCTCACATGGTTATTAAATTTAAAATGTTTGAAAACAAGCATTTATTCATCCTTTTCTCTATCCTATTTTTAAGATTTAAATTCCTTCAAGGTTATAGAAATAATTTCTATTTAACTCTTTAATTATTTAATCATTAAGATATTCTCTTGAAATTGATTCTTCTATGATTCTTTCAATATACAATCATAAAAATTATTAACATGAAAATCATTTCAAAAATCACCTTGAAATTCCATCATTTAACAATGAAAATATATATTTGAAATGATGTTCTTTTTTCTTTTGAATATATGAATTTTTTGGTTTTTTTAAAATAGTTTGAAATATAACTTAGTCTCCCTATGAATGGCACAAATTTATGAAAGTGATTTTTATGGATCCCTAGAATATAATTTTTTTACTTGGAATGTCGTATAGTGTGCACCCTAGGGTCGATTGCTCAAGGAGGTTTCTCACAAGCACCATTTTTATATTTTCACTATCTATATAATCATTAATATAATACAAAATAATAAAATAATATAATTATGGGGAGTTTCAAAAATGAATGATATGGATATATTATTATGACTCAAACTTCCAAATGTACCCCTCCTTTGATATAAATGAAGAAACATAGTTAATAACATTCAAGGCCCACCTTCAGTAACCCTAGGTTGGTGACTAACACCAAGAATATAAAAATATAACATATGAGATGAATTACCCTCTATATAACATAGGATCCAGTGACAGCATAAACTGACCACAAAACAACTCCAAAACATAATAAAGGGGTAAAATCTACAATATCTCATAATACACATAATTTTATACAAATACAGTGAATGTATTCACGTAAAACATCAATGACAATCTTACAATTGTAACTCAAAAAAATCTCCAACACAAAAACTAGTAAGGTACATCCTAGACCCTAAATTCATCCTAGAAGCCTGAAAAACATTTTATATATCTGTAGGGTAAGAATAATATGTATACTCAGTAGGATCATCCCTATGGAATCTTAGGAAAATTTGATAAAAGAATAATAATTTCCTATTGAATAAATAGAAGAATTAACCCATACTGATCTGGTCAACTAATTACCAGCTTCACCAATGATCACTCACCGTGCTACTCTTCCAAGTATAGTAACATAATATGAATCATATCAATAAAAGGGTACATCACACAACATTCCCACTGATTTTCCACTAGTATAACCCCATATCGTATGTCCTGGAACTGCCATATCTTTAATATAATTACACCCAAAGAGTCATAGAACATCACATGACATATTACATAAAGACACATGGTCCATCACATAGCATATCACAAGAAGAATCCTTGTCCATAACACCATACCTCACCTAATGAAACATGTTCTATCACATCACATCTCAACCACTTCCAAATTTATAATAGTAGGATATCGTGAATATAAAGGTTATAAAACTCAAGAACTCCTCATACCATGTACAACCCCCACTATAAGACACCTCATCAAACTCATTGATCATTATCTATGGTGAACTATATTTGAAAGAAAACATAAACCATGAGTCATAAAAATGGGTTCAATACATTTGAAATCCATCATAGCCCACACATAAGAACACCAACCAAAAGAGATAGTGGAGAACATAGGGTAGTCATCTGTCTTAACTATAAGAATATTACGAAAAAAAACCCCAAAAAATTGGGTTTCAGTACATAGTTCTGGAGATGGTAGTGTGTGTATAAAAAACACATTGAAAAGACAATATATAATAGTCACCCACATACTCCCAACCTATGGGTTTTCAACTGAAATACCATACCATATATAAAATTACTAGAAATCCCTTATAGCCTCCACCACTTTTGTTTCCCCTTATTAATTCAAAACACTACATTATCAATTCATAATCCACATTCCTCATTTCTTTTAAAAGTTACAAAAACTTCTATATTTTCCATTAAAAATCAACTTCATTAATCCAACCCATTAATTTAATTTTAAAAACAACTTATTTAACCACACTTACTATTTTAATTAATGGTTCTTCCATTTCATTATTTTTTAAGTTCTCAAAAACTCTCAAGTAATGAAATTTCACAAAACTCATTTATCTATGCTTCAATTCATTTAATATAAACACCAAAAATAATTTATGTAGTTATTAATTAAAAGTAACAAATGCCGACCATTTTCACATCCATTTATCATTTTATTATACTAAAATTAAAAATAATCACCCAGTATATAATTCATTTATTTCCTACCCTAATCATTTCTATATTTTCAGGTTTTCCATTTTAATCATTTCATAACTATTTGGTATCTACAAAGATAATTCACAATACCACCTACCATTCCCATATCAATTCCAAATTTCTAGATCACATATTTTTATCATGGGTCCATGAGTCAAACCAATTAAATAACCACACACATTATTCCTAAAATTACACAAAACATTACATCAATCAACTTCACAAGAAAAGGTGTAATGTGGTAACTTCTTATTTAAACACACCTAGTTCCATTTCCATATTTAAGGTCTTTAGAATTTTCATGTTAGGTGATTCCATATGTATGTTCAGAAAAAAAAGCATTCTCATAGTAGGAAACATAATTCATAATCATCTACACTTTATTTTAAATAATTATAATCAAATTTAATTATCTTCATATGATAATAACTTTCTCTTTCTTAGAGAATATTTTCATTTTCTAAATTAACACATCATTTATAAGAAGAATATCAATTTTCTACCCATATGATATTATTTTCCATGTAAGAAAATAACAACATGAATAAAACATATAAAAATGGCTGAAGATCCCCATTCCATTGATTTCCATTATTCATGATTATTTATCTTCAATTGGATGACACTTACCATCCACTCAAATGGGAAAAAGAATGTTAATATCATATTTTCATGGGAAAATAACGAGATAACTCAAATCCCCTACCTAATATTTCTTTTCTAGTTTAATTCGCTACACCCAAAATGATATTAGAGAGAGGAATATTTCTTCAACCTATAAAACACTTTTTTGGAAGTAGAAGAAGCCTAAGATGATTCATAGAAGACTCAAAAAACTCAAACTTCATAGTTTTTAGAATATGGGAACTTGAAAGGATCAAGGTGGAACTCAACATGTGAATAAACACATTTTAACATTAAAATATATTCCCTCGTAGATACTATATAAATTTCCATATTTAATTATCATTTGATATAAAACTTAATTTCAATCCAACTAAACCCTTTAAAATCATAGATATAATTTAAATGAGTAAAAATAAATCAAAACCATGATTTTGGATTTTAAATCATTGGAGATTATTTCTATAGGTAAAATGAGTAGAATGATTAAAAGATGGTTTTTTACCAAAAATGACACCCTTGTATGAAAATATTGTGTTATATAAGGTTAATGTGATTTTATCATTATGTTCCTGGTTACCCTTATGAGAAAAAATAGCATTGTGTAAGGGTGACTTGCTCTACACTTACACAGCATCAGGAATTCATGGTGCCCCTTAAACTAAGACTGATTACACATAATTGAGAATTGAGAATCATGAATAACCCTTACACAAGTACCCTTGTGCGAGATTGTACCCTTATGTGACCACCATTATGTGAGTTGGTATCTCTATGAAAGGTTGAATCTACCTTTACATGACATGTTTAATGTTTGGATAACCATACAAAAGATTTATCATACCCTTAAGTGGCCTTAAGAATTTATATTCTACCTTTACACAACTAAATAAAAGCACAGATTAACTTTACATAACTAGGTAGATACCTTCACAGGTCGAAGGTTATTTCATGGTTACCATTACGAATATATAGAAATGATATGTTAACATTATTAAACTTATGGAATTAATGTATTTCCTTTATACAAGAAATTAAAAACCACCATTAACCTTACACTAAATCATGGGCATATATAAGGGTAGGAATAACTCTAAAAAATCATAATTTTCATTTAAAAAAAACAATTTATTAAAACAAATATTTATTAACACTTCTAAAATCCTAATAACACGTCTAAAATATTAAAATAACTTTGAAAACATCCAAATTAAATTCCAAATAAACTTATAACTCTTTAAATTACTTCCATCGTTTTAAAACCCCTTTTAAAAATAATTTATAAATTAAAAAATATTCTTAATACAACTTATAAAATTTCATGAAACTACTCCTGAACCACTAGATATATAAGAATTTCAATGGAAGGCTCATGAATATTCCATACCATTACATCAGATACCTCTAAAAATATTCTCATCCTCAAGAATTTAAATAAAAATATGAGGTAGATAAAATGATATGGAGATAATTTATCTACCACATGGGATACCCCTCAATGATCTTACTATTTTTGAAAAACAATAGAAAATAAAGATACAATCACTCAGGGTAGACGCCTCTCAAAAAAGAATAATGCCACATAGATATCCATAAAAAACTCATCAAATAAATAATTTCAAAATTAAAATCATTAAACTAAATAAACACTAAATATGAATCACTTATAGAAATAAACACATTGTATTGTTTAAAAAAAGAGTTTCATGTTGGAGAAACCATTATTATATATTGTACTTCAAAAAATTACTTAGGAATTGCATAAAATTAATATCTATAGATGATTTATCCTTATTTATAATCACATAAAACTTAAATTCATAACATCTAAAACATTTATTAATTAACTTTTCATGAACAAATTATATTAGAATTCTTTAATACCAATTTACTAAAAAAACATAAATATTCTTTTTATAGTATTTTATTTTGTCATGCTGGTCAAGGATTTAAAAATATTTTGATAAAACAATTCACCAAGTCTATTGTGTTGACACTTAAAAAAAATTGAGCCTACTTCTAAAATAAATGAATATCTCATTGAAATATATAATTTTATATTTAAGAAAACATGTTCCAAAAAAACTAAATTTTCCAAAAACATTTATTACTAATATAAAAAATTGAAATTCTCAACAAGTTATTCAATTCATCTTACATAAAAAAGGATTTTAATATATCCTCCTGGAACATCAATTTTAATGAATTCATAACAATAAAAAAATATATAATATCATTTCACCAAACTCATTAAATTCAACTATCACAAATCTATAACGTCGAGTAATTATTGGACCGTGTAAATTCTAGAGGAATTTAAAATTTTCATTTGGTGGACAAACCAAAATTTAAACTAATATTAGGAATGTAAATCTATGCATTTGGAATGTGTAAAAGTTTTGTTATAGGATGGTTTTTAGTGCTTGATAGGTGTCTTAGGTGTTCCATTTTTTTTGGGAGTGTAATTCTCTAAAAACTAACTTCTAGGAAAAATTGGAAAGGGGGCATGGTTTGTTACAAATCGTGAGGCCTTGTTTGTGAAACAATATAGTCCTAATGATGGTGGAAAATGGTTTGAAAAACTATGTACCCAAGTTTTTACTTATGTGAAAAATTTCTAAAATATATTTAATATGAAGGTTCATGGGATATTAATAGTTTTTCAATTGGTTCTCCTAGTCATGAGAGTGAAGGTTCCTCATGGAAAATATCCCCACATGGGTTGTGCATGGTTTGTCTAACCATGCGCATAACTGAGTGTGAAAAAATCCCTTTGGATAGTAGGTACGCATGTTTAGCCAAATTTTGCAGCCTAACCGTTTTCCTCATTAAAGGGATGAAATTATAGTTCTTTCTTACCTCTTTATTCTTTTTCCTCGCCCATTACTTTTCCTCTCTATATATAAAAGCTCTGCACACATGGAGTTTCCCCTTTGAAATATCCTTGGAATTGGTGTAACTCCTTCATTTAGTATCGGAATCAGGCTCTATTAGTCTCATTGGGTCTTTTTCAGTAATCTCTTTGTTCAACTTTCATCTTACTTTTTTCCCTCACCATATGGAAATCTTATTCCTATGAGCTAATTCACACTATTTTTAGGCTGTTTGTTTACTCTTCTGATTTCTCTCAAACTGGATCAAAAAAATTCCCGATATTGGATGAGTGGACCGTCCAAATCTTAAGGTAGGTGGGATATACCTTTTCAATTAATGTATCTTTATTTTATAGATTATTTCATATTTCTACATGCTAGGTCTTCTAGGCATTACTCTTTAAATTAATTAATCCTTAAATTTGATTTTCAACCATGATTAAACATTTTATTACCCTATATGTAAATTTGGAGGTTTTTAACGTCAACCTAAGCCACCCTTGAACTGGTTTCAGTTTATCAATCATGTTTACACAACCCCTTTTCTAAGTTAATCTTACCTTTTATAAAAGGGGTCCATATTTAATTAAATTAATTATTAAAGACTGATCACTTTAGTTATCATTGTATTATTTATAAATTAAAGGAGTGAAAATATGGATTAAATGGGATTTTTTTTGGAAATGGAGAATCCCTTTGAATATTCTTAATTAGGTAAACGTTTAGTGAAGAAACATAGACAATAACATGTCCCTCCTTATAAATTTATGTGAATTAATTAAAAAAATAAATATGGTAAATTTCATTGAAAAGGGGAATGGAAACTAACATGGAACCTTTATCCTATTTAATAATTCATTTAATGATATGTGTAAAGGAAATGTAAACTTACATGGAACCTTGAATCACTTTATAGATAACATTGTAAGTGGTTGTTACAGTATACCCTCGATAACCCATGTACATATTTATTATTGGATGTATTAGACTGTTACCATAGATCTGGATTGCTTGGACGACCTCGAACCCGATCATTGGGCTCTAACAAAGTCTTTACCGATTTTTCTTTGGATGATCTCCATGGAATTGAAGAGTATTTCTCCCTACATAGTCCCTCGCTCCTAACCCATGTAATTTTATATAACATTGAGTTTTTTATGGATGACCTCCATGGAATCCAAGAGGATCCTAGGTCTTCGGCCATAGATCCTATCTCTTGTTGGTATAATACATGGTTATTCGACATATATCATAGTTTGTTGATATTTGATATGTCAACATAGGGAGTAGATGATTCCTAACTCTTTTATATAGATATTCTTCATTTATGGACTTCTTGATCATAGCTTTTTCTTGTAGACTAGGTGTGCCCCTTTTTCATTTATAACCCTTATTACTATTATGCACACACATTTCTTTAGCGTATATATATATATATACACTAGATTTTTCATAGACAAAATTGGTGGTGGATTACTGAGTATATTTAACACCCTATTCAGGCTTTCAATTGGCACCTAAATGGGCCTCATGGTTGTAGGTTTGGGATTATGATTTATGTTATGCATTGTAACTCATGTACTTGGGATCTTAGGATCACAAGACTAAGTCGGTTCTCAAGATACTTGTGAGGACAGCCTTTAGTCCTTTTTTCTATTTTTATACTTGTATGCTTGCTTCCATGTATGTAAATTTTCCTATTTGTATTAGCATGACATCATTTTTACATTATAATGTTCATGTCTTTTTCCATTTATTATTATTTAGATGATTTATCTTCCACTACATTTCACTTATGATAATTTCTTTATTGTTTTATTTAATATGTACTATTTTAATACTCTATTCTAGAGGGTATAGTATCCCCATTGTACCTCAATTAGACCCTCATTGCTAGTTGGTAGCCTTTAGCATATGAAGAGGTGCACTTAAGGCCATGTGGAGGCCATTCCAGCTACTTTCTATTGAGTGAGTTGGGCAAGGACATTACAAATTGGTATTACAGGTTTTATTTCCATTTTCCTTATAATTTTGGGATGGTAGATAGGACACAAGAATGTTTCAGCACTTGGTAAATATCTCATGTCTGGGAGTGATCAACCCACTCATTGGGCAAAGACTATGTGGCCAGGGATGGGATTGATCTTCATTCTATTCATTATTATAGTTTATTATCATTCCACCTTGAGAGATTTATGTACCTTCTTCTACTTACTATTTTATGATATTGTTGTTATTTTACCCTTTGATTGGTATGGAATGGAATTATTGTTACATGCACCATCATAGACACACAGATAATTCACATGCCAGGCATATTCCATTCCATGTATCTAGAGACCATATCTTTCTACACATATTATTACATAATTTTATGTATAATTATCCATCAAATAAAAACCAAGGATTGGAAAGTCTAGTGTATTTGAAAGACTAGGTACAAAATTATAAAACATTAAACTAGAGCAAAATATATTTTTATCTATCCAAATAATGATATCTTAACTCATTTTTATATCCTATAACTGTATATGATAACATGGGATATACATAGGAAATAGTGTTGATCTAAAATCCAATAAGGGGGTAAACATGGAAACGAATCATTGAGCATGAGTCATAAGGCATAACATGTTAACATAGAAGGCATGGATCATGAATAAACATACGGATTCATAACATATACAAAGTTGAATCTTATGATCATTAAAATAATTTAATTTGGAAACAACATATATCATGACTTAAAAATGAGTCAAGGATAATTTCCAAGATGACATCACATGGTGGATAGAGTCCCATAATGGATTATGTTTACTCCATAATCCCATAAATGACATCTCATGAGACTATGCATTACCCAATGCATTAGAGTGCTATCTTTGTGCACCCATAATAACATGTACATTCATATGCGTTCCATATAAACAAATCAGAAAAGGAATAATCGTAAGGGTTAACCATGGAATGAAATGGGTTTCATAAACATGAAATAAGTAATAACAAAAGGGTGTATCATAACGGTATCCATTATAGAAGGGATTTAAATCATTCTTAGACATTCATAAAGGAAATATAAGAATAGATCCTGATTAATGATATCCAACTAAATTTAAAATAAACAGTGGTTAGGTATTTTTATAAATCTTCCACTTAAGCGTAGTTTTAAAGAAAAGAATAATGATCCTTTAAAGAGGATAAAGGCATAATTATTACCATAAAACCATATTTGAACTAATATTGTTTTTCTATTCATGATAACATGAGTGGAATTAAAAAATATGGTTGGATTAAAATATTTTTTGGATATTACTATAAAATGGGGGGTAAATAGATAAGTTCTCTATAATTAGGTTTTCTTGTCAAGAGGAATTGAGAAAGGAGCCTTTTTAGAACATGTATTTTTAATAAAGGAAGATGAATTGAGCTAGATATATTTGTGTGGGACATATATAAAGAAAATGAGAGAATTATATAATAATAATTCTGAGATAAATTTAGTTAAAGAGAGGTAAAGAGTTACCCAATGGAAATATGAAGGTTCAAAGAGATCCATTACCTTATTTCGGAATATTTTTGCACTTTAACATAATTCCCTCTTGGAAATCACCTCCATGAGGGAACCATTAAGGATATTGGAATTGGTCTTTTGGTGAAACCAAAAACACATAGATATAGGGAGAGTTTTGAGGATAGGGTTTGGAAGATATTTATAAATCTTTTAATCATTTAAGGTTTGAGGATAATGGGTGGTGATGGGTGGTATTTATACTTGAGGAGTGGTGGTTTTAAATGATTAAATAATGATTATTTAGTATTTAATGCTAAAGAAATTTGGGTGTAATTAATTTAAATGAATTTTGTTGATAATTAATTTTGTAAACGATATGTAAGGTTTTTAGGTACCTGAAACACACATTTAATGAATAATTGTTTAGTTATTTTAATATTTTACATTTTAACATTAACCTACTTCATTATTTTACTTATACTACAGAAACTCTTTTTTTTTACCATGGTAATTTTTTTTATGTCCAAAAAAAGAAAATAACCATATTAAATAATTTTGACTTTATAATTCTAAATATTAAATTCATTTTTATTAATTAAAATTATAAAAGTGAGAAAAACCAATTCTAAATATATTACACATATAACTCACAAAAAAGTTTTTCAAAAAAGTTAAAAGCTTGGTTTTTAAAAATTATAAGAATATCTTTATAAATATAACACATTGTGTAAAATATTTTTCATTAAATAATTTTTTATTAAGAATAAAGAATGAAAAAATAACTCTTTATAGTATGCTAATTATATTATAAGTGTTGTCATATTCCGTAAAAATAGTATTTTTACTTTTTAACCCAAAAGCTTTCTTTGTCTAAGAAAATTCCCAAAAAAATAGCCTAAGATAAAGTTAACATGTTGAGTACAAAAATGAATTTTATATTATTAATATAATTATTTAAATATGATAATTTATATTTTCAAATATTTATCATTATTTATTGAAATTTATAAATTTCATAGAAAAATAAACATTTTGACCATTATAAAATTACTGACAAATTTATTTAAATATATTACCAAGTACAAAAGTGTTTTAAAATATTATTTCATGAATGAAAATTCCACAAAAATCATATTTAAATAGCATATGTCTGTAGTCTCTGAAAATAATACAATTTGTCTTATTAAATAATTGCAATAATCATTTTAATGTTTCAATATAACAAATAACAATAATTCAAAATTGTTTTATTGACTAATGGTCATATTCATAATCCACAATATTAGTTGACAAACCTAAATGTTCATGATCATATTTCCCTATAAATACATCATCAATTTTACTATTCATCATTGCTATCAATTCAAAATAAGGTTCAATAATGTTTCCAAAATGAATATTGTACTACCAATACTCTATTTCATTTCTATATCATAGTTCATGGGTGGGATGATTCTAGAAGATTAAGGAGACCAAAACAGTTATATTTTAATTTATTTATTATCTTTTAGTCTTCCCATTGTAATATTTTTGGTTATTAATAGGAATTATTTTACACTAAATGTACCATTCCTAAATAATGTGTATTTTCCTCATAAGTGTTTTCCATACTCTTACAATTCCTCTTTGAATGTGTTCATTCAAACCTATGATTTAAAAAGTTCTTATGAAATGTAACAGTATTTCTATGTTCTTGTAATAAAACATTCATTATAGAATAATAGTTATATAAATAATATAAAGTAATTTTCAAGTTATTACAACGTATGTTCTATATATAGACTACCTGATTTATGTTGGATGTGACTCATGTGTTTTCACATAATACTTATTTATATACCAATTTTATGTGATTATTTGGATTCATTTTCTATATACCATGTTTTTATTATTTCTAGTTTGTATGCCTATGTTCTTTAATGCTATGTGATAGCATGTCTGGTTATAATTATTATCTATGATTGGTTATTAAAGTGTCTACATTAACCTAAATTGTTTTTTTCCTATATATCATGATGGTAGAACCCTAAATAACCAATCATGCCCTATTTTTTCCTTAGACCATATGTTGTATAGGTTGAACAATTTGTGGTTGTGATTAACTATGTGTCAATAAAAACTTATAAAGTGTTTGAGCCTTTATGAATTTTGTAATGGTGACCTATATAATCAAACCATTACATATAAACTGGTTATATTCTAAACCCAAAGGTAAAAACAAGGTTTTGTTTACATGAATTCCAATTTTATCTTATAAAATCTAGTGTCCTTATAAAATGGGAATAGTGATTCATCTAACTGAACCATTATACTTATATATGTATACTGAATTGTAATTCTCATAGAAAATGTTTTCCTATATAAAGTTAGATACCTCTATTATATGGTCCTGTTGACTCATATGACTAAATTCCAAAATGCACAACTGTACCCAAGTTTATTAGTTGGGGTACGGTGTTTTTGAAATAAAACCACTAAGGTTTTGTTAAATTTTTAATAAATTAGTTGTTATTGGATTTCCTTTAGATGGACCCATGTTATAATGGAGGGACCCTTATAGTTTTGATGTATCTTCTATACTTTAATTCTTGAACTAATGATGGTAAAATCATGCTATATATAGATGTTTATTTAAATTTAAACTATCCATTTATATGGGTAACATTTAAAAGTTTGGTGGAATCTTACTGAGTTGATCCATATCAATTAATAAAGTCATGTATCTTAATTTGACCTATACTTATATGAGGAGTTAGTAATTTAAAATTTTAATTAAAATCTAATGTATGTTTTAATATATAGCTTATAATGGACATTTTCTTTAACTAAGACCAATTGTGATAACTTTATGGCTAAATAAATGGTCAAAAGGAAATTATGAGGTAGTTTTTATAATGGTTCATAGTGGAAACTAGATAAAGTGATAAGTACACTTTTCCCTTATAAATGGCACTTTATATTTTATTTATTAACTATTTTAAATTTTTTAATTAATGATAATAGGTTAAATACCTTAAAATGAAAACTTTTAGAGCTTTTTATAGCGTATTCCATTTAATAAGAGTCCATTTTAAATGTTTCATTGAAATTTTCCTTAAATGGGGATGTGAGTGTTGTCATGGAACTCTAATGACTTATTATTTGGATGTGTTGGACCTAGAGGTTAGGTGTTAAGGCCTAGTGATATTTTCTGGAATGACCTTGTATTAGGGTCGATGCCTTGTGTGTGTAAGGGGCTAGACCAGTTATTATAGTTCCCTCTAATCTTAAAGCATTGTTGAGTGCTTATAAAGGGTTTGAGACATGGGGTGTTGTTTGTCCCAAGTTGGGCTCCCAGTGATGAAATTACATCATTGGTTTAATGGGTGTTAGTTTTATAATATGAGACTTATTAAGGAAATAGTCATCACATAATTCTCTAGTTCTTTCAGTTAAACATGCCTCAAGCATAGTCAGTGGCCTTTATTATTGGTTGATTTCTCTTCTTTATGGATAGATGAATCTAAATATCATAATCTTGTTATTGTCATGCGGTATGATGAGACTATAAAATATGTGGTTTCATTAGGCTATAAATTAAATGATATGGTTATTCATGTTTCCTTGTTATTAAATCATAGTAGTATGTGTGGATATATGTGGTTCTCATCCAATTAAAAATTGATGCTTTAAATCATGTAGAGTTGAGATAAAATGCCATTTAATAATTTAAAACTTTTGGTTTCACAATTTCCTAGTTGGATTAAAGAGTAAAAAAAGGCTACATTCATAGGTCATCTCTAGAGTAGAGTTCCCTGGGTACTGAGTGATCATTGTGAGTGGTATAGATTTGAGTTGATAATCTGGTGATGAGTTTCCTAGTGATTCTAGGTGACTTTTTAGAAAGGATTGGGTGAAATAATAATACCCGACAGTATTATTTTTCATCTTTTACACCTCATTTTTTTATTCTTGTTGATGTAACTTGGATGGATTTTCATGCATATATCTAAGAATGACCACGATTAATAATAATTATAAGTGGATATATTATCAATATTAGTGTGTTAGCTCTTGGTATAACTATGTTAGACACATCATGGAACCATGTTCAGTGATGATAGAGCATGTCAAATGGGATAACTTTCCATTTTTTGGTAATGTAACTCCTAGGAAACTCAAAAGTTGTGTAGACTTATATCGATCATGAGGAGCATGTCCTTTCATCTAGAGGGAACACCACTATAAAGGACCATTTAAAAATGGTTATAATAGATCATAAATCTAGTGAGTTTTTGATTTTTATCTTTCATTACTTGGATGTGATGATGATTTTCTATAACTCAGCTATGATTTTGGATTGATTATGAGAATTAGATTTAGGCACAGTGTATGCAAGCGATCTAGGACATATGATGGGTTGGTAGCATATCTATGATTTAATGGTACCGTGGAGTCTAAGTGGTTGGTTAAGTACCCAACCATTGATGAATGATGATGGTGAGATGTTCCTTGATAATTTTGGAACTTGTTGAGGCCTCTTTGAAGATGAGTTCCAAGGGAGTGCCTTCCTTGGTCATGCTAACATTCTAGGTAGTGTGTTCGGCTTGGCCGAAGTGATGAACAACTTTCTAGAGAATGATTTGGTTTTTGAATCAGGTGGTATGAGACTGTACACTTAAAACAAATAGAAATATCAGTCCATGCAGGTTGTTTTTGGTACCACTTCAATAATTAACTAGTGATTGGTTGGGTGATATCTAAGGATCAATTGTTTCAATTAGATGCTTATAGGCATTGCGACCCAGAGGATTGAGTAAATTGAAGGTAGTACACATGATGAGTTATATCATGTAAATGATTTGCGAATGATAACACATTTGACCAGTGATTGGACCTAGACATACATGGTCATGAGAAATGGTGTCAGTCTTGGGTTAAGGATATTGTATCCTAATTGATGTGATTATAGATCAGGTAGATAAATGCATTCATATTGGTAAAATCTTAGTGTTCTTACAATTTAGTGATTAGAATTACCAATATCATGGCAACATCTAGGGTACATTAAGATAACATCAATTATACACCCAACTACATAAAAAATTAAATGCCTCATTGGCTCCATAAATGGACTCTTTTGGAGTTTTTTCTTGGGAGGCATGGATAATATTAAAGGGATGGACTATCTTGAGTTATATTGGGATTCCTATATAGAAAGGCCTCAAATAGACTCATGTACACCATCTAATTCGTTGACTATATCAGCATGCAAGATACCACCATTGGGATTAGTCCATGTTCTTGATATGTCAAAATTTTGGCTATGTACATACATCTCAATTATAAAATCCCAAGTGTGGATGACCTTGGATGAGCTCCTTGGACTCTATGGGTTGATTCTAAGGTTACCTGATCTTTATATTATGAGAGGTTAATATAAATTGAGTGTGATGATCCAATGGTATTGGTTCATGTATACACATATGTTTGTGCCATGTAATAACAACGAAAATGAATGGTTTGGCTAGATATACCTTTGGAAGTCATATTACAGGCTTTATTAAATGAGATCCAAAATATATTTAGGTACCTCTGATAAAAGGCATCGAGATAAAGTTTCAGATACATTTTACATTTAATAATTGTATTTTAGGTAAGTCATTTAGTAGGGGCTTCACATTATTTTATTTCATTTAGAAAATTTTAATCAGTGATGAACTGCATGTGATACATAATCATTATGAGATGAGTGTAGTGAATGGTTAGAAGAGGATTTTCATAGAAAAGCTAGAGAATCCAGGATACATGTGTTCGATTGGGAATATAATGCTAGATTATTTGATAATCATGTGGGGATCATCATTATAACTCCAAAAGTCATGTTCATTAGGAAAATACAACATTGGAATGTACCATGACATAGAATGGGTCGTTGAAAGTTAGAAACTAAGGATGGAATATTCATGGACTAGATAGTGAAAGTGACAATGATGTAATAATGTGTTAGGTTTCATGGGATATATTAATAACCATCTAAATTTTTAGATTCACATATGATCATTGAATCATGTTTGAACAGCTTAAGTACCATATCAAACAAGTAAAGCTCGCATATGTGTTGGTTATGGGAAACACCATACAAATGTTTGATTAGGAGTTCACAACCCAAGTAGGTCTAGTGTTTTTCCCCCAATGCTTATTGTGGATGAGAATTTATAAGGTGGGGATATTGTAAATTCTTGTGGTTTTGGACCATTTAAATTCTAGGATAATTTAAAATTTTCATTTCGTGGATGGTCCAAATGTTAAACTAAGATTTAGAATGAAAATGCAAGCATTTGAACACATAAAATTGTTGTTTTTATATGGTTTTTAAGGCCTAAGAGGTGAATTATGTATTCCATATATTTTTTGGAGTGTCAAGCTCTAAAAAATGGTTTATGTGGGGAAAGGAAAGGGTTCATGGAATCTGAAAAACCATGAGGACCTCTATATAAAACTATGTTGTCCTGAAGGGGGTGGAACATTGTTTGACAAACCGTGCACATGAGGCAACATGGTTATATAAAAGTTCTTCAATAAATTTCAGAATAATCCTTATAGGATGCACATGGTTTGTAAAACCATGTGCCTATAAATTCAAGGGAAGGTACCTAATGGACAGTATCCTTTCATGAGCTTCCCATAGTTTGTCTAACCATACACCAAGTCATGCGAGGCCAATTCCCTTTGGGTAGTAGGTGCACACAGTTATCTAAATAGTATAATCTAACTATTCACCTCATTAAAGGGGTGAAATTCCAAATTTTCTCTTACCTAATTATTTTATTCCCCTCCCCCCTTTCCCTCTCCACTCTCATCATCTCCCCACGCATGGAGTTCCCCCTTTGGCCCCTCCTAGGATTTTGTGTAACTCCTTCATTAAACATCTGAATAATTCTCTTTTGTTCTTGTTGGATCTTTTTTGATAACCTCTCAATTCTACTTTCTTTATATGTAATTTTTCCTCACCATATGGAATGCTAATTTCATGCGATCTAGTTCACCCTAAATTAATGGTGTTTTTCTAATATTATGATTTCTCTCAAACTGGTTCAGATCAGAGCTCGATATTGGATGAGTGGATCATCCTAATCATGAGGTATGTCGTATATACCTTTTCTCTCAAAGTATCATCCTTTTATATCATGTTTTTTATTATGGAACACCAGACCTTCTAAGACTTTATCTTTAAATTAATAAACCATTAAATTTTATGTTCAACCATGATTAATTATGTAATTGTACCCATATATAAGGTTGTAGGTTTTCAAACTCAACTAGAGAAACCCATGATGTGGGATCATTTTTTTTATCACATTTACACCACCCCTGGGCTAAGTTAATCTCATATTTTATATAATGGATTTGTATTTATTTTAATTAATTTTTTAAAGGATGAGAACTTTAGTTAGCACCGTGTCATTTATAAATGGAATGTGTAATTATATGGAATAAATGGGGGTTATGTACTGAAATGGATAGTACCATGGCTTATGCTTAGTTGTGTAAATTTGTAGTGAAGCGACATGGACACTAACATGTCCCTCCTTCTTATCACTTTTATGAGAATTAATTAAATAATTGAATTGGGTAAATTCCATTGACAATGTGAAAGGACACTAACATGTCCCCTTGATCATTTTTAATAATTTTTTGAATGAGATAGATAAAGGGAATTGACACTAACATGTCCCCTTAAATCATTATATAGATCACATTGTAAATGGGTGTTCTAGTATGGATCCTGTAAGAACTTCGTTCTTCTTATTATGTATGGATCTCATTATTTTCATATTAAATGATTAGTTATAACCTAATTTGAATGACCATTGAGTTTTTGGAGGTTTCTGGGGTATCTGGGGTTTTCGGAGCATGGAACCCAGCTTTTGGGATGAATTGGGATTACTGAATGACTAATAGAAACAATGTAGAGTAGGTAGGATGGTTTCCTCTAACCGTTTAAGGATGGATAGTGGTATAGAGGAGATTTTATGGGTTTAAACCCCGTGATATTTGAGGTTAACTTCTATGTGGGTACATATGCATCTTTTTACAGTGGACTGAGACATGGTTTGCGCCCCTCTGGTCAAACTGTGCATGAAAATGATGCAAAATTCCCATATCTAATGTAGTTGGCACATGAATGCAACACAATTTAGCCAAATGTGTGGACAAACCATGCAACCTAGTATTTTTTGAGAAATTATGTAATTTACCTTAATTAATTTATTAAACATTTTTCTATATATCATTTCATATGTTGGACAGACTTGAGGCTTTTGACAGATTCCCTTTGATTCCCAATTTGGAATTAATAGATCTCCTCTACTAGATCTCAGAATCCAAATATATTGGAATCATTCAATCCATGTCGGTACGGTCACCATTTATTTTTTGAGGATCCTCAATCTTCTTGGTATCATCTTGGCTATTTAGGTGCAAGATAATATTCCCGGATGTAAGATCCCAACTCATTAGGAGTTATTTCAAGATTAATTTCTAGTACTATTTTGTTAAATTTTGAGTAATTTTTTATTCAATTATAATAAGGGGTGTGTTTGGGTGAAATTTAATAAAAATTGAAGAAAAGGGGGTTCTGCACAGTTGGTGCATGGTTAGAGAAAACCATGTTCCCAATAAAGAAAATTTTGCAACCCTAGAAATTAGGGAATCTCATGGTTGATTCATGTTCATGTAAACCATTACCCCTAAAAGAAGAAATCATGAACCCTAAAAATAAAATGCACACAATTGGTGCATAGATGGGGAAAATCTTGTGCCCCTATTTTGGAAACAGTACAAATGAATTAATTAAGCTTAAAAATTAATTATAAAATATCCCAAACCCCCTAATTAACAACAAATCAACCCCCATTAGTCCCTAGGACCTATTTAACGTTTTGGGAGCTATCAGGATTAATTTTAATCCCTCTCAACCTCTGTTCTTCATGAATCAAAGCATGTATCGAAGGATGTCTCTCTCTCGGTAAGTGATTTCTTATCGTGTTCCTCCCTCCTTCTTCCTTAGTCCTTTCCATTTTCCATCAATGATGTAATCCACTATATTGAATAAATCTATATTTTTTTATTATATATAGATCTATGATTATATATCTCGATCTATTCTTTCAAGATATTTATTTTCTTTAATATATATTTAGGTTTTTTAGATTAGGATTTAAATCTATGTCGTTGTGTCGCTCAACTTTCGTGGATTTCTGTTTGGTGATTATTCTTTGAAAAATTATGGTAGGTGGTCCAATATTTTATTTCCATAGTCATGATCATGATATTTCTATTCATTTTTTGGATATCTAGTGTTATTTAGCAATTCAAATTGGTAATTTAGATTATTTAATGCGGCCAATTGATTAATTGGTCTAATGTTAAATTGATGTTTAATTTGGGAGTTAATAATGGGATTATGGTATTTCCATTTTGATGATTAATTATGGAGTTAATCCTATGATTAAGGGGATTTCCATTTAGATAATTAATGGGTGAATTAATTATGATATTTAAGGAATTATTATTTAGATAATGGTCAATTGATGTATTGTATAATGTGTTGAAATAAATGACTTTCTAGGGAGTTGATTGTGAGACTAAGGGGTGAATATTTAGATAGTTAATTGGGGAATTAATTATGAGGTTTAGGAAATTCCCATTTTTTATAATTAATTGGAGGATTAATTATGAGATTTAAGGATATGTGATTTAGGTAGTTAATCAGGGAATTAATTACAAGTTATTGAGATAATTGGTTTGAGATAATTAATTGATGAATTAATTATGAAATATCAAGATATGTGATTTGAGATAATCAATTGTAGATTAATTATGATATATTTGTTTCATGAGATGATAAAATTAATGTTAGATTAATTTCTAAATATGAAAAATTATGAGTATGATTAATTAATTGATGAATTAATTAATAGTTGTTGAGATATGTGTAATATTGTGATGTTGATTATTATGTGTTATTAAATGGTAAGTGGTAGCATGGTCATTTAGACAAGTATTATTAATGGTAACATGATTTTTCAATTTTGTATAATTAAATATTAAATGGTAACATGGTCATTTAGCTGAGTATTATAGTTGGTAACCTGATCATTCAATTATGCGTTATTAAATGGTGAATGGTTAGATGAAAATTCAGAAAAGTATTTTGGAATGTTAACATGGACATTCAATTGTGATATCCCTTGGGGATAAAATGGATTCTATCATGGGTTGAAGCAGGTAGTGAATTTTGGGTGTTCTTGGTAACTCGAGGGTTTATGTGATTAAATAGAGAATATTTTAAAACATGATAAACTATTTATTGGTTAATTATATTTATTTATTATAAAATTTAATACACTATTATTGACTGGAATTGTTTTATACAATGTTGTTGGTTACCTACTGAGTCATAATCACACCATACTCGGGCTTCCTAGTCGGTACCCGAATATACATTATTATTGTAGGATAGTTTAAGGTCAAAGGCCTTGAGTTAGATGGCTGATTTGGGGATGGATCTTGGATGAGGGAACCAGACGTGGTTCGGGACCGACTTGGGAGTCTTTGGAGTTTTATTTTTAGTTTTCATTTTAGACACTTGACACATACATTATCATGGCATGTTTCCTTTTCAGTTGAATACAATATTTCCTTCTTTGATTATAATGAGTTATTATTATTTCTTCTAGTTATAAATACATCATTTGTTGCTTATTTATTTATGATGGTGTGTTAATCTGATAAAATTTTATATAATCTCCCCATTATTGATATACCAGACCCTCACTATTATTCGGAGGCCTCTACTTCATGGGGAGGCGCACTTGGTGTCATATGACTGACTTGCTTAGGGCTGCGTTGCGTGGAACTCGAGTTAGGACATTACAAAGTAGTATTAGAGCCCGATTTTCATTTTTTTTCTTTTGTCTTACTATTTTGGAAGGGTATATAGAATACTAGGAAGAGTTAGTCCATGGTAATAAGATCTTTCATGGGAGTTCCAAACCCATGGAAGGGGTAAAACCCAAGTACTCATGGTGGGATTGTAGTTATTGATGTTCATTGTTATAGTTGAATGTTATTTCACCCTGAGTAATGCAATTGTTTTGTAATATGGATATTATTTTTTATATTTTTTGATAATTTACTCATTCCTCTAAATTTAATGATATTTGAGTCTACATGCATCATTCTAGGCACTCAGGATTATTTTGTGACAAGCATTATTTTAGTCCCGCATGGGAAAATGGGTTTTGGGTAAGTTGTTGAACATAATATTTTTTCCTTACAGGTGAAATTGAATTGAAAATGGTGCCTAATATGAATTTGGAGGTGTTATAATGACACAATAATGTGATTAATTGGGTTTCCAAAAGAGAAACTTGAATAATGAGAATTCCCTTAGATAACCAAGACATAGGTGTAATATGGTTATGGGTAGTGTTAACTATTCGGTTTTGACTATGTTTTCGGGTTTTAGGAAATGACTTGTTGTGTATTTATGTGTTTTCATACTTAAATAAATGTGTTAATTTTATGAATCATTATCCTAAGGTGTGTGTTTTGGATTGGAGAGTTATTCCTCCATGATGAATATTATTGAAAAGATGATAGGAGGAGATGGATGGGGAAGATCGTTCAACAGTGGAACCTAAGGAACTAGTAGTGTCAGGTGATAAAGTAGGGGATACGTTATAAGATAAATTTTATCACATTATGAAAATTATGGAAAGAAACCCAGGGTGGGTTGAGAAGAGAATGTCGGACCAGACGAGGGAGTTTCAGATACAGCACCCTATGAATTTTACTGGAGAGGGTGGACCTGAGGAAGTTGAGTTTGGGTTTGAGTATATCCATATGATACTTGAAAATGTGGATAATCCTACTAAGAAGAGTTTCAATTTTTCCACTTATAATCTATTAGGATCAACGAAAAACCGGTGGGACATTCTTGCATGGATTAGACAGGGTGATGGCATGTTATGGAAGAAACTTTTGGAGAATTTCTTGCATTACTTCTATCCAAAGACACTGAGATAGGAAAAAAGAAGTAGAGTTCATGTTACTGACTTAGGGGAGCATGTCTGTGATAGACTATGATGGAATATTTATAGATCTAGAGTGATTTTCTATAGCATTATAAGGAGATGATATATCTATGGGGAGACACTTTTAAAATGGGCTTAAGTGTGAGATTAAGTATTAAGTCAAAATATTTTGATTAAATAAGTTTTTTGAGGTGGTGGATCAGGCCCTCATGGTTGAGGGAAACCTAAAGGAGGATTCTAGTGTAGGACATGTGGTTTCATTTTGATTATTAGGGGGTATAACGTTAGAGGGAAGAAAGTTTTTCTATGAGAACTTTATCCAGAGAAGTGGAAAACAAAGTGGACAAGGGGGAAAGTGAGTTTCAAAGGACCTTTATCTAGTTGTTTTCCACCAGTGCAGTAGTACAGGCCACTATCGTCGACACTATCCCTGACCACCAGTGGAGTGAAGGTGTTATGGAAAGATGGGGCATCTACAGAAATTCTATTGGGCATGGGGATAAACAGTTAGAGATGGTGGAGCTAAAAAGAACCAAGGTATAGGGAGGAGATCTTTTGTACCTTATCAGTTAATCAGGTGGTAAGGGAAGTGGATGTGGTGCTTCTGTGAAAGAGTTCCCATATCAGTAGAGTGGTCCAACTCAAGGGAGTTAGACTGCATCACATGAAATAGGGGTAAGACAACTATATACAGTACATCCTACACTTGTGGATATCAAGGTTGGACCGTCGATAGTGAGAGGTACTATTATTGTAGATTTTATATTATCTAGTTCCTTATTTGATATTTTTGAATCTCATTCCTTCATATCTGCAAAAAAATTTAAAGTTTTGATCCAATTGGTGTATTTTTTGAGCAAGAAAATTATAATAAATACATTATTGAGAGTACAGTATTGATACAACTACTTATGAAGATGATGTTATCGCGAGATCGGGTAGTATCATTTTCTTTGAGATCTATATATTCGTGATATATCAGGCTTTCTCCAAATTATGGGTATGGACTGGAAATTCACATACGAATCCCACATTGATTTTTATCAAAGGGGGTGACTTTTATATCTCCTAAGGGTGAAAATTACATTCACTGGGGAGAGTGGGATATCCAGTTTGAAAGATCAGGTCCAATTACTCAGTAACTATGAGAGATCATAGCCCAGGTTTCTAGTATTTTTCAAGATGATTTCAGTGTAAATAATGATATCTTTCCACCCATAGTGAAATAGTTTCAAGATGATTTTTCTTAAGACTTATAAAGGCTTCCACTTGAGAGATATCTGGAATTCACTATTGAACTCATGTCGGGGGGATGAACCAATTTCTATTCCACCATACAGAATGGAACCTAAAGAGCATGAAGACCTCAAGAATAAGATAGAGTGGTTGGAGGAAAAGGGATTTATCTATCTTAGTATGTTTCCTTGGGGTTATCTTATGTTGTTTCCAAAGAAGACTAACAGGACTCTAGGTTTTTGTTTTGATTACCAGAAGATGAATCTAATGACTATGAAGAACCAGTATCCCCTTCTGCGTATCAATAACCTATTTTACTAGTTAATAGAATATTTATTGTTCTCATAGATCAAATTGAGGTTGAGCTATCATCAGGTGAGAGTTTTAAATTATGATACACCAAGGATAACCTTTAGATGTTTTTATGGCCAATATGAATTCATCATAATGTCATTTTGGTTTACTAATGTTCTAGCAGCATTTATGGCCTTGATGAATAGAATATTTTGGCCATACCTATATCATTTTATTATAGTGTTTTTTATGAAATCTCGGTGTACTCTGAGACTCATGATGATCATGGTCAATATCTTGACATCATCATGAGTACACAGACAGAGCATTGGATATACGAAAGGCTATCTAAGGAAAAATTTTGGATTGAACATATAATCTTTTTAGGACACATCATCTCAAAGGAAGGTTTGTCAGAAGACCCATAAAAGGTACAGGAAGAGGATTCTTGTGAGCGTCCCCAAAAAATTTTCAATATCCATAGCTTTCTAGGGTTAGCAGTATATTGTTAGATATTCGTCTAGAACATTTCTGATTTTTCATCACCACATTAAGGCCTGGCCAAGAAGGATGTAAAGTTACATTTGATTTAATCATGTGAGTAGGCCTTACAGGAGTTGAATAAGCGCTTGACATCAGCACTGATCAAGATCATACCTATACTAGTTGAGAGTATATGCTCTACTGTGATGCTTTTGTGATTGGACTTAGAGTAGTGTGGATGCAGTGAGATCAATTTGTGGAATATGGGTCTCATAAATTGAGTCCATGTGAACAGAACTACCCTATGCACGACCTCAAGTTATAATTAGTGATTTATTCTTTGAAGTGTTGGTGAAATTGTCTATTGGTGAGGATTTTATAGTGTTTTTTGATCACATGAGCTTAGGGTATATCTTATCATAGTGGAAGTGGGTAGAGTATATGTAGTTATTTGATTTTGATCTAGAATATATTCCCAATAAAGGATATAGTGTTCCTAACTCTTTGAGAAATAAGAAACGGGCACAAGATGTTTAGGATTATAGGGTTGTGTAGAAGATGGTGACCTTTCTGGATGAGATACATATTGTGGTTCAAGAGAATTAATAGCAAATGACTCTTGTATCAGTTTTAGTTCAGTCTACGCTTTTGATAAGGATACAAGATAGGTAGTATAAGGATCCAAAATTCATAACCTTGAGGAAAATCCTTGAAGGTGGGGAGACACATTATGATTGAAGAATATACGAGGAAGGTTTCATCTACATCAAAAGTTATATTGTTGTTCCTACGAGCATGTGAGAAGAGTGGATGCGGGAATTTCACACCTTGAAGTGGGAAGTACATTTAGGGGTGACCAAAATGTACCATGACCTATGATGATAGTTTTGGGGTATAGGCATGAAAAAGGAGATTCTAGGGTTCTTGACATGATGCTACACCTTTCAGTAGGTGAAGTTTGAGAATCAATGACCTAGAGGTTTGTTGCGGTCATTTATCATTCCAGAATAGAAGTGAGACGAAGTGACAGTGAATTTTGTGGTTGGTATCCCAATGAAACATAGTAATAATTATTATTTCAAGGTTATTATGGATTGAATGACGAAATTAACACATTTTTTACCTATATGATAGACTTTATTAGTGGAGATTCTGGGAGTTTTTATGTTTAGGAGATAGTCCATCTATATGGGGTACCATGGACAGTTGTTTCAGACCACGATTCACATCTCACTTCTCGCTTTTGGAAGGTTTTACAGAAGGAGCTCAATACATAGGTATTATTGAGTATGGATTTCCACCCATAGAATGATGGGAAGTCAGAGCGTTCTATACATGTGCTAGAGGATATAATTTGGGCATGTGTTCTTGATTTTCGAGGGTATTGGGAGAATCACTTGGATTTAGTGAATTTAGCCTATAAAAATAGTTATCAGAAAACTATACATATGGAACCATATGAGGATATTAATGGTAGTCCATGAAGATCACCACTATTCTAGATGGAAGTAGGTGAGTTAGGGTTGTTGGGACTGATTCTCATATAGGTGACGTCAGAACAAGCGTAGCTCATTCAAAAATATATGGATACGAATTAGAGTAGGAATAAGTTGTTTTATGATAGATGGAGATTACACATAGAGTTTACAGAGGGTGTTATGTTTTCCATCGAGTGTTTCCTAGGTTGGGTCATCGTAGGATATGGAGGCAGAGATAGTTGGTGCCCAGGTTTGTAGTAAGGTTTGAGCTTGTGGATAGAGTCGGCCTGTTGGAATACTGATTGGATATTCCATAGTAATACAATTCTATGCATGATTTTTTAATTGTATCATATCTCTATAAATATCAACCTGAAACATTTCATGAGATTAATGTGGATCATGTTGATCTTCCAATAGATGCATCCTTTGAAGAGAAATAGATATGTGTATCAGATCATATTGAGAAAGTATTCCAGGGAAAGACAGTGATGATATTTCATGTACTATGGAAAAATGGGACATATAGGATGAGACTTGGGAAAGATAAGCATATATACAAGATCAGTGGTCTGATATTTTTTACTCAGAATCTTAGAGAATCTTGGATGTAATGATCATAGAGGAGTTGTTATATGGTGTGGAGATTGTAAGATCCTGAATTTTTTTAGAGTTATCTTGAGCTTAATTCCATGTACTCTTTTTGTCAAATTTTGAGTACATTTTGATTGGGTTATAACATGGGGTGTTTTTGGGTGAAAATTTATAAAAATGCTAGAAAATGGGGTTGTTCATGATTGGCACACAATTAGAGAACATTTTATGCCCAATCCACAAAACCATGCATCCCTAGGCAGTGGGGTTGATGAAAATCTTGGTAAAACATGCATCCTAAAAGTAGAAACCATGTACCTCAAAAATAGAAGGTTCATGGTTGGTGCATGATTATGGAAAACCATGCTCCCATGTGAAGGAAACCATGAATGGGAATTAATTAAGACCAAAAAATAATTCTAAATTTTTTATAACCCCCTAATTTACCCCAAATCTATACCATTCATCCCTAGGTCCTATTTCTTGTTTTGGGAGCTCTCTGGATGAATTTCATGCCCTCCTGGCCTCCATTCTATTCACATCGAAGCCCGGATGAAGGGTTTCCTCTATCCCGATAAATGATTTCTTCTCTTGTTCTTCCTCTATCCTTTCCATTTTATTTTAGTGATGTAATCCACTATATTGGATATATATATATATTGTGAGATCTAGATCTATGATTCTAGACCTAGATATAGTCTTGTAAGATCATTATTTTCTTTAATCTTGATTTAGTGTTTTTGTGATTAGGATTTAAATCTACATTGTTGTGCCACTCAACTTTCAGGGATTTTCATTAGGTGATTATTCTTTGAAAAATTGAGGTAGGTGGTCTGATATTCTATTCCCATAGTCATGACCTTGATATGTGTAAAAAAAATAGATTTCTAGAGTTAATTAGAAATTTCAATTGATATATTTCATTATTTGATACAGCCAATTGATTAATTTTTTTATTATTGAAATTGGTGATTAATTAGGGATTTAATCATGGGATTAATGGTGGACAATTTTGGTGATTAATTAGGGAGTTAATCATGGGGGTAAGGGTCTATCCAATTAGATAATTAATATGTGAATTAATTATGATATTTAAGGAATTGTGATTTAGATAATGGCCAAATGTTTTATTGGATAAATTGTTTAAATACTTGACTAGTTGGGAAGTTTATTATGAGACTAAGGGGGTTCCTATTTAGAAAGTTCATTGGGGAATTAATTATGAGGTTTTTGGGTTGACCATTTCTGATAATTAATTGGAGTATTAATTATTGGATTTAAGGATATGAAATTTAGATAGTTAATCGATGGATTAATTAAGAGATATTGAGATAATTGGTTTGTGATAATTAATTGATGAATTAATTATGAAATATCAATATATATTATCTGAGATAATTAATGGTAGATTAATTATGAGATATTTATGTCATGATATGAGAAAATTATTGGTATATTAATTATGAAATATTGAAATTGTGAGTATGATTAATTAATTGATTAATTAATTAATGATGGTTGAGATATGTGTAATATTATGATGTTTCTTATTTTCTGTTATTAAATTGTAAATGGTAACATAGTAATTTATCCAAGTATTATTAATGGATATGTTCTCATTCAATTATCTGTTATTAAATGGTAAATGGTAACTTCGTCATTTAGCCAAGTATTATAGATGGTAACATGCTCATTCAATTATGTGTTATTAAATGGTGACTGGTAACATGGGAATTCAGAAATATATTTATGAATGGAAACATGAGATTTAAATTTTGAAATCCCTTTGGGATATAATGGATTATGTAATGGGCTGAAAAGGTAGTGAGGTTCGGGTGTTCTCAAAAAACTGAGGGTTTAAGTGACTAAAAAGATAATATTTTATAATGTCATAAACTGTTTATTTATGAATTATATTTACTTATTATATAATTTCATACACTAATATTGGATGGAATTTTTTTAGACCCCGTTGGAAATGAAATACTAAGTCATACTCACACCCTACTTGTGTTTCCTGGTCGGTACTTGAATAGACTTTTTTTGAAGGACAGGTTAAGGGAAAAGGCCCTGAGTTAGATGGCTGATTTAAGGACAGCGTTTGGATGAGGGAAACAAACATGGTTTAGGTCCTACATGGGATTCTTTAGTGTATTTATTTTTATTTCTTATTTTAGAAATGTGACACCTACATTAGTGTGGCCAGTTTCATTTTCAAAAGAATGCTATATTTCCTTCTTTGATAATTATGAGTTATTGGCCATGTTTCTAGTTATACATACTTCTTCCATTCCTTATTTTTTCAGGTGTATTACTCTGATAAAATTGGGAATAGTCTCCTCTTGATCGAATTACCAGAACCTCACATCTAGTCAGAAGCCTCCAGCATACGGGGAGGTGTTTGAGTTCTTGTGACCTACCGGTTCAGGGCATTGTTGAGTGGCACCTAGGTCGGGATGTTACACCTAATTTCAGCATTTTTTTATCATTCATTATTTTTTTCTGCCGATCAGAGTCGAATCAAGATAGGATACTAGATGAGCACTCTACTATGGACCTTTGTAGGTGCTCTCATTATTTTACCTCAAAATATAAGTGTTTATATGTATGATTTTGTGACACGTTCCCATTTTTTCTAGAGACACCTTGGAAAGGGAATTTAATCCTTGAATAAAAAGGATATGTATGACCTATGTAATCAATGAGACCCATTGATAATGGTTAATGGTTATGAACTATGAATTGGAACCACCCGAAGTGTGTGTTTCTTAATTACTTGAACTACCATGGGTGGCTTTTGAATTTGGATACCTTCTAGGTGTGTTGTTTACCCCTTTCAAATGGTTGTTTAATAATGAATTGTAAATTGTAATTGATATTAATTAAGGGAAGGTAATGGAAAGACCATGACACTAGGGTTTTTCCATGTAATTTATTATTTAATAATGAGTTTCTCTTTATATTGAATTTCCCATTTGATTTAATTAGAAGAGGTTAATCCTTCTAAGCTTATCATATTCCTTAAGTCACCTTATGTGGTGAGGATTAAATGAAATGTTCTTGGTTAGGAACTTGATATGGTTAAATGATATTGTTTGAATGATTTTGAATACGCCTTGGGTGACACATGGGTTCAAATATGAATTACATGAATATAATCAATTGGATATTTATTTTCTTACACCTGAGTGACACTAGGACTCCCAAGAGGACAGCTAAGGATAGACTCAAAGGGGTGAATCTATTTTACACCCCATGTGATACATATACTCTTTAAGGATTTCAAAGGATGAACTTAGAGTAAATTTGATTATATATTCCATGAGTGGAACTTGGGTTCCCTTAGTTGTCCACCAAGGAAAAACTCAAGGGAGATGGTGTTATACCACACCTAGAGAGATACTAGGATTCTAATGAGGAATTACATGGATGGGATTGTAAGGTTATAGGTTCATGATATGCCTGGAGAGATACCTGCATTACAAATAAATAATTATATGGAAGGTTTTAAGTTCATAATTGAATAATTAATGAAATTTTTTTTCTGACATGAATTTGAATCTGGAGTAAAATATTGGGCTCAATTAGTGACTTAAACTTAGAGACCTTCAGATTAGGAATCTCCTGATCACATGTCCTTACGGGAGATGTTGGAATAAGCTCCAGGTATCAAGGCTCATTTATTAAATGAAAATAATTAAAGAAATGAACTTGATTATAAATTCATACAGGACTGACTGTTTATTCAGAGACATTTTTTCAAAGGCTAAAATAGGTAGTAGAGGACGAGTGTAAATGGGAACCTAGACCATTTTGGGTTTTTTAATTTTATTACTTCCTTAAGTATTCCATTACTCCATGCACACTATTATTATTATATATTCATTGACTAGATGGAATGAATCATTTGGGTGGTTTCCTACTAGGATTGTATCTCACACCCTGTTTGGTCTGCCACTATATACACAGACAGAATTTATGGATACTGGAATGGATAAGGGAAATTCCCTACTATAGGTTTCTGATTACTTTTTAGGATTAGGGTAGTACATAACCAGGCTGAGGCTCATGATGCTATCTGGGATAGTTTTTGGTCTTTTGGGATTTTGTTATATGTATTTTACACCTTTCATGTATACATATTTTGGCTATTTTTGTAGAGAAACAACATGTACCATCATCATTTTTATATGAGATTACTTCCGGAATTATTTATATATTCATGTCATATTCATTTATCATCTGTCTTATTGATTTATTACTTCTGCTATATATTTCTTATTATATATCCAATGTGATACACTCTACTAACAAGGAAATCGTCTCCCCACATACATGCCCATGGCCCTCATTTCTAATTAACATCCTATGAAATTTGGGGAGATGCACTTGAGTCCATGTGACCAACCAGGCTTAGGTAACCTTTCAGTGGAATCTGAGTTAGGGACATTACAAAGTGGTATCATAACATCTTTTCTAGTTTGACTTACTATTTTGAGATAATAGAAAGGGGTATTGAGGAATTATAATTTGGTAATGAGTTTTTCCTAGGAGTAGTTGACCCACGTATAGTAAAAATCCAAATTTCCATGAATGAAATTCGTGTTTTCTAGATTTTGACTATTACAGTTGATTTGATTCCACCATTGGCTGATGTACTTGAATTATAATGTAATCATTGATATGATTTTGGGTTATATTTTCCTATAACCCAATGATATGAGTGTATTCTATCTCATGAATCACTTTAGGCACTTGTTATAAACCACATTCCATGAATTATGTCATTCCATATGGGACGCATTTCTTGATTTCATGTTGTTTTGATATGTGTTGTTTAAGAAAAAAGAAAAAAAAGATATGGGATATGACTAATATATCTATTGTGTGATACATATTTTTGTAGGGAATTTGGAAATAGGGTTTTTACTTAGAGTTCTTATTGTAACCTAATAAGTGTTTTCTTGATAGGCTAAAATAGAAACCCTAAGAATCCAATTGTGGCACATTGAGTGATGAAACATGAGCCACATGGGTTGGAACATGTTATGGTGTGGATTATGAGAACACAATATTTCAGTTCATAAGGTGTATAGGCCCTTAGGAATTGGAATTTGGTGAACCATTTGGTCAAGCCATTTAAAATTATATATAAAATAAATGTTAAATGAATATGAGAATCATATGGAAACTGAAATTTTTAATATCAGAGAACTTGACCCAGACCCGACCTTAGTAATGTGCAGTAGGAAGTATCTATTGATTTTATATGATATTTATATTGTCTATACTAGAATCTAGGAGTAGGAATAGGGGTGTGTTATTTTTAGGAAGGCTTGTACCTATCCTATTTTAATATCAATACTTTTTAAAAAATATTGATATCGTTCTCAATGTGAGGCATGCACTTGGAATTTGTAGAGGTATGACACTATGATGTCCTCCATTCACACGCTATGAGGGTGGTAGTGATCTTGCTCCAAATGTGGTGGGCCATGGGCTACCATTAGATCCTCCAATAGTTTTATATGAGGCATAGATTATTGTACCAGACATGGGATTCTGTGGCATAGTTATATGAAGGCTTTATGAAATTCATGTAGAGTATTCAGAGAGCACTACGACATGCCCATACTATGGAAGAGTTGATGCATGAGTTCCTGCATCTATATATGCCCACATTTTTGGGGGATGGTGGACCACATGTTTTTAATTCTTTTTTAGAGTCCATTATATATATCTTTTAGAATCTTGATATTCTTCATGATATGAGAGTAAAAACCTATACTTATATGGTTAATAATAGAGACAATAAATGGTGGGATGTCATTACTCATACGGATCATCATTAGGAGATGTATTGGAGGTATTTTCATATGACCTTATACGATTACATCTATCCCAAGATGTGGATGGTTAATAGAGTCCAAGATTTCATGCAATTGGAGAGGGGATCGTTATCGGTTATGGATTATTCGGCCCATTTTACAAAATATCCCGCAATTCATAGGTATTTTGATGGGTGATGAGTTATCTAATGCTATGAGATTCTAGTATGGTCTCAGTTATGACATCAGATCAGGGTTGAATGTATTTCATCTCATTAACATTTTTTGAATATTTAATCAGGAATTTATCACATAGTGTAACCTGAGAGAGTCTAGGGGTGTGAACCATGGTGGTTTGGAATATAGATCTAGAGTAACATCAACCTGTGGTAAGAAGCATCATCTTGAGCTTCCATGTGGTGAAATTAGTAGTCATACCACATATTCAGGTATCCAGGTGAGGTGATACCAGTTTGACAGACTGAGAAATATGAGACCAAAGTGCATGAAATACCCAATCGAGTGCCTATCATGTGGAAAGATGGACCATCTACAAAAATTTTGTAGAAATTTTCCTCCTCCCACCAGTGGGAGAGGGTCTGCACTAACTCCACATGTAGGATTCAGGTTATCAACTTTTCATCAGGGAGAGAGCTAGAGTATAGTTTTTCAATCAGTTCATGGTGGTGGTCATGGTTATGGTAGTCAGACCCAAGATGTGAAGTTACACTAGCGCAGATCTGCTCAGGGTAGCCGAGTTGTATCACAGGGCCTTAGATCATGCTGTATATATGTTGTGAAACTGACACCTAAGGAGCATAATCTGAGACCTACAACAGTGAGAGGTACAATTCTAATGGCCTATAATTTAGAATCATTACTTTTTTAAGAAATATCATATCATAGATTTATATTTTTCCCATTGTGTAGATTCTTGGGCTCAGAATTCATTTTTATGATGGATTTATTATCCTTGATACTATATTAGGGACTCAAACGAAGGATCCACATTAGTGCAGTGAGTTTCCCATTGATTACGGTGGGTATCACATTATATGGGGCCTCTTTTTCCTTGAGATAAAAGGTTTTGAAATCATTATCAGGATAGACTAGTTTTTTCCCTTTCATTATTTCATTTACATATATCTCTGAAGGGTGAACTTTACATAACTAGAGGGTGTAGAGTTTATTCACAAGGGTAAATGGGATGTCTAGGTGATCCGAGATGGACCCAAGCATCATGGGTTGGGTGGGATGACATCCCAGATTTAAATTTCATATCTGGATGATCAGCGAACACATCAGGCATATTTTCCCCTAGTGGTTGATCGTTTCAAGTATGTTTTTCCGAATGACTTTTCAGGACTACCTCTAATGAGGTAGGTAGAGTTCTCTACAGAGTTTGGGCTAGGAGTTTCACTGGTACTAATTCTTCCATATAAAATGGCCACTACTAAGATGCAGGAGATCAAGATGTAGCTATAGGATTTAGAGGCAAATAGGTTTATCTGACCTAGTGGGGTTCATCAGTCCTTTTTGAGAAAAAGGAGTATGGAACACTCAGTATATGTGTGGGTTATCATAAATTGAACAAACTAAAGGTTAAGAGACAATATCCTCTATCACAGATAGAGGATCTCTTTTATTAGGTCTGTGGAGCTTCAGTATACTCGAAAATTGATTTTATATCACGTTATCATCAGGTGCATGTTAAACCATAAAAAATACCTCATACAACTTTTCATAGTATTTATGGTCTATATGAGTGTTTGGTTATTTCATTTGGTCTCAAAAACACTCCAGCAGTTTTCATGGAACTGATGAATTGAGTTTTCCATAATTATCTGGATTTGTTTTGTCATGGTATTCACAGATGATATCATGGTGTATTCTCACAATCGATACATCCATTCCAAGAATCTTGAGATCAGATTTAATACATTAAGATAGAATCATTTATATTCTAATCTCCCAAAGTGCCACTTCTGAATGGATCAGATTCAATTCCAAGTTCACATTATCTCAGATATAGGAGTTTTTGTTGACCCATAGAATGTCAAAGCTATAGTTCATGGGAGAATCCCAAGAACATCTTTGAGATAGAAAGTTTACTGAGGCTATCCAGATATTACAGTAATTTCATAAAAGACTTCTAATGCCTAATAGCACCACTCACGGGCTTGACTAATATGGGTGTGAAGTTTTAATGTTCATATTCGTGTGATTTAGACATTCAGAATCTAGAAGGGTGGTAAGATTTAGCATCAATGATGATTTTTTCATATTCAGGTAGGAGTTACGCTATTACTACGATGCATCAGGTATTGATCTTGGAGATATTCTTTTACAGGGGATAGAGTCATAGCATACATGTCTCATCAGTTGAGTCCAAAAGAGAGGAATTACACAACACATGATCTCGGGTTAGCTGAATTTGTTCTTGCTTTGTATTATTGGAGACAATACTTACTTGGTGAGTGTATTGTGGTGTACAAACAACACAAAATCATCAAGTACATATTTACATAGCATGACCTAAATATAAGTTAGTGAAGGTGGGTTGAATTACAATATACTTTTGACTTAGAGCTTGCTGGAATGTCTGAAAAGAAAAATATAGTGGCCAATACACTAAGCAGGAGGACATAGATATAGGTTGTTCAAAAGGTTATTAGCTAGTTTTAGGTTATATATTTGTCCTCTGAGATGCACTTCGAGGTGTTGGAAAGTTAGGGGAATACTTTTCCTTCATACTTAGTTGTTACCTATACCCTTATAGATAGAGTAAGGATTAGGAGGCTCTAGATTCTAAGGGAATAGTCATATAGAAGATTGTGGCAGGTGAGGACCCTACTTCTTGTTGTACAGTAGGTGAGGATGATATTTTTCATATTTATGGTTTGTAAGGGTTTCATCAGACATGTGTGAGGATCTAATTCAATATTTCCATTCTTTATCTAGGGAAGTGCACATCACTGTCACCAAGATATATTGGGATTTACATCCCCAATACTGGTTTCTGGGTATGAAAAAAGAATTAACAAGTTTTTATGAGGTGTTCCACCTGTCAGTAGGTGAAGATGGAACACTAGTGACCAGTTGTACTTTTATAGCAGTTACCCATTCCTGAGTGGAAGTGGGGTGATGTGGTGATGGTTTTAGTGAAAAGGTTACTAAGGTCACCATGATGAAAAGATGTTGTTTGGGTTGTTTTTGATAGGATCACAAATGTTTCCCTTTCCCTACCTTTGAAAAAGACATTTCCAATACATGGTCATGGGAGGATTTATATTCCTGAGATAGTAAAAATTCACAGAGTCCCTCATACTATCATTTCAAATATGGATTACTGGTTTAATTCATTGTTCTAGAAAGGATTATATAGGTCATTAGGTACACCTTTTCTTCTAAGAATAGCATACCAACCTCAGAATGATGGCCATTCAGAGTGCATGATACAGGTTCTTGAGGACATGATGTTATCATGCTTCTAGATTTTGGGGGATCCTTGCAGAGGTAAATACCCTTAGATGAATTCAACAACAAAAATAACTTTCAGGATACTATACAGATGGATACTTATGAGTATTTATATGGTAGTTCATGTCAATCACCCATGTGTTGGTTAGAGGAAGGAGAGGTAGCTATACATGGAAATCATCTCATCCAGGAGACTACGGAGCAGGTTTAGTTGATTTTAAAATGGATGGATACTATACAGTCTCAATATAAATCTTACACTGATCACTAAAGATGGCATCTAGAGTTAGAGGTTGGGGATTACATCTTTTTAAATCTCTCATCAAGGTTGGGACATATTAGGATCATGAAAAGGGTAATATTTTACCATGATATGTTAGTTCATTCGAGATTCAAGAGAGATTCGGGCTGGTAGCCTATCTATTTTAGTTACCTTGGATGTATTGAGCCATGCATGAAGTCTTCTAGGTATCTCAGATGCACTATTACTATTTAGAAACATATTAATATTTCTAGCACAAGCGGGTTGAGTTATAAGTATATGAATCCTTTGAGTAGAATCTTATTTGTATTGTGGATCGTAGCATAGAAGTTCTCTGAGGCTGATTAGTTCCTCCAGTATAGATTCTATGAAAACATGGTCATGTACAGGATGAGACTTGGGAGTGAGAGGTCGATGTATGAGCATTGTGGCTAGAGTTATTCTCAAAAAATCTAGACCACCCTTGAGAGGGAAATTTGGAGACAAATTACTTTAAAGGGGGAGTTTGTAAGAACCTTATTCTTATTATGAGGTATAGATTTCATTATTTCTAGTTTAAATTCTTAATTATAGACTAACATGAATGATCATTGAGGTTTTGTAGGTATCGGGGTTTTCAAGGCCTATTCAGAGCCTAAAACCCAAAATTTTGGAATAATAAGTCTAACTGCATGGTTAGTAGAAACCATGAGGGGTAGGAAGTGTGGTTACTTCTAACCATACAATGAAGGATAGTGGGATGGAGGTGCTCGTATGGTTAAGAAAACTATGTGATTCAACGTGCATTCCCATGTGGGTATGTCTATAGTTTTTATAGTGGGTTGATACACTATTTTCTCATAGTTAGTAAAATTTTGCATGCAAAGCATGTAAAGTTCCCCTTTCTACATTAGTGGGAACATGGTTGGCGTAGGGTTTGGCCAACCATATGGCCAAACCATGCAGCCCAATATTTAGGAGAAATTATGAATTCTCCCTTAATTAATATATTAAACATATTTATATTTCTCATTTCATCTATTGGATATCCTTGAGGCTATTAAGAGCTTCCATTTGATGACTAAACTGTGAATCGATAGATCTCCTCCATTTGAGCTCAGAATCAAGATTCGTAAGAATCATTAGATCTATCTTTGTATGATATCCATTCCTTTTGGATCATTCCTAATTTTTATTGAATCAATTTTCTTCTTTAAGTGAATGTTAATATGACATAATTTTAGGTTCTTTTTTCATTCTCCATTTTTTCTCCCAATCTCAGTTGAATCAGGAGTTGATACTAGATTAGCATTCCACTACGGACCTACGGTAGGTGGTCTCATGATTTTCCCTCAAAGTGTAAGTATTTATATATAGTATTTTGTGTCGTGTTCCACTTTTTTTGAGTGAATCCCTTGAAATTGAATTTAATCCTAGTATTAAATGTAAAATCATGACCTATGTAATTAATTATACCCATTGATAATGTTTAAAGGTTATGAACATTGAACTGGAACCACCACATGGGTGTGCTACTTTAATAATTGGGCCACCATGGGTGGATTTTGAATTTTGATACCTTCTAGGTGTGTTTTTTACCCCTTTAGAAGGTATTTTTAGTAATTAATTATATATTGTAATTGATATTTATTAATATAAGGGAAGGGAATGACCATGACCCTAGTATTTTTCCATGTAATTCATTATTTAATCATGATTTTCTTTTTATATTGAAATGACCAAGTGAGTTCCTTAGAAGAGGCTAATCCTTCTAAGATTAGCCTATGCCTTGAGTCACCTTATGAGGTAAGGGTTTAAAGAAATGTTCCTGGTGTCCGCCTTAACATAGTTAAATGATATTTTTTTAATGATTAGGAATATGCCTTAGGTGAAAAATGGGTTCATATATGAACTCCATGGATGGAATCATTTGTCTATTTCTTTGCTTATAGAAGACTGGTACTTGGACTCCCTAGATTACTTCCAAGGATGGAATGATAAGGATGAATCTATTATGCACTGAGTGGTACCTTGACTCCTTATGGGTTTCCAAGGATAGACTCATAGGCCAGTTGATTATATATACCGAGAGTGAGACTTGGGAACCCTTAGTGGACCACCAAAGACAGACTCGTGGGAGACTATGTTATACCACACCTAGAGTGATAATAAGATTCCAATGAGGAATTATTAAGATAATATTTCAAGGTTCTTGGTTTATGATATGCCTTGAGAGATACTAGGATTACAAATATGTAATGACAATGATCGACTCAGTTTTTTAATTGAATAATTAGTGAAATGGTTTATGTGATGTGTCTTCCAAGACAAAGCACAATCCTAGACCCAATCAGTGACTTACAACTAGATATGTCCTGATTAGGCATCTCTTAATCACATACCCTTATGGGGGACATTGGGCTATGTTCCAGGTTTCGAGACTCATTTTTAAATGAAACTGATTAATTAAATGAACATGATTATAAATTGATTCAGAACTGAATATTTATTCACAGACATTCCAGATTAGGCCAAATAAAGTACTAGAGGAAGGGTGTTCATTGGAACCCAAAACATTATGGGTTGTTTACTTTAGTTACTTCGATAAATATTCTATTAATGCATGTACACTATTACTATTATATATTCACTGACTAGATGACATGTTAACTTTGGAAGGTTTCTTACTAGTATTGTATCTCACACCCTATTCAAGGTTCCATTTGGATCCCTAAAAATTTTTTTGGATATAGGTATTGATAAGGGAATGCACACTACTATAGTTTTCTAATTACTGCTTAGGATCAACAGAGTAAAGGACCAAGATAAGGATTGTGATGATAATTGGGATAGTTTTTGGTATTTTTTAGGATTTTGTTACATGTATTGTGTACCTTCCTTGTATACATGTGTTCTTTATTTTTGTAGATACATTACATGCACCATCATCACCTGTAATTGAGATTACTTATAGGATTATTTATATATTTGTGTATTATTCATTTATCATATATCTAATTGATTTATTATTTTCTAAACTTATATTTTATTGTTTATATGATGTGTTAAAATATAGTAATGAGGGAATAGTATCCCCACATACACACCCTTGGCCCTCACTATTAATCAACCACTTTTAGGGTTTATGGAGATATGTTTTAGGCCATGTGGCCAAATGGGCTCAAGGCACCTTTCAGTTACATCTGAGTTCAGGAAGATATAGAACTGATGACCCACATACATATTAATTATTATATTCCTTGGTTTTTTACCTTAGATTCATCTTTCTTGGACCACCTCGGACATAGTACTTGGGATCAAGCAATGTATTGTCCATGTTTCCTATAAATGAGCTCTATGGACTCAAAGTGGATACCTGCGTCAATGAGACCTAGATCCTAGCCCATGTAGGTCTAAATTACACCATGTTTTCTATGGATGAGATCTATGGACTCAAAGAGGATGCATTCATCATTTTCCCTAGATCCCAACCCTATTAGTTCAAATATATAATTATTTGTGTATGTTTTAGTTTCTTGATATTTGGTACACTGGTATAAGACATTGTTGATTCCTAACTCTATTATATAGTTATTCTTCATTTATATACTGCTTGATCACAACTTGTACAGGTATACTAGTTTCATCCCTATGTTACTTACAACCCTTATTACTGTTATACTGACACACTACATTTTGTTATATGCATAGATGAGATTTTTTTATAGACACCATTGGTTTTGGCCTTCTGAGTTAATCTCACACACTGATAAGGTCACCAAATGGTACCTGAATAGAACTCATGGTTATAGGGTCAATATTTTGGATTATGGTGTGTGTTTTCCATTATATACGTTGGATCTTAGTATAATGGGGACTAAGTTGGTGATCAGATTGCTCATGGAGATAACCCTTGGGTATTTTGTTCTTTTTCATTATTCTTGTATAATTTTTTCCCTGTATTTATATTTTCCTTTTAGTATTGGAATTACATGATCTAAACATGACACTATTCATGTCTTTGGCCTTTTATAATTAAAGAGATGATTTATCATCTGTTGATTTTCATTTATACTGCTTCCTCTATTGTTATATTTAATATTTATTGATACGCTACTCTGGTCCAAAGGGTATAGTCTCCCCATTATACCTCTATTAGACCCTATTTTCTTGTTAGAATCCTCTAGATTACTGTGAGTCATGCTTGAGGCCATGTGGAGACCAGCCCGACTATTATATATAGAGTGAGTCGGGATGAGATGTTACAACTCTACCATAATCATTATATAAAATTTTTTACATTTTAGGTTATAATTATCAATTCAAATACCCTTTTACATTTAGAATACGCATTCAGAATTATAAAACTAAAACATTATCTTAGATAAAATAATTTTACTACACATGTTGTATTGCTATGATTCATGCTTATTAGGATTGAACTAAACATTCATTAAACGTTTCATTTCTCATCATCATGTTCATATATACTACAATAATGGTAACATGTTTTTACTTATAGATTCAGGTACAACATGATCAGTACATAACATAATTTCACATTATAAATACAACATACTAAACATGATACAATCTCAAGATACACATGCGATAAATTTAAAATATCTTTAACTATAGATTTTCTTCCCATAACAAACTACATATGGTTTAACATGGAAGGCATGGTTATTTCACTTCTAAAAAATGTGTTTTATCGGTCTTTAAAACAAAAATTTCAATCATTTAAATAGTTTGGAGTCTCAAAAGGTTACAAAAAATCATACTTATGATTTTCCAAGAATTTCAAATCAATAATCAAAATCCAACCTTGTGATAAATTCCAAACACATGATCATGATAAATTTTAAATAAAAAGTAATTAATTTCATATCAACTCATATGGAAACTATAATACACTTAATAATGGTTCAAAAATAATTCATTTTAGCATTATTTTATAAAATATACTAAAGGAAACAAGTTGTATAATGATTTTAATATTTTAGTTGTAATTCACACAAAAATACACAAAGCTTACTTATCTAATAATTTACAAAATTGGGATATTGAGATTGAATGTTATGAATTTTGACATTGTAAAAAAATTAAATTCATCAAGAATCATTTTATATTAGGAAATTGAATAAAATTATTAAGTCCTAAAAAGGTTTAAAAACATTCTAATTAACTATATTTTTAATCCCTTACTTCAGGTTATATGACTAATTCTTAAAAAAATTATGGTTTATTAGAAACCATATCATGAGAACAATCAAAGAGACGTGTATAAAACTTCAATATTTATTTAATTAATTCATTTACTTCCCAAAAACACCTCATTAAATCACAATAACAATCAATCATAATACATGTACCTCTCATAGGTCTCTACCATCAAATAAGTTTCATCTCAATTGATCATTTAGAAGGCTCAATGTCCTTGAATCGGATCATGGGGGGCCTAAAATCCCATTTCTTACCTTGTCTTATATGGCCTATATAAACTCCATGATCAAATAAAATTGTTTACCAACTAACACATGTAATCATAAATGTGACTAACTCTAAAATCTATCCTATATCTCAATCAAAACCTCTTATAAAAAATTTTCATGAACCCCTCCCTAAAAAGGTTCCCCTCCTGATCTAGTAATAAAGGAAGATAGATAATGACCCTAGAGTCACTCCTCTATTAGGCCCTAGGTTGGATACTAGCTCTAAGGTTATAAAAATCTCACATATATGAGGTATTACCCTATATATAAAATAGGATCAACATATAGGATAAACCAAACACAAAACAACTCCATAACATAAGAAACTGGAAAAATACGTAATATCTCATCAAGCATGTAATGTCATAAAAATACAATGAAATCCTCAAAGTAAAACAACAAATAAAATCTTCTGAAATAACTCAACAATAGCTCCAACATCTAGGAAAATAATATCCAACTGAATCCTCAATGACTGCCAATATACTTATAAAATATTTTTTATATATAGTGTGGGAATAACATGTATACTTAGTAAGATCTTCCCCAATGACTATTATTCAAATGTGAGAAAATCATACTAATTCCCCAATGGACAAATAATAGAATCAACCATCACCTATCATGTGAACTATCTATTGGCCTCACCAAATCTCTCTCACCAAATAACACATCCAATTATAGAAACATAATATGAATCATATCAATAAAAGGATACACTGCTCTACTTTCCCACTAATTTTCAACTCTCACACCCCAATACCATACATCTTGGAACTCCCATATCTTCCATATAATCCAACTTGATGAAACATGGGATATCACATCATGCCTCACCCAAAGACACATATTCCATCACATCGCATCCTTCATGAATACACCTAGTCCACCACATGACACTTGGTCCATCACATCACATCTAAACCACTCCCATAACCAAGATAGTATGGTATAGTGAACATAAAGAAAATAAAATTCATTCCCTCCCCCTACAATAAAATACCCCAACTATAAGACACATAATAAGACTTATAATTCATCATCTCTGGTGCACTATATCGGCAATCCATCACAACTCATTCTTAATAACAATTGGTGCACTATATTCACATGCTATTACGTCTTAGCTGTAAGAACCCTTCCTGAAAGAGAGTGCGGGGTAAATCAGGTTGCATCTATATATCCTCGCCATATGTGCATTATGAAAAACACCCACCCCCCCAAAAAAAATTTGATGTTAGAACATAGTTCTCAAAATGGTTGGGATTCATATCAAAATCACAATAAGAAAACAATATATAATAGTAACCCATATAATCCCAACATATGGGTTTTCTACAAGAATACCATCCCTCATAAAACAACACTACAAATACCTCACACCCTCCATCACTTTAATAGCCACTTCTAAAAGTATAACACCATATAATAAAGTCACAGGTCATAATCCACATTCCACCTTCATTATCAATGTTATTAAAATTTCCAGATTTTCCATTTCCAATTTTTTTTTATAATTCGGACCATTCATTTCATATTAAACAATAACTGCTTTAACCACACTTACCATCTTAATTAAAATTTATAATATTTCAAGAATTATTAATTTTTAACTAAAACCTATTTACCCATCCAATACATTTCATAAAACTCATTCATTTAACTTTATATTCATGTAATTAAAACACCACCTTACGTTACCTAAAAGCATCAGTACTTCTGATGGTGATGTCAAAGTGAAAATTTATAACTCAAACAAACACTAAATAATTTTTAACTATATTTTAGTGGTGGATGAGGTTGATCTATGGGTAATGGTAATTAATTTCATGGAATGTTTTAGGGAAACTTGAATAAAACAAAAAAAGATTAATTTTATGTGGTTTTGGGAGGTATATAATGAGTGTACCAATATTTTGTAAGTTTAGGTTCGCACACTTTGTGGGGGGAAAAGTTATGTGATTTTTAATCTAAATGGTTTGAGAACTAAACTTTAGTGATCCTCCTCTCAGAGTTATCATCCTTTTTTTGAACTTCCTTTTCCTCTCTTAGTTCTTAGGTTAGTTTATAGATAGGTTTATGGAACCATTTTTTAATAAAGTGACCCCAAATTCATGCATTAGTCACTCTGTGTGTATGGGTATGTAGTTGATGCAATTAAAATGAAAAACCTTCTCTTTTAGAAATTTTAATGCATGAGAGATAAGGTTAATAATTAAAGTGATATTAAATAATGCTATCAACACATTTAAATTTCAATAAACTATAATTCCATATACTACTTTCACTCCCCTTTTCCTTACATATATTGGCCCAATATAATTACCCCAACATGTTAGTCATGAGGGGATAGGAAATTGAAAATAACTTATTGTAGCATCATTATCACTCCAGATTAATAACAGTAGTTCCATTCACTAGTATTTGGTTTTATAGTGACTAACCACATAAATATTAGTTTAATATATTATATTAAAGAGGGAATTATATCTTATATTTTAAAAAATTGAATACTTATTTCCCCTCTAATTCTTCTCAGCACTTTACCTAATCAATTGTATAATCTCCATGAGGGTTTTCCATTCATTATCAAAGGTTGTTTGGGTATTCTTTATTTATTTGTGTTATCAAAACACCCTAGGATTAGATGAATCCCTTTCATGAACGTTTCCTATTTTCTTCCTGTAAAATTCATCCATAGTAAATAATAGTTCGTAAATATCAGATATTTGAAATTGAAGTAATATTAAACACTAAAAAAATTGGTCATTTTTCTACAGCACTTCCCTTTCAGTTTCAATGCATGGACTAAATCATAGCAGACTATTCAAGGCCATGAATCCCATTTATACATCAAACTATCAACTACCTATATCAAAACCTCCACAACATAGCTTCCTCTCCATTGTGTATCCATCAAATGTCCATTTTCCTTAAGGAGTCAGAAATTCAATTCTGAATAACCCCATAGGGAAGATCGAACATTATGAAGAATCCAATTATTCTTTATCATCAAGCCAAATGTAGCTATGACAAAATAGTTTTAACATGGTTCATCCATCCTCTTTCTTAAAAACACTTCCACTCCTAATGTCAACTCTTACATGATATATTCCTAAGCCAAAACCATGTAATTTCCCAATAAGGGTTGGGTATCACTGTGTGGTGGAGGGGTGAATCAGTGACATCTTTTTATTTTATGTTTCATTTTCTCTAAAACAACCTCAACCTCCTATTATAGTGTTATCACTTTTATTGAAAACAAAAAAATCACACATCTATATAAACTCAATAATTTACAAGGTTCACAAGTCAGTGAGAGTATATACAACCTTGGAATGGTTTGGAAACAATCTAATACAAAAAAATCCACTAGAACATAATCTTTTTTGTGGATACAAAAACTATGATATACCATTACACTACTGAATAACTATATTCAATACCATAGTTTATTTTCTTCATGTATCATGAAATGATGTAACATAATTTTGTGTAAAAATATAAGAAATATATTATTGTGTTTCCTTGTCAATGTTCACAAATATGATCTCCAAAATAATTATTCACTTTCCAATATATTAGTAGGTAGTAAATTCATCTAGACTTCGTAATTATACTCAGTTGGATACCTAGTCTAATTACTTAGTCTGATTGTTTATTCCAATAATATAACTTTTTCTGAATACCACTGAAAAAATTCTGAACTTATTCTATATGAATCCAGAAATCCCAGTCTGATTTCTCAGTCCAATCCCAAAACTCTAATTGTGATCTCATCTCTTCTTCTGTATGGATAACATAATTAGGAAATATCTACCCAGAAATTCCTTCTCTCTAGAAACCTTCAATGATCCTCCTTCTCTCTTGAAAAGTATATCTATGTTAAAATGTATAAAGTAATTCCAGTATTTATAGGTGACCCAAAAAAAGTTTAGGAAGGATTCTAAAAAGATTTCCCTCTCAACTCTATTTCCCCAAACATCAATTCTCCTTGAATTTCAAATACATATTTGACATATTCAGTTCTTCTCACCTCTTCTCATTTCTTCTTGAACCTTCTCAAATATTCCCACAAATTTATCTCTCTTTAGAATATATAAACAATATTCTATTTTATTCCTATTTTAATTCTGATTTCTTCATTACAATGGAGACATAATTTCACTCTAATATTCTTGAAAATATTGTAAATTAAAATAGAACTGAAGAAATATCTTTAAGATAAAAAATCATAAGAAAACAACTCATTATAATGCTCTATATCTACTAATAAGACTTTGAAACATTTCTTCCATGAACATCATCGCGACATATAAATATTCCATTACTTTCTCAGTATCACTTTGACATCATCTTCAAACTAATTTGACTTATATTTTCTCTAAAATCTTCAAAATTTGTGCTCTTTGTGACAACACTTTTATTACTCTTTTAAGTTGTTCTTCTTTTACTCTTTTTATTAAACTGATGACCCTACATTTGATGGTGTCCAATATCCAATGAGGTATATTGGTTTTAGTCTATGCCTGATGGATTGGTCTATACTTTACTCTGATAACCAATATAGACTCTACTCTGAGGACTCTTTACCCAAATTTTTAGGATATTAGAGTTTTTATTTCTCTTGACCAACTTGAAAAACAACTAACAATTAATCTTTTTGGAAAATGGTTGACTACATTGTTGATTGATCTCTGATTTAGTTTTTCATTGGTTTGAACAAATTCAACATTCTTCATTGGTCCCAAAAAACTTTTCATATTTATTCATTCATTCCAAAAACCCATAATAAAAACAATTCTTCCTCTGATGATCAGTGGCACACCGCATTCGATGGACTAGATCTTCTAGATTCGACTTCCACAAATCCTTTCCTTTTCTGATTATGATACACATTAGCTTCTATATTAAAATATTTGTTTCTTGTGGCTTATAGGTCTGACTATAAAACCAATATCTTGATTTTCTCATGTTTTGATCAACCTTCCTAGCCTTTAAAAGAATCTATTTCTAGGGATATCGAACTGATGATCTAAGACTGTAAAGATTCAGCTTCACAAATTCTTTTCTTCTACAAACTTTTTCATGTATCATGGCTTCCTCATGAATTTAAATACTTTTAATATAGGAATAGAATCATCTAACATACATATATAAGTATTCTAACTTCCTATACTTCCATCATATTCTTTATTTCAAAACCTCAATATGATTGGAAGAACCAGTTCTTCCCATTTCATTCATAAGGATTGCATAAAAAAATTATACAAATTATGGATTTTTTAATTAAAAAAATAGTTTAACATCATCATATTGACATCACATCCATAAAGACTCGAATTCATCTTCTCATTATGATCGGCCCTTCATTCCAGACCCAATGAGAGTTTGATGGAACTTTTCTTCCATAAACCTTCTTATTAATCTGATGGGATTTCTTAAGAAAATTGATTCCAATAATTCAAATATAATGGTAAGTCCAATTATAAAAACATTACAAAGAGAATTGATTTCATTCTTCTTTAAAAAAACACATTCAATAAAAACATCTTTCAGCCTCCAAAAACATCTTCAAATCAACATGGTCCCAAGGATTTCCCCATTTGGATTTTTTTCTCAACCAAGATTCATAAATCATGAAACTTTTATCCACAATCAATGGATTAATTATTAACAATTATAATCCTATAAGATCTAAATCATTATAGGAAACAATAATCATTGATATCAAAACCAGGATGTCCAAAATTAGTGACTCATGAAATATCTTTATCTTTTATTCACATATTTATTCACTTCTTAAACTTTCCAAAAAATATAAGTTTCCTAAAAAAACTCTGACAAATAATTTAAATAGTTTACACATATACATTTTGAGATCATAGCTTACCCACAGGTCCCCTACAAACATGTTTCCTTAAATGGTTTAGCACATATAAATGGATAGATTTGTGAAAAAATTATCCCCCTTAAAAACACTATCCAAAGACTAGATAAGATAGGGGACAAAAAAACATACCTCCACCTTTATGAAAAGTAGGTTGGATGCACTTGTTTAACCTCAATTTGTGAAATGGTCACTTCGGTAAAGGTTTTTTGAAAATTTTATCAACATATTCTGATTTAGGAACATACTTCAACTTGAATTCATTATTCTCAACATTGCCTTTGATGAAATTATATTTTATATTAATATGTCTTGAATTAGAATGTTGTACCATATTTCATGTAAGGTTAATTTCACTTTGATTATCACAACCCAAGAGAAAGGGTAACTTCACATCAATAAGTAAATCTTCTAATTGATCCTTCATCCAAATAAGTTGGTTAGTAGCATGAGTGGAATAAATATACTCAGATTCATTCATGCTAAGAGTTATTGAATTTTTTTCTTTGTATGCCAACTAACACAACTTTTCCCCAGAATGAAAACTACAACAGATTTTGATCTTCTATAATCAAAATTTTCTCCCCAATATGTATCTTAATACCCAAAAAAGTCAAGAATTTTTATTTTATCATACCTGATTCCAAAAAAAATTATTCATTTTATATATTTGAGAATTATTTTCCCATCTAATATATGTGATTATTTTTTAGAACTCTTAAATCTTTCACATAAGGTAATAACATGAACAATGGTGGGTCTTGAGGGAGTCAAATATAAAAAACCTCAAATAATATTTAGAAAATCTTTATAATCAACTTTATTTCCTTGTCCATATTTTGTCAACTTGGTTCCCACTGAAATTGGTGTCAAAAATAGTTTTGAATTTTCCATTCTGAACATCTTAAGAAGTTCCTTAGCATACTTTTCTTGATAAATAAAAATTTGTTTCTTATTTTTTAAAATTGGTAACTCAAGAAGGTATTTAATTTCACCCAGCATGGACATATGAAATAACTTTTTCATCACTTCATCAAATCTTTCACAAATTATTTTATAATTTTTAGAAAATATAACTCCATCAACATAAAAATTTATGATGAAAGAAAAATACTGACTTTATTTAATCTACATATTACTATCAAATATTCCTTTCTTAAAACTCATATTTTTCAAGAAAGTATCCAATTTGGAATAGTGTTCCCTTGGATATTATTTTATCCTATACAAAGCTTTCTTCAGCTTACACCCATGAATTTCATCCTTCCCAAAAATAGAGGAACATCGTTGTTCCATGTAAACTTCCTTATCTTGATCACCATTTAAAAATGATGATATCAGATCAATCAAAAAAAATTGTAGCTTTTGTGTACAATAGTATCAAGAAAGATTCGGATTGATTCGAACCTTGAAATGAGAGAAAATGTATCATCAAAATCCATTCCTTTAATCTCTGAGTAACCTTTTCACACTAATATTTCTTTGTTTCTTACTACATCACCAACTTCATTCAAATTTTTCTAGAAAACCCACTTCATACTAATAAAAAAATTTATTCTCTTTTGGTATGATTTCCCAATTATCAATACTTTCTATGTGATCTAACTTTGCTATAAAATTACATGTATTCCACCTTTTTTATTTCTAATTCATAAACTCCCAAAAACTCGTAAATTTTTCAAACATGTAGTTTTATCATAAAACATTTCATATAGAGTCATATCTGAACTTTCACTATAGAAATATCAATTCTGAATATACCCAACAGTGATCATGGATGGTCTCAAAAGGTAATGAGAGATACCATGTTCAAATAACATAGTTCTTCCCATTCCAACCAGACTTCATTTTCTTCTTTTAGAAACACCATTTTGTTGACTAGTGTAAGGCATGATAAACTCATTACCAATTAAATTCTTTTCAAGTTAAATTTCAAATTCTGAAGTTTTTTATTCACCACCATTTTTTGTTCTCGACTTCTTCCCTGAATAGTCACATTCCTTATCTTTTTTCCTCCTAAGACTTGTTAAATTTTTTATAGAATTTAACTTTTGTTTCATATAAATAACTCAAGTAATGTGAGTAAAGTTATCAATGAATGTAATGAAGTACTTCTCTCCTTGAGTATATTGTTTTCTCATTGTACCACATATATCGAAATAATGAAATTCAAGATATTGTTTTGAAATAATCTCAACATTATTATGCAAAGAGTTTGTAATATTTCCATTCTGAAAAATAGTATAGAACCAATATATTTTCCTTGAAATATCAGGAATACCATGGACATTTTCTTTCTTTGATAACTTTCTCATGTTTCTTTGACACATTTGTCATATCCTTTTATGTCACAACTGAATTTCTCCCACCATGACTAACTAACAATAGTTTTAAACCTCACCAACTTGGAATAAGTTTCCTTTTGTACATTGGACTCGTGTAAACAACTTTTCATATTCCTCTATTTTTAAAAAAACCCATATTTTCAAAACATAACATCTTTTCCTTCATCAAAAACTTATGAAACACTTAGCAGGTTTTGTTTCATCTCATCAACAAACAAAACTTTCTTGGATTTTAACTTTTCCTCCCCAATGATGGTTGATCCATCACCTTTGATTCTGAGTGATTCATTATTTCCCAAAGTTACTATTACATCCTTAAATTATTTCTCATTCTTCGATAATTTTAAATATCCTATAATATGATAAGGAAACTCACTATCAAAAATACATGTTCATTCTCCTTTTTTAGCTTTGAGATAGGTTTCAACAACAAGAGCCTTTTCTTCCCTTTATATTACTTACCATCTGGATTCTGATAATTGTTAAAAAAACTTGTTTTGTGCCAGTAACCATAAAAAAATACATCATTTTTTAAGATTTCTAGGTTTTTCACATCCCACAAAAATATTTTCCAGGGGTTTGAATCCATTTTCATCATTTACTCTAACTTTATCAAGTTTCTTAAAAACATTGTTTTCAAATTTATTCCTTTGATAACATTAACTTCCCCCAAAAAATTCCTTCTATAATTTTTGGAATGGTAGAAATATTGTTGGTTAAACCAACTCATATTTTTCATATGTCTAAATCCAGTACAATACCCACAATATCCATAGAAATAATATTTACCACTAAAACTTCCACACTACCTGGAGTATTGAAAATGTTTCTTAGCAACCTTATTATCTTCGTTCATAGAACTTTTTTGACCACCAACCATTATATTTTCAACTAGAATCTTATTTTTCATCAGTATTTTTTTCAATATTATTATAAGAAAAAGTAATATAAACCTTTTTAGACACATAATTTTTAGAAACTTATTATTTCTTCACTCTTTGATTTTTTCCATATAAATTACCTTCCTAGCATTATTCTTCTCAGAAACAATTTCAAATTTATTCTCAACATTGGAAGGTGAAATTTTATTATTATCTGGTTTATCCTTTATTAATATTTCACCATCATCAATGATAGAATTGTTGAAACTTGCAAGTCTCAATTCATCTTTAGAAACTTTTTGTTGAATATGTTCTGTCTCTTCTTCTTTTTCCCTTCGAATTTACTTACAGATGTTCCTTTAGAATTTTTTATTTCTCTATAGATTTATTCAAATCATCAATCTCTTACAAAATCATAAATTTGTCATCCTAAAAAATCTTGATTGTTTGTTAAAGAGTTTTTATTTTTACACTTCACAATTTATTTTTCAATCCTCCTAATATTTCTTAGTTATTTATTAAATTACTATTTAAAATGAGATTCTAATAATGTTTATTCTTCTTCAGAACTGCTGCTTTCAAATTATTCATTGTTAATAGTAGATATAAATGTATACTCTCCATCCTTACTGATAGACATTTCTAATTCATCCTCACTATATTCTTATTCATCGTCTTTAGATAATAATCTTATTCTATTTTATTTAAAGAAATTTTTATCTTCCCCTTTGGAATAAGTTTTAGTCATATCACCTTGTTTGTTCCACGATCTTCCCTTCCTTCTATCATCTTCATCACTATCCCCTTATTTATTTATTTCAGAACAATTGACCACAAATTTACAAATGGATACACATTAAAAACATTTTAAGGGAAGTTTCCCTTTATATTTACATGTACCTCTTATAAATTTTCTATAAACGGGATAAAAATTCATCAATATTTTTTCATACCTCATTTTTTAGAATTTGAATCACCAATTTCGTCTTTTTCAAGAATATTCTTATGTTTTTCTTTCTTAGAAGCCTTGGAATAAATTTTCTCTCAATTTTTTCACTTTCATAACTTTCTCCCATCTAATTTGATAAATAATGAGAGTACTATGAAAATAATCCAGATATAATGTTTTTGGATCTCTATCATTGAACGAGGAAACTTTAGCATCAAACTTATCATGAATAATTCTCAAGTGCTTCTCAACAACTATATAATCTTTTAACTTTTCCCCAGGACCTCTTATAGTGATAATAATTTCATTCACCCAAGTAAATAAGTCATTAATAGATCCATACTCATCCATCATGATATCTTCATACTTCAGCCTTGATATTTGAAACTTTTCTTTCTTCAATTTTTATTTCCTTCATAAATGTTATTCAGCTTATCCCACATACCATTGGCAGTGGTAACCCATTTTACTCTTAGAAAATCACTTTCAGTAAGTGATGGTAGTAAATCATTCTTATCTCTTCTATAGTTCTCAAAATTTATCATGTGAATATATTTGAGAGGAACTTTTTCATCAATAGGAGGAAATACATCTCTTGTAGCTTCAAGAACGTCATTCCCAAGAGGCTTATAATAGGTAAGCATTCTATCTTTCCATATATGATATTTACTTTCATAAAATATAGGAATCCACTTAATTTTCGTATAATTAAGATTCTATATGACAACTTACTCTTCAAAACTTCATCAAAGAGTAAATTAAGGTAAACATTTCCACTAATACCACTTGTAATTTCACTATCAAGATCAAGCATCACTGAGAGGGGGTGAATCAGTGATATGTTTTTCTTTTAATTTTACGTTCTTTTGAAATAACATTCACCTCATTCTAAATAGTTAACACTTTTATTGATAACAAAACAATCACATATCCACAAAAAAACAAAATAATTTACAAGTTTCACTAGTCAACAAGAGTATCTACGTTCTTGGTATGGTTTGGAAATAATAAAATACCACAAAATTCACTAGAAAAAAATCCTTTTGTGTAGATTAAAAAAGTAATATATACCCTTGCACTGGTGTAGAATTATGTTCAATACAACAATGGATCTACTTTATGTAGAAAAAATGATGTAATATAAATTACTATATTATGTTAAGAAACATGTTACTATGCTAACTTTTCAACTTTCACAAATAAGATCTTCAAAACATTTCTTCAACATCCTAGCAAGAAGCATGTAAAAACTTATTCTGGACTTCATAATGATAATTAGTCTGATACCCTTTTTGATTACTAAGTTGGATTGTTCACTCTGATAATATAACTACGTCTAATACTCCTGAAATAATTCTGAACTTCTTCTGTCTGGGTCTGGCAATCATAGTCTGATTTCTCAGCCTAATCCAAAAACTCTAATTTCTATCTTGAATCTTCTCATTTTATCTAGAATACTTCCTTGAGAAAGATTGATCTTGAAACTCCTTCTCTGAAGAAACTTTTAGCGTTCCACCTTCTCCCCAGAACAGTACATATGTGTCATAAAGTACAAATTACTTCCACTATTTATAGTTGACCCAAAAATGATTTAGAAAGGATTCTGAAAATTATTCCTGCTCAACCAAATTTCCCAAAACATAAATTATCTTTGAATTTCTTATACATCTTTGACTTCTTAACCACTTCTCACCTCTTCTCATTTCTTCTCGAACTTTCTAAAATTTTCATACAACTTCATATCATATCAGACCATCTAAAAAATCTTCTGTCTAATTCCAATTTTCATTTTTATTTCTTCATTAAGATGGATACATAAGGTCACTCTTATTTTCTTGAACCTCAGAAAATTATATCAAAACTGAAGAATTATCATTACGATGACCACTTATAAAAAACATTCATTATGATGCTATGTACCAACTAATAAAACATTGAAACATTTCTTCCCTAAACATAATTGAAACATTTAAAGATTTCATCACTTTATCAGAAACACTTTAGTATTGGCTTCAAAATACATTGAAAAATATTTTCTCTAAACTTTTAAATCTTTTATCTCCCCTTTACAATACTTGTTTTACTCCTTTAGGAAGTTCTTATTTCCCTCTTTTCCTCTAAATGATGATCCTGCATCTGATGGTGTATATCATTCGATGAGTTATATAAGTTTTAGTCTATGCCTGATAGATTGGTCTCTCTGTTACTCTGATAACTAGTTTCAACACCAATTTGATGACTCTTGACCCAGTTGTTAAGGATATCAGAGTTATTCTTTCTCTTGACCCACTTTAATAACTACCAATAATTCATTGTTCTAAAAAATAGTTTACTACATGTTTGATTGATCTCTGGTCCTATTTTCTATTGGTTTCAACAACTTTAACTTTCATACTCGTTCCCAATAAACTTTTCTTCTTTATTCATTGGTCCCAATAACCCCTAATTAAAACAATTCTCCCCCTGAGGATCGGTGTCACACCAAGTCTAATGGACAGGTTCCCAAAAATTCAACTTCAGAAACTTATTTCCATTTTTAATTATGATACACATCATCTAATTTATATGATGATTTGTTTCTTGTGGATTATAGTTCTGAATGTAAATTGGAATCTTGGTTTTCTCATGCTCTGATCAACTTTATCATCCTTTAAACAAATCTGCATCCAATGATCTCACCTTGATGATCTGAGACTGGAAATATTTGGCTTCGTAACTTTTATTCTTCTACAAACATTTACTTTTATCATAGATTCCCCAAGACTTTGAATATGTGGAATATCATAATAACAATGTCTAACTTGCATTGAGAATTATTGTAACTTCCAAAACTTCCATCATTTTTGTTTTTTCCAAACCTCAATATGATTGGTAGCATCATTTCTCCCCATTTCTTTCATAAGTCTTGTATCACAAGTTTCTTAGATAACTTATGAATTTTATGAATTAAAAAATAGCAATGCATCTTAATACTTACATCAGATCCATGAGGACTCTAATTTGTCTTATCATTAATATCGGCCTTTCATTTTGGACCTGAGGTGATTCTGATGAACCTTTTCTTCCAGAAACCTTTTTCTCAATCCAATGGAATTTCTTAAGAAGAATAAGTTTGATCATCTGAATATTATGGTCAGTATGATTATAAAAATGTTACAAAGTAAATTGATTTCTTTCTTCTTTGAATGCAAAAGATAAAACTTTCAATAGAATCTTATTTTAGCATCCAAAAAACATCTTCCATTGAACTTGCTTATAGCACCCCATAGCCTTCCCAAACTCCTATATCCCAGAAAATAGAACATCAAATGATTGAACAACTTATTCTCCTTTGATTATAGTTCCCAAGGCCATCATGTTGTACAACCTTGGTTGTAACATAGTGTGACTTGAAAATCTAGTTCCTCTAGGGATTCCTTTATGGCCAACCGTAGTGGTTTATGGAGCATTGGCGATGGATATGGATTAGAATGGTGGTATGTTGAATAGAATTTATGATGGTGGCATGGTTGAAATAAATGTGGGAAATGATGTGCAACCCTATATCAAAATGGTGTCGGCTCGATTATATGAACAAAAACCTAGTACCATACATCCTACATCAAAGTTGAGCTATAATGGCTACTCCTTAACAATATTTCTCATTTCACCATTATAAAAAAAACTGATATGGGGATGGTCTCCTTTATACACTCACACACCATATATATAGCCTCATGTTGACACGCATGAGCCTGGTAATATTTGGCTCAACCTCTACATATGCATTGTGTGTGGAATTGTCTTCCTCTTGCTGCTCATACCGGCCCATCACATTGGATTTCTTGGAAAGCATCCATTATTATGCTTGCTAAATATATTTTCATCCCTTGGGTTGAGGGTTATATTAGTTTGAAGAAAACAAATCTGATTACCCTTTTTGATTTATACCTACACAACACAAAAAAATAATCATAAAAATATTAAAGGTAAAAAACAATTATTTTTCTTTCCTTTTATTTTATTTTCAAAAATTTCATCATAAAATAAAAATTAGCCATATATTATTTTTAATTAAAACATTGTTATTATCTATTAAAACCTTAAGAAATTTAACAATTAAAATTTTAAAATTGATGCCTAAAAACTGACACATATAATCCCCCACACTTAAACCACGATTTTTCTCAGGTATAAATCTCCTCTATGAATTGAAAGAAAACACCAATTATAAAAATATTAAGAATTAAAAATTAATGAATCATAAAAAATTCCAATTAGGGAGAGAAAACTTTCTAGGGTCACATATGAAAAATTATTTAAAATCCTTACTAGACAAAATGTAGATTATTTTCCCCAATGAAAAAAATGAATGATCCTCTCCTATCTTCTATTAATGGCTCTTAATTTATCATTATTGACATGTAAATCATGATATACCTAACCAATTATTGTATTTTATCATCACTCACAGTAAAATGAAAATATTATTTTTTTCTCTTACCTTTAGTACAAACACTAAACATATTAATTTAAATGAAATCTACCTTCTTCACTTAATATAGACAAAATGTACTTAAAGTAATAGGGGAATTTCAATCTAGGATCATATGATTTTGAGTCTTTAGAAAGGTATGATATTGATGAATAAAACATTTATTCTTAAAAAATTAGATCACCTTTAATATTGATTCATGGTAATAAATGTAACATCCAAAAACATTCTCCTCTTTAAAATATTGAACTTCCCCACATCCACAAGGATCAAAGGGGAGGTCACGAACAATGAATGTAAAATGAATGAATTTCCACACTAATTTTTTTCTATTTTCTCTTTCTTTTTAAAATTTATCAATTTTTCAAATATTGAGCTTGGAAAGCTCTCACATCCATCACCTGGTCCTAAATCATAAAAATAATTAGTCATGTGATGGTGATTTTTGACCCTCCATAACTCAACCTAATTTTTTTAAGAGGGGAAAACAATAAATATAATCAATGAACCTTCACCAAAACCAATTTAGAATAAGAATAAAATGTTCCTCAACAAAGAATCTTTATTTCCATGATGAAATCCATTTCCCCCACACATAGTCTTTATAAATAATGAAAAATATTAGACCAAATATAGGTATTGAAAATTTGGCATGAAAATAGTATTATTCTTAAAAAATGAGTTCATGGTCTCTAGGTATAAGATAAGGATTGATATTATTTCATTCTCAAGAATAATATATACATCAAACAAAAAATCCCCTAAACACTTTTAAAGTTAATTTTTCACAATCATTTTTTGACCAGATCAAATCCAAATCTCAGATGGTATCATGTACCAATTTCTATTAATAAATTTACTAATAAATCTTGGAAAAATTTCTTCTAGAATACAATAAAGAATAAGATCATGTTTATTAATTTATCCACTTATGGAATATGTAGTAACAAAAATTTAATCATCATGAACTTCTGAAATTTAAATTATGAAATATAAAAGGGAAAATTAATCTATATGTGGATAAAAAGGAGATTAATGATTTTTCGAATGAATGTTATTATACATAACTCTATCCACCCAATATTCCCATATTATATGTTTAATTCAATAAACATCAAAATTAAAACACTGAATCATGTGGTTGTGAAAAAAATTAAGTTTCATGGATCAAAATAAGTTCACTACCTACATATGGCCATTAATTTTTTCATTTATGCTAAAAAACAAATACAGAAAAAATACACAGCAAAGTAAAAGTGAATATTTAAAATTAAATCTCACTCCCCATGATATTTGAAGATATTTTCCTCTCTATTTATCTTTTATTTCTACATTAGGTCCTTGAACCTTAAATTTTCATGGACCTAAAAATGAAAATAATGAATTTGTAGGCCCATACTCATGGAAGTTCAAAAATTAATGGAATGAACCCATAAACTATTTCCTAAATAAAATTTAAATGAAATTAAAATATAAAAGCATTAAAATTTTGGTTTCCTCTTGAAATCATGTTAGTTATTATCGTCAATCTCATCCTTTCCTCTTGAAGTAATGTGATTGATGGTAGGAAGGAGGTTACCCATTATGGATTTATAAAATGTTGAAGTTGTGATTCCTCCATATAGATGGTTCCTCTTCATTTTTATGAAACTAATTTCAATCTTACCCTGAGTTACACCTTATAAAAATTCATATTACTAATCGATTAGTTTTTTTCCCATCTTGAAAAATTAAATGGTATTTCCATGTCAATCCAAACTAGTGTTCCTTCCTTGAATTCGTTAGGGGATGTAGAACCTCCACTATCTCCATATTTTTCAGTAGACTCTTACCTTTATTCACTTCCTTTTAAACAAATTATTTTATTTTTTACAATGGCCACAACAAATCTTCTCCAATGTAAAATATTTTCCTCAACTCACTGGACACTATCCTCAATCCACTCATCAACTGTTCCTTCCATATTTTTAATCAGCTGATGTATATTGAACTTTACTTCTTCTCTACAAAATATTAAACTAAACACCCAAATTTGAACATCAATTAGGGCCCTTTTAATTTCTAGTAAGGGTCTTCCAAATATTATTAGGGTCTTCTCCTCATCTATTTTCATCATAATAAAATCATATAGAAAGTAAAACTTGTCTACCATGATGATGAAATCTCCAAGTAGTTCGCAGGGACGTATCACTGTTATATCCACAAGTTGAATCAGAACTCGATTTGGATTAATATCTCGCAATACTAGGTCCTTTAATGTTGATTTTGACATTATATTTACACTTTCACCAAAATCATATAAATCACTGGCAAACTCATTAGATCCAATATTTATTGGGATATAAAAACAACATGGATCACTTTCCTTCTTTAGTAGTCTTCTTGATACAACTGCTGGGCATTCTCATATCAGTATGATGGTTCTAAATTAATCAATATTTCTTTTTTAAACCAACTAATTCATGAACTTTGAATAGGTAAGAATGATTAAGATTGTATCAGTAAATTGTTTGTTAATTTTATTTATTTTTTACATTTTCTAAAAATTATCTATTTTCCCATTAATCGTTACAAAAAATATCCACCTTAAAAATGTTTGTGGTGATCAATATGGTGGGGTGATTCTTCTCAAAAATAATTCTATTCATATCTATATTTTTATTTCCTTCCTTTCACTATTTGTCTATATTTCACTACTTATTCTTCCATCAATCTTCTATCTTTTTCAGCACTTTATTATCTCCTCGTTTCACTTATTAGGGTGATCTAATTGAGATATTTGTTTCCTAGAATGTCAATTTTACTTAGAAAAACCCCCTTGGACTCTCCTTCATTTGGTTATAAAGTTATACCATTTGGATTTCTAGGTTCCTCGTAGCATCTCTTTGGTTTTTTGTGTCATAATTTAATCCATGGATGGTAGTACATTGGTTTCTGTAGTATTTTGTCATCTCTATAAGTTCGTCACTTGTTTTTTTATTCAAAAAAAATTCTAGGGTATCCTCCTATGAGTGGACATGAATTGTAAATTATGGGCCTTAGTGCTGAAGTTGAAAACATTATTCTCTTGGCTGAAATCCTTGACCTTTATTTTGATTCTACTGCTATGGTTTTTTGGGACTCCATCCTTAAAGAAGGATTTTAAGATTAAAATACATATTTTTAAAATTTACACAATACATACCTTGTGTGTGTTAATTTTCCATCATCCTATCTAGTTTCGTTGAAATAACATTCATTTGGGTGGAAACCTAGCTATTTTCCACCAAGTTCACCCCTTTTAATTGTCATATTTCTAGATGATATTGAAACTTGTTTGTGTACATTTAATCAAACAACTTATAGCTCTCTTCTAGATAATTTATGATGACCAAACCATTAATGGATATATAAACTATCAAATTATTTACCAATAATAAACCTTTGTCAATGGTTTGTATTGGAAACCACATTCCAATTACCTGATAAGGAAATCATCTAATTAAACTCTTAAACCATTCCAATGCACTATATAAAATATGTTCACTTAATTTTTCAAAATTCAAAATACTTACCCATAAGTCCATTGACTATGAGAGAGGTAAAAATATCATAAAAATATTTCTTAAGAGGTCTTACCATGTTTTGATCGGGTTTGGGGGAAGACTCTAGATCCATATAAATTCATTTACATTGAGAGAGAATATGAAGAACCATAACCTCATTGTGTCACTTGTTATGTTGTTGAACACGAAGGTGACACACAATTATATGAAACTGGTAAATTGATAATTATGGTCTTTATAATGAAAATTTTTGAATTGACTGTAATTTTTTATCATTTTTATCCTCAATGACTTTATCTCAAAATTTTGAACAAAAATTTGGTGAATGAGTATTGTTATTTAACCCCCACACTTGAGGGTATTCTTTAGTTCATTAGTTCTTTCACCCCCAGGTTCCATCCTTAGAGTTCTTGTTTTTCTCCTTGTCCTGTGTCTCTTCTTTTTTCCTATCTAGCTTCTTAGACTTCTCTTCCAACCATGGTGTCCTTTTCTGGATGTGTATTTTTTTTATGTTTTCTCAGTGCCATTTCAATCTCGAGATTGAAGGAAGGCTATTATTACTTCTACATTCCTTTGATTTAATAATCATGCATTGAATACCTGCCTTAAAATATTTAATAAGAAGAATGTGGTTCCCTAACTAGGATTCCACTTTAAATGGTGTTCTAGTCTAGTTGACCATTGGGCCTTAGGTGTGCTTCCCTGTATTCCAAAAGTTTTTGACTATTAGCAAGGGTGTAATGAGTTGATAGTGGGGAGACAATACCCTCATGTGATGACATAATAAGGGTCCATAGATACATATATATAAATATATATATATCTGTTGAATAAGTACCATACTTAGTGAAAGTAGTAATCAGAAATAGAAGAAGAAAAATTAGATAGAAGCATTAACGAATAACATGCCCAAACATACCATTTATAGAAACACACGACATAGCTGTTCATACATAACAATAGATATAAGGGTCTCCAATGGTCGACCATCAGTACATATAGATATAACTAATGATGAAACAAAAGTAAACTACATAGGATGAAAGAAACATCACATGAAAGAGGTAGCACTTGATCACTAGGGTCCAACTCCTCAGCATGTTCCATTACCGGATCAAAGGGACATAAAGTCTACACTCATCCCGAGGGGTCTGTATAGGGTGTGAGAATAAATCATGGTAGGTCACCACCAATGTGTGCCAATATTACATTCATTATAATGCATTTGTTATAAATATAAATAAAAACAACACATGCACATCATATAAATAACATGCTTCCCTCCCATTCAACATCCATAAGAAAGAGATCACCTGCTTCGACCATCACAAGTAATTTTGAACATGTTTCGTCAATTATATATATAGCATATATTACATTTCTTCATATATATATATATATATATATAACTGTCGCATAGAGGATGCCTAGATTATCACCCAAGTAATCCCCTATTGAATGTCATACTAGGTGAATCCTCAGGTTACACCTATAATCAAGTCACTGGAACCTCATTTCATCATCCATGTAACTCGACATCCAAACGGCACACCCAAACAAGTACCTAGTCGATTAAACCTCTACTCCGGAAATCACCGTCAACTTGGAACCTAATGTCCTAAGGTATAGTGACATCTTCCCTCCAATAAAAACCATTTTTTGTTCAATAGATGACATACATAGGCACAATTATATCGATCCTCCAAAGTCATGGCTCAATGGACTCAAGCATATCGGTGAGCCTTGTCCCCCAAATGATAGTCTCATCACCATAAACTGATGGTATGTCACCATCTACTTGGCTTTTGATAGTGATAACCCCCAAATACATCTGATGGAAAAAACAATCATTGGTGTCGCATAATCTATGGTGGCCTCCACCCACACGAGTGTTCAACACATCCTCAATCTAAGTCCTAACTATGAAGACACCACTCCAACCGCACATTTTCCAACAAAAGGTGTATGAAAATAACCCAAATAGTGCATAATCCACATCATCTAGAATCTTGTTCCCTTATGATCATGCCTCTAAATAACTATGGTCAACACCATCTCAAATCATATAGTTTATTCCCCAATCCTGACAACCTCATTGCCATAATCCTATGACTAAGTCCCCAACACAGTGATCATCATCACCTCATATGTCTCAGGATGCTCCCAAACTGAAAAACCACATCACCTCAAACTGAGTGATCAATATCACCTCAATCATTGGGCCAATCCTATTATATTCCCATGGAACCAATCAATTCATATAAACAATTCAATTTAATTTAAGAAATTCACACAGCCTAAACTTCCCAAGATGGTCCAATCCCGTTACCCAACTTTACGAATTATAATGTAGATGGATCATGCCGATAGGCATCTCATGTCATCAATTTAATAATTTTAAAGAAAATAAATTAATTAATTAGGTTATCACTCTATCAAATAACATGGTTCATATAAATCACACCTCCAAAAGTCCTTTAAAAATATGGATAAATCTAGCCACCACCTACCTAATACTAATAGGTGCTCTCTCATATGATATCATCCTCTAACTCGAGCCAAATAGAGAATAATCATTATTTTAGATGAACACCCAGAAAAAGGGGTAAAAATAATTGATGGATTTAGAGTCACATGAGGAAATATTAACAGAATATTGAGGCTAGAATAATTAAGACCTTAACAAGATGAATCTGTATCCACCAACGGATCGAAGATTGGAGCTCGGAAGGAAGGATTGGCTCAAACCCAAGTCTGAATAGAAATGGGGGAAGATCTCTTATGAATTCAGTGGAATAAGAAATAAATGATGATAAAAATAAATATATAGGGAGGGGGATTTTTGTAATTTTTCCCAAATATAATGACCCACATAGTTTGGCCAACCTTATACCAACCATGTTGTACTCACTGTCCAATTACCACACACGCACAGGTGAGGAGAATGGTTTTCCAAACCATGTGGAATCCATCTTTTAAAGAAATTTCAGAGGTATCACATGTTCATGAACCTCTACCTACATGTATTAAAAAAACCATTTCATGTGTTATAGGTTGGGTGAACTGTCACTCCTAGGATGCCACACTGTTTTTCCAAACTATAGGTCCTAGTCTATGCTTTCCCAAAACTCGGTAATTATTGTGAAAAAAATACCTCAATGAGTCCTCTCGGTATTTATTGGATGTTATTGTGTTTTTTGAAAAATATAGATGAACTATAATGAGTTTGGTTGGTTTTTTCCGAAGACAGGTTTTTAAGGGAGCACAGTTTCCCAGTGTTTTCCATATTTTGGGCCTCAAAATTGGGAATTTGTGTTTTAAAATGTAAGGTTTTATTCATAGGACTAAATGGTGTGAATAATGGAGAACGAAATTGGAAATGGAAGAGAAATGTGGATCCCAGGACATGGATAGTGTACCATGTCCAGAAAGGGTTCGTAACTGTGTACCAGGCAGCAGAAACGGTACACGGGAGTGGTTCACAAAACTAAAAATGGTTTATAGCGAGGGTTTTTAGTGAAGGGTGTGTGGTATGTAAAAGTAGTGATTGTTCATGGGAATTAAGAAGATAATTAAGATAAATTGGAAAAAAGGTAGTATGCAGAGCGCTATGGAAAAAAGGTTCGTAAAATGGATGTAGTTCGCAGCAAGAGGATCAGTATGTTGTGGATGCTGTACAGAATCATAGATTTGGTAAACATTGGATTAGTGTATTTTGATAATATCATTTCTTATATAAGGAGCACTAATTATACTAATTAGAATGGAGTGAGACATCATTAGGTAACATCTCTTTGCTCTAGGAATTTGGTGATGTTCGAAAGTGTTTTTCAGGAAGTGATTATGAAAATGATAATGTTGTTCACAGAACAGTTGGTGAAAGTGTTTTTGCGGGATATTGTAGTCCGGAAATGAAGAAAAATCCATGGAAGAAGAATGTGGTACATGGAGGGGGAGATCTAGTATGTGGAAGTGAAGGTAGTCTATGAATATTGAAAAGTTCATGAATAGGGGGTGATTTGTAGAGGTAGATCTAGTTTGCAGTTAGAGAACAGTCTACAGAAAGAGGATAGTTTGAAGATACTTTTTGCGAAAGCGGTTTGTAAAGGAGTTTTGAAGAGTTGGTACATGGAGGCAGGACGCAATTGCGAAGGCAGAGCTAGTCCGCGAATGAAGGGCAGTTCTTGAAAGAAGCAGTGGTACGTGGAAGAGGTTGTTCACATCGGAAACCTGCCACATAGTACATGGGAGAAGTAGGTGGTTTTCAAAACACTCGATGAAACTTGAGAAATCTCCAAATCAGTTTGCGAAAGAATTTTCCCGTATCTAAAAATACTCAGGAATATGTACTTCATTTGTGGGTGAAAAAGAACTTCAATAGAGAATCTACCTACAATTGAGGATATGGTATTCATGAAAATGAAGGGACCTACACATCCATAAACTATGTTTTACCAACATGTCTATAAAATGTGAGTGGATTCCTTTCCAAGAGCGGTGAGCAAAGTAAGAGTAAGAGGGTGACCCTTTCTACCGAAAGTGATCCAAAGAAAGAGGAAATGGGAATGACCCTTGGGAAAGTAGTGAGAAAACCCTAAAACATATAAAGGCAGTGATCCTAGTCATAAAAGATATATCTAAAACCTTATACTCATTATTGGCAGTGAGCCTTGGTGAATTTGGTACATCGGCACATCATTGTTGTATTCTTATTTGACATAGCCTAGTGGGGGAGAACCAAGTTAAAATAATTGTGTCTCATGCATGATTTCATATATATTCATATATTTCAATGAGAGGAAGAGATAATTATGTTTTTTTTACAATGAAACAATATCTGATGGAGAAGAAGATTTAATCTGGCATACCCTAATTCACCCCCCCCCCCCCTCATGGTATTACACCTTGTAAACCTAAAAGTTTTTAGGGTACAAATCTCCCAAGACCATCTGAAACCCTGAGGAACATTAAGATCTTTAAACCCCTTCTAAAAACAAGTTATTGGGTCATTAATTCTCCCACAATTAGGTCTTGAAAATAAAAAATAAATTTAGTCTGACCAACAAATACAAAAAATAAAATTTACCAAGAAACAGCCTGTTCTAAAAACCCAAGATTTTACAATATCACCATCTTAAAATATATAATCCCTTACAAATAAAAAAATACCAAAATATGGTATCAAACATATCCCTCACGTAAAAATAAACTTGTTCTACCTTGATCCTCAGGTAACAGATCAAATTCCTTCAAGTCGCTCTCCATCTTATGAGTTACCTACCTAGTTTCTTCCTAAACCAAAACAAAATATTTCATGGTCCGATGACCACCACTTGACTCAAAATTCCTCCTTTGATGTACCTTCATACCTTCACCTCATTAGGTTCTCCAATAATACCGATGTCATGTCTGAAACCCATTAATTCCCACATCTCATCAGATTCCCATAAGTACATGTTTCATACTAGACACTCATAAAATCTCACATCTCATTAGATTCCCATAAATACTTACATATCAATAGACTCTCACAATAAACCCACATAATATATAAATATTCATTCCCTTTAAGGTATATGTTCCTACACACCTCATATATAACCTACATTTCATTGATGCCCTTATGCCTACACACCTCACATAAAACCTGCATCGCATCGATGTCCATAAGAATTCTCGATGTCAACACACCTCATATATATATAATGCATCATTACCAATTCAAACCTACTAACTAGTGACTGGTTAGTCAAAAAACAATTCATACACACCTCGTGCATCAAAACTGGCCAAATAGAAAGAATAAAAGAACTTCATTATGCACGTAATCATCGAATACCACTAACTTTAGTAGGCTCCCAATGACGCTTCACCAGATACCAGCCATTGAACCCACATATGGGTCCAACTCTCTCTTCCATGACTTCTGTGTGTAGCTTAATCCCTATTACCATCTCTTAGTACTACTCTTGATCCAAAAATTAGATCTGACATTAGATCTGATGTTAGATCCTTTAGTCTGCCATAGTATCTATCTCCTAGTAGTCTGAGAAGTCTTCTTTCATAACCTCTCTAAATGGATCATCTTTCTGCACACCCAACACTCCTTCAGAACCCAATCACATTGGTTCTGAATTTTACCCAGTCGTTCGCACTACAATCACACCACCAAAGACCTACTCCTTAGTAGTCTACCAAAATCTATATATCAGATTCCTTACAAAGACTCCTGGAAGCCTCTCTTCTTGTTACAAGAAGCCTCACCACTAATCTCACCTCATGTTGTCACCCAGCTCGTAGATGACCAGTATGTGAAGTTCCCCTCAACTCTGATAACCCATTTTACCACCACATAAAAGGATTTCATCCTAAATATATTCACCTATAAATTGATGTAATGTTTCAAGTCATACTCAAAACATCCCACCCTGGCGATGTCTTCGACCACCATAGAAGGTGAAAAACATGATAGGTCTATGAAATGTTCCACATAGTCCATGATATAACTACCCCTACTAGATATTCATAAACTCTTAAGCTTTTTCCTCCATCATTGTCTCTAAGAAGAAGTTCTAAATAAACCTAGCCTCAAAATCTTTCTATGTATGTCCCTCATGTCCATCTCCATATACATGTACATCCGAGAAGCACTTTTATGATCCTCTGATCTTGTACATCTCCAAATTCACCCTCTGACTTGGGGGTGTCTCGAATGAGTCAAATATGGTCTGGACCAACTCAGTATTGTTCCCTGCCACATGTGATCCGCCCTCACCCTGAAATAGTAGTGGGTGCTAAGACTGGAACTCATGTGTCAGGTACACCATAAATGGCTCGGCTTCCTAAGCTCCTCTATCAATAACCTGTATAACTCTAACTAGGCTCACCCAGATCATCTCATCCATACATGGACCTATGTATACAATCTACAATTTTCCTACCTTTAATAGAGAATGTACATATGGATTATGATCATCCTGAACCTCTAGGGTCACATCCCATGCATACGAATGTGGTACCATATCACCTACCTCCTAATACTCCATCAGAGTCCGCCTAGGTGGCATCCTATTAAATACCAATATAATGGTTAAACAGCCATAAGATTATATATATATAAAATATTGAAGATAGGTAAATTTTTAATAGTAATAGAAATATCACCATTGTTACACTACCCTACCACACCATGTCACATGACATCTGGGCTCAAGGCCCCTTACCTACACATATCAGGGTTAAGTATCATGTGTATCATCCATCCTAATGGCCCCCTGCCTACCCATAATAGAGTCAGTCATCACATGTAACCCAGCCTTATGGACCCCTTTCTTTTAATAATAGGGTCAAGCATCACATATCATATATATAAATATGAGGTACCAGATTAGAATTACAACAAAGAGGCTATGCAAGAAAACACTATTTAGATTCCTTTTTTACATTTTAAAAAGATCACCCCTATTATCATCCTTGCATACTCGTACCGTAGTTAGGCCCATATATAACATGCATATAGAATCACACCTAGATTTCATCGGATCCACTTTCCTGGGAAGGCTGAGTATAATTCCACCAAAGAGAAGCTAATAAGGAAAACATTTTTAGCTTCCTTTATTGACACTATAAACAAGTCAACCACTCTTTAGCGCAATCCAGGTTCTCAATGAAAATACAAATAAAAAACATGATATGAGACTAGGTTTTAATGATCCAAGCTTGAAGTATATGGAAATTACATTTCTTTTGAATAATAATAGATACATTACACAAATATACGCTCAAAGACCATATTAGTTTAGTGTCTTTGGAAACATGGAACATAATCTTCTAACTTAGTGAAAGATCTTCAACATCTCCCATAAAAATCTTACCATTTTGTTTTCCAACCCCAAACCTTTATTTATATCTTATGGAAAAGAAAACATAAAAAGGGTAAGCTCAAATACTCAGTAAGGGTAATCATAGAGAACATAAAACAAACCATAAACATAGAAATATAAAAACCTGAACATAAAGTTTAAATATCAAAATCTTGAGTCATGAAATAAATATTGGCAGTATGTAAGGAATAGATCATAAAGGAACATTAACCATGATAAAATTGCATTGGGATAAAACATGGAATTATGGAAAACAAATAAGCACATAATTTGATTTACATAGTAGACAAGACATTGCTGGAAAGACCATCATAATGGAAAAATTCCATTGCATAATTGGGTTTGCTTTCTGTTCCAGCCTTGTATTACTGAACCAGATTTACATATCATTCCAACCCTATATTACTAATCCATATTTACTAGTCATTTAAATCAGGCCTATATCATGAGATATAAATCATTACCCAATTCATTTGAGGGATATATAGGTCCTACCCATCTCATAAGAAAATAATTCTTACATGTGCCACAAAAACATAATCCATTCATCATAGCATAACCCAAGAAGTAAAATGGTTTTCTAAAACATCATACCATCATAACATAATCAATATAAAGTATCATTCCATCATTAACACAATAAAATAATATTAATAATAGAGATAGAAACATAACACTATTTAAATACTAATATCTTATATGTAAAATACTTTTTGATAAAACACTTGAACTTAATTCTTGAGGATAATATACATTCTTCTTCAAAAATGTTATCTTTTCTCAAAATTTAATGCAATTTTAAAAGAAAATAATTTATTTGAAAACAAACATGAAATCATGTAGAGGAATATTCATGGAAATAAGGTGTAAAATTCTATCCATGCCGTATAAGTTAAAAAAACATTCTCCTCGTACTTTTTCAGAAAAGTCAAAAAAGTACCTTGTATGGTAAATGAAAGAATGATTCCTTCCATACCCTTTAATAAAAAATTATCCAATGGGTAAAATTTACATTGAATAATATTTTAATTATAGAAATAATATTATATGTTTATCAAATATGGAATTTAATGATAAATATACACCTGTAAATACTTATGAATAAACAATCTCAGATAATAATGAGATTGCAAAATTATCATATACCTTTGGTCTGATTTCTATATTTTTTGTCCGAAACTCCTGTATAGTGGGTTTAAATATATTATTAACTTTTAAAATAACTTTAATAATATTTATTATATCATATATGATTCACTTATTACTTTATATTACCCGTTTATTTATCAATTTCATGTAAAATCAACATTTTGGGTAATAATCGTTTTTTTATCGTACGTGTTTTGACTTGTTATTCTTGATCATATTACGTAGATCATGATTTAAATACTAAAAAAATGTAAAAAAAAATTATATATCATAAATATTCAGTATAGAAATATATATAATAGATATATAAATGTAATGGAATACACCATTCATAGAGACGGTAGGTTATATGTACACATGAACGATGATTCTGTTTCCTTATTGAATTGAATGAAAGAAAGTAACTGAAATATATTTCTATATCCATTAGCATTATTATTTTATATATTTATTTATTATTTATTATATATAATTTATAATCATTCTTTAATAGTTAATGTGGAGAATTAATCTCATCATGTCGTGGAGCCGGTAGGTTGTATGTACACACGAGCGACGATATCATTCACTTAATAGTTAAATGGTATGGAATTGGATGGTATATTAATTATAAATTATAATTATCATTTTATAATAATTATTTAAATTGATTAAAATCATCATTATACTCATACCAATTAATTACTGTGGAATAACAAATTACACCACGGTGTGGAGACGGTAAGTCGTACGTACGCACGCATGGTGATATTATTATTCATAGAATGGATAAAAGAGGCTATAAGGTTTTACCATAATTATAACAAAATATTATCATGTATAAGATATTTTATTGATTACTTTATTATTTCAACAACATAAGAAGAGGAAATAGAAGAAGAAATGAATTTTGAAATAGGTGATAAAACAAATACCTCTTTTTCGAGTATCATCTATTGATTTGCACAAAAGGTCTCTCTAGAATGGATTTTTGACCAAATATCTGCCTCTAGGATGAATTTAAGGAAATTGAAATAGGATAGGGTATGGTTTTTGTAAATAAAAATGGCTTTAGAGTTGTTATTAAAAGAGAAGAAGTTCCCATTTATAGGAGAGTTGAGGCGTACTTTAGGAAAGTCTTTAACAATTAATTTATTATAAACTGATTTTTTGTTTCTAATAGTCCCAAACTCATTTATTTCTAAGATAATATGAGTGTGGTTAAAAATCAGATAAACCAATATGTTTTTGACATGTTTAGGTTACAAATTTAACCATATCTTTTATCTTTAACCTTTGTTAAAAATATTAACTCTCATCATGTCTTCTTGTATTTTCAAAATATATGGTTGCTATAGTTACTATAATATGACAATATAACCGAAAGTAGATAATAAATGACATTTTAACATTATATAAGTCATTTGGATTAATTTATATTTTTATTATTGTTATATCATTTAATAAAATAGTATTTTGTTTTAAAACTCATTTATGTCAACTTTGGCACTATTTAGTAACTGATTTTTGTTAAAGTCATAACTTGATTCCTTCCAAAAATAGGCATTAAATCATCCCTCAAATGTCAATGTCATCCAAAAAAAATTTGGATGGCATGAAAATGTTCAAATTATATTTATTTTAATATTTATAATATTATTTATTTGAATATATCATTAATAAGGTAATCACTACATCATCATTTTGTTATAAATAAATTTATTTATTTAATGTTTAAAAATTATAAATAAAAAACCATGATTTATTAAATCTTTTTATATTTATAATGAATATTTATAGTGTAATATATCATTTATATAATCGAAAATAAAAAAAATAGTAAGAAGATACATGTTTATGTTATATTTACCTTTACATTAAATTAATTATTATAAGATGTCATTTTCACACCCAAGTGGTTCTCAAATGCCAAAGTTTTAGCCTAAGGATTGTTTTGGTCGTCCATTAATCATCCAACAGGATTAGGAAATGTGTTATGGTAGTTTTATATTATTATAATATTATTCATTTTACCCTTATTTACCTTATTTACTATTTAAACATGGTAATTAAAAATAATTTCTAAAGATACTATTCCTAATGTCCAAAAATAAAAGTTAAAATTTTAGAAAATTTGTAACTTTTGATTCAAAATATTCAATAAATTTTTCTAAATTCAAAACACATGATTGGCATAAATTAATTTAAAATTAATTCCTGTTATCAAAACGAGAAAGTGGGTTTTTAAGAAGTAAAACCTATCACAAGATTGACATGTGTTTAAATCCAATTTAAATGTGAAATTACTTCCAATGACCAAAAGTTTATTAAATGATAAATACTTCATCCAATTAAACTTTAAAACAAATTAAAAATATAATATAACTATATAAATAAATTAGATGAAAAGATAGTTTTGAATTAAAATGCAGTATTTTTTGACTATTCATTAAAAATGAATTTTATCAGAAAAATACCAAAAAATCACCCAAAGTAAATTTTGATGTCCCAATTTTAAATAAAGGGTTTATTTTACCAAATAGAATATATAAAAGTATTAAAAACTAGATTTAAAATGGGTTCCCAATCAAAAGGTTGCAAAACTACATTTTTTGAAAAATACTTCTTTTATCCATAAAATTGACTTTGTTCTTATATAATGTCTAGAAAATACATAATATGAATGTTAATGTTATATAAAATTCGAAATTTGGTTAATACTATTCATAATGTCTAGTTTATATCCCATTAAATAATAATATTTTAATAAAATATCATTGTTTAGTGAAACTCGGTATTGCGTATAACTCAAGCTATCGAGGAAGGTCGCTCTTTCATATAAATCAAGCCAAGTTAGTGTTGCGTGTAGTGAAATATTCCTCTTGTTTTGTGTATAACATAATCCAAACATAGTTCTTTTATATATTGAACAAAATATATACTCAGTGTTGTGTGTATTGTATTCTAACTCAGTTTTGTGTGTAACATACGATAAGTTGGTTTAGTGTGAAAGGAATGTCTGACTTAGTGAATTGAAATATATAAATGAAAAGTTTCATTTATTCAAAAAAAAATGGTGTATAAAAACTTGGAGTGTAACATTATTCCACCTGTAAAAAAAATTCCCCTCGAAATTCATCGGGGTTATAAACAGTTTACTACATGAAAGTTTCTTTCATAGAAACCCACATATAAAAAGAAATACTAAAACTTCATTTTAAAAAAAGGAAAGTTTGAAAAATAATGGTTACCCAAAGTAACTCATCACTGGGTTTAAACATAGGTGGTACAGGTGTAAAATGAAAACATGGGTATGGAAGAAAAATCTAACCATCAAGTTCTGATGTATAGTGATAAATAACAAGGTTTGGATAAAGTTAACAACCAAAAAGCCATAAATCTGCGATGATTTAAGGGACCATCGAATTCATCAGATAATAAGGTACTAGGATAACATATTTATTTTTCAAGATCATTTTCCTAAATTTGAAGAAAATGAGAATAAATACTTACTTGATTTCAGTACAATCTAATCATTGGTCGTTCCTTGAACAATTTCTACTTCATCTCTTATTCAAAGAAATGAATATGAATTCTTCATTCCTAAATTGTTAGTAGCTCATGTGATCCATAAATTTAATTATAGGTAAATAAATTTTTATTTATCATAAAAAGGTTATCAAAATTTATCAATTATTCATAAGTCCATATATGGTGACATAATACTTTATTTTAACAAACTTCATCCTATGTTTAATCTTTCCAAAAATTTGATAACCTTACAATCCTTCTGAAAGATGAAAATCCAAAACTATTGAAAAAGGTTCACAATGTTGGATTAACATTTATCCCCCATATATAATAATATATCTCTAGTTGGTCAAATTCCAAAAATTCGAACACCTTCATCATGTATTATCTTGATCAACTGTAACAACCTGAATTATTAAATATCATTTTTCAAAACATGCATGTTTCATTATTCCAAAAAATATTAGATATATTCCTTAAGTCCCAAAAAGTTTTGTAATTCATCCATGATTGGATAACCCTCTTTCCAATAACTCCACATTTATTTCACAAGAAACTAGCATCATTACTTATTCAAATCCAACATATATTTAACCAAGTGTTGTTATCTTAACATAAGGGACATATTAATGTTTATCTTCCCTATAATCAAGTGTTCTCTGAGTATATCACCTTACCCTTAAATAACTTTCCTATCTCCTTATAACTATTCCACATATCCTTTCCATTCGTGAATTAAAAACTTAAACTGAAAACACTTATATATTTCATGATTCATATAACATAATCATTGAAATCTGAAACATATACACCTTAATCATCCAACTTTATTATTAAACCATTACTCAGGATCCATCATCATCATCTTTCCTAAAATATGAATCATGTTTTAAGGTTTCTTAACATCAATATTCTTAAAATTAATGTAAACAATACTGGAATAACATCACATACCAATCACATGTCATTTACAATCTCTTTATCCTCAATAGTATGACCAATACTCGTACCATATTCATTATTATATTCATGATATTTCCACTTCAGAAATAGATATTTATTATTCCCATAATTTCCACATCTGAAACATTAAATTTGTTAACCATGTTCTATTTAGTTTTGTCTATTGACTAAGACCAGAAAAAAAAGTGTGAGAAATACATATAAGATATTAAAAACACATAAGTAAGGTAAATTACTAATAATATTTCAATCTATGATATTTTAGGTTTAATCCTAGGTTATTTATGAATATCACAAATACTTTAGGATTGTTACCTATACTTGACTAATCCTTGGTACATCCCTATACATATCCTTATAAATATCTATATGGATCTCTCTAAAGTATTTTCCATCCTAATTTCCAAAGGTTGATTAAAACTTTTCTTTGATACCAACTCTAACGACCTAGGCTTGACATACATAAACATTACATTTCATTTGTGGAATAATTAATACATTACAAAAATATAAACCCAAATATCATATTATTTTATTGTATTTGGAAACTTGGAACATAATCTTCTAACTCGGTGAAATATATTCAACATCCCCCATAAAAATCTTCCCCTTTTTTCCTACCTAAAATCATTCTTTATATCCTGGGGAAAAGAAAACATAAAAAGGGTGAGATTAAATGCTCAGTAAGGGTAAACATGGAGAACATAAAACAAACCACAAACATAAAAATATAAAAACCTGAACATAATGTTTAAATATCAAGATCCTGAGTCATGAAATAATTCTTGGCAGTACGTAATGAAGAGATCATAAAGGAACATTAACCATGAAAATTTATCATTGGCATATAACATAGAATTGTGTAAAACAAATAGGCACATAATATGATTTCCATAGTATCCATGTAATTGTTACCATGACCTTCATAGTGGAAAATTTTCATTACTGTACTGGGTTTGCTTGCTGGTCTATCCATGTTTTACTAAACCGTATTTACTTGTCCTTCCAGCCCTGTATTACTGAACCCGATTTACATGCTATTCCATTCATTTATACATCATTAGATAAAAATATTTAACCAATACATTGGGGGTAGATATAGGTCCCACCCACCTTATAATAAAATCATTATTACATGTGTTACAAAAACGTAGATCATTCAGCATAGCATAACCCAAGAAATAAAATGGGTTTCTTAAACATACGTCCATCATAACATAATCCATATAAAATTTCATTCCATCATTAAAAATATCCAAAAATAGTAATTATAGGGATTTAAACATAACACTATTTAAAGAGCCTCATCTTAGATGTAAAATAATTTTGATAAAACACATGAACTTAATTATTGAGGATAATATACTTTCTTCTTTAAAAATGTTCTATTTTCTCGAAATTTTGTGAAATTTTAAAGGAAAATAATTTATTTGAATAGAGACATTAAATCTTGTATAGGAAGATTCATGTAAATAAGTTGTAAAAATCCATCCATTCTGTATAAGTTAAAAAACGTTCTCCTCATACTTTTGTTGAAAAAGTCAAAAAGTACCAAGATGGTAAACAAAAGAAAAATTCCTTCCATACCATTTAATAAAACATTCACCAAAGGGTAAAATTAACTTTAAAAAATAGAATAAGGATAGAAATAATATTTTATATTTATGGAACATGGATGTAAATGATAAATATAACCCAGTAAATACTTGCGAATAAACAATCACGGATAATAATGAGATTTCAAAATTATCCCTTACCTTAGGTCTGATTTCTTATGTATGTGTCTGGAACTCCTGTATAGTGGGTTTAAATATATTATTAACTTGTAACCTAACCATTATAATTTTTATCATATCATATATGATTCACTTGTGACTTTATATTACCCATTTATTTATCAATTCCATGTTAAAACAATGTTTTGGGTAATAATTGTTCGATTTATCGTACGTGTTTTGACTTTTTATTCTAGATATTATTACTTAGATAGTGATTTAATTAATTAAAGAATTTAAAACATGATTTATATAGCATAAATATTATTTATAGAAATATATATAAAATATATATAAATGAAATTGAATACACAGTTCATGGAGATGGTAGGCCATACGTACTCATGAACGTTGTTTTCGTTTCCTTATGGAATTAAATGGAAGAAAGTAATTGAAATATATATATATATACAGTAGAATTATTATTTCATATATTTAATTATTATTTATTATATATACTTTACAATAATTCTTGAATGGTCAACATGGAGAATGAATCCTATCACCTCGTGGACACGATAGGCCGTACATACGCATGAGCGACGATATCAATCACTTAATGGTTAAATGGTATGGAATAGGATGGTATATTAATTTTAAATAATAATTATACTATTATATTAATTATTTATATCCATTATACTCATCATTATACTCATTCAAATTAAGTATTGTTGAATAAAAAATTACACCATGGTGTGGAGAAGGTAAGTCATACGTACGCACACATGGTGATATTCTTATTCGTAGGATGGATAAAAGGAGGTATCATGTTGACCCATAATTATAATAAAATATTATAATATTGAATATAATATATTTATTACTTTATTATGGTAACAACATAATAAGAGTAAGTATAAGAAGAAAAGAATTTTGAAAGAGGTGATAAAACAAATACCGCTTTTTTAGTATCTCTATTTGATTTTCATACATGGTATCCCTAGGATGGATTTTTTACCAATTTGTTTCCTATAGAATGAATTCAGGGAAGTTGGGAGAGTAAATGGTCAGGGTTTTATTGAGAAAATGGGCTTTAGAGGTGTGATTAAAAGAGAAGGAGAAGATCCCTTTTATAGGAGAGGTGAGGGGCACTTTAGGAAAGTATTTAAATTTTAATTTATTATAAATTGATTTTAGGTTTTTAATGATTCTAAACAAATTTATTTCTATTATAATATTATTATGGGTCATTATCCTCTCAACTAATAGGTTTTATACAAGTTTAGGTCACAAAATAAACCTTATCTTTTAGCTTTAACCCTTAAGTAAAAACATTAACTCTCACCATGTCTTCTTGTATTTTCATAATATATTGTTACTATAGTTAATATAAATTGCCAATAGAACCAAAAGTGCATTATTAATGAAATTTTTAACATTATATAAGTAAATTGGCGGAATTTATATTTTTAGTACTATTATATCATTTAATAAAATACTATTTGTTTTAAGAACACATTTATGTCAATTTTGAAACTATTTTGTAATTTATTTTTGTAAAAGTCGTAACAACTTTATTCCTTAGAAAAAAAAGCATTAAATCATCCCTCACAAGTCAATTTCATCATAAAAATTCTTTTATGTCCTGAAAATGTTCAAATTACATTTATTTAAATATTTATAATATCATTTATTTGAATATTTCATTAATAAGGTAATCACTACATCATCATTGTGTCATAAATAAATTTATTTATTTAATGTATAAAAATTATAAATAAAATACCATGATTTAGGAAATATTTTTATATTTATAATGACTATTTATATTCAAATATATCAATTATATAAACCAGAATAAATTTTTTTTAGTAAAAAGATACATGTTAATGTTATATTTCTTTTTACTTTAAAATAATTAATATAACATATCATTTTCACACACAAGTGGTTCACAAATGCCACCATTTTTTAAAAAAGGATTTTTTTGGTCTCCCATGACTCATCTAATCAGATTAGGACTTGTTTTAGTGTAGTTTTATATTATTATAATATTATTTTCTTACCTTTCTTTACCTAATTTAACCTTTAGCCATGGTAAATAAAAATAATTACTAAAGTTCCTATTCAAAATGTCCAAAAAATAAAAGATAAATATTTAGAAAATTTGGATGTTATGATTCCAAATATGGAATTAAGTTTTCTAAATTCAAAACACGTAATTGGAAAAAAAATAATTTAAAATTAATTCTCATTGTGAAAACCAGAAAGCGGGTTTTTAAGAAATAAAAACTATCACAAGATTGACATGTGTTTATGTCCAATTTAAATGTGAAATTACTTAGAATTATGAAAATTGTATTAAATGATAAAAACATAATACAATTACACTTTAAAACCAATTATAAAGATAATCTAACTGTATTAATAAATTATATTAAAACTCAGTTTTGAATTAAAATACATTATATTTCACTATTCATTAAAATATGAATTCTATCAGAAAAATAACAAAAATTAAACCAAAGTAAATTTTTATTTTTTTATACCAAATAATAAGTTTATTTTATTAAATATAATATATAAAATTGTTAAAACTATATTAAAAATGGGTGCTTCATTAAAAGGCGTCCAAACTGCATTGTTTGAAAAATACTTCTTTTATCCGAACAATTGAATTTATTATTATATAATGTATAGAAAATACATATGATGAATGTTAATTTTATACAAAATTCATAATTTGGTTAATAATATTCATAATGTATAGTTTATATCCCATTAAAAAATAATATTTTAATAATATATCGTTGTTTAGTGGAACTCGGTATTGCGTACAACGCAAGCTATCGAGGAAGGTCGCTCTTATGTATAACACAGGACAAGTCAGTGTTTCATGTAGTGAAATATTCCTTCAGTGTTTCATATAACATAATCCTAACATAGTTATTTTATACATTGAACAAAATATATACTCAGTGTTGTGTGTTTCGTACGCCTACTCAGTTTTGCGTATAAGATATGAAAAGTTGTCTTAGTGTGAAAGGAATGTTTGACTTAGTGCATTCCAAGAAATAAATTAAAATTTTAATTTATTCCAAAAAAATCTATAAAAACACATATTGTTACATTCTATACCCTTAAAATAAATTTCTCCCTTGAAATTCGTCAGGTTTATAAAAGTTTTACACCTTGAAAGTTTCATTCATAGAAACCCACATCGTGAAAAGAAATACTAGAACTTCATTTTAAAAATAAAGTTAGAAACATAATGGTTACCCAATGTAACTCATCACTGGGTTTCCACATAGGATAATATAGGTGGGAAGTGAAAAATGGTTATGGAATAAAAATATAACAATCAAGTTCTAATAGATAGTGATAGGGAACAAGGTTTGGAGAAAGTTAACAACCAAAAATCCATAAATATGCAATGATTTAATGGTACACCTAATTCATCAAATAAGAAGGTACTATGATAAAATATTTGGTTTTTAGGATCCTTCTCCTAAATATTAAGAACATTATAAGAAATACTTACTTGATTTTAGTACAATCTTGTCATTGATCATGCCTTGGACAATTTCCACTTCATCTCTTATTCAAAGAAATGAAGTTGAATTTTTCATTCCAAAAGTGTTATAGGATCATTCGATCCATAAATTTAATGATAGGTAATTACATATGTATTTATCAAAAAAAGGTTATCACAATTTATCAAACATTAATAATTCCATATATGGTGAGATAATACTTTATTCTAACAAACTTCATCTGATGTTTAAACTTTCCAAAAATATGATAACCTTACAATCCTTTTGAAATATGAAAATCCAAAACTATAGAAAAATGTTCACAAAATCATCTTAAAATTTTTCCCCCATATATCATAAGATATCTCAAATTGGACACATTCCTAAAATGTGAACACCTTCATCATGTATTTACTTGAGTCACGGTAACAACATAAATTATCAGATATTCTTATTTAAAACATGCATGTTTTCTTATTCCAAAAAATATTGGATATATTCCTTATGTCCCAAAAATTTGTATACTTCATCCATGATAGAATAACCCTCTTGTCAATAAATCCATAATTAGATCTCAAGAAACTAGAAACATCCAATTTACTTATTCAAATCCAATATATCATTAAGCAAGAATCATTATCTTAACATAAGGGACATATTAAGGGGTATCTTACCTTTAATCATGTGTTCTCTAAGTTTATCACCTTACCCATAACTCCTTTTTCTGTAACCTTAGAACTATTCAACATATCCTTTCCAATCATAAAATTAAAAAATTATACTCAAAACACTTATATATTACCTAATTCATATAACACAATCATTGAAATCTGAAACATATACACCTCAATCTTCCAAAATTATTCTTAAACCACTACTCCGGATCCATTATCTTTATCTTTCCTAAAATATGAATCATGTATTAAGGTTTCTCAGCCTTAGGATTCTTTGGTTTAATGTAAACAATACTTTAAGAACTTCAAATACCATTCACATGTCGTTCACAATATCTTTATCATGAGTAGTATAACCAATACTCGTACCATTGTCATTATTCCCTTCATGATATTTCCACTTAGGAAATCAATCTTAATTATTCCCATAATTTACACATCTGAAGAATTCAATGGTTAAAAATTTTCTATGTAGTTCTAGCTATTGACTAAGACCAGAAAGAAAAATGTGAGAAATACATATCATAGATTAAAAACACATAAGTTAGGTAAATTACATATAATATTTCAATCTATGATATATTAGGTTTAATCCTAGGTTATACATGATTATTAAAAAACACTAGTATTGTAACCTATACTTGACTTATCCTTAGTACATCCCTAGACATATCCTTAGAAATATATCTAGAGATCTCACTAATGTTTTCGCATTCTAGTTTCCAAAGGTTGACTAAACCTTTGCTTTGATACTAAATCTAAAAACCCATGATTAACGTACATGGAAATTATATTTCCTTTTTAGAATACTTAATACATTACACAAATTTATTCCAAAATACATTATTAGTTTATTGTCTTTGGAAACCTGGAGAAAAATATTCTAACTTTGTGAAAGATCTTAAGCATCTCCCATAAAGATCTTCCCCTTTTGTTTTCCTACCTAAAACCATTATTTATATCTTTGGGTAAAAGAAAAAACAAAAATGGTGAGATCAAATTCTCATTAAGGGTAAACATGGATAACATAAAACAAACCGTAAACATAAAAATGTAAAAACATGAAAATAAAGTCTAAATATCAAAATATTGTTTCATGAAATAAATCTTGGCAGTATGTAAGGAACTAATCATAAAGGAACATTAACCATGATAACATAGAATTGGAATAAACCAAGTAATTTAGGAAACAAATAATCACATAATATGATTTTCATAGTATCCAAGGAATTTCTCACAGGACGATCATAGTGGAAAAAGTCCATTACTGAATCGGGTTTACTTATCGATCCATCCATGTATTACGTAACTGGATTTACTTGTCGTTCCAGCTCTATATTACTAAACCTGATTTACTTGACATTAAATTAAAGTATACCAAATTATATTTAAATATTTATCTAATAAATTTAATGGAGATATATGTCCCACCCATCTTATAATGAAATAATTCTTATAAGTTCCACAAAAAAATAAATCATTCATCATAGCCTAACCGAAGAAATAAAATGGGTTTCTTAAACATCCTTCCATCATAACATAATTCATATAAAATTTAATTACATCATTAACACAATAAAATAATAGAAATAATATGGATATAAAAATAACCCTATTTAAAGAGCGTCATGTTAGATGGAAAATAATTTTCATAAAACACTTGATCTTAATTCTTGAGGATAATATACTTTCTTCTTCAAAAATGTTCTCTTTTCTCACAATATTGTGAAATTTTAAAAAACGTAATTGAATATAAACTTGAAATAGTGTGTAGGAATCTTACAATAAATAATGATTAAAAATCCATCCATGTCGTATAAGGTAAAACATTATCCTCGTACTTTTTCTAGAAAATTCAAAAAGTACCTCGTATAGTAAATGAAAGAAAAACTCTTCCATACCGTTTAATAAAAAATTAACCAATGGGTAAAATTGACATTAAAAAATAGTGTAATAATAGAAATAATATTATATATTTAGTAAAAATTGAAATTGATGATAAATATAGCCAATTAAATACTTACAAATAAATAATCTCGGCAAATAATGAGATTGAAAATTTATCCCTTACCTTAGGTCTGATTTCTTCCATATGTGTCCAAAACTCTGATATAGTGGGTTTAAACATATTATTAACTTGTAAAATAACCATAATAATATTTATTATATCATATATTATTCACTTATGACTTTATATTACCTTTTTATTTATCACTTCCATGTTAAAGCAACATTTTGGGTAACAATCATTTTATTTATCATACATGTTTTGACTTGTTATTCTTGATCTTATTACATATATCATGATTTACTTAATGGTTAAATGGTATGGAATTGGATGGTATATTAATTATTAATAATAATTATCATGTTATATTCATTATTTAAATTCATTATACTCATTATTATACCCATCCAAATTAAGTATTGTTGAATAACAAATTGCACCACGACGTGGAGACGATAAGCCATACATAAGGCCACATGGTGATATTTTTATTCATAAGATGGATAAAAGGAGGAATATGGTTATATAATAATTATAATAACATATATTTATGTAGAAGATACTTTATTTATTAATTTAGTATGGGAACAACATAATAATAGGAAGTAGAAGAAGAAAATAATTTTAAAAGAGGTGATAAATCAAATAACTCTTTTTCGAGTATGTCCTTTTGATTTTCACAAAAGGCCTCCCTAGGATGTATTTATGCCCAAATTGTGGCCTTTAGGATGAATTTAATGAAGTTTGGAGAGGAAATGGGAAGGTTTTGTCAAATAAAAATATATTTAGAGGTGTGAAAAATGGAGAAGGAGAAGTTACCTTTTTTAGGATAGGTGAGGGGTACTTTAGGAAAGTCTTTAAATATTAATTTATTATAAATTTATTTTCAATTTTTAATGGTCCCAAACTCATTTATTTATAAGATAAAAGGAGTATGGGATTCAATAATATCAAAAAATATATTTTAGACAATTTTAGGTCTCAAAATTAACTTTATCTTTTAGCTTTAACTCTTTGTTAAAAACATTAACTCTCACCATGTCTTCCGGTAATTTCATAATATATTGTTATTATAGTTACTATAAAATTCCAATATAACCACAAGTGGATAATTAATAACATTTTTAACATTATATAAGTCATTTGTCTAAAATTATATTTTTTGGAATATTATATCATTTAATAAAACAATATTGGTTTTAAAAACTCATTTATGTCAATGTTGGCACTATTTAGTAATTGATTTTTCTAAAGTCATAACAACTTTTTTTCTTCAAAAAAATGAATTAAATCATTCCTCACTGGTAAATTTAGTCCAAAAATCGTGTATGGCATGAAAATGTTCCAATTACATTTATTTAAATAATTATAATATCATTTATTTGAATATTTCATTAATAAGGTAACCAATGCATCATCATTGTGTCTTAAATAAATTTATTTATTTAATGTCTAAAAATTATAAATAAAATACCATGATGTATGAAATATTTTTATATTTATAATTAATATTTATAGTCAAATATATCTTTTAAATAAACTAAAAAAATTATTTGAGTAAAAAGATATATTTTTATGTTATATTTCCCTTTACTTTAAATTAGTTATTATAACATGTCATTTTCACACCCAAGTGGTTTTCAAAGCCAAAATTTCAGCCTAAGGATTGGTTTGGTCTCCCAAAACTCATCCAATAGTATTAGGACACGTATTAGGGTAGTTTTATATTATTATAATATTATTTATTTTACCCTTGTTTACCTTACTTTCCCTTTAACCGTGGTAAATAAAAATAATTATTGAAGTTACTCTTCATAATGTCTAAAAATAAAAGGAAACTATATACACAATTTTCACCTTATTAATAAAAATATAGAATCAATTTTTCTAAATTGAAAACACGAAATTGGCAGAAATGAATTTAAAATTAATTCTCGTTCTCAAAACCAGAATGCAAGGTTTTAAGAAGTAAAATCTATCACAAGATTGACATGTGTTTATGTCCAATTAAAATTTGAAATTACTTAAATTTACAAACAATGTATTAAATGATAAAAAATAATCCAATTAAACTTTAAATCCAATTAAAAATATAATATAATTATATAAATAAATTATATGAAAATGTAGTTTTGAATTAAATTGCAGTATTTTTTACTATTCATTAAATTTTGAATTTTATCATAAAAATAAAAAAAATAAAAAAAAGTAAATATTTATATCTCTATTACAAATAATAAGTTTATTTTTTCATATAGAATATATAAATTTATTAAAAACTAGATATAATATGGGTGCACAATCAAAAGGTGGCAAAACTGCATTTTTTTAAAAATACTACTTTTATCGGAAAAAATGAATTTGTAATTATATCATGTTAAGAAAATAAATAATATGAATGTTAATGTTATATAAAATTCATTATTTGGTTAATAATATTCATAATGGCTAGTTTATATCCCATTAAATAATTATATTTTAATATTATATCGTGTTTAGAGAAAATCTGTATTGCGTACAACACAAGATATCAAGGAAGGTCACTCTTGCGTGTAACGCAAGCCAAGTCAGTGTCACATGTAGTGTAAGCTTCCTTTGGTGTTTCTTATAATATAATCCAAACATTTTTCTTTTATACATTGAAAAAAATCTATACTGAGTGTTTTGTGTATCGTATACCAACTCGGTGTTGCGTGTAACATACGACAAGTCAGTTTAGTGTGAAATGAATGTTTGAATTTGTTCATTGTAAGATATAAATGAAAATTTTCATTTGTTAGAAAAAATGGAACATTAAAACTTGGTTTGTTACATAGTTTCCTATCAGGATGCATAAATAAACATCCCTTTCCATACCGGGAAAAGGTCCAAAAGCCACGTAACAGATAACAATCACAACCAAGTGCGCCACTCAAGGTGGAAATAAAATCAACTATAATAATAGAAAAGAAGAAATTGAATTTGAAACCCCTAGAAACATGGTATTTCCCCTATACAAGGAGCTACAGAAACTAAAACATGATCACTTTACACATTCCCAACTACATCCTAGTCTCGGGTCTACCATAACCCAAACAGTCATACCAAGAGTAAAGTAAAAAATATTTAATTCCATTAGTATCCAGATGAATAATTCTACTTAATCAAAAAGAATAAATCTCATCCAATACCATTTATAGAACCCTGACCAGGATGCCAGTATAAACAGTGCTCTAGGACAATTGACAATAGGACCTTAGGCGTTCCACCCCATATGCCAAAGTTGTCAACTATGAGTGAGGGTGTAAAGAGGTGATAGTGGGGATACTATAACCTCAGGTGGTGATATAATAATGGTACACACAAACACTGGGGATACTATAACCTCAGGTTGTGATATAATAATGGTACACACAAACACACACACACACACTCAGATATATATATATATATATATATATACTATTGGAAGAAGGACCATAATCAGTGGAATAAATAAAAATAAAATAGAAAAATAATAAATAGATAGTTATAGTAATAAACAAAACACCCAAACATACCATTTGTAGACACACATGTCATAATAGGTCATACATAACAATTAATAGAAGGGTCACCCATGGTTGACCATCAATACATATAGATATAAATCATGATGAAACAAAAGTGAACTGCACTGGATGAAATAACCTCCATGGTCACTTTCCATCCATCTGGTGAAATAGGTACAACTTTATCACTAGGGTCCAGCTCCTTTTCCTGATCCATTTCTTGGTTTTAGAGAAATAAAGTCTACATGCATCCCAAGGGGTGCATGTAGGGTTTGATAAAAAAATATCATTAGTCCACCACCCAAGTGCTCTTTTCTTACATTCATTATAATTTAGGGCTAATAGATATAAATAAAAACAATACATGTACATCATATAAATAACCTTCTACCCTTGTGCTCAGTAGCCACAAAGAGGTGATCACCTTCTTTAGCCATCACTGGTAAGTCTGAACACATTCCCACGGTTATATATATGGAATATAACACGTGTCAGCATATATATAATTGTATTTGTGAGTATCCATGTCTTAGAATCCAAGTCATCCCATGTCAAATTTCATGCCAGGTGAACCCTCGTGTTCCACCTATAATCAGGTCATCAACACCTCATTTCATCAACCCTAAAACCCAGTGTCCAAATAGAACACCCAATCATGTACCTAATCCTTCATACTCTGATCAGGAAACTCTTTTCAAATCAAATCTCAACATGCTATGGAACTAAAATTTATACCCCCCCCCCCACACACACACAATATATAATCACCGACTTCTCAAAAACTAACATCCTAAGGCCCAACGATATTTACACTCCAAAGTACAGCCCAACGTCCTCAACCGTATCAGAAATTTTCATCCCCCAATCAATGGTCTTGTCACTATAAATCGATGATCCATCACCATACACATGGATTTTTATAGTGAGCACCCCCACCCCCCCCCCCCCCCCACCGCGCAAATAAATTCTATGTCCAACACTATCACCTAAGTCTCATACTCTACGGGGGACTCCACCCATATGAGTGTTCAACACCACCTTGATATGAGTCTTATCTGTGTGAACATGATTCCAATGATGAAACAACCAATAAAAATGAGATGAAATCAATAAAATAGTACCTAAGAGACATCATCTATTACCTCATCCCTAGTGACCAATCCATTAAATCACGAGGGTGAAGTCCATCTCAAATAATATAGGTTTCTCCCCAATTCTAATGATCTCATCATGTAAATCTGACAAACATATTGCCAACCAGGTGATCATCATCGCATCCCATTTCTCAAGCCTCTCCCAACTTGATGAACCACATTGCATCAAAATAGTTTATCAAAATCACATCAATCCATGATCTATGATCATCATGTTCCCATGGAACCAGGAAATTAATATAAACAATTATTTTTAATTTAATATGCATACCGATATTAAAATGAGCATTTTGGACCAACCCCCTTATATGGTTTAAAAAATTATAGTGTAGTTGGAGCATGCCCATATCCATCTCACATTATCAATTTAATAATTTTAATGAAAATAAATTAATTAATTATGGTATTTCTTGGTCAACCCACACGACACATATAGAGCACACCCCCCAAAACACCTATATAAACATGAAGAAATATATGAACCACCTGCCTCATACTTGTGGGAATTTTCTCATCTAATATAAGTCTATAACTCGAGCTGAATCAAGATAAATAGGTGTTTTAGACAAATGACCTTAAAATAAGGTAAATGATATCTCATGAATTTAGTGCTCTATGTGGTGAGATAAATTGAAGAATAGGGATAGCTTGTCGAAGTCCTTACCAAGAAGAATTTGTATCCATCAACAGATTGAATATTGAAGCTTGGATGGAAGGATTGTCTCAAAGACTACGATGAAGGGAAATGTTGGAAAAAATCATGTGGAAGTGTTTGAATGAGGAATAGAGTAGAAAAAAATATATAGGGAGGGTAATTTTATAAATTTTTCCCAAAATTAATGACCTGCACAGTTTGGATACACAGTTTGGATAACCGTATTCCTACCATGTAGTACTCATTGTCCAAGTACCACACCCACATAGGCTAGGCACACTGTTTCCCAAACCATGCACATACGTTATGAAAAAAAATATTTTAAAATTTGAAAATGTCTCACACATACATGTTCCCATACCCATATTTTTTGAAAACCCATGTACAATTTTGTAGGTAGGATGAATTTTGTACTCTTGGGAGGCAGCATGATTTTCCAAACCATGCATCCTATTCTGTGCTTTCCCAAGACTTGGTTTTCAAGGCACAATGCTCCCAATCTAAATCAAAAATCCCAATGAACTTTTTGGGCCGTAAACCCTATATAAAAATAAGTCCTTAGGTCATTCAAACTCCCAGAATTAGGTTCTAAAGATCAAAATGAATGTTTGTCTGACCACCAAACACAAAAATTCAAATTTACCCAAAAAATGAAACGTTCCAAAATGACTCAGGACATTATAAAGTCAAATTTTAAACTGGAAAAAAATTGAAAAAACAAAAAGTAAAATTCTAAAAAATTATAATCATTACTAGAAACCATTCCTCGAAAAAGGATCCAGTTTTGACATCTCCCAAAAGAATCATTACTTATGTAAGGGATTTCAAAGTACAAATTTATAAATAAAATAAGCACTAAATAATTTTTAACAATATTTTTGCGTTGGTATAGTTCAATCCATGGGGAATAATAATAAATTACTTATAATTCTTTAGGAAAATATGATTAAACCACAAAGATTATTTTTTTCTTGTTTTAAGATATATTTTATGAGTGTACCTGGATTTTCTAAGATTAAGTCCACACACATAATAAGGGGAAAATGTTGTCATTTTTAATTTAAATGGTGTCAAAACAGAACTCTAGTTATCCTCCTCTAAGAGGAATATCCCTCTTTTGTTGAACCTCATTTTCCCCTATCGGTTATTAGGTTAGTTCATAGATAGGTGTATGGAAGAATTTTTAAACATAGTGATCCCAAATTAATGCATTGTTCATGCCATGAGTAAGGGTTTCTGGTTGATAAATTTAAAAGGTATATCCTTATCCTTCAGTAATGTTCATACATCAAAGATATGGGTAAGAAATAAAGTTAAATGAAAAATTGAAAATAACTGAGTAAAATTTAAATCAACTATAATTCCCTACACAAAAAATACCCCCCACCTTATATAGCTGGGAAAAATGATTATTCCCTCATGATAGTCATGGAGGGATAGTAAATTGAAAATAACCTACTACAGTTGTAGCACTTAAAAGAATAAGCAGTGGTTCTCGTCTCTAGTATCGAGTTTTCTACTGTATAACCCCTACATAGTATCCTCCTCTAATATTTTAATGATGGAATTATCTATCCACTTTTAAAAAATTTAAATCTTATTTACCCTCTTATTTTTCTCATTTCTTGACTTGGTGAGTCATATGATATCCATGGGGGTTTTCCTTAAACAATAAAATGTTGGATGGATCTTCCATTTTTAGTAGAGTTCTTAAAACCCCTTGGTGTGAAAATACCCTACATACACATTTCCACTTTTGTTCCCCAGAACATCAACAAAAAAACATGATAGCTCAAAAACATTAGGTATTTGAAATTATAGTAAACTTAAACCTTGCAGGAAGGGTGTTTTTCTTGCCTCATAACCCATTCCCTTTCCATGCATGTCCTATAGCACAGTGGATTGGCCATAGTTGTAGCTCCCATTTCTATATCAAACTATTCGTTACCTATGTTAACACCTCCACAACACAACTTCATCTCTACAGTTAAGCCTTCAGTAAGATATTTTCCTTAAAAACAATGATCTACCAATTTTAATACCTCTATGGGGTAGTACTAACCCTATGAAGTAGCAAATTCTTCTTTATCCTTAGGAATAATTATGGATAAGACATAGAGGTCTGAACAAGATATAGCCTTTCTATTTCATAAATACATTTCCACTTCCAATATTTTCCCTTCCATGATGTATTCATAAGTCAATTTTGAATCCTTCTCAAGATCCTCTAACCCACAACACAAAAAATTAAAGAAAAAAATAGGTTCTTATCCTTTGGTTCGAGCTTTTATGACCACAATGTCATATAGCCTATTATGTGGTGTAGTGCAGCTCAAAAATAAATTGCCTCAAGGGATTCCTTAATGTACATCCTTGGCATACTTATGATGTAGTGGTGGGGGAGATGGCATAGCGTAGTGGTCTATGGTCTAGTATTAGCAGTGGTGGAATGTTTGAATTGAATGAGGATAAAAATGTGTGTCCCTAGCTCAAAATGGTGATTGTTTTATTAAGTGTGTAGTATCCCAATATGGTGTCTCCCACATCTAATTTGAGCTCCATCGGCTACTCCTTAATAACAGTTCTTGTTTCACCATTGGCTCATAATCCTTTTTCAAGGATGGACTCAGGCATCCACTCACACACCAGATATATGGATTTGTGCTAACATGCATGAGGCCAATGGGAATTGGTACAACCACTATGTGAAACACTGTGAGTGGCCCTTTCTTTATCCTACCATTCTTATAGGACATCCTCTTGGGCTTGAATAGCTGGTTGTCCCTTCTTTCACTAGCTAAATATATTTTTAGGCTTTGGTTTGAGGGATATCAAGGGTTGTCTAATTTTTAAGCCAAGTCCCCTTTCTGATTTTTACCTACACAACACATACAAAATGATCATAAAAATATTAATGGTATAAATTGGTATTTTTCAATATTTTTATTTTATTTTCAATAATTTCATAAAAAAATAAAAATTACCCAATATGATTATTATTAATTAAATTTTTTTTACTATATATTAAAAACCAGTGATATTTAACAATTTAAAAATTGATGCATAAAACCTAATTCATTAAATCACCCACACATAAACCATGATTTCCCATCATGAAAAGTAAAATGGAAATTCACTGGATGCCCAAAACTATTATCCTTCCTTGAATTATTTAGGCAAAATATTATAGCCACTATCTATGGATTTTTTTAGAATAATCTTACCCTTCATCACTTTCTTTTCATCTTCTTCTTTCCTTTTTACAACATCTACATAAACTCTTCTCACATGGACATCAATGTCCTCAACACCCTAAAAACTATCCTCTCTCAACTCATCAACTATTTCTTTAGGATTTTTCATCACTCAATGTATATTAAACATCACTTGTTCTCCAAAAACTCTTAATCCTAGCTCCCCACTTTGAACATCCATCAATTCCCCTTTCATAACTTTTAAGGGTCTTTTAAATATTATTATGTTCTTCTCCTCATCCATTTCCATCTCAAGAAAGTATTCTATAATGTAAAACGTTTCTACCATGATAATGACATCTTAAAGTAGTCCTCAAGGAAATATCACTATTATATTCACATGTTGAACCATAACATGAGTTTTATTCCTCTCCCTCAAGACAAGGTTCTTGAAATTCGAGTATGATATAATATTTATACGGGCACCAAAATCATTTAAATCACTACCAAACTCATTTGAGATAATATTTATAGGGATATAAAAACTACCTAGATAACTTTTCTTATTTATTAGGCTTCTTTATACCAATATTTATTATTCCCACATCAGTGAGATGGTTTCCACCTCTTCAATATTTCTTTTTTTTGACACCAACTCTTTAATGAACTTTTTTAAGGTGGGAATGTTTGAGATTGTCTGAAAAACTGGATTATTTTTGTGTAGGTTTTTAAAAATTTCCAGAAACTTTTCTATTCTTCATCAAAAATTACCTAAATTATCTTATTATCCATATTTTTCTTTTCATCCTTTCACTAGTTTTCTCTCTTATACTACTTATTATTCCCTATATCTTCTAAAAATTTTAACACTTTATTGTTTCCTTATTCTACTTTTAGGGTGATGGATTTGGGATCACCATGTCCTGGAACTTCAATGTCACCTGGTAAAAATCACTTTGCACTCTCCTTCTATTGGTTATCAAGTTATACCATTTTGATTTCCAGGTTCCTCATAGAATATATTTGGTTTAGTTAGTCGTCCTTTAATTATTGGATCAAATCACCTTGGTATTTGGATTATTCTTTAAACTCCTTAAGTTTATCTCCTATTATTATAATAAAACTTTCCAGGGTCTCCTTCTATGAGTGGACTTGACTTGTAAATGTTGAGCCTTGATGCTAAGGTTGAAAACATTGTACGCTTAGAAGAAATCCCTTCCTTTGATTCTGACTATTATTTTACGATTTATGTGTAATCCATCATTGCATAAAATTATGATGATTACAACAAAAATAATTAACATATTCACAATATATAACTTGGGGATATTGATTTTCCATCATCGTCTCTAGTTTCATTAACATAGCATTAATTTGGGTGTTAAACCAACTAGTGTCTACCATGTACACGTTTTTCACTTTTCCTCCCTCTCGATTCCATTGAAAACTATTGATGGAAATTTCTTCCAAGAACTCATATATCTCTTTCAATGTCTTTCTCATGAGTAAAACTCTAGTGAATACATCAACTTTAGAAAAATTACCCTATGATAAATCATTGTAAAAGGTTTCGATCAGTAACTATGTATTGGTTCCATGATAAGGATATTGTCAAATTAAACTCTTAAACCTTTACCATTCAATATATAAAAATCCTTTACTTAATTGGTCAAAATTAAAAATACTTACCAATGAATCCAGTAACTTTGAGGGAGGTAAAAACTCTTCAAAAAAATTCTTACCAGATCTTCCCATGTTGTGATTGAGTGTGGGGGTAGACTCTATATCCACTCATATCATTATCCTTGGAAGAGAATTGGAAGAGTCATATCCTCCCTATTTCACTTGTTACATTATATAACTGTTGGGTGTTTCATAATTCAATAAAACTACCAATGTGAGAATTTTTTTCCTTTATGAGGTAGCATGGGAAATTGAATAGAATGTGTGATCGTTTTTATGATCAAACTCTTTATCTAAAAATGTTATGTATCAATTAGGGGAAAGATTGTTCACTAATTTACTCCCATGATTAGGGGTCTTCTATTGCTGATTAGTGATTTCACTCCTAGGTTCCTCCATTAGAACTCTTGGTGTGAAACCAATCCTACTTCTATTCCATATTTATGCCAAGATTACTAAACTTCTATTCCATACATGGTGTCATCTTATTTGTGTTTTTTTTCTATTCTCTAAGTATCCCTTCAATATTGGGACTAAATCCAGTATCTCCTTCCTTATCCTTTCCTCTGGTTGAGTAATCATGAATTTAATAAATTCTTGAAACAACAGAACTAGAATATTAAGTATAAAATGGTGAAAAATAGAATAAACAAAAAAGATAAATTCAAAAAAAATATAGTCAATAAAAAACACCATTCGTTATATAAGGTGCCTGTTTTGATGTCGCATGAAAGTATTGTTACCACACTCAGAGATTTCAAAGTAAGAATTTATAACTCCAAAAAAATAACTAAATTTTTACAATATTTTTGTGGTGGTAGACGTTGATCCGTAGGGTAAGAAAATAAATTAAATATAATGTTTTAGGAAAATTTGAAGAAATGTAAAAATAGAATTTGGTATGGTTTTGAGAGATGTGATGTGTGTTCCATGTTTTTTTTAAGTTTATGTTCGTGCAATTAATGAGGAAAAGATGTTTTGTTTTTTAATTTAAATGGTGTAGAAACTGAACTCAATTAAGTCTCCTCTCTGATTTCTCACCATCTATTTTATGAACCTCCTTTTCCCCCACTTTTTCTTTGGTCAGTTTATAGATTGATGTTAGGAACCATGTTTTAACATAGTGACCCCAATTTTATGCATTGGTCATTCCATGAGTAATGGTTAGTATTTGATTCATTTAAAAAAGTAGACCCTTCTCTTTTAATAATGTTCTTGCATGAGAGATAAGTGTAATAAGTAAATTGTAATTAAACAATGAAATCAACCCATTAAAATTTCAATCAACTATAATTCCATACACTATGTGCACTTCCATTTACCTTTCAAAGCTTGGAAAAAAATTGTTACCCTTCCATGATAGTCATGAGAGGATATGAAATTGAAAATATCCTATTATACTAGTATCACTTCACAGCAACAATAGTTGTTCCAATATCTAGTCTATAGTTTTCGGGTGTCCAACCCTCTTCAGAGTAGCCTCATATTTTCTTTAAAATAGGGAATTCTCTCTCTTCTTTCCAAAATTTTAATTCTTCTTTATCCTATAATTTTTATCATCACTTGACCGGTTCATTCATATTATCTCCACAATTTTTTAATAAAATAATCAAAGGTTTCACGTGTCTTCCATGTTTAGTGGAGTTATTCAAGCCCCCATGGTGTAGATAAGGCCCCTGGAAGCACATTACCTCTTTTCTTCCCTTGAATTTCAACCACAACACATGATAGATCAAGAAATTTGGGTATTTGAAATTATAGGAAACATAACCCATACAGTATGGGTGGTGTTCCTATAGCACATCTCATTCCCTTTCCATGCATGACCTTCAGCATAGCAGACCATCCATGGACACAAATCAAATTTCTATATCAAACTCACCACTACCTATATCAACTCTTCCATTGAAAATAATTCTCTATATGGTACAGCCTTTTATAGCCTATTTTATTTAAAAATTTCGCTATTCTAATTTTAATAACTCCACGTGGTAGTCCCAACTCTATGGCACATCCAATTCTTCTTCATCCTCAAACCAACTATGGTTATGGTGTAGTGGTTTGAACACAGTGCAGCCTTTATATTTCTTAATAAAATTTTCACATCAAATATCATCCCTTCCATTATGTAGTCCTAATCCTATGTTTTTTTCTTCCAAATATCGTCTATCCCACAACATAGTATATCGATTGATTGTGTTACTTCTTCTCTATTGTTTCAGGTTCCCTAGACCACTATGATATTTAGACTTGGATGTGGTGTAGTGCGGCTCAAAAATCTAGTGGATTCAGGGATTCCTTCATATCTGAACATAGAGGGATTATCACATAGTGGTGATAGAGATGGGGTAGCATAGTGGTCCATATAATAGCATCGGTGGTAGCGACGTGGTTGAAATGAATGAGGAAGATGATGCATAACCCTGGGTCGAAACTGTGTCATTTTGGTTAAGTGAATAACATCTAGTTAGCGTGTATCCCACATCATAGTTGAGATCCACTAGATGATACTTAATAATAATTCACATGTCACCATTGTAAAAAAATCATATTCTAGGGATGGGATCATGAAAACACTCACATGCCACATACATGGGTCTGTGCTGACAGGCACGAGCCTAAGCCCTACTAGCTTTGGCCCAACCTTCTTTCATGCACTGTGTGCATCCAAGTCTCCCTCCTTCTTCTATTCTAGGCCCTCAGATTGGGATTTCATTATTGGATACCCATAATTAGAATAGTGAAATGGATTTAAAACCCCCGAGTTAAGGGAAATCAGGGGTTGGATAATTTTTTTTCCAAGTCCATTTTTTATTTCTACTTGTAAAGCACATACAAAATGCTCAAAAAAATATTAAAGGTAAAAACTAGTATTTACATTATTTTTATTTTATTTTCAAAAAATTCACTGTAAAATAAAAATTACTAATAAATTTTTATTATTAATTAAAATATGGGTAGTATATTTTAAAAACCTAAGACATTTAACAGTTAAAATTCTAAAATTGATGTTTAAAAACTAACTCATCACTATGAATCATTTAATTAGTTCTCAATTACACCACAAAAACAACAAAATTTATCACATTCATTAATCATCTTCACATAATCAAATTAAACATCATCATAAAATTTGTAGTCCCATTATTTTAAACAATGATCATTTCCATATTATAAGGTTTTCTATTTCAATCATTTCATACCTATTGGGAATATGTTAAGACAATTCACGACACCACAAACCATTCCCATATAAATTCCATATTTTTATATCACATATCTCCCCCACAGCACAACAAGTAAACCTAGAAATTAACCACACCCATAACTCCAACAACAACTCATAATATAAAAATAATAAACTTCATAAGAAAAAGGAAAACATATCATCGTCTTACTTATACATAGTTTATTCCATTTCCATCTTTAAGGGATTTACCATTTTTATGTGGGGTGATTCAAAGAGTATGTTAAAAAAAATAACATGAACATAGTAGAAAATATAATTCATAATCATCCCCATTTTCATTTAAATAAATATAAACAATGTTAATTTTCTTCATTTAATAATCACTTTCTCTTTCTAGTATAATATTTTCATTATCTAAATTAGAAAAACAAGTGATAATAGGAATATATATTTTGTACACATGTGATAATATTTTCCATGGAATAAAATATCATTAACAAGAAGAAATTGTATAACATATGGGAAAAACTCTTAGTTCCAACCAATTTCATTATGCCTGATTATTTATCTTCATTAGGATGACACTTAATATCTACCCAAAGGGAAACAAATGAATTCTAGTATCACAGTTTCATAAGAAATAAGGAGAGTTCTCATATACCCTACCTTTAATTTCTTTTCCAAAGTAATTTGTTGCACCGAAAAAGGATATAAGAGAGAGTAATATTTCTTAAACATATACAATGTAGTTATGTAAGCAGAATAAGCCTTGAATGATTCATAGAAGACTCAAAAAATTCAAACTTCTAGTTTTGGGGGTTATGGGAAATCGAGGGAAAGAGGAACATAATGAGAGAAGAAACTTGTTTTTAATATTCAAAGATGTCCCCCTCAGATATAAGTTCAATTACCATGTGATATTCCCCATTTAATTTGTATTGGACACAAAACTTAAATGTGATCCTACTAAACCCTTTGCAAATGTTATATATAATTTAAATTTGTTAAAATAAATAAATAAATGGTTTTATGATTTTAAATCATTGAAAATAAATTTTATAGGTCAAAGGAGAAGATAAACTAGAAAAAATAGGTTTTTATACATAAATATGATGCCCTTTTATGAAATGTATGCACTGTGTAAGGGTAATTTTATTTTAACCTTATGTTATTAGTTACTGTACAAAACAACATATTGTTTTGTTAGGATAGCTTAATAAACCCTTACATAATGGAAGGAATTCAATGTGACCCTTATGAAATGATTGATTATCCTTATGTGGGTATTTAGAATCTTCACTGACCCTTGTACAAGTAACCTTACATAATCCTTCACCTTTATTCATGTAACCCTATGGGAGCCAATACACTTACTCAAGGTTAAAGCTTCCTTTATGTAGCCTATATAATGTTCAAATACCCTTACATGAGCTTTATTTTACCCTTATATAACTTAATAATTTTTTCACTAGCCTTATGAAAATAAATAAAGACATGGATTACCTTTAAGAAATAAGGGAGATAACTTCTCATGGTTCATGGTATTTCCATGTTACCCTTGCATAAACTATAGAAATGAGAGGTTTCCATTTTTTAAACATATGGAATTCAAGGATTACCTTTATTAAATCCCTAAAAACCCCCCATTAACCTTATATAGAATCATGTTAATGTATAAGGGTATGGTTAAATCACACAATTCATAATTCCCATTTGAAAAAAACATTTAAATAATTAAAAAATTGTTTTATAAACACTTCCAAAATCCTATGAACACTTCAAAAATATTAGAATAAGTTTAAAAAATAAAAAATAAATTCCAAATAAACTTTTAAGACTTTAAATTAGTTCTATAATTTTTAAATCCATTTTAAATATATTTTATAAATTACAAAATAATTTTAAATTAACTTTTAAAATTTCATAAAATTGCACTCAAACCACCAGACACCCAAGAATGTACAAGGAAATATTGAGAATATTCCCTAAACTTATTTGTACATATATATATGATATAATAATATCAAAAAATAAAAAATAAAACAAAACAAAAATGGAATAAAATGAAACATAGTGAAGTTAGAGAAGAAACATTTTTATTCTTAGTATATCATGGTGATGTTATCATTGTTCTCTTAAATATTAATTTTCAATATTCTACCCAAAGTTGAGATCAACCTTATCACTCATCACCCTCATACTGAATTATTATTATCCCACACCAACCCTTCACATTCTAGAATATAATCCCTCACATCATCACCATAATGTTACTCTACCCTTTATATAGCATTTTGACAACAAATGAGAGGAATAAAAAAAGAACAGGAATAGAAATACAATAGTATTGAAAATAGGGAGAACCCTACACCAGAACTAGTTCCAAAAATATTAAAATAATTATAATATAATGAAGATGAATATTATATTTCATGAAATCTATATCACTGCCCCCACCCCTCAAATAGGCATCAAATTTAGTTATGTATTTTCAAGGATTTATGAAGGGAATAGTGGAAGAAAAGAAAGATAAAATAAAATCAATGAGATGAAGATAAAATAAAATATATAAATATGTAAAACCCAATTAAAGTATCATTAACCTAATCATTCACAATACTGTTAGACAAAATATCCAAACCTTTAAAATTTAGAGGAATTTACATTTTATAGTGAGCGGAGTGTAAACATTTAGCTCAAATACTATCCTTAAATTGTTTTCACGTGGTGGGTATAGTAAAATTAATAATTTGAACAATAATTATTCTAAAAAGATGTTCAATTATATATTAACCATGAATCCTCAAAATTTAAAAACATTTAGAACATTTTTAGTCAATGTTATGACCATATCATTAAATAAAATATTTTTTGTACTAGAGACTCTTCATATTCCCATGCTCTGACATCACATGAATTTATATTATTGATGACACATGAATATAAAGTTTTAATAGTCAAATAAAATTTTTCCAATAATACCATAAGAATCCATGTAAAATTTAATAAAATTTGGGTTTTCCATTTGTAATATAAGGTCCCATATTCAAAATAATTTCAATATGGGCATAGATTCAAAGTCTAAACTTGTTAGATTTATTTGGTCCTTATAATGGTGGGTTTATATCTTTATAATTTTTTATTAAATATAAACCATCAAACATTTGATCCTAAAAAAATAAATTTCACAAAATTGTCAAGTTTATAAGATTTTATAGCCCAAATACCAATATAATATAAAAATATTTAAATTTCAAAATTATATCATTTGTACAACTAAGCTTAAATTATTATTAAAACCTAAAATTGTGAAAATTATACTTAAAAAATAACATTGGTGGTATTAAATCATTGAATTAAATAAATATATATTTGAAATTATGAGCTTCATTATAGAATGATAAACTATTAAAAATCATAGCATAAAAACAAAATCGTGGAAACATAGGTAAGACCCATGATGGAAATGAAAATACAACTAATTGTTATTATTCTTATACCTTCCTATGATTTATAAAATGAAATGGTTACACTTTCACATTAAAATATAAAGTAGGTTTTCATTCCTTATATTTGATTAAATGGGACCCCAAATATAAGTTTCTTAGCCAAGTTAATTAGTCTATATCACTTTTATTTTTATCATTTCCTTACCAATCCCATGGAATCCTCGCATGTTCCTAACTCTAAAATCCACCCTAAATCTCAAAAAAAATCTATGATGCCACTTTGGCATAAAAATATTCTACTAGAACCCCTCCAGATCTTGCAATGAAGGTGAGAGTGAATCCTAGAGTCTATATCTAATTAGAACCAAGTTAGAGTCTTAAAAAAAGTGTATAAAATGACTATATGGGTGGAATAAAACCTATAAAAAACAATTAATATTAAAACAAACCACCAATCGACACCAATGGTTTCCTATTAACCGATAATTAATTTTCCTATTACCCAAATGTGAACTATAATTATTTCAATCATCATAAAATACATGTATGTTCATCCTATAAAAACATAAAATCATCCTCCATATCTGTAAAAACAACATGAATAGAGCTCCCATATCCCTCAAACTATTCTGTAATACACATAGAAAACTATAGATTGATGGGACTTGGGAGTACTCAGTAGGATCATCCTTCTAAAAAAATCCATGTGAAATAAATGTGAAATATTAATCATGGGTGATATCAACCAAGTAAAACATAACCATAGATATAAATAAATAATAATGAGAAATATAATCACTAAACTCAAAATTATACATAATTTTTAACTTTTACTGCCACTCATAACTTCCTAAACCTTTTTCCCAACCAATATTTACAAATAATTCCATAATCAATATATGAGTAATGTAATTAACTCCAAAATAATCATCAAAATAAATAGAAAAAAGGCCATAAATTTCTCATCAATTCCACCTTCCATCACAGGGTCTTCTCTGACTCAAATCAGTAGTGATCAGGTTGAACAACACTCACTAACTAACCAAGGATGTGATAATGATACAACATAAAAAATGTTTCATCAACCATAACTCCATTCCACAACTGACCACTATATAAAATATCAACATACGAAAACATCATAGTCATAGACACCATTCCACCATCACATTCTGCATTAACACTTATGCACAACAACGTCACTAGATATTCACCTTTACAAACACACATTGGTAGAGTAACATTAATATAAATAGAATCAACCTTGTTCCCTCCACCTTTTGTGTATTTCCCCCTCCAATAACTATATATCCATATCCTCATCATTAATCTATGGTATCATGAACACATAGGACATCGACCTCATATCCTCCTCCTAACAAGCATGACCCCCACCAGGAATTTTCATCTTACTAGTACCCTTTAGGGTCTTATAGTACACCACATACTGCATCTTAATCCATTATAGTTTTTATGATCATACCAACCTCATTCCCTAACAACCCATATGTTTCCATCAACCTTACTTATTTCCAATTTTTATTTTACAAGTCATCAATCATTTTATTACTAATATTTTTCCCTGTTTTCAAGATTACTTTTTAAATCATCATACTTTCATTTAAAACTATCCCAAATCAACCCACCATTAAATCCACATTGAGTAAAAACCATCCCCCACAACCTTCTCATTTTCAATTTTCACATCATATTAACTTATTATGATTATTAATATCTATACCAATATTATACTTTCCATCAAAATTACTATTATCATTATTATCCCCTATAACACTTTAATTGTACTTAAAGAAGCCATATCAAAAAAAATAACTAGACTCATATTAATTAAAAGATAAAATTGTTGAAAAATAAAATCAAGCAATCAATATTCAACAACAATAATAATTCTCATATTCAATTTTTCATAAATTTCAATTTCATTAAATTTTTTAAATAATTATCCAAATATGAAGGTGAAAATTTAATAGAGTAATACTGATTTCTAGATAAACCATAACAAAAAAATATCAATCAACACATAGGAAACATAGAAATGCATAAAACACAAGAAATATTTTCCCTTTATGATTTTACCTTAACCAATTTGTTGCCTTAATTTTTTTCATTCTTCATTAAAGATAGTTCCCCATATATTATTTAATATCTTCATTAACTAAGAATTCCCAAGAATCCACATAAAATAATATGGTATAAGAATATGATAACATGATTCGAAGGGATCACAAAAACCTAGGAAAGAAATTTTTTAAAAATATGAAATAATAGTTTTCAAATTCCCTACGTAAACTAAATATTTTGTGTTCATTGTTTAATTAATAAGAATAATAATAAGATGTCTTCTTTACCCAAACCACATGAGAGAAACCTCAATGAACCTAAACCATAGTGACCCACTATCAAAACTAAATCCATACTGTAGAGACCCAAAGCTTGACGTACATGGACAATACATTACTTTTGTGGAATACTTAATACATAACAAAAACAGGCACACAAGGATCTTAATAGTTTAGTATCTTTGGAAACTCGGAATAAAATCTTCTAATCATGGTGAAAGATCTTCAACATCTCCCAATAAAGATCTTCCCCTTTTTTTCTTAACTAAAACATTTCTTTATATATTGGGGAAAAGAAAACATAAAAGTGGTGAGCTCAAATTCCTAGTAAGGGTAAACATATAGAACATAAAAATATCCATATACATTTGAATGAAAAAACTTGGACATAAAATCTAAACATCAAAATCTTGAGCAAAGACATGAATCTTGGAAGTACGTAAGGAATATATCATAAGGGAACAGAAATCATGATAAAATATCATGGGAATAAAACATGTAATTGTGGCAACCATTGAGCACATGATATGATTTCCATAGTAGCCAAGGCATTGCTGCCAAGACCATCTTAGTGGACAAAGTCCCTTTCTGAATCGAATTCACTCCTCATTCCCATCCTATATTACTGAACCGGTTTAACTTGTCGTTCCAGCCATGTCTATCTCATGAGATATAAATATTTACCCAATTAATTGGAGGGATATATAGGTCCCACCCATCTCATAATGAAATCATTCTTACTTGTTCCATAAAATAAACTTAAAACATTCATCATAACCCAAAGAATAAAATGGGTTTCATAAACATCATCTCATCATTTCATAATCCATATAAAACAAATGGATATCATTTCATAATAAGAAAAGTGAACCATGTAAATCATAGATACATTATACTTGAAACATGAAAATATGAAATAATGTAGTCTTAGATGGAAAATGATTTTGATAAATCATTTGAAATGAATTCTCGAGGAAAATATCCTTTCTTCTTCAAAATAAATTTATTTTCACAAAACTTCATGCAATTTTAAAAGAAAGAGATTTTGTTTAAAATATTCATGAAATATTTTTGAGTAAGATTCATGAAAATAAGGCTTTATAAAACTGTAAAAATCCATTCATGCTGTATAAGTTAAAAAAACATTCTTCTTGTACTTTTTCCAGAAAATTCAAAAAAGTACCTTGTAAAAGAAAGATTTCATACATACCATGTAGTAAAAGTCAAAATGGGTAAAAAGGACATTAAAAATACATAAAAACACTTTTATAAAAAATTTACATGGATGATAACAATAACCCCAGTAAATACTTACGTATAAGCAATCTCGGATAAAAATGAGATTTGAGAAATTATCCCTTACCTTAGGTCCGATATGCTACGTACGTATCCGAACCTCATGTATAATGATTTAAATAATGTCATTGACTTATTAAAGAATCATATTCATTGTTATGATATCATATATGTTTCACTTATGACTTTATATTACCCGTTCTTTTGTAAATTCCATGTTAAAGCAATGTTTTGGGTAAAATCATTTCATTTATCGTATGTGTTTCGACTTGTCGTTCTTGATATTATTACTTATATCCTGATTTACATAATTCCAGAATGTAAAACATTATTTATATATAATATATATCCATCATATACATATATATATTGTAGATCGATAAAAGGAATGAAATACACCGTTCATGGAGACGGTAGGCCGTACGCACGCATGAACGTTGTTTTCGTTTCCTTATTGAATTGAATGAAACTAAATAGATGACATAAATATAAATATACATAAATAAATTATCATTATGATTTCATATATTTCATTATTATTAATTATATAAACTTTATGATCATTCATGTATGGTTAACATGGAGAATGAATCTCATCGCGTCGTGGTGACGGTAGTCCGTACGTACGCACGAGCGATGATATCGTTCCCATAATTATTGAATAGAATTGGAGTGGATGGTACAATATATCAGAATCAGTATGATGTTATAATAACCATATATAGTTATTCTTTACACCATTATACCCATCCATGTAAGGTGTTTATGGAAAATATATTACACCACAGTGTGGAGACGGTATTCCGTACGTACGCACGCGCGGTGATTTCATTTTCCGTAGGGTGGATAGATGGTGAAATATGGTTGTTTAATACTTATAATAACATATCAGTATATGAGTGATACTGATGTTATTACTTCATAATGAAACAACCTAATAATAATAAGTGGATGAAGAAATAAAGTTGAAAGAATCGGTAACGGACATTACCTCTTCTTTGAAGCGCATCTTTGAGACCTCGTCTTAGGGCACTAAAATTGGTCTTTAAAGAAGACCAAAACCTATAAGATGTTTCTATGGAAGTGTAGAAGAGAATTTTGCAGGGGTGGGCCGATCTTGAAGGATCAATGTGGTTTGAGGAAGAGAGGGAGGAGGTGCCCTTTTATAAGGGAGGAGCGGGGCACCTTTGGAAAAACTAAAAATATTATTTTATTATAAAGTCATATTCGGTTTTTAATAGCTCCAAATTGATTTATTTCTAAGATAAGGTGGGTATGGGTCGAAATCCTCTCATCCAATAGAATTTAGACATGTTTAGGTTTCTATTTTAACCTTATCATTTAGATTTAACCTTAAGTTAAATAATTTTACTTTTACTGTTTCTTCTTGTTTCCTTACACTATAAGGTTAGTAAACATACTATAACAAGGAAAAATAATCCCAAGTTGTTTATTATTAATATATATAACCTTATATAAGAAATTTGGACGAACCTTATATTTTTAGGAATAAAATAACGATTAATAATATAATATTTGTTTTAAAATTTATTTTATGTCAATTTTGACACTATTTGGTAATTGATTTTTGTGAAACTCATAACAGAATTATTAGTTCTAAAAAAGTTAACTAAATCAATAATAACATGTCATATTAACCTATAAAATTAGTGGAATTTATAAAAAGTCTAAAATTACATTTATTTGGGTATTTATAACATCAATTATGTCAATATTTCATTAATAAGATAATTACTACTTCATCATTGTGTCAAAAATAAATTATATTATTTAATGTCTAAAAATTATAAATAAAATACCATTATATAGGAAATCTTTTTATCTTTATAATGAATATTTATAGTAGAATTTATCTTATGTATAACCCTATATTAAAAATGATTTACTTATTAAACTTTGATTTTAACTATTTTAACCCTTCTTTAAATAAATTAGTATTAAATGTCCTAATCTAATCCAAGTGGGCCGAAATGGTCATATATTATTCCTAAGGCTGTTTTGGGTCGAATTAAACTTATCCAATAGAATTATGACATGTTTTAGGGTAATAATAATATCATTTTTACCCTTAATTTCCCTATTTACTTTTAACTGTGGTAAATAATAGTAAAAAGTTACTATTCACCAAAAATTATTTTCATCTCATTGAACCACATTTTAGTCCTTGATATTAACCGTGTCTCTCGGATTTTCGAAATTCCACTCACAGAAGCGGTAAAATTAGGTTTTATGAAAAATTCAGTTTTTTAAGTACCACTTAGTGGTTTCACTATTCATCAAAAAAAAGAAAGTTTCCAGAAAAATACCAAAAATTAGGCCTAAGCTATATTTGATATTATGAATTCAAAAATGATTTCTATTTTACCAAATTCAAAACATATCAGTTACATTAACTAATTTAAAAATTAATTCCCATCGTCAAAACAAATAGCGTGTTTTTAAGAGATAATAACTATCAAAAGATTGACACTTGTTTATGTCTGGTTTAAATGTGAAATTACATCCAATGACATACACTGTATTAAATGGTAAAATATATTCTAAATATACTTTAAAACAACTCAAATTAATAATTTATCACTGTTAATTATTTCAATTAAAAAATTGTTTTTATTTAAAATTTAGTAATTTTCACTATTCATCAGAATATGAAAGTTATCCGAGAAGTACCAAAATTTCACCCTAAGCTAATTTCGATATTCCGAATCCAAAAAAGAAGTACATTTTGAAATATAAAATTTATAAAATTTCAAAAAGTGGGTATTACTTTTCATAACGGTTAGTTCATAATAATATTATAATAATATCTCGTTTAGTGAAACTCAGTATTGCGTACTACACACGCTATCAAGGAAGGTCGTGATTGCGTGTAATGCAAGGCAAGTCAGGGATTCGTGTTGCACAAACTCCTTTTGGTGTAGCATACAAGACAAGGCATTAATGAAATTAAAAAGAATATTTTTCATAAAATATCGGGGTGTTACATTCTACCCCCCTTAAAATTAATTTTTCCCTCGAAATTCGTCAAGGTTATAAATGGTTTACTAATCGAAAGTTTCATTATTAGAAACTGACATTGTAAAATAGAATACCAAAACATGGCTTTAAAAACTAAATTATGAAACGTAACGGTTACCCAAATTAACTCATCACTGGGTTTCCACGTAGGATAACATAGGTGAAAATATGGATATGGAAGAAAAATCTAACCATCAGGTTCTGATGGAGAGTGGTAGAGAACATGGCTATAAAAAAGCCGACAATCACAAAGCCATAAATTTGTGACGATCTAAGGTACCATCTGATTCATCAGATATAAGAGCACTAGGACAACATTTTTGGTTTTCAAGATCATTTCCCTAAAGTTGATGAAATTGGAATTAGAAGAAATACTTTCGTGATTTTGGTACAGTCTCACTGTTGGTCATTCTTTGGAAAATTTTCACTTCATCTCTTAAATAAATGAAGTTGAATTTTTCATTCGTGATATGTTAGCAGATCATGTGATAGAATGATGGGTCATTCCATCTGTCTCAAACAAAAGGTTAGAAAAGTTATAAAAAAATACATAAGTCCATCTATAGTGAGATTAATCATATATGGTTCCTAAAATGGACTTATACTTCATATATGATGCTGCTTAATATAATAAAACTAGTTTCTACTAAACAGGGACTTCCTGTAGGCCAGTGGTAGGCAATAAAGGCCAGTCGCACTTCGATTGTGGGTTCGATTTCCACAGCCTTGTCCGACGCGATGGGTTGTCGCCCGTCCTGCAGGTTTTCCTTTTTCTAAAACTACATTACTATAACATCCCATCAATAATATCGAAAAAAGTTATATCCTTAAACAATACTAACTTATGTCCAATATAATCCATTCCAATCTGTAGGCTTATCTAAAATACTTTGGTTCAAACTCATAGTATAAAGAAAATGATTACTTGAAATGTCATCAACCAAGCATGTGAATACCATCATTTATCCCCCATATATATTGTTGGTCACATTCCAATCATGTGAATACCTTAATCATGTATTCTCTTGAAAAATTAATACCCATTAAACCTTAGTGAAAATATGAATGCTGTCAAAAGTTAACTCTTTCCACATACCAAAATCCAAAAATTCTATATACTCAAACCATGATATAACCTTCTTCTTATATCAGTCATGAGCTCATGAATACTATCAAACATTTAATTTTCTCCTTATCCCTTCATTATGTGCATATCATCTACTTTCCAAAAATATCTGAATAACCTTTCATGGTTACTGGTACCATTAATCATACACTTTCAAAACATAAGGAAAGACAACAGTGTAACAATCCTTATATGTCTCTTTATTCCATAGTACCATGGGATTACTAATACAACATTACACTTGATAAACATGTAATCATTCCACTACCTTCTTAAACCATTGACCGAGCTTCAACAATTCTTTCATATCACATATCATTTTTAGCCTCTTCATCATCATCAACATAAATACTACCCATACGAACGTACTGATTCCCTTCATGAGACTTTCCCTTAGGGAATTGGTTTGTATAATGCTCGTACATTCCACATTTAAAACATTTAACCATTTTTGATGTCGTAGCAATACCATTATCCTCATCCATGGTGTTAACTGAACCTTTTCCTTTGCACTTACTGGCTTTAGGTCCTTCTTTTCCACACCCAAAGTATCTTCCAGTTCCTTTGAAAAATTCTCCTTGATGCCACTTCCCACATGATTTACATAGGGGAAATTGAACTTTTTTTCCTCTATGATCATCATGAAACTCCATCTTTATCTTATTAGCCGAGTCAGGAAACTTACCAAATTTGAGTTTATTTATCATATTATGAGATTGCTGATTAGGCATAATAACGATGTTTGGACTTCCAAATCTCATTTAATTTGGTTTTTCATGAAGAATATCATTCTATTGTCCGTCATATCCTCCATTATCATGAATCTTCCTATTTCCAGCCATTTTCTAAAACCCAAAAAAAATAGTGTGAGAGGAAAAAATCATGCCATGGAAAACAACATAGTAAAGGGGGAGTACCCTCAATATCTAACATCTTAGGTTAAATTCTAAGATCTTTACCATAGTTCTAGGACTATATCCTATACATATACTTATCCTTAGGGACATCCCTATACAAACCTTAGAAATATCTCTAGGGATCTCACTAACGTTTTCGCATCCTACTTTCCAAAGGTTGACTAAACCTTTCCTCTGATACCAACTGTAGAGACCCAAAGCTTGACATACATGGACAGTACATTACTTTTGTGGAATACTTAATACATAACAAAAATAGACACATAAGGATCGAAATAGTTTAGTGTCTTTGGAAACTCGGAATAAAATCTTCTAATCATGGTGAAAGATCTTCAACATCTCCCAATAAAGATCTTCCCCTTTTTTCCTTACCTAAAACATTTCTTTATATCCTGGGGAAAAGAAAACATAAAAGGGGTGAGCTCAAATTCCAAGTAAGGGTAAACATATAGAACATAAAACTATCCATATACATTTGAATGCAAAAACATGAACATAAAATCTAAACATCAAAATCTTGAGCAAAGACATGAATCTTGGAAGTACGTAAGGAATATATCATAAGGGAACATCAATCATGATAAAATATCATGGGAATAAAACATGTAATTTTGGAAACCATTGAGCACATGATATGATTTCCATAGTAGCCAAGGCATTGCTGCCAAGACCATCTTAGTGGACAATGTCCCTTTCTGAATCGAGTTCACTCCTCGTTCCAGTCCAGTATTACTGAACCAGTTTAACTTTCCGTTTCAGCCATGTCTATCTCATGAGATATAAATCTTTACCCAATGCATTGGAGGTAGATATAGGTCCCACCCATCTCATAATGAAATCATTCTTACTTGTGCCACAAAATAAACATAAAACATTCATCATAACCCAATGAATAAAATGGGTTTCATAAACATCATCCCATCATTTCATAATCCATATAAAACAAATGGATATCATTTCATCATAAGAAAAGTGAACCATATAAATCATAGAGACATTAAACTTGAAACATACAAATATGAAATAATGTAGTCTTAGATGGAAAATGGTTTTGATAAAACATTTGAAATGAATTCTTGAGGAAAATATCCTTTCTTCTTCAAAATCAATTTCTTTCCACAAAACCTCATCCAATTTTAAAAGAAATAGATTTTGTTTAAAATAGTCATGAAATATTTTGGAGTAAGCTTCATGAAAATAAGGCTTTATAAAACCGTAAAAATCCATTCATTCCATATAAGTTAAAAAAGCATTTTTATCGTACTTTTTCCAGAAAAGTCAAAAAGTACCTTATGAAAGAAAGATTTCAAACATACCATGTAATAAAAGTAAAAAATGGGTAAAAAAGGACATTAAACATACATAAAAACTCTTTTAGAAAACATGTACATGGATGATAACAATAACCCCAGTAAATACTTACGTATAAGCAATCTCAGATAAAAATGACATTTGCGAAATTATCCCTTACCTTAGGTCTGATATGCTTCATATGTATCCGAACCTCCTGTATAATGATTTAAATAAAGTCATTGACTTATTAAAGAATCATATTAATTGTTATGATATCATATATGTTTCACTTATGACTTTATATTACCCGTTCTTTTGTAAATTCCATGTTAAAGCAGCGTTTTGGGTAAAATCATTTCATTTATCGTATGTGTTTCGACTTGTCATTCTGGATATTATTACGTATATCCTGATTTAAATAATTCAAGAATGTAAAAAATGATTTATATATAAAATATATTCATCATATACATATATATATTATAGATCGATAAAAGAAATGAAATACACCGTTCATGGAGACGGTAGGCCGTACGTACGGATGAACGCTGTTTTTGTTTCCTTATTGAATTGAATAAACTAAATAGATGAAATACATACATATATATATAAATCCAGTAGAATTATAATTTCATATATTTCATTATTATTCATTATATAAACATTATGATCATTCATGTATGGTTAACATGGTTAATTAATCTCATCGCGTCGTGGAGACAGTAGTCTGTACGTATGCATGAGCGATGATATCGTTCCCATAATTATTGAATAGAATTGGAGTTGATAGTATAATATATCAGAATCAGTATGATGCTATAATAACCATATATAGTTATTCTTTACACCATTATACCCATCCATGTAAGGTGTTGATGGAAAATAGATTACACCACGGCGTGGAGATGGTATTTCATACGTACGCACGCGCGCAGATTTCGTTTTTCGTAGGGTGGATAGATGGTGAAATAGGGTTGTTTCATACTTATAATAACATATCATTATATGAGTGATACTTATGTTATTACTTCATAATTAAACAACCTAATAAGAAGAAGTGGAAGAAGAAATAAATTTGAAAGAATCGGTAACAGACATTACCTCTTCTTTGAAGCGCCTCTTTGAGACCTCCTCTTAGGGAACTAAATTGGTCTTTGAAGAAGACCAGAACCTCTAGGATGTTTCTATGGAAGTGGAGAAGATAATTTGGCAGGGGTTGGCCGAGATTTAAGGCTCAAAGTGGTGTGAGGAAGAGAGGGATGAGGTGCCCTTTTATAAGGGAGGAGAGGGGCACCTTTGGAAAAACTAAAAATATTATTTTATTATAAAGTCATATTCGGTTTTTAATAGCTCCAAATTGATTTATTTAGAAGCTAAGGTGGGGATGGGTCTAAATCCTCTCATCCAATAGAATTTAGTCAAGTTTAGGTTTCTATTTTAACCTTATCATTTAGATTTAACCTTCAGTTAAATAATTTTACTTTTATCGTGTCTTCTTGTTTTCTTACACTATAAGGTTAATAAACTTACTATAACAAGCCAAACTAATCCCAAGTTATTTATTATTAATATATATAACCTTATATAAGTCATTTGTCCTAGCCTTAGATTTTTAGAAATAAAATAACAATTAATAATATAATATTTGTTTTAAAAACTATTTTATGTCAATTTTGAAACTATTTGGTAATTGATTTTTTTGAAAATCATAAAATAATTATTAGTTCGAAAAAAGTTAACTAAATCAATAATAACATGTCATATTAACCTATAAAATTAGTGTAATTTATAAAAAGTCTCAAATTACATTCATTTGGGTATTTATAACATCAATTATGTCAATATTTCATTAATAGGATAATTACTACTTCATCATTGTGTCAAAAATAAATTAAATTATTTAATGTCTAAAAATTATAAATAAAATACCATTATGTATGAAATCTATTTATATTTCTAATTAATATTTATAGTCGAATTTATCTTATGTATAACCCTATATTAAAAATGATTTACTTATTAAACATTGATTTTAACTATTTTAACCCTTCTTTAAATAAATTAATATTAAATGTACTAATCTAATCCAAGTGGGCCTAAATGGTCATATATTATTCCTAAGGTTGTTTTTAGTCGAATTAAACTTATCCGATAGAATTAGGACATGTGTTAGGGTAATAATAATATCATTTTTACCCTTAATTACCCTATTTACTTTTAATCGTGGTAAATAAAAGTAAAAAGTTACTATTCACCAAAAATTATTTTCATCTCATTGAACCACATTTTAGTCCTTGATATTAACCATGTCTCTCGGAGTTTCGAAATTCCACTCACAGAAGCGGTAAAATTAAGTTTTATGAAAAATTCAGTTTTTTAACTACCACTTAGTGGTTTCAATATTCATCAAAAAATGAAAGTTCCCAGAAAAATACCAAAAATTAGGCCTAAGATATATTTGATATTATGAATTAAAATATGATGTCTATTTTAAAAAATTAAAAACATATCAGTTACATTAACTAATTTAAAAATTAATTCCCGTCGTCAAAACAAATAGCGTGTTTTTAAGAGATAACAACTATCAAAAGATTGACACTTGTTTATGTCTGGTTTAAATGTGAAATTACATCCAATGACCAACATTGTATTAAATGGTAAAATATATTCTAAATATACTTTAAAACCACTCTAATTTATAATTTATCACTATTAATTATTTCGATTAAAAAAGTTGTTTTTAATTAAAATTTAGTAATTTTCACTATTAATGAGAATATGAAAGTTATCCGAAAAGTACCAAAATTTCACCCAAAGCTAATTTCAATATTCCGAATCCAAAAAATAAGTCCATTTTGAAAGATAAAATTTATAAAATTTCAAAGAGTGGGTATTACTATTCATAACGGCTTGTTCATAATAATATTATTATAATATCTCGTTTAGTGAAACTCAGTATTGCGTACTACACATGCTATCGAGGAAGGTCATGATTGCGTGTAATGCAAGGAAAGTCAAGGATGCATGTTGTGCAAGCTCGTTTTGGTGTAGCGTACAACACAAGACATTAATGAAATTAAAAAGAATATTTTTTATAAAATATCGGGGTGTTACACATACCACTATAAAATCCCTATTGGTGAAATAACAAGGAGAGATCCAAGAAAAATAAGGATGAAATAAATCATAGATGTTATGGTTTAAATATAATAAATATAAGGACCTAGATCTATCAATTATGGCTCAATTATAACGAAAGTGGTAGTCCACACTTTATACATCATGTACCCCCCACCCCTATGGGGTGTCTACCTATGTCACAACCCGTCCTCGGGGCCCGTGCCGTGACTACCCCAATCCCGCCTTCCATAGGCCAGGGGCTGGCGACTAGCACCAAGGCGTAAATCCCGGTAAAAAGGGAAGGCATTGCCTTTGTAAAGTAAACAATCACACAGAGTACAAGCGGAAGAAGTAAACACTAAGTAAAAACTGAGTACAACAGTAAGTGCGGAAAGTAAAAAAGGGGCCAGAAATACAAGCACAACTGTAAAGTACAACTCGAAAGGGAAAACAGCAACTGAAAAGTAAAGCTGCTATGCTGAGCTGTCCACTGGAAATCCCACCTGAAGGGTGGGTACAGATAGCTTCACTGCTCCTCGGGTCCCATCGTCCACCACGGATCCTACCTGAAGGGTAGTTACAGATAGCCTCCACAACGCTCTCACCCGTCAACCTCCTCCGAGTGTCGTCTCGCCATGAAGTCCACCTCCAGATACTGACTTGTCGTGTAGTCCACCTCCGGGTACTGACTCGTTGTGTAGTCCACCTCCGGGTACCGTCCAATCCTCGAACACTCGACCTCCATCAGCACTTCCCCTCGTCTGCAACCAACACAACGAGGTGCGGGCATAGCCCGTGCAGGGGTGAGTATAACGATACTCAGTAGAGACCCTGAGACCCTCAAGGTCTCACTAAAACCTATAAGGATAACCACAAAAAATATCTCAACAGATAACCTCTACTTAGGTATATGCTCATACATATACCTAAGTTATCAAGTAACCCACCTCAATCATGAGGAAACACAAGGATTATGAAATCAACGGATAACCACTACCCAGGTATATGCCCATACATATACCTAGGTTATCAACTAACCCATCTCAATCATGAGGAAACACAAAGGTCATAGACTCAGCTCAAACCAGGATTTTCATTATCAAAACCGTAACTGCTGAAGAGCCCCGTCTCTAGAGTGTACAGTGGTCCTGTCACGACTCTGAGGTACTGCTCACTAACCTAAGACTGCTGAGGTACTCCTCCTATCGAGTACCGCGGGCTAGCCACCCAAACACAGTAGTGCTTCCCGCCGGGGTATATCACCCAAACACAGTAGTGCACACCCCCTAGTAGCCTGCTGAGGTACTCTCCGAACGAGTACCACGGGTCTGCACTGTCACAGAGGTAGTGCTTCATCCTCCATGGGTCTGCACCTCACAGAGTAGTGCTCTGTCCACTGGGCTAGTCAACTCACTCCAAGTCGAGTCGGTCAAGCAGTCGTCAGGTCTCAGTCGGCTACACGGTCTCCGTACTCCGCACGCTCATCTCTGGGAGGGTCCACTCCACGAGCTACAAGTCGATACTCCAAGTATCTCAAAGTCCCACGAAGAAGTATCTCAAAGGACTGCCTCGTCAAAGGGGTCTCAATGCAACAGACGGTGCGTCAATCGGATGCTCGGTCTGTGAGTTACTATCCTTTTCGTCCAAGGGGCCCGGTTGGTTTCGTGAGCGAACCATATCCGGTCGTATCTCAACTGTACCCCAAACTCTCATAGGGTATATTCATAGGGACCTTTTTCAACGAGATCACCAACGCCGCTGACGGTTCGTCAAACGGACGTTCTGTCAGAAAGATATTAGCTTTTCCGTTCCGGGGGCACGGTTGGATTTCGGGTGCAATCCAATCCCGGTCACTATCCAATTGCATCCAAAACTCGGGCGAATGGGGCCAAAAGTTCCGTATCGTCAATAGGAACGCAACGCAATAGACGGCGCGTCAATCGGACGCCCGGTCTGGAAGTTATTGGCTTTTCCGTCTCACACCCACCCTGGGAAACTTCCCAGGAGGTCACCCATCCTGATCACTACTCTAGGCCAAGCATGCTTAACTATGGAGTTTTAACCACGTAGGCTCCCGAAAAGGAAGGTGTACCTTGAGTATAGTATACCGAAACGACTGTCTCGATCCAAGGATCGTGTTGCCGCTGACGGCGAGTCGTTTGGAGGCCCGTGGGCGAAAAGCCGAAACTCGTCCGAAACCGGGGGGTCTTTGCCCGGACCGACCTGGCCCGACCCCCCTGGTCCGACCCGAACCGGGTCGGCCCGTACCGGGTCGACCCAACCCGGATCCGGCCCGAACCGGGTCGGCCCGTCCCGGTCTTGCTGGACCTGGCCCGGCCGGCGGTGCGGCCAGCGCGGCGGCGCGGCCCGGCGCGGCGGCGCGGCCCGGCGCGGCGGCGCGGCCTGGGAGCCGCACGCGCGCCGCATGCGGGGGGTAAAACCCCCCCGGGTTTTTTGGATCTTGGCCGGCCTATGGCCGGCCGTTTTCTTTCACACGGGGGACCCGCGGGTCCCGCCTCCTAAAAAACCGGTGGCCGGCACGGTCGGCCGCCTTCTTCTCCTCCGCCGCGGCCCGATGGCCGCGGCTCTTCTGATCTCCGACGGCCGGCGAGGCCGGCCACCTCTTGCGGCTCCGCCGCAGCCGTACGGTCGCGGCTCTTCTTTATCCGCCGGCGGCCGGTTTTCCGGCCGCCCCTTCCAGCTCTGCCGCGGCTCAAGCCGCGGCCCTTGTTCGGTTGGCACGGCGCGACGGCGCTGCGCCCCTCCGCCGTGGCCCGACTCCAGCCGCGGTCTCTTCGACTACCTTCGACGTGATGCGACGGCGTCGCGTTCTTGAAATCTTTCCACGGCGCCGCGCGTATCTTCCACATTAAACCGCATGAACCCGCGTGGTGCGACAGCACCACGCCCTTCCGAACCACTCCACAAAAATTCAACACGAAGTAAAAGAGGAGGATCGGCCGGGTTTGTACAGTCCGAACTCCTCACGTTATAAGGATAGCAATCGGCCTTTAACGAATAATAAACTTTCACAATCTTTTTAGATTAAATAAAAAGATTTGAAAATCAAGGCCCGACAAATATAAACAATCAAGTTCGAAGAAAGTTCCACATAACTTTAAAAAAATTACCACGAATAATCTTCAAGTCGAAATTCTCGAACAAATATAAACAATTGAAACAAACCCCTACTTCGGTTCAAGTGCGGAGCACGTCAACAAACCGCGGAAGACAAGCGTCGCGGAGGTCAGGCATTGCGGTAATCGTTCATCGATTCCGTTGACGTAGAGGTACGTCCGAAGGGGTACATCGTTGGTGAATCTTCGTAAGCCGACGAAGAAAGTCCGAGGAGGAAGCGGCATTCCCTTTCATTGACACGGAAGGCGTCGTCGATCTTCGGAAACAATCCGACTAGGAAGAAGAGAGAAGCGGCGTTCTTGAGTGTTCTTCGTGTTCTTTGTCAAAGTTGAGGATGGTAGAGAGAGCTTCTCAAATCCTCTCAAGTGGCAAAAGAAACCAACCCCAAAATGATAAAATAAGCTTAAGCTTATTTTATTACACAACCTCCCTCTTAGAATTTCAAAGGTTTGAAATTTAAAACATCTCACCTCAATTAATTATTCCAAGTGTCAAACATTAATTAAAGTGAGTTAAAGGGGAGTTTTAAAAAGAGGAGGTGAAGAGTTAGGGTTCGTGTGGGCCCCACCACACTTAATCCTCTCAAGGGAGGTTATGTGGATGTGGATCCCACCCCTAACTCCCTTTGGGAGGAGTTAACCAACAAGTTAAAAATAAAATGTGTTTCCACATTTTATTTAACTTTATTTTAAAAACCCAAAAACTAACTCTCAACCCGCAATAAACGCAACCTCGGAAAAGGTCTCCTTAAGCGAATATTGGCGCTGCGAGTTCATCGGTGCCTTCAGAATTCGATTCCGGGCACCGGTTCAAAAGATAGAAATTCCCGCTCGCTCGTTCCCTGAAAGTACCCGAGCCAATCTTCAGAAATTAATTCCGGGCACACCGGGCCTCGGAATCAGGCACTGTCAGAAACTGCATTCTTGTAAAATTCCAAAGAAAATTAAGAAAAAAAAAATCCTTGAAATTTCCGGGTCTTTACATTACTCCCACCTCAGGGATTTACGTCCCCGTAAAGCTTCAACACAAACTAGGGTCACAAAAGCGGTACAGAGCACGCATCTGAACCTTCCGCTCCCATGTGCTTACCTGGAGGTTCCGTACTGCCAAAGAAAGTGCAGCCGAGGAATCGATCGTTATAGCATCCCATCTTTTTATAACATAAACTTTCATTTCATTACACAAAACTGAGGATCTTTAAGGTTTAGTGTCTTGGAAACCAGGAACATAATACATGAAAAGATCAAAAAAACATTCTTCTTAAACACTTGAAAGACTTCTCCTTAAGTTCATCCTAGGTTCATTACTGCATCTCATAACCTGGGGAAATACATCAAAAGAAAGGGTGAGCAGAAGGCCCAATAAGGGAAACAAGAGAAACATTTTACATGAGAACTTGAGATACTTCAATAAGGACATGAAAAGAACTTTAAGGCATGAGAAAGAAATCATGAGGCACTTCATAATAAAAATAACATTTTTTCATAACTTGAAGATGTGGCTGCAACATTTAATATTGACAATCGTTTCGTTTCACCAAGGTCCATCCCCAAGGTGTCGTTAAAAATTACCAAGGTTATTCACCAAGGCGTCGTTAAAATGGTCATCTCTAGAGATTAAGTCTTTACCCAATGCATTGGAGCGCTATCAGGGCGCACCCTTGAATTTGAATTTATTATCATGTGAGCCACATATATCATCATAAAACATTTCATAAATAACCCATATAGCATAAAATAAATGGGTTTCATTTCATAATCATAACGTTTTAAAAACTGCTTTAAAGACATGATCTTTAAGTTACTTTAAACCCACAGAAAGGGAAAGCGGGTATCATGTATGTAAATCCTAGAATTTAAAATAGAACATTTTTATATATATGTGAATACCCCTATAGAAGTAGGATCTTTTAGTATTCACTTTATAACATAAAATAATTTTGAGAAAAGAGAGGCATTTTGAGACGAAAATTCTGCAGCATAACGGCTATGTTACACGGTTTTAGAAAACTTTGAAAAGAGAGGGGACATGGGTCGAAAAATCATAATTGACCCATAAAATAGTATAGGGACAGAATAAGAAGTATATATAGACATGGTGATGCAATTTCAAGGACATACCATTTGAAATGAAAAACTTGGAAGGAAGACAGAAATTTGATTTCTCTTATGAAAATTCGGCAGCCTAACGGCGTCACTTAAACTTCAACAAAAATGAATTGAACAAATAAAATAGGGTCTCTCATAATATGATCATAAGAGTCCAGTATGATAGATATAGATATAATACCCCAACATAACAAAAAGAAACTTGAAAGAATTGACATGAAAGTAGAACTTCAAAACGAGAATGGTGAAGAACCACTTAAAAATTCGGCAGCCTAACGGCGCCACTTAAAACTTCAAAATACTGAATTGAAGAGATCAAATGGGGTCTCTCATCATATGATAATAAAATATCAGTATGATAAATTTAGATATCATACCCCAACATAATAAAAAGGAACATGAAATACTTTACATGAAAATAGATCTTGAAAAATGAGAGGGGAGAAAGAATCTGTTACAAGAGTTTCAGTAGCCTAACGATGCCACACAAAACTTCATAAAACGAAAAAATGAGAGTAAGAGGGGATCTCTCATTTTATGAACATAAAAAGGGCAGTAAGAGGAGTATAAAATAACATCCTCCAACATAAGAACATGGAGCATAAAAGGAATGACATAAAAGAGATCACTTGAAAAGAAAGAGAGGGGTCGGATCCCTTACCTTAAAATGTAACTCTTAAACCTCAAAGGTTGGGACCTTGAGGGCTTGGGGGCACCTTGGGAGGACTCCTTGGGAGGTAATGAGATCAGAACTTCGTTGGGGAAGAGTGGGGAGTAGAATGGATGAGAGGAGGGCTTGGTATGTATAGGGAAAGTGAGGGGACAATGCATTAATGGCCAAGGGACACCTCACATGTGCTTTTCTCAAACCCATGTGCTCTCCCTTGGCATTTATCATGGAGTTAGGCCACATGGGGCCCCCAAAACAATAATTCATCACCCTTGGCCGGCCAACCCTTAAAAGATCTCATGAAATCATCATGACATAGTTATGATGTCATTAAACATACCGAAACCCTAAAACTGTATTTTTACTATTCACTGAAAATTCAACTTTCTCAGAATAATCCCAAAATTTCACCCTAACCAAATATCAATGCTCTGATTTCAAAAATGAAATCCATTTTATAAAAATATTTTTCTAAATATTTTTAATTTAATTTTTAAATAAAAACACTATTCATCGAAAATTCATTTTTTTCAGAAAAATCCCCAAAAATTACCTTAACATAATATCGATGCTCTGAGTTCAAAAATAAATTCCTTTTTATAAAAATAATTTTCTAATTATTTTTAATTAAATTTTTAATTAAAAAACACTATTCATCCGAAAAAACTAATACTTGACTAATAATTTATGAAACCGTTATTTACCCATTTTATTGAATCACATTACTTAATCTAGGTGTCTGAATAATATTAAAACTTTCTTTGAGCGAAATTACTAATCCATTTGGTCACATTACTAATCATAATCATAAAATCACTATTCATAATTTACTATTCATCAAAAATCAAGTTGATCTTATTAGACTCCAAATTTCGTACTGAACATAATGGTAGAAGACCATCTTTTGAAAATCATTACACATTTTTAATTGTTTAAGGTTTACATAAACATTTTTAAAATATCTTTTTTCTAAAATTCATCAAAAATATGCATACTATATTTATCCGGTCATTTGAAAATTCATAAACATCATCATAATAAGAGATCCCAATTTTTATTTAAAACAAGGATTACACAAGGCAGTTATGGTCTCGTTACATAGCCCCTTATAATACCAGCATAGGACCTTAGAGTAAGGTGTGCTAGGGTGATAGAATCTTGGGGCGGCTCAGTCAACATTGCTCGAGTAGTAATTTCTATCAGTTTTAACTTCTCGCGAAGACGATTCCATTCTAGCTTCACATGATGAAGTTCAGCTTGGATTTGGTCCAGAGCAAAGCCCAATGGTGCTACCTCCTTCCCAAGCTCTGTTATATGGGCTTCGATCGGTCCAAGACTACTAGGTGAGGCCATCAAATCTTCATTCTATAATAATTAACCAAGATTACTTTTATTTAGAGACAATAATCAAAACATTTTTTTCACAACGGTCATATTGACCGATGTTCATATAACAGTCAAAACCCACGGGTCTCATTTTAATTATAATCATGTTTATTAAATAAAACATTTTTGTTGACTATAAAAATAAAATAAAATAACACATGAAATTAGGGAACAAGATTTATTCAAAATTTCGGGCCGTTACAATCTTCCCCCCTTAAGAAATTGCGTCCTCGCAATTTTTAAAATTGGGTTTTGAAATTTCATTGAAAGTCCCACATCGGAAAAAGAGTCAGTAACACCATTACTTTAAAAGAAAGAAAAGGAAGTACAAAGGCCACCTGAGTTTACTCATACTAGGATTCCATGTAGGAAACATGGACATGGAGGAGAAAACAAAGGGTCACGTCCTAAAGGAGAGTGATAGAAAACATGATTAGGAGGAAGTTAACCACCAGAAAATCCCAAAATTATGATGTGTGTAAGCGGTCTTTGATTACCTAGTAGGAAACGTAAACCAACAACATTTTTGTTTCACGTTCCTTTTCATAACTTTGAGGAATTCATTTACAACATAGAACAAAAACATAAGGAAATATATCTACCTTCATGTAGAGTTTCATACATTAATAAGTTTCTACTCATCTTTTCTCCAAATGATGAGCATTCAAAACTACTTGGTCTCATCAAAACACAAGAATCATCTTCTAGAGAATCACATAATCCACAAAATATCAACTATATATTTCTTTTATCTTTAAACATTATCCCAAAAAATAGAAAGGGTAAGGTAAAACAACTCTCCAAAAATAATCCCATAGGAATGGAAACTACTTTTAAATCTTCAAAGTTCCATGGTACTACCCAAAGTTCATCATAGTCTATTCCATACATAATGGTCCTTAAGATTCCTCAAAATAAACCAAACTAAGATTAAAACCCAAATACAAGAAGGATTTGATAACATAGTCTTCCAAAATAAACTTCATTGTTCATCTCCAAACAACATCAACCACTCCTAACATCTTATAATAAAAGTATCTAACCTAAACATATTTTACCCAAGATAGGTTAATTATTCCCATAAGTAACCTAAATTACTATAAGTCCACCTTAAATTCATCGATTCTTCAAAATATAAGTCAACCTTACTCCTCAATGAAAATACCGTAGTAATCTATTTACCTCGATCATATAGGGTCCCCAAAATAGTGAACGTCTTCCAAAATAATAATCATATTTTAATCCCCTAATCATCCCTATCATATTAATACGACAATCATCACATTTCCTATCACATTGGTTGTTGGGACATGTTCTTCCATTTCCCACCATTAACTAAGAAGAGAAAGCATAATTAGGGGCTTAAATACTTAACCAATAATCATGAAAAAGAGCTTAAATCATATAAGGATAACTTGTAGAAGAAAAGTATACCCTAACTTGTGATCCCCTAGGTTCCAATCTAGGTTATTCATGATCATATATTCTTACGTGAATCTTTGTTCCTTTAACAATGGTTCATACTAAGCTTATGAATTTACCAAAGCATATCCCCCGGGAGTGTCATAACCAAGAGTGCAGCAAGGCCCATTGTCGTGTACCAGTTCCCGTTCGAGTCTAGCTCAAAGCGGTGTTTTCAGGTTTTACCCCTATGTACATCTGTGCCAGAGCCACCTCTACCTGCTCGTACCCAGACAGGGATGTATTTGCTTGATAAACCACTTACTCAATACTTACCAAAATACCAGGAAGTTTTCCTATATTTAAACTTTTCTATAGGGTTCTTCCTAATGTTTTTATATCCTAATTTCCACAAATAACTAAACCATCCTTTGATACCAACTATAGCATCCCGTCTTTTTATAACATAAACTTTCATTTCATTACACAAAACTGAGGATCTTTAAGGTTTAGTGTCTTGGAAACCAGGAACATAATACATGAAAAGATCAAAAAAACACTCTTCTTAAACACTTGAAAGACTTCTCCTTAAGTTCATCCTAGGTTCATTACTACATCTCATAACCTGGGGAAATACATCAAAAGAAAGGGTGAGCAGAAGGCCCAATAAGGGAAACAAGAGAAACATTTTACATGAGAACTTGAGATACTTCAATAAGGACATGAAAAGAACTTTAAGGCATGAGAAAGAAATCATGAGGCATTTCATAATAAAAATAACATTTTTTCATAACTTGAAGATGTGGCTGCAACATTTAATATTGACAATCGTTTCGTTTCACCAAGGTCCATCCCCAAGGTGTCGTTAAAAATTACCAAGGTTATTCACCAAGGCGTCGTTAAAATGGTCATCTCTAGAGATTAAGTCTTTACCCAATGCATTGGAGTGCTATCAGGGCGCACCCTTAAATTTGCCTTTATTATCATGTGAGCCACATATATCATCATCAGACATTTCATAAATAACCCATATAGAATAAAATAAATGGGTTTCATTTCATAATCATAACGTTTTAAAAACTGCTTTAAAGACATGATCTTTAAGTAACTTTAAACCCACGGAAAGGGAAAGAGGGTATCATGTATGTAAATCCTAGAATTTAAAATAGAACATTTTTATATATATGTGAATACCCCTATAGAAGTAGGATCTTTGAGTATTCACTTTATAACATAAAATAATTTTGAGAAAAGAGAGGCATTTTGAGACGAAAATTCTGCAGCATAATGGCTATGTTACACGGTTTTAGAAAACTTTGAAAAGAGAGGGTACATGGGTCGAAAAATCATAATTGACCCATAAAACAGTATAGGGACAGAATAAGAAGTATATATAGACATGGTGATGCAATTTCAAGGACATACCATTTGAAATGAAAAACATGGAAGGAAGACAGAAATTTGATTTCTCTTATGAAAATTCGGCAGCCTAACGGCGTCACTTAAACTTCAACAAAAATGAATTGAACAAATAAAATAGGGTCTCTCATAATATGATCATAAGAGTCCAGTATGATAGATATAGAGATAATACCCCAACATAACAAAAAGAAACTTGAAAGAATTGACATGAAAGTAGAACTTCAAAACGAGAATGGTGAAGAACCACTTAAAAATTCGGCAGCCTAACGGCGCCACTTAAAACTTCAAAATACTGAATTGAAGAGATCAAATGGGGTCTCTCATCATATGATCATAAAATATCAGTATGATAAATTTAGAGATCATACCCCAACATAATAAAAAGGAACATGAAATACTTTACATGAAAATAGATCTTGAAAAATGAGAGGGGAGAAAGAATCCGTTACAAGAGTTTCAGCAGCCTAACGACGCCACACAAAAATTCATAAAACGAAAAAATGAGAGTAAGAGGGGATATCTCATTTTATGAACATAAAAAGGGCAGTAAGAGGAGTATAAAATAACATCCTCCAACATAAGAACATGGAGCATAAAAGGAATGACATAAAAGAGATCACTTGAAAAGAAAGAGAGGGGTCGGATCCCTTACCTTAAAATATAACTCTTAAACCTCAAAGGTTGGGACCTTGAGGGCTTGGGGGCACCTTGGGAGGACTCCTTGGGAGGTAATGAGATCAGAAATTCGTTGGGGAAGAGTGGGGAGTAGAATGGATGAGAGGAGGGCTTGGTATTTATAGGGAAAGTGAGGGGACAAGGCATTAATGGCCAAGGGACACCTCACATGTGCTTTTCTCAAACCCATGTGCTCTCCCTTGGCATTTATCATGGAGTTAGGCCACATGGGGCCCCCAAAACAATAATTCATCACCCTTGGCCGTCCAACCCTTAAAAGATCTCATGAAATCATCATGAAATAGTTATGATGTCATTAAACATACCGAAACCCTAAAACTGTATTTTTACTATTCACTGAAAATTCAACTTTCTCAGAATAATCCCAAAATTTCACCTTAACCAAATATCAATGCTCTGATTTCAAAAATGAAATCCATTTTATAAAAATATTTTTCTAAATATTTTTTATTTAATTTTTAAATAAAAACACTATTCATCGAAAATTCATTTTTTTCAGAAAAATCCCCAAAAATTACCTTAACATAATATCGATGCTCTGAGTTCAAAAATAAAGTCCTTTTTATAAAAATAATTTTCTAATTATTTTTAATTAAATTTTTAATTAAAAAACACTATTCATACGAAAAAACTAATACTTGACTAATAATTTATGAAACCGTTATTTACCCATTTTATTGAATCACATTACTTAATCTAGGTGTCTGAATAATATTAAAACTTTCTTTGAGCGAAATTACTAATCCATTTGGTCACATTACTAATCATAATCATAAAATCACTATTCATAATTTACTATTCATCAAAAATCAAGTTGATCTTATTAGACTCCAAATTTCGTACTGAACATAATGGTAGAAGACCATATTTTGAAAATCATTACACATTTTTAATTGTTTAAGGTTTACATAAACATTTTTAAAATATCTTTTTTCTAAAATTCATCAAAAATATGCATACTATATTTATCCGGTCATTTGAAAATTCATAAACATCATCATAATAAGAGATCCCAATTTTTATTTAAAACAAGGATTACACAAGGCAGTTATGGTCTCTTTACATAGCCCCTTATAATACCAGCATAGGACCTAAGAGTAAGGTGTTCTAGGGTGATAGAATCTTGGGGCGGCTCAGTCAACATTGCCCGAGTAGTAATTTCTATCAGTTTGAACTTCTCGCGAAGACGATTCTGTTCTAGCTTCACATGATGAAGTTCGGCTTGGATTTGGTCCAGAGCAAAGCCCAATGGTGCTACCTCCTTCCCAAGCTCTGTTAGATGGGCTTCGATCGGTCCAAGACTACTAGGTGAGGCCATCAAATCTTCATTCTATAATAATTAACCAACATTACTTATATTTAGAGACAATAATCAAAACATTTTGTTCACAGCGGTCATATTGACCGATGTTCATATAACAGTCAAAACCCATGGGTCTCATTTTAATTATAATCATGTTTATTAAATAAAACATTTTTGTTGAGTATAAAAATAAAATAAAATAACACATGAAATTAGGGAACAAGATTTATTCAAAATTTCGGGCCGTTACAATCTTCCCCCCTTAAGAAATTGCGTCCTCGCAATTTTTAAAATTGGGTTTTGAAATTTCATTGAAAGTCCCACATCGGAAAAAGAGTCAGTAACACCATTACTTTAAAAGAAAGAAAAGGAAGTACAAAGGCCACCCGAGTTTACTCATACTAGGATTCCATGTAGGAAACATGGACATGGAGGAGAAAACAAAGGGTCACGTCCTAAAGGAGAGTGATAGAAAACATGATTAGGAGGAAGTTAACCACCAGAAAATCCCAAAATTATGATGTGTGTAAGCGGTCTTTGATTACCTAGTAGGAAACGTAAACCAACAAAATTTTTGTTTTACGTTCCTTTTCATAACTTTGAGGAATTCATTTACAACATAGAACAAAAACATAAGGAAATATATCTACCTTCATGTAGAGTTTCATACATTAATAAGTTTCTACTAATCTTTTCTCCAAATGATGAGCATTCAAAACTACTTGGTCTCATCAAAAAACAAGAATCATCTTCTAGAGAATCACATAATCCACAAAATATCAACTATATATTTCTTTTATCTTTAAACATTATCCCAAAAAATAGAAAGGGTAAGGTAAAACAACTCTCCAAAAATAATCCCATATGAATGGAAACTACTTTTAAATCTTCAAAGTTCCATGGTACTACCCAAAGTTCATCATAGTCTATTCCATACATAATGGTCCTTAAGATTCCTCAAAATAAACCAAACTAAGATTAAAACCCAAATACAAGAAGGATTTGATAACATAGTCTTCCAAAATAAACTTCATTGTTCATCTCCAAACAACATCAACCACTCCTAAGATCTTATAATAAAATTATCTAACCTAAACATATTTTACCCAAGATAGGTTAATTATTCCCATAAGTAACCTAAATTACTATAAGTCCACCTTAAATTCATCGATTCTTCAAAATATAAGTCAGCCTTACTCCTCAATGAAAATACCGTAGTAATCTATTTACCTCGATCATATAGGGTCCCCAAAATAGTGAACGTCTTCCAAAATAATAATCATATTTTAATCCCCTAATCATCCCTATCATATTAATACGACAATCATCGCATTTCCTATCACATTGGTTGTTGGGACATGTTCTTCCATTTCCCACCATTAACTAAGAAGAGAAAGCATAATTAGGGGCTTAAATACTTAACCAATAATCATGAAAAAGAGCTTAAATCATATAAGGATAACTTGTAGAAGAAAAGTATACCCTAACTTGTGATCCCCTAGGTTCCAATCTAGGTTATTCATGATCATATATTCTTACGTGAATCTTTGTTCCTTTAACAATGGTTCATACTAAGCTTATGAATTTACCAAAGAATATCCCCCGGGAGTGTCGTAACCAAGAGTGCAGCAAGGCCCGTTGTCGTGTACCAGTTCCCATTCGAGTCTAGCTCAAAGCGGTGTTTTCAGGTTTTACCCCTATGTACTTCTGTGCCAGAGCCACCTCTACCTGCTCGTACCCAGACAGGGATGTATTTGCTTGATAAACCACTTACTCAATACTTACCAAAATACCAGGAAGTTTTCCTATATTTAAACTTTTCTATAGGGTTCTTCCTAAAGTTTTTATATCCTAATTTCCAAAAATAACTAAACCATCCTTTGATACCAACTATAGCATCCCGTCTTTTTATAACATAAACTTTCATTTCATTACACAAAACTGAGGATCTTTAAGGTTTAGTGTCTTGGAAACCAGGAACATAATACATGAAAAGATCAAAAAAACACTCTTCTTAAACACTTGAAAGACTTCTCCTTAAGTTCATCCTAGGTTCATTACTGCATCTCATAACCTGGGGAAATACATCAAAAGAAAGGGTGAGCAGAAGGCCCAATAAGGGAAACAAGAGAAACATTTTACATGAGAACTTGAGATACTTCAATAAGGACATGAAAAGAACTTTAAGGCATGAGAAAGAAATCATGAGGCATTTCATAATAAAAATTACATTTTTTCATAACTTGAAGATGTGGCTGCAACATTTAATATTGACAATCGTTTCGTTTCACCAAGGTCCATCCCCAAGGTGTCGTTAAAAATTACCAAGGTTATTCACCAAGGCGTCGTTAAAATGGTCATCTCTAGAGATTAAGTCTTTACCCAATGCATTGGAGCGCTATCAGGGCGCACCCTTAAATTTGCCTTTATTATCATGTGAGCCACATATATCATCATCAAACATTTCATAAATAACCCATATAGCATAAAATAAATGGGTTTCATTTCATAATCATAACGTTTTAAAAACTGCTTTAAAGACATGATCTTTAAGTTACTTTAAACCCACGGAAAGGGAAAGAGGGTATCATGTTTATAAATCCCAAAATTTAAAATAGAACATTTTTATATATATGTGAATACCCCTATAGAAGTAGGATCTTTGAGTATTCACTTTATAACATAAAATAATTTTGAGAAAAGAGAGGCATTTTGAGACGAAAATTCTGCAGCATAACGGCTATGTTACACGGTTTCAGAAAACTTTGAAAAGAGAGGGGACATGGGTCGAAAAATCATAATTGACCCATAAAACAGTAAAGGTACAGAATAAGAAGTATATATAGACATGGTGATGCAATTTCAAGGACATACCATTTGAAATGAAAAACATGGAAGGAAGACAGAAATTTGATTTCTCTTATGAAAATTCGGCAGCCTAACGGCGTCACTTAAACTTCAACAAAAATGAATTGAACAAATAAAATAGGGTCTCTCATCATATGATCATAAGAGTCCAGTATGATAGATATAGAGATAATACCCCAACATAACAAAAAGAAACTTGAAAGAATTGACATGAAAGTAGAACTTCAAAACGAGAATGGTGAAGAACCACTTAAAAATTCGGCAGCCTAACGGCGCCACTTAAAACTTCAAAATACTGAATTGAAGAGATCAAATGGGGTCTCTCATCATATGATCATAAAATATCAGTATGATAAATTTAGAGATCATACCCCAACATAATAAAAAGGAACATGAAATACTTTACATGAAAATAGATCTTGAAAAATGAGAGGGGAGAAAGAATCCGTTACAAGAGTTTCAGCAGCCTAACGACGCCACACAAAACTTCATAAAACGAAAAAATGAGAGTAAGAGGGGATCTCTCATTTTATGAACATAAAAAGGGCAGTAAGAGGAGTATAAAAGAACATCCTCCAACATAAGAACATGGAGCATAAAAGGAATGACATAAAAGAGATCACTTGAAAAGAAAGAGAGGGGTCGGATCCCTTACCTTAAAATGTAACTCTTAAACCTCAAAGGTTGGGACCTTGAGGGCTTGGGGCACCTTGGGAGGACTCCTTGAAAGGTAATGAGATCAGAACTTCGTTGGGGAAGAGTGGGGAGTAGAATGGATGAGAGGAGGGCTTGGTATTTATAGGGAAAGTGAGGGGACAAGGCATTAATGGCCAAGGGACACCTCACATGTGCTTTTCTCAAACCCATGTGCTCTCCCTTGGCATTTATCATGGAGTTAGGCCACATGGGGCCCCCAAAACAATAATTCATCACCCTTGGCCGGCCAACCCTTAAAAGATCTCATGAAATCTTCATGACATAGTTATGATGTCATTAAACATACCGAAACCCTAAAACTGTATTTTTACTATTCACTGAAAATTCAACTTTCTCAGAATAATCCCAAAATTTCACCTTAACCAAATATCAATGCTCTGATTTCAAAAATGAAATCCATTTTATAAAAATATTTTTCTAAATATTTTTAATTTAATTTTTAAATAAAAACACTATTCATCGAAAATTCATTTTTTTCAGAAAAATCCCCAAAAATTACCTTAACATAATATCGATGCTCTGAGTTCAAAAATAAAGTCCTTTTTATAAAAATAATTTTCTAATTATTTTTAATTAAATTTTTAATTAAAAAACACTATTCATCCGAAAAAACTAATACTTGACTAATAATTTATGAAACCGTTATTTACCCATTTTATTGAATCACATTACTTAATCTAGGTGTCTGAATAATATTAAAACTTTCTTTGAGCGAAATTACTAATCCATTTGGTCACATTACTAATCATAATCATAAAATCACTATTCATAATTTACTATTCATCAAAAATCAAGTTGGTCTTATTAGACTCCAAATTTCGTACTGAACATAATGGTAGAAGACCATCTTTTGAAAATCATTACACATTTTTAATTGTTTAAGGTTTACATAAACATTTTTAAAATATCTTTTTTCTAAAATTCATCAAAAATATGCATACTATTTTTATCCGGTCATTTGAAAATTCATAAACATCATCATAATAAGAGATCCCAATTTTTATTTAAAACAAGGATTACACAAGGCAGTTATGGTCTCGTTACATAGCCCCTTATAATACCAGCATAGTACCTAAGAGTAAGGTGTTCTAGGGTGATAGAATCTTGGGGCGGCTCAGTCAACATTGCCCGAGTAGTAATTTCTATCAGTTTGAACTTCTCGCGAAGACGATTCTGTTCTAGCTTCACATGATGAAGTTCGGCTTGGATTTGGTCCAGAGCAAAGCCCAATGGTGCTACCTCCTTCCCAAGCTCTGTTAGATGGGCTTCGATCGGTCCAAGACTACTAGGTGAGGCCATCAAATCTTCATTCTATAATAATTAACCAAGATTACTTATATTTAGAGACAATAATCAAAACATTTTGTTCACAGCGGTCATATTGACCGATGTTCATATAACAGTCAAAACCCACGGGTCTCATTTTAATTATAATCATGTTTATTAAATAAAACATTTTTGTTGAGTATAAAAATAAAATAAAATAACACATGAAATTAGGGAACAAGATTTATTCAAAATTTCGGGCCGTTACAATCGTCCTCATAGAATCTGCTCCTATCGATCCTCGATCCCCACAGGAACCTCCGTGAAAGACACCCCATCACCATCGTCCAGCTCCAAATGGTCGATGGTATGTGAAGGGTCGAGCACGTATCTCCTCAGTTGAGATACGTGGAAGTCACCGTGCACCTGGTGCAACTGCGGTGAATGGGTCAAGCGGTAAACCACCCCACCTACCCACCCAATTGGGGACCTAAGAAGGTCCGCTGAACCCCAGAGATAACTTGTCGCCTTGTCCACATCTCCGTAAACCTCATCGAGGTGAGACCCATATAAAGATGTGATCGTCATCATCGAACTCCAGAGGTCTCCATTTTCTGTTAGAACTAGAACTCGAAAGGCTGCTGCCACGAGGGTAAGGTTGACCGACTCAAGAGTGATCGGTCGCACCCTCCTGTGCAAGAGTTACCCTGCGCTGCCTGGGGTTTCCTTTTCCGCCGACCAAGGAAAACCCATCCTGACATTTTCCTAAAACCGTCAATTTGAGTATGAACATTTATTGCCCATTCTATACTCAAACTAACGTCGTAAGGCCTCGACGCTGCCACCAAGAGATTCCAACCGAAACTCTCGCCTCAAGGGTCTGACCACACCATCGGCGTAAGTGTTATTATCGAGTCTCCTCCCAAGGTATCTCCAGACGTGAGGGTCAAGTCCACGGCTTACCGGAAACTCTAGGTCTGGAACAAGATTTTTGAAAGCAAGGAATGATTCGCATCGACGTCCGTTTCTACACCAGCTAGTAGTGGACACAGATTGTCCATTGAATCATTTCTAGATACATTGGGTCACACTCCTTGACCGCATGCAGCCGCACTCTTCCTCAGCCCTCCAGCTCCCTGAGCCTGGCAGGAAAAACTAAGGCGGGTGGTTGTACAATGTTAGGATGTACACCACCTCATGCTGCTCTCCTAGCTCTGCCTCCACGTCTGCTGCTTTGTATACTCATCTATCCTTTAATCTTCCTCTTCTTTAACACGCCCGAGTCTCTAAGACTGGCACCGGTTTCCTGTTTCTTACTGCACTGTGCAGTCTTCATCTGCTCCTGGATGAACTGCACCTCCTTTAGTCTCACAAGAGCTGCTATGATTTCTTCTTTGCCGATAAGAGAATTCTGGTCTTATCCCCTGGATGAACCAAATACGTTGCCTAATACAGTCTATCCTGACATGAATGATGCATTCATGCCATGGATGACGTCGTAAGGCCTCGACGTAACTATCAAGAGATCCAACTGTCACTCTTGCCTCCAAGGGTCGAGTCACACTATCGGCATCAGTGTGAGGTCACTGGGTCTCCTCCAGTAGAAATCTCGAAAGTGAGGGTCAAGTCAACATTTTTAACCAGGACCACTCAGTATCAACCAAACAAAAGACAGGAAAGAAAACAAAGATAAGTGTCTTTTTATTATTGCAGCTCATAGTACAAGACATGAATACAACAGCAACATGGAACTAGAAGTACAAGTAACGTATCCACTAGTTCTGCTCCTGTCCACCTGCTCCCGGAGCTCTACTCCCATGGTGGCTCCTCCAAAGCCTGCGGATCAACTGTACGAGGAGTCGGACAGTCACGTGCCAGGTGACCCTTTCCGCCGCATGTGTAACACAACCTGCTTCTGGCATGCCTAGCTCTGTTCCCACCCCGGGTGCCCCGCACCACCGGTCCTAAAACCCAAGATCGTCCAACTACTAGTCTGGTCCTCCTGGACCTCTGCATCATCTGTCTACTTCCCACAGATGACTCGGCTACTGATCTAAAAACATGCGGTAAAGGTATAAGCTCTTGTACACGCTCGGGGTGTAGAGCTACTGGCACAAACTCCACCCTGAAGAAGGTCTCGAAGTCTTCCCATGCGAAGGTCATCCCATCGCAAAACTGAATCAAGAGGCTCCACCACCTGCCAACTGCTGCCTGAAGGAGGCTGGTAGCAAAGATCACCATGAAGTCTTCCGGCGTCCCCACTAGCCTGAAGACTCTCACCACAGCCTCTAGCCAAACCTCAGCCGCCTGCGGGTCCATCCCTCCCCGGAACCTAGGTGGCCTCTGGCGCTGGAACTCGTGCAGTGCGCTCAAGCGTCGTTCATCGCCTACTGCTGGGGTTGGTGGAATCAGTGGCCCAACGTGTAGTAGTACCGCTGGTGCCTCCGCCGGTACCTCAACTGCAAGAGGGCCCTGTACCGAAGCCTCGTCGCTCGACAGGCTGTCAACACGCACATCCCTCTGGGCTCTAGCTGGTCGTACAAAAAAAAAGGCATACTGAAAGAAACAACGTGACACGATCAAACGTTTATACCTAGTGAGCTGACCTGGTTTCAGCTGTTTTAAGGGAAAACCTTTGAAAACACACACGCAATCAGTGTTTCGTGCACAAAGTCGGAAATCAGTTGTCAGGGTCCTGGTGTATGGATACGTCGGCCGCCCGCACCAACACTGGACTCCCAGAACTGAAAACCACACTCGGTACTCTTAACACTATTGCTTCACAGAAAGAAACATCAGAGTTATAAGTTCTACGGTAGAACCGAACTCCTCTGATACCAAATGTGACAACCGGGCCCCGGTGACAGCACAGCCACCTCGCCTTAACATGGTCGTCGGGTCCTGGCCCACCAGGTACCACCAGTTGCCCCCGCAGACACGTGGGGCCCACCCCAGGGTCCACCCATGTGCCTGAACGGGTCATCTGACTAATGACAGTCCCCACAGGCCAACACATGTCCTTTCCAGTGTGCTTTGTCCTCACTCACACACACCCTGAGAAACTTCCCAGGAGGTCACCCATCCTGATCACTACTCCAGGCCAAGCACGCTTAACTGTGAAGTTCTAATCAGACAGGCTCCCGAAAAGGAAGGTGCACCTTGTTGAAATGAGTCATATCATTTAGTCATTTAACCCTTTATCATTTGAGGATGTTACAACCTAATTACTATGCCACTCCTCGGGTCATCCTACATGGTGTTTAATCATGGGATACATTTCTTGATGTGCCCATATTATATCTTTAGCCTCACTACAAAACATGTTGTATGTTTTCTTTGACTACGCATCATGTTATCGGGTTTCCTAAATGAAAATTCCCTTTGATTATCCTGAAACCCTTGTCTCTTCCCAAATCCCCACAAAGTGGACCTTATTTCCTTCCTATAAATTAAATAATAAAAATAAAAACGTACAATTGTGCATAAAAATAGAAATGGTGTAATATAAAAATAACTGACTTATCTCATGGTGTGCCTTCAAACCATCATGTTCTAATCCACACTCTACAGTTATCGTACCAAAATTAGGTGGTGATCGAGCTCCCTGAAAAATATCCTCTCTTCTTTACCTATCCCCTCTCTTGGTTCTCCATCCTAAACAACATGGGATAGCATCCAACCCAATAGGAATTCATAGGAAGGTAATGGGGGAATGTAAAAAATAAAATTAAAAAAATGATAAATACATTACCCAAGAACTGAAATTTGAGAAGAGTTTATACCTTGTCTATGTAACCCCCGCCCCCACCGCCACCATTATGGACTCATTAATGGAGTTATATTTTCAATTAATGGATATTTTTATAAAATATAAGCATTACATTGATTAAAAAATTATTATTTAATTTAATAAATATTCAAATACCTTGAAAAATACCTCATCTCCAATCACAACAAAATTCAATCCAATGGTAAACACCTCATTCTAAGATCAATGTATTAGTAATAAAACTTATATGGGTCTATATAATAGTATAAATAACTAATTTTCTCCACACACAAAACTCAAAAATAAAAATTAAAAATATTCTTATACATTCACAACCTCAAAAAACTCGAGTCTTTACAATCTCCCAGCCTTAACATTTCTCATCCATGAGATGTCTTAGTGTTCCTCCAATGAAAAAATATAACCTATCTCATTCATTAATAAATAAAATACTCATATTTTCTTATCATATAATGAAAAACAATAATATAATATGAAAATATAAAAGCAAAGTGGGATATTCATCAAAACTAGAGCCATCACTTGTTACCATCATAAAATCACTAATACAGAGCTCAACATCACCGTTAATCATGATACACCAAGATGTCAATGACTATTTCATTTTATAGTTCATATTTATACCCAACAAAATTCTCAAATAATAAGGGAAAACTCCATAAAATGGTGATCCTAACCATCAAAATCACTTACTGAAATTTCATTCTCAGTAGTTTAACAACACAATTAGTGGATTTTCTATCTCACCAAATATATTTTCATGAAAAACATTATTGATCCTAATGAGGCTACCCATTCATTAAAATGATTCTTATCACCCACTAATGGTTAATAATATCATTTTATCATGATTCATTACTCCTTAGAGGCTCCTAATATCATCCCAATACCCACATTAAAGTTTAAACCTAACTCTTAATGCAATTCCTTGGTTGGATCCTCAATCAACCAAATTCATTGTCGTAATCTACTTAAGAGTACTAATATGTATTAGATTTGACACAACCTAAGACCAAATTCAAAATATACCAAGATATATTCTAATGTGTATTCTATAACACCCCTAAACTTTAAAAAAAACACTACATTATATAGAATATACAACACGCAACACTGATATTAAATGTACTATGACATGTTATTAAAATATTATTATTAAAAAAAGACAGTTATGAACTAGTCATTAAATTGAAGGGTATGAATAGTATTAAAAAAATTATGAAATTTATATCATGGTTATAATCAATGAAAATTATTAGGATATAAGCACTCGGTTTTTAATAAATACATTTATTCTTAAAAAAATAAGTTTTCTTCAAAAATGATTTTTTTGTGAGTGAATATTGTAAATAATTTTTTGGGATTTTACAAATTTTATTTTATAAAATTAAAATAATTTTTTAAATCATCATATCAATATTAACTTAGGATGAAATTTTGGTATTTTTTTGAAAATTTTAATTTTTTAGTGAATAGTAAAATATACCAATTTTTGTAAAACTATCATTTATTTAAATAAATTATGTAATATAAATTTCCCTTATTATTTTTAATTTATTTAAAATTAAATTAATTTTTATTTATATATATTAAATCCAATTAATTACAATTAAATAACAAATATAATTTATTTTAGTATATGTTTATTTTTACGCTAAAAAACACATTTTTCTAAAAACTGTTTTAAAGCGCATAATGTTTCTCCTTTTTAACTAATTAAAATAACCACTAATGAAGATTTTTTTAAATGAAATTTATATATTATATAGTTTTGTGTGTGTTCCTTTAAATTAATTTAATTGTGATTATTTTTAATATATTTTTTATAAGAACATCTTTTTCTTAAAAATTACATTTCTTGAAAATTCATTTTTTTCAACACATCTATATGGTTTACTTTAAATTAAATTCTGCCTCATATGTGAATTTAATATGATAAAATTTATTACTTATTTGAAATAATAATAATTTATATTATATAATAATTTTAACTTAATTTTTTGTCATAATTAAGAGTAAAAAAGGGAAAAAATAGTTTTCGTGGGAAAATTTTAAAAGGCTAAAAGTGAGTATACTTAGTTTTGAATAGGATAATAGGATTTAAAAATGTTTATTTTAAATTTAAGAGGTATTTATAGACTTTATATATCATATACTCTATTATTTTTCATTTTTGGAAGCACGTGTCTTCAAAGTGAATTCCCATTATTGAATAGTTTTATGTATTTACAAAAATGTCACTCCTCCTCCCATATAAAAGCGAAGCCACTCTCCTCCCCTTTCTATAATTTAGAAACAAATTTTTTAAACAAAAACTTTCTCAATACCTTACTTAATTCTCTCACCTTGTCCTAGAGGCTTTATTTTTATCATAAATCCAATCTAGTAAGGATTTAGGTATAATAGTAAATAGGTTGTCCAAAGAAGAGGTAACGTTCTTAATCAAGAATCATTTTTTATCTCTTCTTCCATATCATTCAAATATTAATAAAAAAAGATCATATAATAACATAATTATATCTAATATACTAATATTTTATTATTCTAATTTCATAATCTAAATCCATCTCCACTTCCATCTAATGGGAAATAAAACCATCATTCATATGTACGGTAGACTACCACCTTGTGAACTGATGTAATATGTTTTATATCATCACCTATAACATGTATTTAGGATGATGTATTTATAGGTTATATATGATATTAATGAATTATTAATCATTCTGTAAAATTAATATATTATTTACTTACTTAACATATCATCCATTCAAAATGATAATGTCGTTCGTGTGTATGGTGGACTACCACATCACAGAGCGATGTGATTCATTTTTTATTATCATGTCACATGGATTGTATATGTGAGTGTATTTAAAAAAATAATATTATATTTATGATATTAAGATCATTATTTAAATAAAAAATATCACTTGCCTTTTTTCCATCAAGATCGTTGAAAAATGGAAATGTTATACATGCGTATGTACGGTTTACCATCACCGTCATTGTAACATAGTTTATTTTTCATAACCATATTTCACGGTTATTTTATAAATAAAAATTTAGATAAAAAAAATTATAATTAAGTTATTTTTATTATTATTATTTTCATTAAGAAAAAAATTATCCCATTTACTATGGACAACACACTGATATCGTTTTGAAATTATGAACTGAGCGTCCTCAAAACACCCATTATAGACATTGCTGATGAATTAATTAAATAAGTCTTGAAAATAAATGAGGTAAATTTTTTAATTCTAAGTGATTAAACCTATAAAATTTTATTTTTAAAACAAATAATTTATAGAACATTATTATAAAATAGATAAAATACATACAAAAAATTGGACTCGAGGTAAGGTTTTCTTCACAAAACATCCTTCTTTGAGACACATGTAGTTTTATACACCTAATTTATTTTAATGGTGTATAGAATTACCTATTAAATATTATATCATGAATACTTAATGAATAATGATATTTTATGTTTCAATTCATTTTCTTCATTCATGGGAGTTATGATCCAAAAGTTAGCAAATTGGTAAGGGTCTGTATTTCAATATCATTATAATCAGGATTGTTTATGCTCGAATTTATATTATATAATATTATTTGATCATTTTATTATAAAAACATTTCATATTATTCCACTATGTTTATTCATTATATTTTCAATTAATAGTACCATTTTCCTCTATTTTTAACATAAAATGACTGAGAAAATGTTTTTAAGAAAAACTCACTCCATTTCTCTCTTTGGTTGAAAATCCTTTTTCTTCCATATAAATGTTTTCAAAAAATATTTTCTATAATGTCCCTAAAAATATCCAAATTATTAATTAAATATATTTTTACCCATGTTTGTTGTTTTAAAAAATGGTTTTAGAGGAATCTTCCTATTTTTTCGAAATGAGGTACTTTTTAAAAAATTTACAACAGTATAAAAGGAATGTTTTTTTAAATTATATGGTATGTATAAATTTACCTTCCATCATGACAACTAAATTATTCAAATCTTCTTTTATTAGTTTTACAAGGTTATTTTTAGAAAAGAAAACTTTTTCGGTTACATGCTAGACTTTTTTTAATTTTTAATAAGTGATTTCAATGTTAAAAGGGTATTTTACTCAAGAAATATTCCATGAAATATTTTAAATATATTTTCATTAATGATGAAAACCTTTGATGTTATTGATTTCTTCTAAGTTATTTATATATGTATCACAAATATATACTAAGATTATTCTACCTTAATTTTGTGGGGTAATACATGCCTTATTTTTATCACTCAAATTCCATCATTATGAAATTTCCTTTTCTTATGATGTGAGAAAAAATTATGAAACCCATTTCATTACATGGGTAATTCTTATGTTTATGCCTTATGAATGATTTTTTTATGGCACACATAATTATGAACATGTTATGATGGGTGTTCCCAGATAGTTCTCCAATGTGTTTGGTAATGTTTTAGTCTCATGAAGTATCATATATGGGATTAGAGAGTAAAACTAATTCATTATGGGACTTTTTCAACAATTTGATATTGTTTATACAGTTAACATTGAATCATTTTTATGTCATGTTTTTTGTTACTTCAACATTTACAATACAATAATTATATTATGATACCATGATATTTATGTTATTATTACATTTTATTACTTAAGAACTTTATTTGTTATAATATCATATCTTATCTTTGAATCATATGTTATGTTTCCTTATCATGTTTATTTCATTATTAGGATTTTAGATTACAACTTTTTCTTATGTATTCCCCAAGTTATCCCATTTAGTATTAAGAGCTCGAACATATTTAGGATCTCACTTTGGAGAATAAAATAATGAAGTTTCATTTTAGACTCATTTTTATGTATTCTGAACCTAGTCTTATAAAGACACAAGGCCTCATAATATTTTTGTATTATTTAATATATATTTATGTTGAAAACATATAAAAGTGTAAAAAAATATTGGGTTTCTATAGTTGGAATCAAAGCAAATTTTTTGTTTACCTTTGGAAAATTGGATGATAAAAATTTAGTGAGAACACTAGGTATAATTATAAATCTACGTATAGTAAAATATGTTTAAATTTTAGTGAAGGATAGAGAAAGTGGTTTCGGATCAATTACATCCATGTCTAGATTATAAAAGTGTATGTGGATCTTACAAAGTTGTAGTTGTGTATAATAACTATGAAAAAAGGTGCATTGATCTAGACTCAACTATCACCTAGTGTAGAACAATGGGCCTTTCCACACAACTAGTTTAAAATTTCCAAGGGATATTATTTGTAAATTCAAAAACACTATTCAATCCATTATGAAGGACATGACCAAATTTTTAGGTTCGAAACCCTAATTTCAAAAATTTCCACGGATAACCTACATTGAAACCAAGAGATTTATACGATAAGATATGCTTATAATCTATATGTAATTCATTCCAAGTTTGTATTTTTTCCTTTTATATGTTTATTAGTTAATGTATTATCATCATTATTTTCTTATTTTAGTTAATATAAGGAAATTATATAGATAATACCAATAACTAATGTGATAGAAAATGTAATGATTTTCCTAACGAGATGCATAACCTAATTGTAATGGAATTTAGACATATTATTATCATGGTAGCTAATCTTTATGAAATTAAAATTAACAAATTGAAAATATTTTAACTTCCCAACACATCAAAGAAGAGAAATGGTGGAGTCTCATGGAAGTAATGTATTAAAGAAAATAAAGAATAGAAGATTTGATTTCCTGCATGTCAAAAATTTGAGAAGAGGCACCACGGAAAATGACTTAAAGGGATTGGAATATGATTTATGTGTGGGAAAGGAGGGCATAAAGAAACTAATTTCCAAAGGAAAATTAAGAGTATGGTTAACAAGATATAGGGAAATAAAGGTAAAAATATGGCATTACTAACAATTTAATGTTGTATATGCGGGGAACTTGGTATTATCCAAGTCAATGACCCAATCCAAGGATTAATTCTTAATGTCCTATGTTATGGAAATCATTAAAGTGGAAGGATTAAATTTTTTTGGTTTTCTAATTCAAGAGTTTCATTTTTAAAAGAGTTTTTGTTAATTTTATTTTCGTTATAATAATCAAGAAACATCTAAGGATTGTTCTATAGTATTTTTTCTTTAAGTATTTTGATGTATATGTTTAGTGGATAAATTCACCTAGAAATGTGACTTAATGATATAGTGATATTTTTTGGAAAACACCTGATTGTAGAGAGGATAATATTTGATATATTCTTGATGTTGATGAAATTATAGTCAGTTAAAATTATTTTATTTTGTGGAAAAATGTATGTTTTATGTAATTCATTAGTGGTTATAAATTGATTTAAAGACTAATGTTAATTTAAAGATGTTCATCGTATTTTTGGTAATTTTATAGGAATTAAATAAATTTGGTTTTAGAAAATTAACAATCGACATTTCGAGTGACAACCCATCATATCCAATAAGTCATCCGGTCTTAAAACCACAATTGAAAGGAAATAAGGGTACAATGACTACCACCAGCCTATGTGATGTACTGGTTAGTATGGAATTTTTTTTACATAAACTATTTAGTGGATAAGTTTTAAGTTTAATAAATGAAATAATTTATTGGATCAAATATTTTTGGATTTTGGGTATTTTGATGTGATTAATGATGTTTTGGGAAACCTTTTATTGGGTTAATATTTATATATAACCTTTAGGTTTAACATAAAGGATTATTTGGGAAGAATGATATTATATTTTTGGAGATTTCAATAGAAGGGTATGAGATAACCATTGAGGTTAAAACATTATTTTATGTTAAGTATATTAAGGTTATTTAGGATATAGAATTAATTATTTAAGGAATGATCTATGTTAAACATTTGGTTTTATTGCTGAATTTTTTAGATTAATATATTCATGTTCATATTTGATATTAATTCCTTAGTGTTAGAGGTGAATTGGAAATTTATCCAAGCACATCCAAAAAATAAAATTGTGTTTGTGAAATAAAAATATATCATGTCACTATATTTTTTTTATTCTATATTGATAGTAAAAAAATCTCAAAACTATAGGAAAATGATATTGACAAAAAATTTATGCCCTACTCCTTTTGTATCTAATGATTTAATTGTATTTTAACTCATCATAGAATTATGGGTTTTGGTTGTTAACTTTCTCTTGATCATTCACTTTATTATGATCAATGATCTATATAACTCTCCATAATTATTATTGATTTTTTCAATATCCATACTTTCACTTCCCACCAATGTTCTCTAAATTCAACCCTAGTTATGTGTTATTAAAATAACCTTTTTATTTCCCTTTCCCTTTTTTAAGATGAAGTTTTATTAACCATTTTTATGTGTGTTTTCCATAATGTAATTTTTTTAATTTCAAACCCTTTATTACTGAGAAAAAATTCAAATTATTGGGATGAAATTTATTTAAGGAGGTAGAAAATAACACCCTAGGATTTGAAAATAAGGCTATGTTAAATATCATATACAACATACAACTCTGATATTAAACAAACAACAACATATTATTAAAATATAATTATTTAAATATGATAGTTATAACATAGATTTCAAATTTCAGTGTGTGAATAGTATTAAATACGTTATGAAATAGATATAAATGTTCTAATCAATATAAATTCTTAGTAAATAAGCACCCAATTTTTAATAAAGTCATTTATTCTTAAAAAATATGGTTTCTTCAAAAATAATTTTAATACTTTTTGTGAGAGAATATTTTAATTAATTTTTGGATATTTTATAAATTTTATATTATAAAATAAAATAATTTTTTAAATTATAATTTCAATATTAACTTAGGTTAAAAATTTTGGATTTTTCATAAAATATTAATTTTTTATTGAATGTTAAAAATTACCGATTTTTTGTAAAACAGTAATCTATTTTAATAAATTAAGTAATTTATTATTACAATTATTCTCTTAATTTGATTTAAAATTAACATAATTATTACTTATTTATATTCAAATCAATTATTTACTATTAAATTTTCTTTATACATGATTTTATTATGTGTTTATTTTTAAGATTAAAATAACATTTTTCGGAAAATTGTTTTAAAGAGCATAATGTTTCTGCTTTTTAACTAATTAAAATATCACATAATTAAGAAATAATTAAATTATATTTAAAGATTATATATCTATAAATATTAATTCAAATTAATTTAATTAGGATTACTTTTCATGTAGTTATTATAAGATCATCTTCTTCTTGAAAAATGCATTTCGTGAAAACCCATTTTTTCAACACGTTTATGGGTTTTAAATTAAATTAAATTATACCACTTCTATGAGTTTAATTTGATAAAATTGATTCCATATTTTTTAATCATAATTAATACTACATAATAATTTTAGCATATTTTTTTGTCATAATGAACAGAAAAATTAGTAAAAAATAGTTATTGTGGTAAAAAAAGCTAAAAGTGTGTAACATTAGAGGTAAAGATGATAAAATGTTTAAAAATTGTTTATTTTGAATGGTATAGATATTTAACAGCCTTATATATCCTCTAATATATTATTTTTTAATTTTCTAGGCACTTTTCATGAGAGTAACTTCACATTATTGAATAGTTTTGGGTATTTACAAGAATGACACTCCTCCTCCCTTATAAAAGGGAACACCTCCCCTCTCTTTTTTACACTTCCAAAACCAGTTGGTTTGAACAATACCCACCCAAATACATTAATTAATTATCTACACAAATTCTATATTACTTATTTTTATCCTAAATTCAATCTAGGAAAGCTTTAGTTATAATCCAAGAGAGGTTTTCAGAATAAGAGGTAGTGTTCTTAACTAAGCATCTTTGTTTTATTTATTCTTCCACCTGCTTAAAATATTACTCAACCATGATATTATAATAATAAAATATATACCACATAAAATTATTTTATTATTTTAATTTCATAACCTGAATCCATCTCCACTTCAATCAAATGGGAAATAAACCCATCATTCGTGTGTACGGCGTACTACCGCCTCGTAAACTGATATAATTATTTTTCCATCATATCCCCCCATGGATTTTATGATGATGAATTTTATGTTGATATATGATATTAATTAAATATTAATAATTCTATAAAATTAACATATAATATAACTTCTTACCTTACCATCCATTGAGAATGATAATGTCGTTTGTGTGTATGGCAGAATACCACCTCATAAAGCGGTGTGCTTCATTTTTTATTAATGAATCACATGGATGGTATATATAAGTGTATTTAAAAAAAATACTATATTTATGATATTATTATCATTATGTAAATTTAAAATAATAATTACCTTCTTTCCATCATGGTCATTGAAAATGGAAACATTACACATGCATATATATGGATTACTTTCTCTATGATTGTAATATAGTTCATTTTTATGACCATAATTCATGGTTATTTTTAAAATTATAAAATATTTAAAAAGTGATAATTAATTCGTTATATATATTCTATATATTATTAAACATTGTCTCCTTTTACCATGGACAGCACACTGATGCCGTATTGAAATTTTGAAATGAGCATCCTCAAAACACGTGATGTGGACATAACTAATGAAATAATTATATAAATAATTAAAATAAGTAAAGTAAATGGTTTAATTATAATATATTAAAACTATAAAAGGTTATTAAAAAATTTATATAATTATATTATATAAGAGATAAAAGAAATACATGGTAAATTTGTACTTGGGGTAAGGGTTTCTTCTCAAAACTTCCTTCTTTAAGACACATGTTTTTTATGAAACTAATTTATTTTAATGTTTTATATAATAAAAATTTATATATTATATCATTAATCCTTTATTATTCATTATATTTTAATTTCCAATTCATTTTAATTCATTCATATGAGTTATGATTCAAAATATACCAAAGTGGTAAGGGTTTATGTTTCAATATCATTTTAATTAGAATTTTTTGTGATTAAATTTACATTATTGGAAATTATTTGATCATTGTATAATAAAACCATTTGATTTTATTTTTATCTAGTTATTCATGAAATATTAAAGTGATATTACCATTTTCCTTTCTTTAGTATGTTAAATGGGTGAGAAATTTTTTTAAAGAAAATATGCCTTTATTTCTCTCTTCAGTTCAAAATAATTTTTCTTCCATATCCATATTTTATATAAAAAAATTTAAATAATGTTTTTTATATTTTAAAAATGATTTATTAAAGATATATTCTCCCATTTTTAAATTTTTTAAAAATAGTTTGAATGGAATATTCTTGTCATTTTAAAAAGGAGGTACTTTTTATCCTTTTTACAATAGTATGGAAGGAATGTTTTCTCACTTATATAAGATGTATGGACTTACCCACCATTATTACCACTCAAATATTTGAAGCCTCATTTATAAGTTTTCCATGGATTATTTAAAATAAAAAAAATTCAATAAAATTTTGTATCCTTTTTCATTATGAATAAGTGATTTCAATGTGAAAAGGGTGTTTTACTAAATAAATATTCCATGTAATATTTTGAAGAAATTTTCCAAAATAAAGAAAACCTTTGATATTGTGGTTTACTGATAAATTATTTATTTATGTATCTCACATATATACCTATTTTACTATCCCTTACCTTTATGGGGTAATGCATGTATTGTGTTCATCCCTCAAATGCCTCCATTATGAGATTTCCTTTTATTGTGATATGATACAAGACTATGAAACCCATTTCATTTCATTGGTAATTATTATGTTTGTGTCTTATGAACTAATTCCTTTTGTGGAACACATAATCATGAACAATTTATGATGTGTGTTCCTAGATAGAAATCTTTTTTATTGGGAAATTTTTTTATCACGTGGCGTCAAGTATGGGATTAGGGGTAAACTTAATCTATTACGGGACATTTTCCCCCATGTAATATTTTCATGGAAGATAGATTTGACTAATTTTTATGTCATGTTTTGTGTTGCTACTACATTTCATATGTAACCATGATCTTATGATACCCTGATATTTATGTTATGATTTTTTATTACACATGAACCTTATCGTTTATGATATCGTGTCATGTCTTTGACTCACACATTATGTTTCTTTATCATGTTTATTCCTTTACCAAGATTTTTAGTTCACCGATTTTATCTATGTATTTCCCATGTTATCCCATACATTTTTAGGAGATATTTAATGACTCGTATTTTCCATGTATTATTTTTTGATATTTTATGGATTATTTTTTAGACCAAGAATTGTGACAGAATGTGATTCTAAGCCTTGATGTGCCTAAAATAATTTTTTGAAGTATATTAGATATATTAAATAGCATGCGCATGCAGGTTTCCTAAAAAAGTGGAATAAATTCTAATTGGGGGCTTGGATACAAACCAGAGGGCACCGTTGAGTTCAGAACGTTGGTTTTAACCTATGTGAAAAATAACCTTATTAGTACAGGGAATTTGTAGAAAAACTTTCGCATGCATAAAATAACTAAAATAATTAGTTAAATTATTTTATTTTATTTCATTAATTTAGAGACCAAACATATTCTATAAATAAATAGTTATGGGTAACTCCTAGGTTTTTCCACTAAAACCTAGAGATCTAGAGGACTATTAGAGATCCATCGAAAGAGATTCTATTGGTGGATGATGGCCGGTGTGAGATGGAATTAATGGATATTTCCAACGATCTCGGTGCATCTCTATTATTTGTTAGTGATTGATCCAAAACAAGGTAGGGTGTTATTTTTATTTGATTATTTCCATGTTATCTATTTCTAAAATGAATGTGAATCAATTGACCGATATATTGATTCACAGATCGGTCATGTTGTGGGATGGGTTTGTTGCATGTATTTTATCAAGAAAATTTCTTTACAATAAATTTTTTTCTCTTTATTTGTCATTATAACTATAAAAATTCAAGGTTCGAATGAACATAGACTGAGGTCCATTCTTCATGATTTTTTATTTATGTTTTTCTCCCCCCCCCCCCCAATTATTCATTCATTATGGGAATTCTTCATTTTGATCTTTGTTCTACATCCTCCAAGAAATTGATCATTTTGCACCAATTTCTTGGTACAATGATTTGATATTGTAGATCTGGGTATAGCACAATGTTATGGTGGTTTGAAAACAGAAGAGGAAATGGATCATATAGTTTTGGATACCTGATTTCATGTTCTTCAGTGTGCAACTTAGAACAATGTTTGAGGACGTGTTCTGAATAAATTGATGGCTGGTTTTTGGTGTTTATATGACAGTAACACCCGATCACAAATACTCCTTGGTTCTAGCATGTGGAGAAACTAGATCTATGGCATTAGTAGTGGAGAATACATGAAAAAACCAGATCGTGGATTCTATAAAATCCTAATCCACACGTCATTTAATCCAGGATTACACAGAATTTGGGACCCTCTCAATGGTAGCTAGGGTTTTTTATGAAGATATGTGTCACACAGCATGTGACCTTGTCGCACAGAGTGTGAAACCTCCATAAATGCACAAAATGTACCTCAGATGGTAACATAGACACGAGCTAGAGTACACAAGCACAGGCATGTCGTGTACTCCTACACAAACACAGCTTGGCTAGATGTACACAGGTATACCCGTATACTGGTACATGGAATGAAGTAAACAAGTAGCCGCACACCGTTTACTTCAACACGAAAACTGAGAAGGGTCATTTACATTGGTAGGACATGGGGTGTAAGGGACATGTTCTATACCCCTACTACATATCATGTACTCCCTTGATGTTTTCTTAGCGCCTTTATCCTTTGTATCTTAGACAAGATTTGTTTGGGTATGTTCCCCATATCATTTCACTGTGGGTTAGTACGGAATCACCTCCTATACATATGGTAGTGATCCCTTCATCATGTCTTCCTAGATAGAGTTTTGAAATATTTAAAATAGTCTTTAAGTGATATCGTCTATTTATTGTCATGCCTTAGGTGGAGCTCTTGGTATCATCGTGACCAACACTATGCGAGAGTTGGTCCTCTACTTAGAAGTTTAATACAGATTGAGTTTTTGGTATACACCATGGCCTTGGGTGTGATCCTTATATATGTATCATAACTCTTTATACTTTTAGAATGTACTTCCTATGGAAATACCTGGCGAGAAATACCTCTCAAACACACATCATCAGTGTTATCAGACTCATGTAGTGTGTTCTCCTAGATGAGTAATTTGTGGAACCACCGAGCTATAATACTAGGATGGAATTATGGTTGTGAAATACCTTTAGAATGTGTGTATTTTTTGGGTATATATGGATATTCTTGTTATATAAATTATAGAAATATAACTTTCTAGAGTTGAATATTATTCCATTGTTGTGTGGTTTGTGGTTTTGGGGTGTAATACTATGTATTGTTATAATCACCCATGCACAGGATTTTCCAACATGTGTCATGTCTTGTGAAGATGGTTTACCTTTTAACTGAGTCCTAGACATACAAAGAACAAATGGTTATTAGTGAGACTGAAAAGACAGAGTTGTGTTCCTATATTATCTTTGCAGTAGTCCCTAACCATATATTCAGGTTGGATTGGTGTTCAGACTCTTTTGATAGGTTTTTATTTTGACCTGTTTTCATTCATTTACATCCTGTCAAACTCTATTTGTAGGATTTATATGTATAAACACCAATTTTTTTAATTGTTTTTATATTTTATTATTGTATGGGATTGGATATTTGTGTGTGTGTGTAGGTACTCAGTATATGGCCTCCCATGTTAGCGATATGACTACTCAGCACTAGTCGTTAGCCCTTTGCCTATTAGAGGCAGGGTTGGGGAGTCACGGAATAGGATCCATTAGGATAGTTCTTGGAAGAGTGGTATTAGAGGATCTAGTTCTACCTTAGTACTAGAGTTTGTGAGATTGGTGTGGGAAATAGTATTAAGTGTTTCAAGTTTGTCTTTTAGGATAGGGACTCCAGTGTTGGTACAGAGGCTGATGTATCCATACACCAAGACTTTGATCACCTTACATTGGACTCAGTACATGAGAACACTTATTTTAGTGAAACAAATGGTACATGAATCATATAAGAATGGGTTGTGGTTTACATGTCCTTCTTGAGGCAGATCTCTAGATATACTCATTCATCATGGAAAATATTGTTTACTTTCATGATGCCTCTACGATGTATGGAAACTATGATTCAGCATCAGGATATTGAGGATGATCTACTCAATGATGAGGCATCGATATAGGGACCATTTCTAGATATTTTTCCTCCGAGTGGTCCACCATATATACCAAAACCTTTAGCACAATATATAGTACATATAGTACTAGGGGATGAGGTGCACAGGATTGAGTGTGCTTCAAGAGTTTCAGTAATAGAGACCCCTCAGGTTCCGAGGTGAGCCCATCCCACAGGTGTATGAGGACTATTTTGATGTGGTGACATGAATTTTCTTTCTGGTTAGGACACCAAAAAATCAGATGTTGATCCAACAGGTAAGCCTTCATCCTGGTTCAGTAAGATTAAGGTGGGGTTTAGTGGCCTAGTCTTACGATGAGATGACTCTAGCATGGTCAAAGTTTTAGTGACTTTTCATAGATGAGTTCTCCCTAACTACACTTAGGGATATACATATCTAGGAGTGTCTACAAATCCAATAGGTAATCCCAATAGTAGCTGACTATTCATCAAGTTTTAGCAACCTCTTTTGGTACTTTATGGATATGGTTTGAGATCAGTTATTTTGGTCTCATACCTTTGAGCGAGGAATTCATAGAGTCATATGAGACATATTTATCCCTCTATGATTTCCTACTTATGTTGGGGTACTAGGGTTATCCTTGGTGGTTGAAAGTTTCTTAGCTAAGAAGATAAAACCAGTTGTTGCTGGTAGTGGGAGATCAGAAGTAGTGGCCTCAATAGAAGGGATCAGATGTAAGTCTTAGGGACCTACACATGAAATGTTTTTCAAAAGGAGGTCCCAAGATAGAGGTTATGTCATTCAGGGATCATAGGATGGGTCCAGTCATCCCTGAGAGATGTGGTGATACTCATGTGAAGGTAGGGGACATATTTCATGATATTGTATGACACGTTGTATAGCTGATAGGGAGATAGTGTATGGGACTCCAAGATAGAGGTAAAATTAATAGAAAACATATTTTCATGTAAGTGGAAGTAGAAGAGGATATGGGAGAGAAGATAGAGGTTTTATATGCTTTTTCTTTTTAACACCACCACCCATGGTGCTCCATTCCAGGATTGGGGAGCTGGAAAATAGGGATGGGGTAGCTACAAGTGGTTGAGGATTATGATCCAGAGGTTCCTAGAATGATAAGAGGTGTGATATATTTATTTTTTAACTTATATAGAGTAATTATAGACCTATGTTCTACTTATTTATTTCTTTCCACCTATCTGGTTCGTGACTTATAGATTTCAGTAGAGCCCTTGGCTCGACCCTTATGCTTGGAGACTCCTACTGGGGATGACTTGGTGATCACACACTTGTGATGATGGTGTTACATGAATCTTGATGGGAATTTTTCTATTGGTATCTCCTTTTAGAATTGATGAGGCCTTATAAAATCATCTTAGGTATAGACTGATTATCTATAGTTCATGCCCAGATTGTCTGTTTCTAGTAGAGGATGAGGTGTGTCAACAGTGATGGGACCATGTTTCCATTTTTAGGTGAAAAGGAAACTCATGCAGTTTAGGATGGGCTCATTCATATTAGGGTGAAACTGATTACTCAACAGTTTCTTAGAATGAATCTAAGTGTAGTGGATGGTGTGATTTTTCAGTTCCCTATAGTGGTGGTAGAGTATAAGGATTTCTTCCTTGAGGATGTTCTAGGCTTACCTTATAGAGACCCTGCTTTTTATTATATTACTATTACATCATTTCAAAGAAAAAATACATAAAATCTTAACATAATGATTTTAAAAAGGTTTAGTGTCTCGGTAAAATAATTATCATACATAATATTTGCGAAATAAAACATAAAAATTTATTAAATTCTTTCTTCTCTAGATTCTTATTGGCTCTTAAATTCTTCTTAGTACAAGTGTTCACCTAAAGATATAAATAAAAAAGTATGAGATAAAATCCCAGTAAGAGGGTAGATAAGAACATTAAACAATATAAAATGGGGTTAGAATAAACATAACATCATCATTATAGTCATAATAGTAATAATTAGATAAGGGCATGGAATGTGGCCATGAATTAAAATGAAACATCATGTCTTAGTGGTCAACTACCACACATAGTTGTGAACAAATCTATCATCATGATCATGCATATTTCATTTTATCTCATGAGGTTCTTCATATTACCCAATTAATTAGAGTGATATATAATTCTGGGTGCACCTGTCACATCATAGCATTTACATTTCTCTATATAATTCTGGGTGCACCCATCACATCCCAACATTTACATTATCATGCATGCCACATAGAAAATATATCAATATTGAACATATAATAACCCATGTAAAGGAATGGGTTTAATTTCATAATCACAAGTTCAAAGAATTTGGGTTCACAAAAGAAATATGGAGTAACATACTTGATATAAGAATCATCAACATTGAGTGAAGAAGAAACAATCTCAAGAAGTAAAAGGTGTGTTTTTTTTAAGAATAGTTATTTTTTAAAACATATTTTTTGTCATAAACTCAATTAAAAAACATTTATAATACATTAAAGGTAATATAATAATGATTAAATTGTATTTAAGTAATATCCATACTAAAAATGGGGTGAAATGGGGGAAACCCAAAGAAAGAGAGTTGGGTTTGAGAATTCCCCTTACGTTATGTCGGAATGCTTTCTTCACTTTAACATCATGTATAATCTGATTAGATTCATTAATTAAAAATTAAAAAACATTTTATACTTTAATATGATTCATTATGGTTTTATTTTTTTATTTTATGGGCCTTTGGATGTGTTATAGAGTTTAATTTCATCGTTTAAAAGCATTTATTTTCTTATTTTTCACAATTCGTTCATTTGTATTCATCAATGGAAGTTCATGTAAAATGAGAATAAATATACCAAATTTTTATTATATGTTATTAATGATATTATATAATTTTAAATTATCTTATAATGAATTTTTTTATATATCATGAGGATGAATCATCCGTTAATGATTATCATTTTAGGTTAATTTTGGTTGTTTTTCAATCACAACAAACTTGTTTTGTTTTATCATTTAGTATTATGTATAAATGTTAGTTCCAGAAAATAAATAGTGTTATATAATAAAAATTAAAATATTTTTTAAACCATTTAATGGTTTTATTAAAATCCTTGAAGGCGTTTATGTAAAAGGAAAGTGCATTGTCCATTATGATGGCAAATTGACATATCACAGGAGACGATTTCATTTTTATAATAAAATAGTGAGAGGGGGATTTTAATGATTTATCTTCCATTAACATGATATAATTCCAGTATATTTAAGGTACTAGAGTTATCATTCCTTTTGGATGAAGGTAAGTGAGGAGAGAATAAGAAAAGAAATTAAATTTAAAGGAAAATAAAAGAAAAAACGTGAGGATTTACCTCTTGAATTCTCCTCTTGAGACCCACCTCAAGACATCTAGGATTGGTCTTTTGATGAGACGAATAGCTCTTGGGCATGGGTAAGGGTATAGGGAAGATATTTGGGCCCAATTTTCTAATGGAGAAAAGCTTGAGAGGTGTGAGGATAAGAGGGTGTGAGGGGTGGTATTTATAGTGGAGGAGGGGGTGTTTTTTGAATATTTTAATCATTGTTTTATTATTTTTCTCAAGATAAAAAATTGTTCTGATTATTAAGACTAAATATAGTAATTATATTGTGTTATTTATAGATAATGGTCATACATCATCACTACGTCACCTATGACTCCATAATTCAAGTATTTATCATTTATCATAAATTATCGTATTTTACTATTCACCAAAAATTCAAGTATTTTTAAAAAATCCAAAAACATCAACGTAAACATTTTTTGATGTGTAGATTTCAAAAACTTACTCCATTTTATGAACATAATTTTCTAAATATTAGTGATTTAATTCTTAATTAAAATCATCATTTACATGGAAAATATAGATTTTGAAATTATAACTCATTTTATAATACTTTGAAAAATTAATTATGGTATCATATAATTATCTTAAATTCATAATATGTAAAAATATTAATTTATTAATTCATTTTAGGAAAATAAATTTTCTTTTAAATTATTAAATTAATAATAATTTTGAAATTGAATATTTATAACTTATAAAAGTAATAATACTAAATTAATAATTTTTAAAATATTTACTTAATTATACTGTGATTTAATTATAGCATATTTTTACTTATAAGATTCCAAAAAAAATTATTATTTAATCGGTGATGGTACTATTCATTTGTTTGGTTTACTATTCATAAGGGTCTTATTACTACTCCTAAGGTCAAGTTAATATTTCATCAGTATAGGTTCCTTAAATTCTAGAAATAATTCTTATTTCATTAATTATTTGTTTCTATAGTTATTATTATGGTCTATAAGTTATTATATGTGATTTATAAAATATGAAATTACTATAAGAAGGGAGAAATTGAATTGATAAAAGTTTGGGTCGTTACATTCTTACCCACTTTTGAAATTTTTCCCTTGAAATTTCGTTTTACATAAACTGGTGAGGCTTCTTCTCCTCCATCGCCTCCTCTGATTCCCAAGTTTCTTCTTCATACATATAGTTCCTTCACAATACTTTGACATGGTGGGTTATCTTATTGCATAGAACCTCAGGTTTCTGGTCAGAATCTTTATTGGCTTCTCCTCATAAGAGAGATTATCTTCCAGTTGTACCACCCCTGGGTTCAGTACATGTGAGGGATCTAGTATTTACTTCATCATGAGTGATACATGGAACACATCATGGGATTTATCCATATTCATTGGAAGTGGAATTTGACAGTCCATGGATTTGATGCGATCAAGGATCTGAAAGGGGCCGATGTACCTCAATCTTAGCTTCCCTTTATTTCCAAACAGAATGACACTCTTCCATGGTGATATTTGGAGGAATACATTATCTCCAATATCAAACTCCAACTCCCTAATAAAAGTGTTAGAATATATCTTTTTGTAACTTTGAGCAGATTTGATATATTTTTGGATGACTTGAACATTCTCTGTCAACTCTTTCAAAATATCTTGTCCAAGTAGCTTTATTTCTCCAAATTCATCCAAATAGGTTTGTGTTCTACATCGCTTTCCATACAAAGCTTCATATGGAGCCATCTAAATACTAGAGTGAAATCTATCATTGTATGAGAACACAACCAATGGGAGATGATGATCACATCCACCTTTGAATTCTAAAGAGTAGACTCTTAGAATATCTTTGGGATTCTGAATAGCCCTTTCATATTTCCCATCATTTGGGGGGTGATAGGTTGTGATGAAATTTAATTCAGTACTCAAAGCATATTGAAGAAACCTATAGAATTTAGATGTAATCCTGGGATAACAATCATAGAAAATTGAGATTTGAACCCCATGCAGTCTCACCACTTCCTTCACATATATCATTGCAAGTTTTCAATCAAGATATCTTTTTGAATAGTGATAAACTGGGCATCCTTGGTTATTTGATCCACTACAAACCAAATCGCATTATTTATTTTGGATGTTTTTGGGAGACCCGTGACAATGCCCAGAGTGACAATGCCCAAAGTGACAATGCCCAGAGTGACGTTCACCCATTTCCACATGGGTATAGGCAATGGCTGTATCATCCCTTTGGAATTTTGTCTCTATGCTTTAACTTTCTAACATATCAAGGACCTTGATATATATTCCACAATATCCTTCTTTATGTTGTCCCACTAAAAGTGTTCTCGGAGATCACGAAACATCTTGGTACTCCCATGATAGATAGAGAAAGTTGAACTATGTAAATTTTCTAATAGATCCTTCTTTATCCCAGGTGATGAAGGCACATAGATTCTCATCCCAAACCAAATTACATCATCATCATCGATATGGAACTCTTACTTATTCCCTTCCTTTGCTGCATTCACTTTCTTTTTTAACTCTAGATCATCCATTTGTGCATCCTTAATCTTCTCTTGAATAGATTTTTGGAAAATAGTTTGGGAAAGGTAGGATGTATTTCCTACCATTAGGATTTCAAAATCCATCCTTTTCATATCCATGAAGATAGGGTCTTTCACAATCTGCAACATGGATAGAGTAGTAGGTTCTTTCAGAATTACAGCAGCAGCTACCTTGTTTTTCTTTCTAGTATGATAGTGAATAGAGAAATTATAGTATTTAATTTTCTTTAACCTCCTCCTTTGACACATGTTGATCTCATTTTGTGTGAATATAAACTTTAGTGTGACGCCCCAGGTTTTATGAACTGGTTTATGTAAGAAGTGTTATGCCTTTAATAATGCCTCTTGTTTTATTTGTTTTGCTAATAAGGAATTAGAAATGAAATAAAACATGGAGAATAAGGTAAACTGACATTTATTAAAACATTACTTTACAACGAGACCCAACTAGTTGAATGTACCATGCACAATACCTAACACGGCCACCGCAAGACTACAAAGAACCACAACGCGGGCAATCGGATAGTCGTCATCTTCAGGGTCCATCAGCGTGAAAATTATAATCGCCAGGGCCACGACACACATGCTCAACGCCAATGGTATGAGGAGAGTCATCCTTCCTGTTCAAGTGTTCTATTTTAGGAAGTACCCCACACCCCTGTATTTATATTAGTTCTTTGAGTTATGACCGTTATGTTTATATATCCGTTGGATTTTCAAAACGACTGTTGCGTTTCCACTAATAAAGTTTACTTTAAAAGAGAACTCTATTTTTATTCCCGCATTCTTAAAAACATTCTTTCATAGAAGATCCTTAGTTTTAAAATAAAGAGTATTCTTAGAAGTAAATCTCCTCATTTTTACAAAATCCAGAATGAATACCTAGGTAGTTAAAAGCTTGGTTTTTTCCTTTTAAAAAATATATATATATATATGTTTAGAGGGAATTGGTAATAATTTTATCTTTTGATCTCATAAATTATGAAATTTGTGGGAAACTTTTGGTCTTTAAAATAATTTCATAAAACAAATAGTATAGTATTTTAAAAAATACTAATGATTTTAATAGTATGGTACAAAAGGTATATCTTTTAAAAATTTAGATCAAGAGTTAAAATATTTTATCTAAACTAGAAATTGGATTTAAGATTATAAGTTTCTATTTGTTTTTACTCAATTCCTACAAATATTTCACTCTATTTTTGAGCTAAGTATATAATAAAACTAAATTTTTATAAAAAATTAAGTGGGACCTGGCTAGCCAAGGGCATCCTCAAGGGACAAGCCCTCAGGCCACGGCCGAGACCCCATAGGGACCCGAGGTACCGCCATCAGGCTCCCCAGGTCGCGTGCGGGCCCGTGTATAAGGCCGCGGCTCGCGCTGCGTGTGGTTGGGCCAAGGCCCGCGGGGGGGGCATGTATAAGGCCCCGTGTGCATGTGTGTTTGTGCTATTGCACCGCTTCCTGCATGTCTTTTTATTTATACCAAGCCTCCAAATCTTTCGGTTTCGATTTGGGACGCGCTCCGCGCGACCAGAGCCATCCGATCAACTCCCGCGTCGATCTCATCCGTCCATCCCGTTTTTAAACGCGGTACCTCCCCCACGTCTCTGTAGCCGCCCGATCTCTCCCGAGATTCGATCTCGACCCTCAGATTCCTTTAAAACGATCATCACATCTTCCACACCCCAGCCGTTCGATCGCACCAAGAACTAATCGGCGTTGTCCGTTTCTTTTCGCGCCAAGCCTACCATGTCGCCTTGTCGTCTTCTTCCCAGCATCGGGGCCCTGCACCTGTAGGCCTGCATCAAGGATGCCAGGCCCCTCCCTTTGCACTGCACCGCTGACCCCCGAACACTCCCCCTCCTAGCTCACTGTGCCCTCGTCCTTCTCCCACGATGGGCTACCCATGGGCCGAGACACCCTTCTTGCACCGGGGCTATACTTAAACCCTCACACCTCATGAACTCAGGAAGGCTCCTCCTCCTCCTCCTCATCTTTCTCACCCTTGATCTCCCAGCAATCCAGCAAGCTCACCACCATTCCAGGCCCCCTCCTTAAGCAGGTAAGGGTATTTCCATGTTCTTCTTTTCTGTTTTTTTCGTCTGATGAAACCCATATTTCTATATACTGCTTATATATTTATGTTTATAACGCCAACCCCCGGGTTGAAATACTGTAAATGGAATTTTCCACCGTGTTACAAAGGATGTATATATATATTTTCTCATGTTGACGTCTCCTATTTCACAAATATATATATATATATATATAGATATAAACCTGAAGCAAACTTTTTATATGTGTTGTATATACGGGTTGATATATTTCAAAAAAAAATATGAATAAAAGATATAGCGCCCAAACCCCCTTCGATTTTATTTCCAAGGTTATGTGGAGGATATACTGGATGATACATGGAGGCTGAGGTTGCATATGTAACCGATGCATAATGTGTATCATTTGTGTGAACCTTACATATATATATAACCACATTTCCTACATGTTTTTATAATTTTGGTTGCATATGGACCCAAATCTTAACATGAATCATCTATGTGAACTATATATATATATATATAAGTATCACTGCGTATTCTGACATGTTGATATATTTCTAGGGTTATACATAGAACCAATGCATAACATATATCATTTTGTGAACCTTATATACATATATGACTACATATTTCTACATGTTTATAAATATTCCCCTCCTTTTCAAAATGAGGCAATTATGATTTTAGGAGATGAATGCCTGTTTCTTGAATGCGATTTTGGATGCAATCTAGGCCGCGAGCTTAGGTATGATTATGATACAATTTTTTTTAAAAAAAACCAAGTGATTACATATTTTTGTACTTATAAATTCCCAAATATTAAACCCTCCTACTGTTTATGTTCCTTAACTGAATAAATTAAGAGTCCTTCAGCACTCATGAAATTTTCACTGGCCTTATTTATTTAGTATAAAACCCCTTTTCCTTCTTTTTACAATTTTGGTGAATGTGCAGATTAATCAGGTTATGTTTTACCATATTTAGGGGCATTAGCCATCGTATTTGATCGTAAGTGCTTCCTTAAGAATTTAATCTTCCATTGAAAAAGAAATAATCTTCATTTATTATCATTCTATATACTTTAATAACGAGCTTTTGTAAAAGGAGTGTTTTATGGAACTATGTATTCCTTGGTTTAGCTGTCAACCTATTTTGAAAATATCATCTACCATTTCATGTATAAAAAAAAGGGAGTATGGTGTCTCATTACACTTATTATTATTGTACAAAATGCATACAAATGATATATCCCTAAATGAACTAAGGAATCAGATTACCCAAAGTGGTATGGGACACCATGGGTAAAGTAAAAATGAATGAGATATTCAAGGTGGTATGGGACATCTTGAATATACAAGTTGATAAAATAGATTATGAACGATGTGGCTCACATGATAACAAAGGACAAATTTAAGGGTGCACCCTGATAGCGCCCCATTGCATTGGGTAATGATGTAACCACTAGAGATTACAATTTTAAGGGTGCGCCCTGATACGCCCCATTGCAGTGGGTAATGATGTAACCACTAGAGATTACAATTTTAATGACACCTTGGGGATGGACCTTGGTGATATGCTCGTGATTTTCTAAGTTAAATTTTGATGCCACATATTTCAAGTTATGTAACAAGTTCTTTCCAAGATAAAGTTCTTTCACGACTGATGCCTTTAAAGATTTTATAAAGTTCATATTTTCCTAGCTTTAAGCTTGAAGCAGGACTAGTGTTATCACTTAATAGAATGGTAAACAGCATATGAAAATTTAGTTGTTTCCTTGTGCACAACTTTGATCATGCATTACTTTTAACTGTTTAAATTTATGCTTAAGTAAATCACATGTAGTACTTGTTCATAACAACCATTATCACTCCTTAAAGAATTGACATATTCGTTTCATGTTTTCTTGAGAACCTTGATTAAGCATTGTTATGGTTTGTGTGTTACAATCTTTCTTAGTGAATGTTCAAATCCTTTTAAAAGAATGTTTTAAAATGTTACAGTATTTTAAGTTCTTTTTAAAACCCCCTTACTGAGTATTTCAATGCTCACCCTACGTCTTGATTTAAAATTTTCAGGTGTCAGCTTTTGAAAGATGAATTGTTTCAGAAGTTGCCGGCTTCCCAGAACCCAAACTGCACACGATCCTCTGTATGGGACATGATGTGTTGTTAACAAAATGTATTTTATTTTAAGATAAGACATCATGTTCAGAAGGCACCGACTCCTATGGTTTTCTGGGGTTGGGGTCTCTACAGTTGGTATCAGAGGTTCGGTTTGGATAACTCTGGAAAGCCAGAAACTGAAACAAAAATATATATGTATATGTATTTCAATTTTATTAAAAACTGGGTTTTCTTAATTTTCAGATGGAAAATGAAGGCACAAATCTCTTATCTCTTCCCACAGAGGCCCTAGAGACCATTGTGTCTTTAGCCAGCCATGAGGACTTTCTAAACTATGCCCATATCTGCATGACATTCAAATACCTTTACGATGTATCCAATTCACCACGGGTGCTTCAGCTACACCAAGGGGTATGAATAGATTACCTCCTTATGATAATAACCCAATTTCCCTCCTATGTACGTCGAGGAAGGTACTACGAGGGACTTTTCCGGATTTTCATGGTGGGTGAGAACTTTGGCACTATGATTGATAACCCCTTTCAAGAAGCTGCTGCTGGCGGAGACCTCCGAGCGGGCTACCTTTGTCAGATTTTAAACTATGGCTTTTGGGGTCAGTTGTTGGACTTCATAAGGTTAGAAGACGAGCCCACCCATTTGTCTTACAGACGAAAAGTGTATGAAGATGTCTCTCAACTTCATGCCACCCATGCTAGACTCATAAGGCGTCATAGGTGTCCTCATGAGTTTTTCCCTGAATGCTCGGCCTGTGTTTGGTTCGATGAGTTAGGGAGCTTTGCTTCTCTGTGTGGAGTTCGTTTAGTTAATGAGTAAGGGAAACTCAAGAACTAATAATAATGAACGTATGTTTATTGAAATGTTGTCTTTCTCCTTTCCTTGTCCTTACTTTGTTTTTGTCCTTGTATGATTTTCAAATAATGGAACTCCTGTCTTAAAACTTTCAGATGGAAGGACAAACCCACCTGTTATCTCTTCCCACCGAGATTTTGGAAATCATTGCAATCAAAACGTGTGAGGACGAGTATGACCCCTTGGAAAATTTTTGAAGAATGTTCAAGCAATGGTTTGACATAACAAACGGTCCGGAGATTCTCCGCACCTGCCAGGGGAATTCCTCTATCTATTACTGCATTGGCTCTGCACAGCTAGCCGGGCGTGAACGACGAGGAAGTTACCACGAAGGGCTCTTTCTTTGTTTCACCCTAGGCCGAAACTTCACGGCCAGAGTGAAATTCCAGGAGGCTGCGTTAGAGGGAAATATTTATGCGGCTTATATGCTACAACTTCTCAGCTTCAGCCTGTTTGACCATATCTATGGCTTCGATATCCTCGACCGAGACATAATTCGGAAAGTTCTTCATAAATTGGTCTGCAAAGACATTTCAGAACTTTGTACAGTTCGAGCTTCCCTTTGAAGGCCTGAAAGCCCAGAACATAAGTGATACCCCTCCTGTCTTAGGTGTGTGTGGATTAGGGAGCTGAAAGAAGTGAGCTTCGCTACGGAGATCCCTCTAAATGCACCTGTTGACCCTATTCGTTGGTGGAGGTGGTAGGAACGTTTCTGAACCTTGTAGTGTCATGAAATAAATTGCGAGGACGCAATTTTCTAAAGGGGGGGATATTGTGACGCTCCAGGTTTTATGAACTGGTTTATGTAAGAAGTGTTATGCCTTTAATAATGCCTCTTGTTTTATTTGTTTTGCTAATAAGGAATTAGAAATGAAATAAAACATGGAGAATAAGGTAAACTGGCATTTATTAAAACATTACTTTACAACGAGACCCAACTAGTTGAATGTACCATGCACAAGACCTAACACGGCCACCGCAAGACTACAAAGAACCACAATGCGGGAAATCGGATAGTCGTCATCTTCAGGGTCCATGAGCGTGAAAAGTATAATCGCCAGGGCCACGGCACACATGCTCAACGCCAATGGTATGAGGAGAGTCATCCTTCCTGTTCAAGTGTTCTGTTTTAGGAAGTACCCCACACCCCTGTATTTATATTAGTTCTTTGAGTTATGACCGTTATGTTTATATATCCGTTGGATTTTCAAAACGACCGTTGTGTTTCCACTAATAAAGTATACTTTAAAAGAGAACTCTATTTTTACTCCCTCATTCATAAAAACATTCTTTCATAGAAGATCCTTCGTTTTAAAATAAAGAGTATTCTTAGAAGTAAATCTCCTCATTTTTACAAAATCCCGAATGAATACCTAGGTAGTTGAAAAATTGGTTTTTTCCTTTTAAAATATATATATATATATGTTTAGAGGGAATTGGTAATAATTTTATCTTTTGATCTCATAAATTATGAAATTTGTGGGAAACTTTTGGTCTTTAAAAGAATTTCATAAAACAAATAGTAGAGTATTTTAAAAAATACTAATGATTTTAATAGTATGGTACAAAAGGTATATCTTTTAAAAATTTAGATCAAGAGTTAAAATATTTTATCTAAACTAGAAATTGGTTTTAAGATTATAAGTTTCTATTTGTTTTTACTCAATTACTACAAATATTTCACTCTATTTTTGAGCTAAGTATATAATAATTTTAAATTTTTATAAAAAATTGAGTGGGACCCGGCCAGCCAAGGGCATCCTCAAGGGACAAGCCCTCAGGCCACGGCCGAGACCCCATAGGGACCCGAGGTACCGCCATCGGGCTACCCAGGTCGCGTGCGGGCCCGTGTATAGGTTACCCAGGTCACGTGTGGGACTGTGTATAAGGCCGCGGCTCGCGCTGCGTGTGGTTGGGCCAAGGCCCGTGGGGGGGGGGGGGGGACCCGTGTATAAGGCCCCGTGTGCGTGTGTGTTTGTGCTATTGCACCGCTTCCCGCATGGCTTGTTATTTATACCAAGCCTCCAAATCTTTCGGTTTCGATGTGGGATGCGCTCCGCGCGACCAGAGCCGTCCGATCGACTCCCGCGTCGATCTTAGCCGTCCAGCCTGTTTTTAAACGCGATACCTCCCCCATGTTTCCGTAGCCACCCGATCTCTCCCGAGATTCGATCTCGACCCTTAGATTCCTTTAAAACGATCATCACATCTTCCACGCCCCAGCCGTTCGATCGCACCAAGAACTAATCGGCGCCGTTCGTTTCTTTTCGCGCCAAGACTACCACGTCGCCCCGTCGTCTTCTTCCCAGCATCGGGGTCCCGCACCTGTAGGCCTGCATCAACGATGCCAGGCCCCTCCCTTCGCACTGCACCGCTGACCCCCGAACACTCCCCCTCCTAGCTCACTGTGCCCTCGTCCTTCTCCCACAACGGCCTACCCATGGGCCAAGACTGTAAAGACCCGCAAATTTCAAGGAAATTTTTTTTCTTAATTTTCTTTGGAATTTTACAAGAGCGCAGCTTCCGACGGCACCTGATTCTGAGGCCCGGTGTGCCCGGAATCAATTTCCGAAGTTTGGCTCGGGTACGTTCAGTGAACGGACGAGCGGGTTTTTCTATCTTTTGAACCGATGCCCGGAATCGAATTCTGAGGGCACCGATGAAATCGCAGTGCCGGTATTTGCTTAGAAACGCCTCTTCCGGAGTTGCGTTTGCTCAGACGTGGTTTTTAATTTTTGCGGCTTTAAGTCAGAAATAAAATAAAGTTTGTGTGACAACTTTATTCTATTTCACTTAAGCTGCTTGGAAGCCACTTGAAGCCACTTAAAGACGGCTTGAACTGAGTTGAACTGGATAGGATGCTATCCAGAAATATCCTACCCTCTTGGTAGGATATTTGTGAGGAAGGGCCCGCACGAGCCCCGCCGTTTCTTTCGCTAAGTAACGCACCCGCAAAAAACCCGTCAAAGTAACTGAAAAGTCAACCGACGCGTTTCTTTAAGTCTTAACAGACCATTTAATTGGGCTGTTTCTTTCGTGAATTAAATGGGCTGTTTCGCTCGTTGAATTAATTCAACGAATTAAATGGGTCGTTACTTATGCGTTTTACGTTTGTTGGCAAAATAATAAAATAGACAAACTTGTCTATTTTGGAGGATTGCTATCGTTGTGCAATTCCTCTGAGCCTCCACCCTCTCCGCGAAGAACGCGAAGAACGCGAAGAACGCGAAGAACGCCGGCGACCGGAATTCGACGACGCACGCCGAGATCTGCGACGTCGACGAGCTTTACCCACGACGTTCTTCGGCGACGCCTCTTCTTCCGCGGCCGACCCTCGTTCGGCAACAAAGGTGAGAATCGAATCTTTTATTTCTCCCTTTTTTTAAATTTCAATAACAACGGATTTAATTAATTAAATCCGTTTGTTCTTGATCCGGAGATTGGCGACGCGACGCCGGATACCGCGACGACGCGACGATCTCCTTTATCCGCGACGAGCGATTCCGCGACGACCTCTCGTCCGACGACGACGACAAGGTAAGGGATGTTGGTTATTTTATCTTTTTTTTCCCCGTGTTTATTCTTTTAGAATGAAGAACATGATCTCCGACAATTTTAATTTATTTAAAATTTTTGTTGATTATTCCTCCCGTGGTTTATGACTAACGCGGAGGGTACGGGTCTAACGAACAAGACCCGGCAACCCTCCGCCGATCTTCCTTTTTGGTGCGGATTTGGCGAGCGACGGCAAAGGCACGACGCAAGGGCCAATTGATGATTTCGCAGTGAAGAACGCGTCCCGGGAGGAACAACGGCGCAGACGGGAAAGGAATCGGGCCACCGGAGCATCTCCGGCGGCCCGCAGAAGGCGGCGGCGGCGCGGGTCGCCGGCGCGGCGGCGCCGGCGACCGGTGGCGGCGGCGCCCGGCGCGCCGCCATGGAGGAAGTCCGCCGCGGCTGAAGCCGCGGCGGCGGCGGCCGGTTCCGCGGCCGCGCGGAACCGGGAACGGACGCGGCGGCCCGGCCGCGTCCGCGTGGCAGGCGGCCCCCCCGCGGGGCCGCGTTTCGCTTGAGCCGCGGGTCAAGCCCGCGGTGCCCTCCTTCGGCCGCTCGGCCGAAGCCGAGCCGGCCGGTCCGGTCGGCCGGGCCGCGCCCAGGCCAGACCGGACCCGGCCGAGCCGGTTCGGACCGGGTCGGGCCGACCCGGTTCGGGCCGACCCGGTTCGGCCGACCCAAGGGGGGGGGGGGTTCGGGCCGGGTCGCCCCGGGCCCAGAACCCCCGTTTCGGGCCCTCTTCGGTCTTTTGCCCATATCTTGGGCCTGGGACCTTCGATTGACGAACCGTCAGCGGCTACGCGATCCTTGGATCGAGACGGTCGTTTCGGTATATTATACTCAAGGTTTCGGAAGACTTTGTGTTCGGCCGGGTTGGTTCGTACACGAAACTAACCGGGCCCTCGGAGCGGAAACGCTCATAACGTGAGCTACGGACGTCCGATCGACGTACCGTCAGCTGTGGTAGATTCCTCTAAGTGAGACGGAACTTTTGGCATACTCCGCCCGAGGATCGGATACAGGCGGAGTACGGTCGGGTTGGTTTTGCCCTAAAAACCAACCGGGCCCCTGGGACGAAAATGCCAATAACTCTCAGACCGGGCGCCGATTGACGCGCCGTCTGTCGCGTTGAGATCCTGTTGTCGATACGGAACTTTTGGATACATCAACTTCGGACTACGTGTCAGTTGATGTATCAGCCTCTCGGCTCGTGGAGCGGACCCTCCTAAACGAGCCCGCTTTGTGCGGGAACCCTAGCGTTGGCTGTGACTTCGACGACAGAGCAGAGATCCTCCGTGGACTGCGACGACGGCAGAGCAGAGATCCTCCGTGGACTGCGACGACGGCAGAGCAGAGATCCTCCGTGGACTACGACGACGACTGTGCAGAGATCCTCCGTGGACTGCGTCGACTACTGCACTCAGCGATCCTACGTGGATCAGTGCTACAGGTTCTGTGTGAGCCCGATCCTATGTGGGTCCTTACTACCGGTTCTGTGTGAGCCACTGCCTACAGGTTCTGTGTGAGCCCGATCCTACGTGGGTCTTTTGCGGGGGTTAGTACCTATCGATCCTTCGTGGGTCCAACGACTTAGATGGATCAGTGATCATCTTTGACGTCATCTGAAAAAGTATACCTGGTTGAGCTGAATCTTATGTTACTCTCCTTTGTGGATTGTGTTGAACTATCCTTTGTGGATTTACTGTTTACTCTCCTTTTTGGATTTGAGTCTTGCTTTCCTATGTGGATTGAGTTGTTCTTGAGCTCGTGAGCAGAGCTAGAAGTGGGGACTTAGGTATATGTATGGGCATATACCTAAGTCGAGTCAGATGTTACTTCGTGATTGCATCTTTATTTTGTGCTATATCCTTTGTGGATTTCGGGAGACCTTCGGGGGTCTCGGGGTCCTTACTGAGTAGCTTGTACTCACCCCTGCACGGGCTATGCCCGCACCTTGTTGTGTTGGTTGCAGACGACGGACAGCGCTGATCACGGTTGGGGCGTGGAGCAGGACGGTACCTGGAGGTGGACCACTGGGCGGAACGTGCTCGGAGCGGACGTGGGACCCGAGGAGCCTGGAGGCTATCTGTACCCACCCTTCAGGTGGGATTGCCAGTGGACGACACGAGGCCGCCGTCTTTTCTTCAGTTGTTGTACTTTACTTTTCAGTTGTACTTTACAGTTGGGCTTGTATTTCCAGCCCCCTTTACTTTTCTGCACTTTACTTTCCGCTTGCTGACTCTGTGTGGTTGTTACTTATAAGGGCAATGCCTTCCCTGTTTACTGGGATTTTACGCCTTGGTGCTAGTCGCCAGCCCCTGGCCTATGGAAGGCGGGCTTGGGGTAGTCACGGCACGGGCCCCGAGGACGGGTCGTGACAAATTGGTATCAAAGGTGGTCGGTTCTACCGCAGACTCTGATCGTCTTTCCATTCTATGTGAAGCAATAGTGTTTAGTGTATTGAGTGTGGTTATCAGTTCAGGGAGCCCAGTGTTGGTGCGGCGGCCGACGTATCCGTACAACAGGACCCTGACTCCTGAATTCCGACTTAATGCATGAAAACATTGATTGCGTATGTGTTTCAAGTTTTCTTTGTGATTACTTGTGTCAGCTCACCAGGTATACTGATCTGCTTTATGAAAGTCTCAAGTTTTCCTTGTGATTACTTGTGCCAGCTCACCAGGTATACTGTTCTGACTGTGGTGCTCTTGTTCTCCTTTTCAGGATGGCCCCGCGACGACAGCCAGCTAGGGTTCCGAGTGTAGGGCGCGACGGCAGCCCACCGAGCGACGAGGCTTCGGTACAGGGCCCTTTTCCAGCAGTGGCACCGGCGGTAGCTTTACCCGCCGAGCCACCGATGCTACTAGTACCAGACGCTGACGATGCACGTCGCCTCAGGGCACTGCATGAGTTTCAGAGCCAGCGACCGCCCAGGTTTCGCGGTGAGGCGGACCCCCGGGCCGCCGAGGACTGGCTAGAGGCGGTGGTACGGATCTTTAGGCTAGTGAGGACACCAGCAGATCTCATGGTGATTCTCGCAGCGAGCCTCCTGCAGGCGGCGGCAGGACGATGGTGGAGCCTGATGCTCCAGGTTCACGATGAGGCATCCTTGCTCTGGGCGGACTTCGAGAGCCTCTTCCGCTCTGAGTTCGTCCCGGCCACCCTCCGAGCGGTGCGCATCCATGAGCTTCTCCAGCTGCGCCAGGGCAGCATGACGGTCGCTCAGTACGCGGTGAGGTTCACGGACCTATCTCGCTACTCGACCGAAATGGTACGGGACCCCTTCTTCCGGGCCCGGACCTTCGAGCAGGGCTTGCGACAGGAGATTCGGGCGTCGCTGATCTCCCTCAGCATTCTGACCCAGGCGGGAGTGCTGGAGCGAGCCCTCCTGATTGAGAGCTTCCTGGCAGAGCCTTCTTCAGCGGCGAGACCTAGCGCAGGGCGACAGGTAGCTGAGTCTTCGGCAGCAGGTAGCCGACGGATGACTCTCGGGTCCAGACAGACCAGACCCCCACGCAGACGGCCTCAGGACACCGGCTCAGCAGTGCGAGGCACACAGCGGAGTGCCAGCCTTCCGAGAGGCAGGCTGTGCTACTCCTGCGGCGGGCAGGGTCACATGGCTCGTGACTGCCCGACTCGCCGACCAGAGGAGCAGCAGACGGTGGAGGGGCCACCCAGGCAGAGGCAGAGGGTCGACCGTGGCGGTCCGCAGGGAGGAGGCGGACGAGGCAGAGGAGCTGGCCGAGCAGCGGGTGGTGGGCGACGCTTCCAGGCTCTACCCCCACCACCACCAGGAGGGCCACCTCGACCACAGGGAGCTGGCGGGCAGGGGCAGGCCCAGCTCCATGCAGTGGAGGCCTACGACCCCGACATGCCAGAGATGATTCGAGGTACGATCTGTGTCTATTCCACCCTTGCTGCAGTACTTATAGACACAGGAGCGAGTCACTCTTTCATAGCCTCTGCCCTTGTTCGGAGCTCGGAGATTCCGACTGAGCCGTTGGCTCGATCCTTACGGCTAGAGACTCCTACGGGAGCAGACTCGACGATTACGCACTGGTGCCGGCAGTGTGAGCTTACTCTAGGAGGCGAGAGCTTCGGCTGGGATCTCCTTGTAGCGGCGTCGAGGCCTTACGACGTCATCTTGGGCATGGATTGGCTATCCACGGTTCATGCCCAGATCGACTGTTTTAGGCGCAAGGTGCGATGTGTTCGCACCGACGGGAGCAGGTTTACCTTCATCGGCGAGAAGGGAACCTTTGCAGCACAGGATGGACTTCCGCGGAGGAGAGTGAAGCCCATCTCTCATCAGTTGGCTAGCCTCATCCTAGGAGCAGTGGACGTGCGGAGTCCAGCTTTTCCTGCAGTGGTGGACCAGTACGTGGACGTCTTTCCCGACGACGTTCCAGGGCTACCTCCTCGTAGGGAGGTAGACTTTTACATCGACTTGTACCCTGGGACAGCCCCGATATCTACTCCAGCATATCGGATGGCCCCCGCCGAGCTTCGGGAGCTGCGGGTACAGTTGGAGGACTTGCAGAGCAAGGGGTTTATCCGACCCAGTGTTTCACCCTGGGCTTCCCCGATTTTGTTCGCCAAGAAGGCGGACGGGAGCTTGCGACTATGTGTCGACTATCGTCGCCTGAACCAGGTGACAGTGAGGAACAAGTATCCGCTTCCACGGATTGATGACCTCTTCGATCAGCTCAAGGGAGCGCGGTGGTTCTCGAAGATAGACCTCCGGTCAGGCTATCATCAGCTCAGAGTTCGAGACGAGGACGTGCAGAAGACGGCCTTCAGGTGTCGGTATGGCTATTATGAGTTCTTGGTTATGCCATTCGGCGTAACCAATGCTCCAGCAGTGTTCATGAGCCTCATGAACAGGATCTTCTAGCCATACCTCGACAGATTTGTCGTTGTCTTCATTGACGACATTTTGGTATACTCGACGACTGAGGAGGAGCATGCCTACCACCTGCGAGTAGTGCTAGACACACTCCGAGAGCACCAGCTTTATGGAAAGCTCTCAAAATGCCAGTTCTGGTTACGTGAGGTCCATTTCTTGGGGCACGTTATCTCTGAGGCGGGAGTTGCAGTGGATCCCGCGAAGATTGAGGCAGTGCTAGCTTGGGATCCACCCAAGAGCGTGACGGAGGTGCGGAGCTTCTTGGGCCTAGCCGGATACTATCGGAGATTTGTGCCGGACTTCTCCAGAGTTGCGGCACCACTCTCAGCGTTGACGAAGAAGGGGAAACCCTTCGTATGGTCAGACAGATGTCAGCAGAGCTTCCAGGAGCTGAGACAGAGATTGACCAGCGCACCTATCTTGAGGTTGCCTGAGGAGGGAGTAGGATACGTAGTTTACTGCGATGCATCAGGGACTGGACTCGGGTGCGTCCTGATGCAGGAGCGGGCCGTGATCGCCTACGGATCACGTCAGTTGAGGCCGCATGAGCAGAACTACGCCACTCATGACCTGGAGTTAGCAGCAGTGGTCTTCGCTCTGAAGACTTGGCGGCACTATCTGATGGGCTGGCGCTTCACAGTCTTTTCTGACCACCAGAGTCTCAGGTATATCTTCTCTCAGAAGGACCTGAACCTGAGACAGCGGAGATGTCTTGAGTTCCTCCAGGACTATGACTTTGAGATAGTCTATACTCCTGGGAAGGGGAACGTGGTAGCCGATGCCCTCAGCAGGAGGACGGGAATTCAGCTACTTGAGGAGGCGACGGAGCAGCTAGCCTCCTTGAAGATATCCTTCGTGGATAGAGACGGAGCAGCCTTTCTTCAGTCTCTCACAGTCTCTCCTCCACTTCTACAGCGGGTCAGAGAGGCTCAGCGTGGGGACGCTGACTGTGAGACCCGGCGTGCACTGATATCCTCAGGTCAGGCGCCTGATGGCTTCTCCCTTGGAGCAGAGCACGACATCCTTTTCAGAGGACGTACCTTCGTACCAGTCGCTTTACGAGAGGAGGTGCTGAGAGAGTTTCACACTTCTCCCTTGGCGGTGCATCCCGGAGTGGCGAAGATGTACCAGGATCTCAGACGACAGCACTGGTGGCCGGGCATGAAGAAAGCTGTGGCAGAGTTCGTTTCGCGATGCCTCACCTGCCAGCAGGTGAAGGCAGAGCATCAGGTACCAGCAGGCTTGGTACATCCCTTGGAGGTCCCGGAGTGGAAGTGGGACGGCATATCTATGGACTTCGTGACTGGACTTCCACGCACTTCCAAAGGTCACGACTCCATTTGGGTGATTGTCGACCGACTCACCAAGTCGGCACACTTCTTACCCATCAGAGAGCAGGGCTCAGTGGAGAGCTTAGGACGTCTTTACGTCCAGGAGATCGTACGGCTTCACGGTGTGCCACCGTCTATCGTCTCCGATCGAGATGCTCGTTTCACTTCCCGGCTTTGGAAGGGGTTGCAGGAGGCGTTCGGGACGCGGCTCCATCTGAGCACAGCCTTCCACCCTCAGACGGATGGTCAGACGGAGAGGACCATACAGACACTCGAGGACATGCTCCGTGCATGTGTTCTCGACTTTGGTCGCAGCTGGGAGGACCACCTACCCTTGGTGGAGTTCACGTACAACAACAGCTACCACTCCACCATCGGGATGGCACCATACGAGGCGTTGTACGGCAGACCCTGCAGATCACCGTTGTGCTGGGCAGACCCTGGGGAGTCAGCACTCGTGGGACCAGAGATGGTCCGAGCCACGACAAAGAAGGTCCAGATCATCCAGGAGAGGATGAGGACAGCTCAGAGCCGGCAGAAGTCATATGCTGACAGGAGGCGGAGGCCACTAGAGTTCGAGGATGGCGACCACGTCTTTTTGCGTGTCTCACCTCGACGTGGTTTACGGAGATTTGGCCGAGGCGGCAAGTTGTCTCCACGCTTCATCGGGCCTTTCCAGGTCCTCAGCAGGATAGGAGAGGTGTCTTATCGCCTGGCTCTACCACCTCAGTTGCACCGGGTGCACGACGTCTTTCACGTGTCTCAGCTGAGGAGATACGTGCACGACCCGACGCACATCATCGACTTTGGGGAGCTGGACGTGGACGATGGGGCGACTTTTGCGGAGGTCCCAGTGGAGATCGAGGATCGACAGGAGAGGGTCCTACGTGGGCGGTCGATTCCTCTTGTGTGCGTCAGATGGCAGCACGGGAACCTCCAGGAGAGCACTTGGGAGCGGGAGGCTCAGATGCGTGCTCAGTACCCCCATTTGTTCCCCTAGTTTTTGATGTATCTTTACGGGGACGTAAAGCCCTGAGGTGGGAGTAATGTAAAGACCCGCAAATTTCAAGGAAATTTTTTTTCTTAATTTTCTTTGGAATTTTACAAGAGCGCAGCTTCCGACGGCACCTGATTCTGAGGCCCGGTGTGCCCGGAATCAATTTCCGAAGTTTGGCTCGGGTACGTTCAGTGAACGGACGAGCAGGTTTTTCTATCTTTTGAACCGATGCCCGGAATCGAATTCTGAGGGCACCGATGAAATCGCAGCGCCGGTATTTGCTTAGAAACGCCTCTTCCGGAGTTGCGTTTGCTCAGACGTGGTTTTTAATTTTTGCGGCTTTATGTCAGAAATAAAATAAAGTTTGTGTGACAACTTTATTCTATTTCACTTAAGCTGCTTGGAAGCCACTTGAAGCCACTTAAAGACGGCTTGAACTGAGTTGAACTGGATAGGATGCTATCCAGAAATATCCTACCCTCTTGGTAGGATATTTGTGAGGCAGGGCCCGCACGAGCCCCGCCGTTTCTTTCGCTAAGTAACGCACCCGCAAAAACCCGTCAAAGTAACTGAAAAGTCAACCGACGCGTTTCTTTAATTCTTAACAGACCATTTAATTGGGCGGTTTCTTTTGTGAATTAAATGGGCTGTTTCGCTCGTTGAATTAATTCAACGAATTAAATGGGTCGTTACTTATGCGTTTTACGTTTGTTGGCAAAATAATAAAATAGACAAACTTGTCTATTTTGGAGGATTGCTATCGTTGTGAAATTCCTCTGAGCCTCCACCCTCTCCGCGAAGAACGCGAAGAACGCGAAGAACGCGAAGAACGCGAAGAACGCCGGTGACCGGAATTCGACGACGCACGCCGAGATCTGCGACGTCGACGAGCTTTACCCACGACGTTCTTCGGCGACGCCTCTTCTTCCGCGGCCGACCCTCGTTCGGCAACAAAGGTGAGAATCGAATCTTTTATTTCTCCCTTTTTTTAAATTTCAATAACAACGGATTTAATTAATTAAATCTGTTTGTTCTTGATCCGGAGATTGGCGACGCGACGCCGGATACCGCGACGACGCGACGATCTCCTTCATCCGCGACGAGCGATTCCGCGACGACCTCTCGTCCGACGACGACGACAAGGTAAGGGATGTTGGTTATTTTATCTTTTTTTTTCCCGTGTTTATTCTTTTAGAATGAAGAACATGATCTCCGACAATTTTAATTTATTTAAAATTGTTGTTGATTATTCCTCCCGTGGTTTATGACTAACGCGGAGGGTGCGGGTCTAACGAACAAGACCCGGCAACCCTCCGCCGATCTTCCTTTTTGGTGCGGATTTGGCGGGCGACGGCAAAGGCACGACGCAAGGGCCAATTGATGATTTCGCAGTGAAGAATGCATCCCGGGAGGAACAACGGCGCAGACGGGAAAGGAATCGGGCCACCGGAGCATCTCCGGCGGCCCGCAGAAGGCGGCGGCGGCGCGGGTCGCCGGCGCGGCGGCGCCGGCGACCGGAGGCGGCGGCGCCCGGCGCGCCGCCGTGGAGGAAGTCCGCCACGGCTGAAGCCGCGGCGGCGGCGGCCGGTTCCGCGGCCGCACGGAACCGGGAACGGACGCGGCGGCCCGGCCGCGTCCGCGTGGCAGGCGGCCCCCCCGCGGGGCCGCGTTTCGCTTGAGCCGCGGGTCAAGCCCGCGGCGCCCTCCTTCGGCCGCTCGGCCGAAGCCGATCCGGCCGGTCCGGTCGGCCGGGCCGCGCCCAGGCCGGACCGGACCCGGCCGAGCCGGTTCGGCCGACCCAAGGGGGGGGTTCGGGCCGGGTCGCCCCGGGCCCAGAACCCCCGTTTCGGGCCCTCTTCGGTCTTTTGCCCATATCTTGGGCCTGGGACCTCCGATTGACGAACCGTCAGCGGCTACGCGATCCTTGGATCGATACGGTCGTTTCGGTATATTATACTGAAGGTTTCGGAAGACTTTGGGTTCGGCCGGGTTGGTTTGTACACGAAACCAACCGGGCCCTCGGAGCGGAAACGCTCATAACGTGAGCTACGGACGTCCGATCGACGTACCGTCAGCTGTGGTAGATTCCTCTAAGTGAGACGGAACTTTTGGCATACTCCGCCCGAGGATCGGATACAGGCGGAGTACGGTCGGGTTGGTTTTTCCCTAAAAACCAACCGGGCCCCTGGGACGAAAATGCCAATAACTCTCAGACCGGGCGACCGATTGACGCGCCGTCTGTCGCGTTGAGATCCTGTTGTCGATACGGAACTTTTGGATACATCAACTTCGGACTACGTGTCAGTTGATGTATCAGCCTCTCGGCTCGTGGAGCGGACCCTCCTAAACGAGCCCGCTTTGTGCGGGAACCCTAGCGTTGGCTGTGACTTCGACGACAGAGCACAGATCCTCCGTGGACTGCGACGACGGCAGAGCAGAGATCCTCCGTGGACTGCGACGACGGCAGAGCAGAGATCCTCCGTGGACTGCGACGACGACTGTGCAGAGATCCTCAGTGGACTGCGTCGACTACTGCACTCAGCGATCCTACGTGGATCAGTGCTACAGGTTCTGTGTGAGCCCGATCCTATGTGGGTCCTTACTACCGGTTCTGTGTGAGCCACTGCCTACAGGTTCTGTGTGAGCCCGATCCTACGTGGGTCTTTTGCGGGGGTTAGTACCTATCGATCCTTCGTGGGTCCGACGACTTAGATGGATCAGTGATCATCTTTGACGTCATCTGAAAAAGTATACCTGGTTGAGCTGAATCTTATGTTACTCTCCTTTGTGGATTGTGTTGAACTATCCTTTGTGGATTTACTGTTTACTCTCCTTTGTGGATTTGAGTCTTGCTTTCCTATGTGGATTGAGTTGTTCTTGAGCTCGTGAGCAGAGCTAGAAGTGGGGACTTAGGTATATGTATGGGCATATACCTAAGTCGAGTCAGATGTTACTTCGTGATTGCATCTTCCTTTTGTGTTATATCCTTTGTGGATTTCGGGAGACCTTCGGGGGTCTCGGGGTCCTTACTGAGTAGCTTGTACTCACCCCTGCACGGGCTATGCCCGCACCTTGTTGTGTTGGTTGCAGACGACGGACAGCGCTGATCACGGTTGGGGCGTGGAGCAGGACGGTACCTGGAGGTGGACCACTGGGCGGAACGTGCTCGGAGCGGACGTGGGACCCGAGGAGCCTGGAGGCTATCTGTACCCACCCTTCAGGTGGGATTGCCAGTGGACGACACGAGGCCGCCGTCTTTTCTTCAGTTGCTGTACTTTACTTTTCAGTTGTACTTTACAGTTGGGCTTGTATTTCCGGCCCCCTTTACTTTTCTGCACTTTACTTTCCGCTTGCTGACTCTGTGTGGTTGTTACTTATAAGGGCAATGCCTTCCCTGTTTACTGGGATTTTACGCCTTGGTGCTAGTCGCCAGCCCCTGGCCTATGGAAGGCGGGCTTGGGGTAGTCACGGCATGGGCCCCGAGGACGGGTCGTGACAAAGACACCCTTCTTGCACTGGGGCTATACTTAAACCCTCACACCTCATGAACTCAGGACGGCTCCTCCTCCTCCTCCTCCTCTTTCTCACCCTTGATCTCCCAGCAATCCAGCAAGCTCACCACCATTCCAGGCCCCCTCCTTAAGCAGGTAAGGGTATTTCCATGTTCTTCTTTTCCTTTTTTTTCGTCTGATGAAACCCATATTTCTATATACTAATTATATATTTATGTTTATAACGCCAACCCCCGGGTTGAAATACTGTAAATGGCGTTTTCCACCGTGTTACAAAGGATGTATATATATATATTCTCATGTTGACATCTCCTGTTTCACAAAAAACAATATATATATATAGATATAAACCTGAAGCAAACTTTTTATATGTGTTGTATATACGGGTTGATATATTTCAAAAAAAATATGAATAAAAGATATAGCGCCCAAACCCCCTTCGATTTTATTTCCAAGGTTATGTGGAGGATATACTGGATTGTACATGGAGGCTGAGGTTGCATATGTAACCGATGCATAATGTGTATCATTTGTGTGAACCTTACATATATATATAACCACATTTCCTACATGTTTTTATAATTTTGGTTGCATATGGACCCAAAGCTTAACATGAATCATCTATGTGAACTATATATATATATAAGTATCACTGCGTATTCTGACATGTTGATGTTTTTCTAGGGTTATACATAGAACCAATGCATAACATATATCATTTTGGGAACCTTATATACATATATGACTACATATTTCTACATGTTTATAAATATTCCCCTCCTTTTCAAAATGAGGCAGTTATGATTTTAGGAGATGAATGCCTGTTTCTTGAATGCTATTTTGGATGCAATCTAGGCCGCGAGCTTAGGTATGATTATGATACGTTTTTTTTTAAAAACCAAGTGATTACATATTTTTGTATTTATAACTTCCCAAATATTAAACCCTCCTACTGTTTATGTTCCTTAACTGAATAAATTAAGAGTCCTTCAGCACTCATGAAATTTTCACTGGCCTTATTTATTTAGTATAAAACCCCTTTTCCTTCTTTTTACAATTTTGGTGAATGTGCAGATTAATCAGGTTATGTTTTACCATATTTAGGGTCATTAGCCATCGTATTTGATCGTAAGTGCTTCCTTAAGAATTTAATCTTCCATTTAAAAAGAAAGAATCTTCATTTATTATCATTCTATATACTTTAATAACGAGCTTTTGTAAAAGGAGTGTTTTATGGAACTATGTATGCCTTGGTTTAGCTGTCAACCTATTTTGAAAATATCATCTACCATTTCATGTATAAAAAAAGGGAGTATGGTGTCTCATTACACTTATTATTATTGTACAAAATGCATACAAATGACATATCCCTAAATGAACTAAGGAATCAGATTACCCAAAGTGGTATGGGACACCATGGGTAAAGTAAAAATGAATGAGATATTCAAGGTGGTATGGGACATCTTGAATATACAAGTTGATAAAAACAGATTATGAACGATGTGGCTAACATGATAACAAAGGACAAATTTAAGGGTGCGCCCTGATAGCTCCCCATTGCATTGGGTAATGATGTAACCAATAGAGATTACAATTTTAAGGGTGCGCCCGGATAGCGCCCCATTGTAGTGGATAATGATGTAACCACTAGAGATTACAATTTTAATGACACCTTGGGGATGGACCTTGGTGATATGCTCATGATTGTCTAAGTTAAATGTTGATGCCACATAATTCAAGTTATGTAACAAGTTCTTTCCAAGATAAAGTTCTTTCACGACGGATGCCTTTAAAGTTTTTATAAAGTTCATATTTTCCTAGATTTAAGCTTGAAGCAGGACTAGTGTTATCACTTAATAGAATGGTAACCAGCATATGAAAATTTAGTTGTTTCCTTGTGCACAACTCTGATCATGCATTACTTTTAACTGTTTAAATTTATGCTTAAGTAAATCACATGTAGTACTTGTTCATAACAACCATTATCACTCCTTCAAGAATTGACATATTCGTTTCATGTTTTCTTGAGAACCTTGATTAAGCATTGTTATGGTTTGTGTGTTACAATCTTTCTTAGTGAATGTTCAAATCCTTTTAAAATAATGTTTTCAAATGTTACAGTATTTTAAGTTCTTTTTAAAACCCCCTTATTGAGTATTTCAATGCTCACCCTACGTCTTGATTTAAAATTTTCAGGTGTCATCTTTTCAAAGATGAATGGTTTCAGAAGTTGCCGGCTTCCCAGAACCCGAACCGCACACGATCCTCTGTATGGGACATGATGTGTTGTTAACAAAGTGTATTTTATTTTAAGATAACACATATTGTTCAGAAGGCACCGACTCCTATGGTTTTCTGGGGTTGGGGTCTCTACATTTAGTCTCTTGTGATCAGTATATATGTCACACCTCTCACCATATAGGTAGTGCTCCTAGATTTTCAAGGATAAAATCACAACTTCTATCTCCAGATCATGTATCGGGAAGTTCTTCTCATTGATCTTAAAATGTTGTGAGGCATAGGCTATAATATTATAATTTTTTATTATTACACAACCCAATCCTTTATTTAATGTATCACTATATATCACAAAACTTTCTCCACTTTTCAGTAATGTGAGTACATGTGGAATGATCAGCCTTCTCTTTATCTCCTTGAAGCTTTCCTCACATTCTTCTGTCCATTCATAGTATTCTCCATTCCTTGTTAACATAGTTTGTGGGATAAAAAATCATGAGAAATGTCTCACAAAACATCGACAGTACCCTTCTAATCTAATAAAACTTTGGATTTCTATGATACTAGAGGATTTGGGCCATTCCACAATAAAATTTGTCTTGAAGGGTCCATAGAAACTCCCTCACTTGTGATCATATGTCCCAAGAATGTGACTTTATAGATCCAAAACTCACACATTATGAACTTCGAATAATACTTCTCCTTTATTAATGTCATCTACAAAATCCTTAGATATTATTCATGTTCCTCCTTTCTCTTAGAGTAGATGAGAATATCATCGATAAACACTGCAAAAAAATTGAGGTAATTTCTAAAGACTCTATTCATCAAATCAATGAATATTTCATGGTTATTATTAATTCCAAAGTGAATATCCAAAAAATTATAGTTCTCATACCTTGTACGGAATTTAGTCTTCTGAATATATTCCATCTTCTCCTTTATCTTATGATATCCAAAATGAAGATCCACCTTTGAGATGTACAGATCTCCTCATAGATGATCAAACAAGACTTCAATCCTTGGAAGAGGATACCTGTTTTTTATGGTGATATTATTGAGTTCCTGATAATTGATACATAGCCGCATTGATTCATCCTTCTTGAAAAATATCATTTGGTGCAGCCCAATGGGATGCACTAGGGCATATGAACCCTTTTTCCAAATTCTCTTGTAGCTACTTCTTTAACTCCTCCAATTTGATAAGAGTCATCCTATAGGGACACTTTGATATAAGATTAGATCTGGGTATGATTACTATTTAAAAATCTACCTCATGATCAAGGGGGAGTCTAGGTAACTCTTTGGGAAATACATCATGGTATTCATGCATGCTAGGAATTTCTGCTAGGTGGAAACTTTACTTAGACTCAACCATTTGAGTGAGGTATGCTTCTTTATATGGAATCAACACCCACGCCATTGATGGATTTTCCAAATGAGATTCATGATTCTATATGAATTTTTAGAGGATCATGGGATGGTTTAGAATATGAAAATATATTTCCTTTTCCCGACAGTTAATATATGCTCTATATAATGAGATCCAATCCATTCCCAGTATATCATCGCATTCTACCAAGGGAAGTGTTATGAGATTATCTAGAAGAATATTTCTATATATGCCAATAGTATAAGATTCCAACACTTGAGTTGTAATGAGTTAACCGCTAGGTGTTTTTATGGATATCTCTACTAAAAGGTTTTTAGGATTAGATTCAATAGTTCTATAAAACATTCAATATATAAAGGAATGTGTAGATCTAGAATCAAATAATACTTTTTCCTTTATTTATTGAATTGGAAGTTTACCTTGTATGACTTCATTTTATTGTTTCACTTCCACAATAGTGATGGCATAATACTTTCCTTTATCCTTTTTCTTTGGTGGTAGATGACACTGATTACCCTCAAGAACATCAAGTTTAGTGAACTGGCATGCATAGTTCCCTTTCTCCCAATAGTTGAAGCATTGGACCATGGGTGGTGCTCTTCTTTCCTCCACCACTTTTCCCTACTTCATCATTTATTTTTGACATTCATGATCTTGGTGACCTTATCTCCCACACTTGAATCATTTCTCAATCTCTTTGATGAAATTCCCGTGACACATTTTCCCATATTTTTGACATGTTGGTGGTTGAGTTTTCTTTCCACCTTTCTGATGAGATCCTCCAAATTGAAATTACATGTTTTCTTTTCTTATCACCATATACATGGTAACATTCTCTAAACTCCATATCCACTTTGATATCACATATAAAAACTTCTTTATAACTCCCAATGTCAGGAATTTCAAGATCCTTTTGAAGGTGTGGTTTTAAACCACTAAAGAATATTTAAATTTTGTTATCATTGTTGATAAAAGACCTTAAGCATATCTTGCAAGCCTCATGAAATTTTCTTCATAGGTTGTGATAGATTCCCCTTCCTTTTTCTTCAGCTATATGAATTATCTCTCCTTATGTGTACAATGAGTTCAAGAGAAATACTAGTTAAGAAACATTACCTTAAAGTCTTCCCACTCCATTTATTAAATTTTTACCTCGTCTTGGTGCTATTAATAAAGTCCCACCATTGATCGGACTCTCCATACAGGTGGTAAACATAGAGATCCAACTTCTCCATCACATAATAATGAAGATTAAAAAATATCTTCTCCATCAAGTTGACCCACATTTCTTCAACTAGTGGATTTAAATATCCACTAAACATTAGTGGTTGTTTCCACATAAAACAATCAATAGCCAAATGCTCCCTCTTAGGTGAAGGTGGATGTTCTACAATATTTAGGTTATTCTTCATAACCTGAGATAGGTGGTTAATAATTTCCATGAAACTTTTAACTCCACCTCCCAAAGAACTGGGTATGTCATTTGAGAAATAGCTACATTGTCCCCCACATGGGTTATTAGTCTGGTTTCTCTTGGTTCCCACCATTTTCTAAAATAGAAAAGGTTTGTGAAAAACAAATGTAAAAAATTCATGAATAAATAATTTATTCCTTTATGAAAATTAGTTTAAATTCATAACTTGTGGGATCCCTATGTTTAGAATTTTCTAAAACAAATATTCTTGGGTTATTACTTATACTTAGTCTCATACAACGGGCTTTCACTAACGTTCTCTAATCCTAATTCCCAAATTAACTAAACTGTCCTCTAATACCCACTATAGTAACCATACTTTTTCTTAAATTACTATTACATAATTTTAAATACAGAAAACATAAAACCATAAAAAACGAGGATCCAAAGGTTTAGTGTCTTGCAAAAAATTATGACCATACTTAACATTTAAAAAATAAAACATTAACATTTATTAAATTATTTATTCTCTAGATTCTTATTAGCCCTTTAAATCTCCTAAGTACAAGTAGTCACATGAGGATATACATCAAAAGGTATTGAGATAAAATCCCAGTAAGAGGGTAGATAAGAACATGAAACAATATAACATAGGGTTAGAAAAATCATAACATCCTTATAATCATGAGAGAAATAATTAGATAATGGAATGGAATGTGTCAATGCATTAAAATGAAACATCATGTCTTAGTGGTAAATTACCACACATAGTTTTGAAAAAATATAGCATTATGTTCATAGATATTTCACTTTATCTGATTAGGTTCCTCACATTTCCCAATGAATTAGAGAACAATATAATTCCAGACACACCCATAACATCATAGCATTTACATTGTGCTTTATAATTCTGTGTGCACCCGTCACATCACAACATTTACATTATCACATATTCCACACAGAAAATATATCAATATTGAACATATAATCACCCATGGAAAGAAATGGGTTTCATTTCATAAGCATACATTCAAAAAATTTGGGTTTATAAATTAAATAGGGAGTAATTTCACACTTGTAATTTCAATTCCATGCTTTGTTTCAAATCCTCTTTTGGTTCTTAGCTTTCTCGAGGTTTCTAGGTGTTACGGGTTTGGAATTTTGTTGTATCTTGTGCTCTTGACAAATGACCTTGCTCTTGGAGTATTGTATTATAATTTGACTCCCATTTTTTCAAAGGGATGGTTTGAGGTTGTGGTGATTTTGAGTTATATTATTGACACTCCTAAGGAACCACTTGTGAGGTAAGTTGTTGAGGTGGTTTGTACCCAATAGTTGGATGCGTTTTGGGTTAGAAAGAGTGTTTTGTTTTGGGAATTTTCTACCCTATAATTGGTCTATATTTACCTCTTGGTTTCAAACTTGTACCCCCTTGAATTTGTAGGATTATTTAATGTTTTTTGGTTCCCAAAACAGGCCGCATGGTTTGGCCGCACAGTTCCAAACCGTGCAAGGGTGTCCAGCACATTAAAATTTGATATTTTTGACCCTTTTAACCTTCCGAAAATAAACAAAATCCCCCCCCCCTATTTTCCATTTCATGCCCTAAATTCATGGACAGCCTCCAAGGTCGCTCCCCCTCCCTTGGACATCAACTTTGAAGGGAGTTTTGATGGGGGGAAACATCAAAATCATGAATGTAAGTCCTCTCTTTGATTTCTTCCATTTACTTAGGGTTTATTTCACCATTTCTTGATATCTAAATTGTCCAGAAACTAGGGTTCATAACTAGGGTTTAAATTCTTGCCTTTTGGGTGAAATATTTAGGTTTTAGGTTTCTTTTATCTCCCTTATGGTGTGGTGGAGGTGCGGTTGAGGTTTCGCACCAAGTTTTGAGGGTTTCAAAAAAAAAGGTAGGTGGTTCCATGTGTAACCATTTTATGATGATTTAGCTTGCTTGGTTTATTAATTTAGAATGTTCCTAATATTTTTTGTGTGGTGTGAAAATTATTTATGATGGATTTGGTAAAGCGTTTAATTTTATAGTTTCATTTTAGCTTGAAATTTTTGTGTTTTTTTCATGAGTAACTCTTGGGGTATTATTTGGGTGTATTTTATAACATATGAAATTAGATTAATAAATATTTTTTGGGCTGCCAATTCAGATTTGGTGGGGTCTTGGTGGGACTTTGGGTTTAAAAGATAGTTTTTAATGGGTTTTATGGGCAAAATCTTGTCTTTCTCTTTGAAGGTGTTTTATGAAAATGTGTGTTTTCATGTGTATCTTTTCTTGTACTACTCAAGGTAGTTTTATAAAACTTGGGAGTGGTTTAATAAAAATTTATATGGTTGGAAATTATTTTTTTGGGTTGGTATTGGTATGGTTTTTTCCTTGAATGAGGGATTTGAAATGGGTTTTTTGTGTGAAGCATAGTTACACCCCTTGGGTTTGTTTTATGAAAATAGTAAATGATTTATTTGGTTAAAAAAAGTGGGAAAAAGGGTGTATGTGTACTGTTTGGTGTGTGTGTTAGCCTAATACAGGCTTTTGAAAGGTAATGTGGTGATTTAAGATGTAAAACAATTTTAGAATGATTTATAAAGTGCTGAAATGTTTTATCAAATGGAGAGAGAGGTGTGAAACATGGTTGTGGGATATTTTGTGTGAGTGTGTTGTGAAAAATGAATTTTGTTAATGAAAGAAGTATTATGTGATATGTTAGTGGGATGTTATATGAGTTTTACCTTCTTGGAAATGTTATATAAAATTGTTTAAAGGATTTGTGGAAGTGTTAAAGAAATGTAAAAAGTGTTGTGGGCTATTTTGGTGTGGGTATGATTTCAAAATAAATTTGAATGAAAACGTGGATTAAGTTGCTTGTGTGATATACATGTGGTATTTTTGGTGAATTTGTGGTTTGGAAGTGTTATTTTCATGTGAAAATTATATTTCTGGGCTTGTTGAACTTTTTTGAGCATAAGAGGGAAACCCGGGTATCTAGGTGGGTGGACGTGTACTAGTATTCTAGTGATCCCGCGGGGTTTGGCCTCAGTTTCACGTAGCAAGTTTAACGCTTATAACACGAACTAAATTGTGATGGTGATGGGGGACACTAGGTTGTGGTTATGTTCCCTACTAGTGGATTCTGTATGAGAATGAATATTAGTGACGGTTACTTTCACTGAGATACGAGGTACTTGGGACCCACAGCGAACTAGTGCCTAGGGGTTATTTCCTATTGATTGTTCTCACTTGATATATTGTGCATAGATTAGGCATACAGTATGATTTGATGGAAAAATTTAGTAGAATTTTGGTTTATTTAAAATATTCCTTTCTTTAAAATAAACCACTTCTAAACTGTTCAGTTTTAATGTTGCAGCTTTTAGAAACTATCACTAGCATTTCTTATTTACAAAACATGTAATGATTTTTGTCCTAAAATGTTTATCACGTGTAATATCTTAGTAGTGGTATCCTACTGGGATTTATATCACACCATACTTACACCTTTGGGTGTAATTAGACTTGCTGGTTTTTTTGTCATAGATTCAGGTACAACTTTTGTGTCAAAGGTTCGGGTTTTTACCTGTCATTTGTGATGTGGTGTTGTGGAGATGGATTGAGGGTGGTGCCTCTTTCCATGTAGAGGTTCTTGGGCTGTCCATTTGGGGTTTAATATTTTTTTATAGTCCTTGAGATTTTTTTTAAATGATGTAATTTAATTATGGTTTTTGCAAAAGACGGTTTGTTTTGAAAAATATAGATTCGTCATATTGAATTTGTTTGTGTTTAATGTTTACAAACTCAGGTAAATCGTTCCCAAACTTCATTTTATGATACCTAGGAACTTTTTCCATCCCATGGGGATTAGAAACTCCCTTCGGGACTTCTCATGGGATGGGTTTGGTGCCAGTTTTGATGGCAACCAAATCTTTTTTGTGACAAAATGGTATCAAAGGAGGTTCAGGTTAACTCTTTGGGTTCCGTTATTTGGGGAACAGTTTGGATAGTCTGGAGTTAGGATTGTTGGGAATTGGTATTCCAGTTATGGTTAGTGTTCCTTATCACCACACCGCATGATGGGATTCGATTCACCAGGGAAATTTGGGATTTATTAGAGTCCTTTGGTTTTCTTGGTTTGATGATGATTAGGGGAAATGAGAAGAGAGTTGGGTAATGGTCTCAGTGATCTCGCAGGGCCTGGAAAACAATGTGGATCTGGGAATATTTCCCTAGAACACTATCTATGATGGTGAATTGATTATAGTATGGCTGACAACCATAGGTCTATGTCACCCATTGAAACTATTTTCCCCTTTCAATATATTGTATCGTTTAGTTTTGAAATCTTGGAAGTCTGGCTTTAAAGAAAAAATTGCATGGTTCTAAGAAGCATAAAGTTTTTGTGGAATGGTTTTTTAATAGATAGGGAAGGGTTGATTTTTTAAATGGTGGAACTGATATTTCAGAATTGTTTTGAAAGGGAACACGGTGTGTTTACACCTCTTTTGAAAGCAGGAACTACTTTAAATTTGGTTTTGAAAATTTTTTTCCTATAGAGTTTTATAAACTATTGAAAGGTGTTTTAATGGGATGATATGTTTTGAAATTGATGTGAATAGATTTAAAGTGAGTTTTTATTTTAATTATTGTTCCTTTATGAAAATTTTGGTAAGTTTTAATTGGGGTTTTATTTCATGGTTAGCAGTTTTGAGAAAAAGGAAGTATTGGTTGATTGTTTTGGTTCTGAAAAGTGGAAAGAATTTTTGTTTTAACCTTTGGTATTTCTGTGAGAGAACACATGCATGGGGTTATCTAGGATATTGAATAGTTTATGTCATGGATGGATGAGTTTCAGTATGGATATGAGGAGGGTTCCCATAGTGGCACAGAAAACATGCATGTGTGAGGCCCATGGGGTACCATTGGTGGATACGCTAACCGCTGAAATGTTTGTTTACAAAGGAATTTTTTAAATGAAAACTTGATGTATTGATGACTAGTTTTGGATGGTGTGTCTTATGTGTGTGTGTTTAAATTTGATTTTTTTTGATTTATTGGGTCCAAGAACCCTCCTGTTTAAATGGTGTGTTGTTTTTGTGTTCAGTCAGTGAGCTAGGTTGAAGGGTTGGTTATTGGTCTCTTTTGAGAAATGTTTCAGGATGCCTTTATGGTATTTCCCTTCATGTGTTCGGTTCTAGTTTGTGGAATTTTTTGACCAATGGACCAGCATGGTTGGGTCCTTGGATTCTCTCTATGGATAAGTTACACCCCCATTAAGGGTTAGTACATGACAGAAGTGCAACCCGGATTGTATCACTGTTGTAAAATCCTCCAGTTGATCAACATAAGTCATATTTTTCATGAGCTTTGGAGATTGAGTTTACAACATTTTCTCTCTTTTTTTAGTGGACCCTCTTGTAGTAGAATAATGACTGTGTAATTTGGAAAGAGACCTTAGTTTCTTAAGTTACCTGATTCATCTAAGGTGACAGTAGTTCGGGGTTGTCAATGTTGGATGTGTCTAAGAGGGCCTTTGGGTCCTTAGTAGTCTCTTCGAAGCAGGGGTTCATGTTAAACCACCAGTGTGGGAAATATGGTCATGAGATGCTATTGTGGCTACTTTGAAGAATTGTGTGATGTTTGGGGATGTTGCATAAGGTCCCTATCAATGTATTGTTTTTGTCAGTCGCAATGGTCATATTTGATGAAGCCTTGTGATGTTGTGTGCTCATTTGACTGTAAAGGTGAAGGTTGTGCAATCCTATGAGAGTATATGTTATTCTGGGAGTGTGTTTACATTGGAAAAACTTCAGATCATCTATTTTAGAAGAAGTTTTTTATATGTTTCATTTCCTCCTGTTGTCACTCACCCAAAGAAACAAGGTGTGATGTGTGTGCATCTTCTAAGCCCTTGTTTCAGTGAAATGGAAGGTTAGGGTAAAGTTAATTTTGGAATGTGTTATGTCTTGGTGAACCCATATGGGATTAAGTTATATTTTCCATACACTGAAAGGAAAATTTTAGTTTTGGGGTTTCCAAATCCTAACTACAAGACCAAAGATGCTTCAGTCATTTGAGCACCAGCCGTAGGTCCCAGAGAGAAGCTGGTGCATAGTCAGGGGAAATACTAGGGTCTTTTAAAATCTTTTAAAAATTCTTGTCCTCGTTATGAATGTTGGGGAATATTAAAACCCTCTAATGTTTTCATCTTGAATTTTTTGTTCCCATTTGATGAAAAGAGGTGGGAATACCTCATGTCTATGTTATAGCCCAATATCATTCCCTCCCCCTTTGGTTTACCTTGAGTTTTTGGATAATGGTTTTAAATTTTTCTAGACAGGTTAAGAACATGGTATTTGAATGATTTGTAATGACCATGTTCCAGGAATCCATGCAGACAAAATGATCCACACAGTTAGTGCACGGTTTCTGAAACTGTGTGGATTAACTGTGTGGTCGTCCCAACTCTTTAAATTTGGGTTATTCCTATGTTGGTCCATGATGGTTAGTTAAAATTGTTGGTTATTATAGTGGGGAGACCCACTATTATTCTCATGTATGTTCCTTTGGAAATTTAGAATGGAAGTCTACCCCTTGCATCGAGGAGTCTGTTTGGGCCTCCCCCTGTTAGTGTCATGGTCCTGTTTCAGGAAAAATTTGAGTTGTCTCTTATGGTGGGGAGCCCATTTGTGTCTCCCCATACTAGTAACTCAGATTGGTCCTTGGTCTTGGCTTGGAAGTAGGTAGTCTTTTTTGTAGATATCTAACTACCTACACTTCCTTAATTAAATGATGGGATTAGATAATTCCCAACAGTTGGGTTAGAGAAAGGTAAGTTTAACCTTGTTCGATGTTGTTGTTTGTTTGGGTAAATTTTTGGAATATTTTTTGGATAGTGTTTTAGGAGTTTTATATTGGGATAAAACCTGAATGTGCTTGATCATTTCAGGAAATTGATGTATGTTTTGTGTTGTAAAAGTATTCCTTCCTTAATTGATCACTGAAGGTGTTTTGGCCTTTGGGGGTGAAACTTGGAAAGGGAGTGCATCTTCATTTATCGGTTGGGTAGGTTTTTGTTTTGGAATTACGTAGGATTTAAAATGGAAGAAGGATTTATGGTGGGGAGAATTTCCACACCCATAATTTCAAATCCATACTTTGTTTCAAATCCTCTTTTGGTTCTTATCTTTCTCTCGGTTTCCGGGTGTACCGGGTTTGGAATTTTGGTGTCTCTTGTTTTCATGACCTATGGACATGATATTCGGGGTATTTTATTGTAATTGGACTCCTTTTTTAAAAAAGGATGTTGTGAGGTTGTGTTGTTTTGGATTTGGATTAGTGACACTCCTAGTGGCACCACTTTTGGGGTAAATTGTTGAGGTGGTTTGTACCCAAGTGTTGGATGAGATTTGGGTTGGAAAGAGTGATTTTTTTCGGAATTTCTCTCCATTATCCTTGGAATATCTTTCCAACTTGGTTTCCCCCTTGTAACCCCCTGAATTTTGAGGATTATTGAAGGTTTTGGGTGCCCAGAATAGGCTGAACGGTTTGGTCTCACAGTTCCAAACTATGCCACTAAACCGTGCAAGGGAGTCCAGCATATTAAAAATTTAATGTGTTTTGACCATTTTTCTATTCTGGTAATAAAAAAATCCATCTCTATTCACCATTTCGTTCCCTACATCCATGGACATCTTCCAAGGTTTCTCCCCCTCCCTTGGACCTCAACATTGAAGGGCATTTTGATGGTGGAAACATCAAAATCATGAAAGTAAGCCCTCCTATTTTTGATTTCTTCCCTTTCCTTAGGGTTTATTTCACCCTTTATTGAGTTCTAAATTGTCCAGAAACTAGGTTTCTTACATAGGGTTTAACTTATTTACTTTTGGGTGAAAAATTAAGGTTTTAGGTTTCTTTTAAATCCCTTGTGGTGTGGTGGAGGTGCGGTTGAGGTTTTGCACCATGTTTTGAGGGTTTCAACACAAAAGGTAGATGATTCCATGTGTAATCATTTTATGATGATTTAGCTTGATTGGTTTATTAATTTATCATGTTCCTAATATTTTTTTGTCGTGCGAAAACTATTTATGATGGATTTGGTTAAGCATTTAATTTTATAGTTGCATTTTAGCTTGAAGTTCGGTGTTTTTTTCATGTGTAACTCTTGGTGTATTATTTGGTTGTATTTTTTTACATATGAATTTGGTTTAATAAATCTTTTTTGGGCTTCCAATTAGGCCTTTTTAGGGTCTTGTAGTGCCTTTGGGTTTATAATAGGGTTTTTAATGGGTTTTAGGTGCAAAATCGTGTCTTTCTCTTTGAAGGTGTTTTATGAAAAAGTGTGTTTTCATGTGTATCTTTTGTGGTATTATTCAAGGTAATTTTATAAGACTTTAGAGTGGTTTAATAAAAATTTATATGTCTGAAAATTCTATTTTGGGTTGGTATTGGTATGGTTTTGTCCTTGAATGAGATATTTTAAATGGGTTTTGTCTATGAAGCATGGTTACACCCCTTGGGATTGTTTTATGAAAATTTTAAATGTTTTATTTGGTTAAAAAAAGTAGGAGAAAGGGTTTATGTGTACTTTTTGGTGAGTTTGTTAACCTAATATGGGTTTTAGAAAAGTAAGGTGGTTATTTAAGTTTTCAAACATTTCTAGAATTATTTATAATGTGATGAAATGTTTTATAAAATGGATAGAGAGGTGTGAAACATAGTTGTGGACTGTTTTGTGTGAGTGTGTTGTGAAAATGAATTTTGTTGGTGAAAGAAGTATTATGTGATATTTTAGTGTGATTTTATGTGAGTTTTACTATCTTGGAAATTTTTTATAAAATTTTTTAAAGGATTTTTGGAAGTGGTAAAGAAATGTAAAACGTGTTGTGGGCTATTTTTGTGAGTATGATTTCAAAATGCATTTGAATGAAAATGTGGATTATGTGACTTGTGTGATATGCATGTGGGATGTTTGGTGAATTTTTTATGTTTAAGTGGTATTTTCATGTGAAAATTATATTTCTTGGCTTGTTGAACTTGTTTGAACATAAGCGGGAAACCCAGGTATCTGGGTGGGTGGATGTGTACTAGTATGTTAGTGATCCCGTGGGGTTTGGCCTCAATTTCATGTAGCAAGTTTGATGCGTACAATACTAAATAAACTATGTTGATGAGGATTATGGGGAACCACTAGGTTATGGGTATGTTCCCTAATAGTTTCTCATGCATGAGAATGAATATTTGTGATGGTTACTTTCACAGAGATATGAGGTACATGGGACCCACAGCGAGCTAGTGCCTAAGGGTTATTTCCCATTGCTTGTGATCACTTGATATCTTGTGCTTACCATAGGAATACGGTATTATTGGTTGGAAAAATTCATAATAATGTTTGTTTTATTTAAAATTTTCCTTTATTTAAAATATCCCACCTCAAAACTATTTAGTTTTAATGTTGCATCTTTTAGAAACTATCACTAGCATTTCTTATTTACAAAACCTGTAATGACTTTTGTCCTAAAATTTTATCACATGGAATATTTTAGTGGTGGTATCCTACTAGGATTTATATCACACACTAATTACACCTTTGGGTGTAAGTAGACTTTTTTATTCTGTTTTCATAGGTTTGGGTACAACTTTTGTGCCAACGGTTCTAGTTTTTACCGGTCGTTCGTGATGTGGTGTTGTAGACATGGGTTGAGGGAGGTTCCTCTTTCCATGTGGAGGTTCTTGGGCTATCCATTTTGGGTTTCATATTTTGTTATAGTCCTTCTGAGTTTTTTTTAAATGATTTAATTAATTTTTGGTTTTTTCAAAATATTGTTTTTTTTTAAAATCCAAATTCATCATGTTGAATTTTTCTGTTGTTTAATGTTTAAAAACTCGGGTAAATCATCCCCCAACTTCATTTTATGGTAATCAGGTATGTGTGGAAAACCATGGGGATCGGTATTTCCCTTAGGTACTTATCGCGGTCTGGGTTTGGTGATAGTTTTTGTGGGGACCAGATCTGGTTCGTGAAAAGTAGCATACTTGATATAATAATCAGCAACCTTGAGTGAAGAAGACACAATCTCAATGAGTAAAAGGTGTGTTTTTTTGAAAGAATAGTTCTTTTCGAAAAACATATTTTTTGTCAAAAACTAAAGTAGAAAAAATTTATATCCCATAAAATTTAATATATTTCTGAATAAATTATATTTAAGTAATATCTATACTCAAAATTGGGTGAAAGAGTGAAAACCAAAAGATATGGAGTTGGGTTTGAGAATTCTCCTTACCTTGTGTCTGAATGCTTTCTTTACATTAACATCCATTATAATCACATTATATTAATTAATTAACAATTAAATAACATTTTATATATTAATATCATTCATTATGGTTTTATTATGTTCTTTTATTGTTCTTTGGATGAGTTATAGAGTTTAATTTTATCGTTCAGAAGCATTCATTTTCTTAGTTTTCACGATTGGTTCACTTGTATTCATGAATGGAAGTTCGTGTAAAATGACGATAAATGTACAAATTTGTTATTATATGTTATTAATGATGTTATATGTGTTTAAATGTTCTTATAAAGATATTTATTATATATCATGAGGATTAATCATTAGTTAATGATGATTGTTTTAGGTTAATTTTGGCAGTTTTTCGACCATAATGAACACATTTTTTATCATTTAGTAGTATGTATAAATGTTAGTTAAATAACATAAATAGGGTTTTATAATACAAATTAAAATTTATTTTAATCCATTTATTGGTTTTATTAACATCCTTGAAGTCATTTGATGAAAATTAAAGTGCATCGCCCATAATGTTGGAAAATTGACACATCACTGGCGACGATTTCATTTTTAAAATAAAAGAGTGAGAGGGAGAATTTTAATGATGTATATTCCATTGAAAAGATATAATTATAGAATATGTAAGTTAATGTATTTATCATGACATTTGGATGAAGGTATGTGAGGATAGAATAAGAAAATAAATTAAATTGAAAGGAAATTAAAAAAGAGAGAGGATTTACCTCTTGAATTCCCCTCTTGAGATCCTCCTCGAGGCACCTAGGCTTGGAATTTTGATGATACTAGGATCTACTAGACATGGGGTATGGGATAGGGAATATTTTTGGGTATAATTTGGTCATGTATAAAATCTCGAGAGCTCTGAGGAGAAGAGGGTGCAAGGGATGGTATTTATAGTGGAAGAGAGGGGTGTTTTTTGAATATTTTAATCATTATTTTATTTTTTTAAGACAAGAAATAGTGTTAATTATTGAGATTAAATACATTAATTATATAATTTTATTTTTAGATAAATTTCTTACATCATCACTAAATCACCTATGACACCATAATTCAAGTATTTAGCATTTATCATAAATTATCATATTTTACTATTCATCAAAAATACAAATATTTTATAAAAATCCAAAAAATCAACACTAACCATTTTATGATGTGTAGAATCAAAAAATGAACTCCATTTTATGAAAATAATTTTCTAAATATGAGTAAGTTCATTTTTTAATTAAAATCATCATTTACTTGGAAAATATAGATTTTAAAATTATAACTGATTTTATAACACTTTGAAAAAATACTTAAGGACTAATAAAATTATATTAAAATCATAATACATCAAAATATTAATTTATGAATACATTTTATGAAAATAAGTTTTCTTTTAAATCATAAAATTAATCATAAAATTTTTAATTAAATAATTATGACTTATAAAAATACCAACAATTAAATAATAATTTTTAAAATATTTACTTTCTTATACTATGATATATTTATATAATATTTTCACTTATAAGATTCCAAAATTTTATTTATACTTTCATGGTTGAGGTTACTATTCATTTGGCTAGTTTACTATTCATAGTGGTTATATTACTACTCTTAAGGTAAAGTTACTATTTCATCAGTATTGGTTCCTTAACTTCTAGAAATAATTCTTTTTTCATTAATTATTCATTTATAAAGTTTTTATTATCATCCATAAGTGATTATATGTGATCTATACTATAATAAATTACTATAAGAAGGGAGAAATTCCATTGATAAAAGTTTGGGTCGTTACATACCTCCCCACTGAGAGATAAACTTTTTCATTGATCTACACCCCAATATGACATCAATATCTATGCCAGTATATCAGATATCTCCTAAAGAGATTCGCAAGATAAGGGTACATTTAGAGGACTTGAAGAGAAAGATATTTGTTCGACCTAGTGTTTTTCCATGGGAATTCCAAGTTTTGTTCACCAAGAAGGTGGATGGGAGCATGTGGTTCTTTGTGGACTACTAACACATGAACTAGGTGACCATGGAGAACAATTATCCACTAACAAGGATCGATGACCTATTTGATTAGTTTAAAGGGGAATTATGGTTCTTGAAGGTTGAAATTAGGTCAGGCTATCACTTATTGTGAGTACAGGATGAGGATATATCGAAGATGGAATTAAGATGTATCTACAATCACTATGAGTTCTTGGTGATTCCCTTGGGTGTGAAGAACACCCCAAAAGTAGATGGATCTTTCATCCCCTTATAGACCGGTTTGTGGTTTTCTTCATCGATGATATCCTAGTATACTTAGTGTCCAAGGAGGATCATTCAAGACAATTGATGATGGTTCTGGACATACTCTGAGAGCACTGTATTTATAATAATCTCTTGATGTTTCAATTTTTCATACAGAATGTTCACTTCCCGATACATGATATCTCAGTGGACGGTATGGAAGTGAACTCGTCCATGGTTGAGGCAATGTTATCTTAGGATCCACCCAAGGGGGTGATAGAGGTGTGAAGCTTCATTGGGTTGGTGGGAAATTACTGGATATTCATACCTGATTTATCAAGGATATCAGCACCCATGTCAGCTTTGACCCAAAATGGGAATCCTTTCATGTGGATAAAGAGGTTCTGGTAGGATTTTCAGAAGTTGAGGAAGATATTGACGAGTGATATCATATTGAGATTTCTAAAGGAGGGTGTTTAGTATATAGTTTTATGAAATTCGTTAGGAAATGAGTTGGTTGTGTTCTAAAGAAGAGGCAGGCAGTGATTTCCTATAGTTCATATCAATTGAGACCGTATAAGTAGAACTACATGACCCGTGATCTTGAGTTATCAGTAGTAGTCTTCACACTAAATATGTTGTGAAGAAACCTGATGGGTGAGCAATTTATTTTATATTTTGATCACAAGAGTCTCAAGCATATCTTCTATTATAAGGATATTAAATTGAAACAGAGGCGATGGATAGAGTTCCTCTAGGATTATGACTTCAATATTGTATATACCTCTATGAAGGTAGGAGCATGTCGTTCTTTTTAAAGGACACATAATGGTACCAGTGATATTATAGGAGGAGGTTTTGAGAGAGTTTTATACATCTCTTTTGTAGTTACATCTAATAGTATAAAATATGTACATGGACCTCAGACATTAGTTTTGTTTCCTAGGGATGAATAAGGGAGTTGTAGATTTTGTCTCTCGGTGCATTACTTGTCAGCAAGTGAAGTTTGAGCACCAAGTTCCATCGAGTAGAAGTGGGATGGAATAACCATGAGCTTTTGGATGCACTTACTGCATATGATCAGGGGACATGATACCATATATGTGATTGTATACTGACTCACCAAGTCATACCACCTCCTAGTTATTTGATAGCATAGTTTAGTAGAGAGATTGGGACCCCTCTAGGTGCAGGATATAATCTAACTCTAAGGAGTTCCATCGATGATCATTTATGACCATGATGATCACTTCACATCTCGTTTATGGTAGGGATTTCATGAGGGATTAGGGTCTCAGTTACACTTGAGCATAGTATTTCACCCATAGAACAACAGAAAAACTAAGTAGACCATTCATGTTATGGAGGATATGTTACGATCTTTCATGTTATAATTTGGATGTAGATGGAAAGATCTCCTAATTTTCTGAATTTTTTATATAAAAATAGCTAAAATTCAGCCATCAGTATGGAACCAATCGAGGATTTTTATAGGAGACCCTGAAGGTCAACACTTTTCTTTACTAACTCAGGAGATTCGGTGCTCATGGGCCTAGAGTTGGTGCAAGGAACTACTGAGAAGGTTCAGATCATCCATGAGAGGATGAAGACTACACATATTCATCAAAATTATTATGTGGATAGACAACAGGGGCCTTTAGAGTTTGATGAGGGATACCATGTGTCCCTACAGGTTTCAACTTCATGTTAATTATAGAGATTTGGGTGGGGTGGAAATATATCTCTAAGATTTATTGTCCCTTTCCAGATATAGCATAGAGTTGGTGATGTGGCATACCGTTTAACTCTATTATCGTAGTTAGACCAGGTACATGATGTCTTCCATGTGTCGCAGCTGAGGAGGTACGTGCAAGACATGTTGTGCATTATCTACTAGGGAGAGCTAGATATAAAGGCTGGAGAAACCTTTTTTCAATACATGGTGTAGATGAAGGATTAGTAGGAGAGGATCCTTTGTGGGTGAGAAATTCCTTTAGTGTGTGTATGGTGGTAGTATGTGAATCTTTAGGAGAGAACCTAGGAATAGGAGACTCATATACGAGCTCAGTAACCATATTTCATTGTGTAGCCACTTCGTTTAGATTTTTTGGGATGTAAATCCCCAGGGTGTTGAGAATATATTTACTCGTATTTTAATGTATTATTTTTTGATAATGTAGGGATTATTTTCAAGACTAGGTACTGAGACTATGTGAAATTTTGAGGCCTTGTGTGCTCAGAATAAATGTTTGAAATATATTAAATAGCACATGTGTGTATTTTTCCTAAAAAAAGTGGAATAACTTCTAATGGGGCCCAAATTAGAAAAACGAGGGAAACCTTGTGTTCAGAATGTAGGTTCTTCCATAGGCGCAACATTGCCTTATCGGCATGAGGAATTTTTGAAAAGTTCATCATCGGTGTAAAATGAATAAAATAATTAATTACATTATTTTATTTTATTTTATTTCACTGATGTAGAGACCTAAAATATTCTACAAATAAATGGTTATGTAGAATTCCTAATTTTATCCATTAAAACCCAGAGATCTATAGGACCGTTGGAGAGTCGTCGAAAGAGATTATGTTGGTGGACGATGGCTGGATTAAAGATCAATGACCTGTGTGAGATTGAATTAGAGGATCTCTCCAATGATCAAGGAACAACACCTTTCTTTATCATAGATTGATCCAAATCGATGTAGGATGTTTATTTTATTGGATTATTTCACCATTTTCTATTTCTATGAAAAAAAGGAATCAATCTACCAATGGATTGATTCGTGGATCATTCGTTTTTTGGGTCTGGATTACTGCAGGGATTTTGTTAGTAGAATTTCTTTGTGGTCAATTTTTTTCTCTTTATTTTTCATTCTAATGGAAACGAATTGAGGTCAAGGTGAACCTCAACTAAGTCCATTCCTCATGATTTTTTCTTTGTACTTTTATCCCACCTAATTCTTTATTCATCGCAGGGTTTCTTTGTTTTTTCCATGATTCAACATCCTCCAAGAAATCGATTGTTACACATATGTTTCTTTGCACAACAAATCATTATTTTAGATCAAGTCTAAAAATTAAATAAAGGTGGTGTGATGATGAAAGTTGTGACATATTGGATGGTTTTGGTTTCCAGATTTCATGTTCGTTGGCATGCAATTAATAACCATGCTTGAGTATGCGTCCTGAATATATTTAAGGAAATTTTTTAGTGTTTCAATGATGGAAAAGTTTGGTCAACAACACTCCTTGGTTATGTAGAGGAGCACAGCCTAATTAGTGGTCGGAGTAGTGGAGAAGATGCGTGGAAACTAGGTCTGGGATTATAGAAAATATCAATCCACACGATGTGTAATCCAATAATACATGGCATGTGGGCCCCTCTTAGTGGAGGATATAGTTTTTGGAGGAATATAAGTATCACACGGCATGTGACCTTATCACATGGCACGTCACCCTCCTCAAGGTATTGGTGTGTACTCAGTGGGTACACAGACATGGGTTGGAGTACACAGACATGGGTATACCGGGTAATCCTACACGGACACGGCTTGGCTAGGTGTACATGAGAATACCCATGTACTATTAAATGGCATGAATTGCATGGGTAGCTGCATAATGTGTACTTATACATGAACACAAACATGTTCCATTTACACGGGTAGGACCTGGGGTTGAATGGATAGGGCATGTATGCCTACTACACGTCGTGTACTCCCTTGATGTTGGACTGGATCCATTTTCCTCTATATCTTGGAAAAGTTTCATTATAATATGTTCCCCATATCCTTTCCCTGAGGGTTATTATGGAATCACACATTCTATACATTGAACAATGATCCCTTCAGTGATCCTCATCTATGTATCATAACTCTTAGGGAATTCAACATATACTTCCTATAGAAAGAACCGGAAAGAACTACCTATCAGACGAATGTCATTAGTGTTATCATACTCATAGAGTGTGTTCTCCCAGATGATTTCTTTGTGGAACCTTTGAGCTGGAATCCTACGATGTAATTAATGTTGTGACTTACCTTTAGATTGTGTTTCTTTGTTGAGTATATCTTAATACTCTTTTTATATGAATTGTAGACATATACCTATGTAGAGATGACTGTTATTCCTTTGTTGTATGTTGTGTGGTTTTAGGGTGTCTTATTGGGTATTGTTATACTCACCCATGAACTACCTTTCCCATACATGTCATGTCTTTTGTAGATTATTGACCTTTTGAAAGATTCCAAGATGGGCTAGGACTAGGTGGTTCTTAGTGAGACCAAAAAAATTGTGTCATGTTCCTATGGTATCTTGATGTAATTCTTTATCCTTACATTCTTGTTGGCCTTTTATTCAAACTCCTAGAGTGGGATTTTATTTGGACTTGTTTACTTTCCTTTACTTCATTTCATACTATGGTTATGGGATTTAGATATAAGAATGAATGGTTTTTTAGTTGTATTTACATTTTAGTATTGTATGGCCTTGGAGATGTGCACATGTGTATAGGTATTTAGGCTACGACCTCCCATGTTAGTGATATGCCTACTCATCGCTAGTCTCCAGCCCCTGGCCTATTAGAGGTGGGCTTGGGGTGTCATGGAATGGGACCCATTAGGGTGGTTTGTGACAATCTTGAACAAATTTAGGATCTCACAAGGGATATTAAAATAAAGAAGTTTTATTTTTACCTCACTTTGATATATTGTAAACCTTGTCTTACAAAGACATTAGGCCTCACGATCATTGGGTGGTAAATAATGTATTTTTTGGTTAAAAATTAGGTAATAATATGTGTAAAAGGATTGGGTCACTATATAGACTCCATCTAATATATTATTCAAACATAAAATATAGTATTCACTCATTGATCAAATACAATTGGATCCATCTTCACATCAGCATCCAAACACCACCTTGATATTTCAAACATCTGTCTCATCAAAATCATGGCCCTATCCACATGAGGTTTTTTAAAACACAAAACATGATTTATCCTTTATTTATTGTAATTATGGGATGTTTTTTTCACCATCATAAATGATTACTAATGAGAAACGTCAATTAATACCCATTCACAACTCATCGGGAACTCCAACCTCAACACTTTCTGAAATTCCATTCACAATGAAGGCCACACCCTCAAATGGTTAATGGTGCACTCCCTAGAATGTGGCTTCCCTTATAAAACTCCTCGAGAAGAAACTCAATAAGTTCCAATAACACACCTTTCATATCATCCACATAATGGAACATGCTCGGGTCAACCGTACCATGGTACCATGATCCAACACTAGTGTCACTCATCACTATAGAGGGATACCTCCCATTTCCATCAAACCCTAGGAAACCAAGCCTGTAATAATTCCATCAAACCCATTTATTCTCATCCCAAAAAGTGCCTACTCACCAACCCATAACTCAAATGGTACTATACATAACCGATATGTATTATCTCAATCTCATCCAACTGAAATGGTGTACGCTCTAGTACAACCCAACCATTGAACCTAATGTAATCTCACAAGATTCCCACAACATCAAACTCATCCTCATGTTCCTAGAAAACAAACTATTCTCTTCTCATATTTTAATATTGTCTATTAAAAAAACCCTCAGTTCTCCTTTTTAAAATTATTGTGTTTCACCCATGCCAAGGTCTACCACACAGCCACTCGCTACTCCTAGTTTCATCTCAATACTAAAATCATCTACCCACACTATATCCATCACATATACAACCATTTAGATAAAGGTAATCTATCTCATCAGGAACCACACCCAAAAACAATATTTTCATTCATTCGATCAATCCTTCCTATAAAGATAAAACATCAATACCAAGAACCTCAACAACTCCATGTATAATATATAGAAACTATTATATGATAATCTCAACCTAAATCATTTACTCACACTTAATATCTCAAAACCACTCACAATCTTGGACTAACCCCTTTATTAGGTTACTCTCTTATCTCACAACATAATGACTCACTAAAATCCTTAGTTGCATCTAAAAAGGTCACTAGGCTCTCCAACTTGGACCATAAATCCTTCCTCATAAAGGTCATAACTCACAAGGTAGATCCCTTATCCCATATCAAATATAATAAGGAAACTCAATTTCTTACACCCATACCAGGTTCTTATATACACACATTAGGTTCACATTCCAAATCATAAATCTATAATGTCACTGAACCTCACTAGACAACTGTATACTACACTAATATCTCGAGGACCATGATCTCATATAGGTGTATGTAATAATATAAACGAATTTCCCTATGATGATCCATGTAGATTATACCATAACCATATGGTTCAGTTAAGTATAATGAAACAAAGAAGCTATATTGGAAAACACCATATAGGTTTTTGTTGACACTTTATATAACCAAAACTCTTTTCCCTAGGAACCAGTAAAATAATTACACATTATGTGTCCATCATAAAGGCATATAATATCGGTATCGACCTGCCATGGGTCAATATAAATCCCTTATATAAAGGGAATATATAATCATCATCCAGGATCATCTACCTATAGAGTCCACATGACCTATCATCAGAAATAAGTATATGGTTTTACCGAGTAGAATTACACATGCAAGTGATATGGGAAAACACTATATAAGTAGTTATTGAACCATTAAAAAACTATAAATGAAGTAAATCTCACATAACTACATGAATTTTAGTAAAATACTATTTTCTGAATGTGATTCATGAAGACGAATCTTTCACCTGGGTATAAGAGCTAAATCCATTAAAATAATGATCTTAAATATGCACATCATATTTGAATTAATATGTCAACTGTAAAATTAAACAAATAATGTAAATCATATACCCTAGTAACCTATAATTTCCATAAAAATGTTTTTTCAATTCATTATTCAATGTCCATTATAGGATTTGAGGCATTCCTATATCATGTGTCTATAATATGTCTAAATAGTAATACATAGTAAGGAGATATGATTCCACTTTTTAACATATTTTCCCCTAAACCACAAGACTAGTTCTTGGACCAACGGTCTCTTCATGACATCAAGAACATCTCATCATATGCTAGAGGCTTCCAAATAGTGGTAGAGGTCTATAGTGTTATCATGGAGAGATTATACCCCCATATAAGAGTGTGTAATAAATAAATGATTAAACATCATCCATAATAGATAATCAGAGTGTGTTGAATAAATAAAACAAAAAATTCAATAAAAAATGAAATATAGCACACAATCTTACATAATCATTATCATTCCATCATACATCAGTTGATTTCCCACTGGTTTGATCAAATAAACAAGATAAATATACGAATATAAATGTATATGAGGTTCTACTTCCATCCATTATTCGTACATCAATTTGAGTCTCCGAGTATCATCTAAGTGATCTCACCTAGTCATGAAACCTAGGGATTCTTCCACATCCACTACACATCTTGTGATCAAACTAAATGTATAAATATATTATACAAAAGCACCTGGGTTCCCATGCGGGGGTGAGAAATAAATTCTTAGTAGGGCCCCCAATGGTATGCCTATCATCTATTTTCATAACAAGTTTATGCACACATGATATGCCTACACAAGATGATTAATAATTGGAATAAAATAAATAAATAAACATCTTCAATCCTAGGGTTCTAATGTTCCACATAGGATTGACCCAAACCTTCCTCAGTCAGGGCCTGAGTTTCCCTAATCACATCAATCGCCTAGGGAAAACATGTCCTAACCCAGAACATATGATGTCACTGAGGGGAAATATACCCATTTATAGAAAATAATTTCACCACACAGGGAATCTGCCATCTAGGAACTGTCATCAACTCGGGATTGTATCTCACTTGGATAAAATATCTATCATACACCTAAGGGGCCTCACCCCTACCTAGTACCAGGTATCATCCCCTTATTATCTAGAGATACACATCCACCTCAGCGCCATACGCCACACTCCCAATCACATATTTATATATATGAATAAGATGCATATACATGGGGTCCATGGCTCATCTTGGAACCAGGCACCACATAAAACCAAGGTATTCCACCTTGGATCCATAATTGTCGATATATTAAACATACATCACACATACTCGGGGAACCTCCACCCAAAACTCTCAGGTCACCCCTCCCATATACCCAGGGGTACATCCTACTTGGAACATTATCCCATATGACACAAGTAAGCCACTCACCTAAAACTAGCCTACATATCATAATTTCTATAATGTGAATTTTCCACCTACCCAACCCATATCATCTAAGCAGGTTTTTCTACCCATGTTCATAACCTATACCTACCATCATAGCTCTACCAATCTCACAATATATATTCAGGTTCTATGGTACACATGGATTCATCTTATACCCATTTCTCTAAGCACCCTATATTGTGTCAATGTATCACTAGGGAACCAACTAGGGTCCCCTAGGTTTCACTAAAATTCAGAAACCCTTGTGGGATCCTCAATCCCATTATCATCTCTTGGGCCAGTCCCACCACTGCTAGGTAATAACATCCCTCAGTGTTATCATGATCCTATTATGACCTCACTAGCCTCATGGGATAATCCTCACTTTCATTCATTAAGATAAATGGAATAATTCCCATATTATGTTCTCAGTCATCTTACGTAGTTCCTCATGCACCCAACCTATCCATTTCTTCAAGTAATAACCAAGTCCCAGTAACTATTTATTGTCCCATTATATAAGAAACCCAGGACCATGGTGAATTTATATTAATTCCTCCTATCATACTCAAAACCCTCACTAAGGTAACATATCATATCTCTCACAAGAGAACTATTATACCAATTCCTCCTATCATACTCAAAACCCTCACTAAGGTCACATATCATATCCCTCACAAGAGAACTCTTAGTCCAATTATCAAAGTAAGAACCTCTTTTTCATATATATTTTCCCAAGAATCATATCTAAAAAGACATTAAATAACCAATAGGGTTACTCCATCATGTTTTACATGAAAAATTGTTCATAATGGACTCCTCCCATGAAAAAATTATATTTATAAGTCAAAATAACATGAAACGCCCCTATGTGGGAATATTACATTGTGTGTACACCCAAACCCCTCCCCTGGGAATGTACCTCACCCCAAACTTCCATGTATTTTACAAATATATGGTGTTTAATACCTATATATAATGTCTAATCCATATGGGGTACTTGGTTGGGTGCCTCACATGGAATATGGAAAAATACATTACATGAACTCTAGTCATGTACTTCACATGGGTTTTGGGTAGGTACTTGACATGCCACATACCCCCCTAATGAGGTGTCTAGCCAAGTATTCATCAAAACCACGGGTAATATTACATGGTCACTCCTCATGGACTGCATTACACATAGTCCCTATCTTGTGACTTTGGCCTCAACAAATAACACATGATAAATTTTCTTGAACTACATGTTGTGTTCTCAAGTTTCCTGAGTGGAAATCACCTTCAATTCACTCGAAACCCCCATTTCTCCACAAATCACCACAAAACACCCCTTATATACTTCCCTATTTTCCAAAAATCATAATAAAAAATTAAAATAGTAAATTAAAAGATAAAACATATAAAATTAAAATTACCAAACAAACTCAGGGCATACCATCGAAGCTTCATGTCATGATCTACACTCCACAATCGCTACACCGCAAAATGATGGTGATCAAACTCTTTGAAAATATCATTTTCCATTTCCATATTTCCTATCTCAGTACGGTGTTGTGTGAATCAAGGGAGAAACCCATCCCCTATAGGACAGTGTAGGAATGATTTTAGGATAAGGAAAATAAAATAAAAATAAAATGCCTATAAAAGGTTTGATCCTGAAATAAGAACTTGATAAGATTTTATACCTCTCCTAGGTAAAACCACCCATTTTGGACATAATAGTGAATTTTGATTTCAATTTTTGACTTCACCTAGTATATATAAATATTTCCACCCATGGAATAATTAAATTTAATTTAGATGATATTAAAATGATCTAAAAAATATCATGGATCATAATCTCACCAAATTCCTACCCAAGGGTAGAAACCCCATTATAGGATCATTGGAATTATTAGAAATATTATTTGAGGTTATATGATATGGTAAATTACCACTTTACCCCTCATTAACATTGAAAAAAACAAAAAATAAATAAATTTCCCCTAAAATCACAACCCTGAAAAACACGAGTCTTTACACCTCATGGTTGTAGGTTCAAGTAGGGAACAGGCCCAAAATTATATTATTAGGCTAAACCATCTTAATAGGGATTTGGATACTAATATTTTATGAAGATTGAGGATATTAGTAGTGCATCCTTTTATTTTTATTTCTTTTTGTTTATTCTATATATGTGATTGATCCTGCTTTTATTTTCATTTCTATTGGTTTATTCTATATATATGATTGTATTGCTGGGTGATTAATTTATATTTATTCATGTATTACTTCATATTCATTTTTTAGCATGGTTATTGTTTTATTTTTTCTATAATCTCTAATTATTTGTTATATATGGTTTTTTTCTATTTTTTGATATTTTCACTATGTTTACTATGAAATGAGGGGATAGTCTCCTCATGGTAACACATTATACACTTTATACTATTAATAGTACTCTAGAATATGGGGGGATCTAGAAGTCATGTGATGAATTCAACCTGGGCATTGGTAAGTGGTCTCAGTTCAGGGATGTTACAAAAAGATCCTAGCAATTTGTTCATATGATATATGACTATATCATATTAAATTGATGTGTTTTTATCTATTCTGACATACAATAAGATGTTGTGTAACAAAAACTTAGTGGATCTGGGGATATCTCCACTTACGGCACACTGTGATATCTCCTTAGAGATATGAGGCTCTATTTTGAACACATTTTTCAGTATTATCATAGGATATTATGTTACATATCATATGAAATGATATAAAAAACAATGTATGATACCATGTCGCTCAATATGATATTTCATATCACACAAGACAATCTAATCACAAACTTTGATATAATATATCATAACACTTGATGCAGTTCAAAAACATAATCATTTCTTACGATATCATTTAAAACATTAATAAAAAAACAAGAATATTCATTTTCAAACAAGATTTAGATAATATAGTGATTTATAATTGATTTTCTACCATTTATGGGTTTTTAAGGATCTATTAAAACATAATTCATGTAGTGGAAGAAACTATAAACCTGAAAAATCTAGGATCTATCATGTATGAGACCAAAACAATGTATAAATAAAATGAAGAACAATTTGGACCATTATTCAATAAAACCATTAGTATGGTCTTTATAACAATGGTTTGATGTAGATCCATTAAATTCATACAAAATACTCCCTCCTCTATGGTATATCCTTAGGTTGAAACAGAATCACCCATTATTTGGGAAGGACCTGTCATCTCTAACAACATGCTAGTTTCTCTCAAGTGAAGGTGAATAGAAGAATAGATCAAATGGAGAGTCAACATAGGGCTTAGAAAGATCAAGAAACACTATTTTATAATGTTTTACTTCTAATTTAGGCTTCAAATATTCTCCCCAAGTCTTCATTAATGTAAACATATGTTATAAAATGTATGAGTTATGATTTAACCATACATTCATTTAACATTTAAATATAAAATTTGATTCTCTATATGTTTCACCTTAATAAATTCTTATTGATAGCTAATAATAAAGAGAATCTAAACATTGTCCATTTGAAAACCAACTACCTTATTAATCATAGGTAGTGGAATGATATCAATGAAGATGTATTAAAATATCTATTTAAAAGGCATGTGATATGCCTTAGTTCCATACATGTAATACTCTATGGAATACCCATATCATACAATACAATATGTCCCAATTCATATCAAATATTAATTATATTTAGGGAATAATTAAAATTAATTCTACCATGTTTCATTCCTTTTTTAAATGGTAATAGTGGTTTTTAATGTGGTGGGTCTTCTTCTCTAACTTCTTCTCTAACTTCTTTCTTCCTCTCCTACATTTTCTTCCAATATTTTACTTCTTTTTATTATTTGTTTTCATATTTTATACTCATTTTTTTACACTTTATTCCATGGTTTTTTCACTCCTTATGGTGATATATTTCACCTATATACTTGGTTTTATCTCTTTATTACCTATTAAAACTCCTCTATGACTTTACTTTAACCTAATTTTGAATTTTAAAATTGTAAACTTAAGATTTATCATGTAAACTCTTTGATTTTTAGAATCCAGTTTCATCACATTAATAGAAACCTCATTTATTTTCATAAATTATTCCAAGTATTTCTAAAATGAACTTACTTTCCTCTAAAGTGCTAGTTCTTTTTTTTGGAACCCCCTTGTTATATATTAAAATTCATGATTTCCATGTGCATTAAATCCTTGAAAAAATATTTTGGAGATTAAAATTAATATAATTTCTATCTTTGTTGTATATACATTGAGGTTGATTCATAGACATCATCATGTCTACTTTCATTATCAGGGTCTCATGTTGTATAGATATATATCGAATAGTATTGATAGATATAATATTTTCTGCATTTTTTTGTATGAATTTCAATTTTTTCAATCATCCCGAATTATCAATTTTAACTTATATGAATCAATTTTGGATTTATGATGTGTTTTGAGAAAAATTTTGAAAAGTGCCTAATTTTGGATTTTGGAAAAAATTTTATATCAAGGGTGTTTTTTTTCATTTCATGAAAAATTAAATCCAAATTGCATGAATATTGTTTTGTTAGAACCCTAGTTTTATGTTCTTCAACTTTGTATTATGAACCATGAGATGATTCGGCCATCTAGAGGCATTAAAAATTCAATGAAGGTGAAGACTTTTCCGAGCGGATGGTGTGGACCCCACCACAATCACTAATATAGAAATGGCCTTTATCAGTGGTAGAAAAGTGCATTAACAGTGCTAAAAAAGTGTTGTTAATCGAGGCAAGGATATAGGGGGGTCCCTTTTATCAGGGCTAAAAAAGCACTGATAAAAGTCAAAAAAATAAAAAAAAAATTATATAATGCGGGGGGGGAGCTTTTAACAGTGCTTGACCCCCCCCCCCCATCAACGCTAGGCGGACACCCCCCTCAATATCTCCCGCGCGCTGCCCTTCCCATGCATCCCACACACGCACGCACCTCCTTGCTTCCACCCGAACTTGAACCTGTGACATCTCCCATTGCATGCCTTCACCTTTACCACTAAGCCATTTTTTTCTCTATTTAATGATATATCTATTTATTTATATATAAAGTTATATTTATTCGTAATTTAATAAAGATTAAAATTAATATAAATATATTAATTTATATTAATACATATACATTTAGTCATATATTAGTATATATATATATATTCATTATTATATTAATATATATTTATATTAATATGTTTTTTATCCGTATATTTATTTTTATATTAATTTTAATTTATAAGATTAGTTTTAAATACATTTATAAAATATGTTTTTTATGTTTTTTTATAAATAAATAAATACATACATACATATATACAACACACATACACAGACACATATATATTTACAAATATATATATATATATATATATCTGTGTGTGTGTGTGTGTTAGAAAATCCATAGAATGTTAAAACAACCATAAATTATAATATAGAAGCCCATTTCAACTCCACAACCAGCCAAATCGAAGAAAATGAAACAATCTTCGATATGATATGTGGCATAGGCCTAATGTACATCCAGATCAGAAGTCATAATTGTTTGAATGTTAAAAAATCAGGGTATCCCGACTAAAAACTCAGTTTTGGAGGCCTTATGGGACTTTTTTGGCCCTGAAAAATGTAACAGAAGCTTTTCTTCAATCACTAGAGTGTAAATATCATCACATGATTCAATTTGATATGTTGTAGAGCTCAAACGGACACCCAGATCAAAAGTTATGTTCGTTTTAAGTTTAAGTTACATTTTCAACTTATTTTAGATATTTTATTATTATTAGTTTGATTTTTTGTGTCTTCAAATTGTTATTAAATGATTTTTAATCAATAATAAGTATCAAATTATTAATTAATAATATTTTTTAAAATATTTTAAAGTCATTTTCACTAAATTTCTTATATATTAAATGTAATAGTCTATTTATACTTATCTAAAACATATTTGAAAAATATATATTATATTTATATCAATATAAATATACTTATATAACTATATTTTATTTTTCATGATTTTTTTTAAACATAAAATTTATCAGTGGTAGGAAAAAGCACAGATAAATCACCCCTTTATCAGCACTACTAAAATAAGGGCTGATAAAGGGGTCCCCTTTATCAGCGCTAAAAAAATCCCTGATAAAGGGGGGCCTTTATCATCGCTTTTTTTTGCGCTGATAAAAGCGCAGCGCTTTCCTTGCCCGTTTTTGTAGTATTGAGTAAAGAACGTATATTCCAACCTACACATTTTATATTTTTATTATTCCACTTGGAAGGGAACAAGGACACATAGTGTCGGCTATAAAAAAATGTAGAGAGTTTGGAAGTCATTAAGGTTGTCATTGGGTGTTATACTTTTGAAGGAAGTTTCCTGGAAACTTCATCCTGAAAATGAAATGTAAAATGAAAATTAATAACTCCCACATATGATGTCCAAATATGCTGAAATATTTAGAAAAGATTTCCAAGATATTTATGAACAACATTCATGAAGGGTGGAACGTGTGAAAAGGTCATTTATTGGGTCTTGAACACGTCAACTTTCGGGGGAAAGATTCTAGATATAAAAGTACTGGAGCTCCTCTCTCTCAAATCATCTCATTCTCCATCCATTCCTTCAAGGAAACAAAGAGGACATCTCCACCAAGGGAGTATAACCACAACTCTTCCCCATTTCATTTCTCAATTTCTTTATTTTACATATTTTTGTTTTAGTTTTCAATTTTAATTTAGATTTCTAATAAATTCATGGATTGTTTTTATTTTTGTGTCCATCCATCCACCCTATTTTCTTTTTCTCATCTTACCATCATGAACTATAATACTAATGATCATGAGTAACTAATTTGAGGAATACCCCGGGGGATTAATCAGGTTCATGAACACAAGACCGTGTATTTAAAATTTTTTGAGTTAATTCTAACAATAATTTACAGTGAGTGTTCTCCTCACAATGGTTGTCTAAAGTTTAACTTCTTAATATACAACCACTTTCCGTCGATTGAGGAGGTGGATGGAAGGTGTTCATGGAGACTGCTAAGTAAAATTTTCATTCATAACAGTGGTAGACTAAGGTGTGCACACATACGATGGAGTTTTTTCACTAAGAATATTTGAAGCTGGCCAATGAAGGTGCTCCCTGAAAGTTCTCTCAAGAGAACTTCCTTTTTTCCATAATTCCATTCTGTTTAGCATTTCAGGGTAATTTATAATTGAATTTTATTTTCCTATTATTTTTCATTTCATTTATTTTATTAAATTCAATTTATTTCATAAAACATAAAACAAAAAAAATAATTACTTATTAGGTGAATTAGATTAAGTAGGTGAATGAACTAAGAAAGTTCCTCAAGTGAGATGACCCTGGTCAGCCACTATATGGCACTAGGAAAATTAAATTACTTTTTCCACACCCTATGATTGGCGTGCGTCAAAACTGGCATTGTTTCTAGGGATCCAATCATTAGTTCATTTACTTTTTCTGTTTTCACATCTTAGTTAGATTTCATTTCTTTTTAAATAAACTAAAAAAATATTTCCATGATGAATTCAAATGATTATTATTCTACATGGAATGATATTTACTCACAGGTGAAAGAATAAGACTACACTAAGGAGGCCCTCCAACGAAGAGATGATGTTCTGATGATAATGTTCAAGAAGGTGTATAGAGGCATGGAAACATGGATCTCACTGGAATATTTTGTGGCCATGGTTGATGAACTCCAAGTTTACTTAAAAAGATTCAAGTCCAAGAAGGAAGTGCCACTGGTCTTCCTGGATTACACTGATTACATCCACAAAGATGAAGTCAAACTCGAGGTGGTGGAGCCTAACTACTTACCTCCATCCAGTGAAGATCGACTCCAAGAGGAACTTTCAATTTAAGATGATATTAATGTTGAACCAACTCAAGGAGTTGATACATTCTTGAACTCAAATTATTTTAATTTTATTGAAACTAATTTGAGTACCTCTCATAATTATATTGAATTGTCAGGTTTGATAAACTCATACTACACCTTGGAGGATGATGAGAAAAACAACACACCTGTTGAGGAACTCCTAGAGCTCCCTGAAGTCATTGAATATCTACTGGAGGAGCCCAATCATGAAGATATCCAAGTTGCTAAGCCTAATGAAATCAGACAAGAGGCTGGAGCCTCCTGGAAGCTAGTACTGGAAAACATGATGGTTGCACAAGTAGAAACAAAAGAATAGGAGGTTCCCTACAACATCCTACCCCCACCATTCAATTTGTACCACATTTTGAAGGGGGGGATATGGTATACTATGTCCATGGAGTACTCCACAACAAGAACAAAGAACTGTAAGCTGGGAAGAGCCACATGTGGTGGTTCAAATAAAAGAAGCTTCATCCACTTATAGATTATGGATAAAATCTAGTACATCCCTCTAGAGACATTAAAAGATACTAGGGCCCACTTAGGGGATCATACCAAGATTTATTCTTTAATTTCATTATATTACTTTAATTATCAATATTAGGAATTTAGATTTCAAAATCAGTATTAGGAATTAGTCCAGCACGCGGCCTACTCCCTCTTTTCATTTTGACCTTAAATGAAATGATCCCTGTGATTAATTGTGTAATTTTTCTTTTATAGGATCATGATGGAAGAAGTAATCCACAAGAATTGTAGGAAGAGGGATAATTATTTAATTAAAAAGGGAGTTTAATTTTTATGATTATCATTTAAACTCCTTTTATTTTTTTGGTCCAAAACATATTTTGAGCTTTAATGATAAAAATTGCATGGCCACACTGGAATTAATGCTTTACATGACTTATCTGGGAGACAAGGGTTTCTTAGGATTCCAGTGATTCCATGTTTTATATTTCAATTTTAATTATATATAATGAGTAAAATGAAAAATTGAATGTTTAATGTAAAACATGGATATTGAAATGATGACTCGTGATTTGAAGGAACTGATTGATTCATGTAAATGAAATTTCCCTTCCATCTCTCTTTCTTTAAATTTCTAAATTTCATGTGAATTGATTTATTATTATTATTCATGCCATGATTGATTGTCCAATGTAATATTTCTCTTTCCCAAGATGATTTCTAGACCAAGTACTTCCTATTTATTCTTGAGTATATTTCTTGAGTGATCTTGGAACATTTCACCAACCAAAACTTGCGTTTCAACTAGTCAAATATATGACTGTAAAAAAATACATTTAAAAAGATTGAGGCATCTTTTAAAAAGACCTTATATTTAGAGACCAACTTTACATAAATCCTTATTTAAGCCCGTAGAGTCCATGAATGACCTTTATAGAGATGAGACATGTTTTATACCATTTTTATCCATTCCTACCCTACTCTTGGTATTTTCATGATATTTCAAAGATGAAGTGAGGGGTGAAGGGATTCATGGTATAAGGGATGATTTACATGGTAATAAAAAATGTGTGGGTGATATTTTACTAATTATAAAATGTTTTGGAATCATTTATTGTCATATATTTTTTTCCCCTCTTGAATAAAAAAAATGAAAATGACAAAAATAAAAAAAAAGAGAAAAAAATGGGTTGTGGTTTGGGAGAATCAAAAATCATCATTTTCCAGACCGAAGATCTTCTAATAATATGTGGTTAGGTGATGGATTTGAGTTTTTTTCTGATCATAACTTTTGCAAAAAAATTAAAAAATTAAAAAATTTAAAAAAAAATCAAAAATGTGAATTAATCCTTCATTATGATTTACTTTGATCATTACCATACTTTGAGTTTTGGGGGAAGTGGGTGTTTCAACTTTGATGCAGATAATTTCATTATACTTTTTGATATCATGCATTTTACTTAAGAGATAAACCTACTCCTTGAGCCATAATTTTTAAAACATCAAATCCTACCAACCTTAAGCCTCAGAGTCATTTGAACATTTATTTAAAAGACCTCATGATTTTATGTGCCTTTTGTCTTTATAAAGTGGAGAAAGTAGTTCTTTTTCAATATTATGGATAAGGTTCATGTCCTCAGGATATGACCATAACTATACTTGAATTTTATCATGAGATATGAGAGGAAAAATTCAAAGGTGAGGTGAATCATGATGTGCCATGCTTAATAATAACGAATTTAGAAGTTTGAATGAAAGAAAGAAGAAGTTCCATTTTTTCAAGGGGGGAAATAAAATACATGTATTAATTGTTTCCTTGAAAAATGGGAAATTAAATTGATATTTTATATGTATTTTTGAATTTTTTATTTTAAATTTAAAATTGTTAAATTTTATTACTTTGGAATTTGAATATTGGTAACATTGTTGTCCTCTGAATTCCATGTTGAGATTTCTTGCTTGAGGACGAGCACATTTTATGTGTGGAGGAATTTATGGAGATAATATTTTCTATATTTTTTTATGCATTTCAATTGTTTTAATCATCCAAAATTATCAATTTGATTCTATATGAAACCATTTTGGACTTATGATGTGTTTTGATCAAAATGGTGAAAAGTGCATAATTTTGGATTTTGGACATATTTTTACATCAATGGTATTTTTGTCATTTCATGAAATATTTAAATCCAAATTGCGTGAATCTTTTTTTTTTAGAATTCTCATTTTATTTTCTTCAACTTTGTCTTCTGGACCAGGGGATGATTCGGTCATCTAAAGGAATTAAAAATTAAATGAAGGTGAAGAGTTTTCCAGCGGATAGTGTGGACCCCACCACCGTAATGAACGTCTATCTCGACCTACACATAATATATTGCTATTCTTACACCTGAAAGGGAACAAGGACACATAGGTTCAGATATAAAATTAATTGGATGGTGTTTGGAAGTCATTAAGGATTCCATTGGGTGTTATAATTTTGAAGGAAGATTCCTGTAAACTTCATCTAGAAAAATAAACGTCCAACGAAAAATTCATTACTCCCTCATATTATGTCCAAATATGATCCAATTTTTAAGAGAGAAGACGAAGATATTTTTTAACAGCATTAATTAAGGGTGGAACGGGTGAATTGGTCTTTTATTTGGTGTCAAATGCATCGACTATCAGGGTACAGATTTTGGATATAAAAGGAGGGGAGCTCCTCCCTCTCAAATCATCCCATTATCCATACATTCCTTCAAGGCACCAAGGAGGATATCTCCACTGAGGGAGGTCATCTTCAACTCTTCCCCATTTATTTTTTTAATTTTTTATTTTCTTTATTTTTGTTTTAGTTTTCAATTGTAATTTAGATTTCTAATAAATTCATGCATTGTTTTTATTTTTGTATCCATCCATCCACCATGTTTTCTTATTCTCATCTTACCATCGTGAACTATAATACTAGTGATCATGAGTAACTAATGTGAGAAATATCCAAAGGAAGTAATAAAGTTCTTGAACCCAAAACCATGTTTTTAATATTCATTGAGTTAATTCTAAGGATAATTTTTAGTGGGGGTAATCCTCAGTGTGGTTGTATAAAGTTTAACATTTTAATCTACAACCATTTTCCCTCTATTGGGGAGGTGGATGGAGGGTGTGCTTGGCGATCTCTAAGTGAAATTTTCATTCATAACCGGGGTAGACTAAGGTGTGCACCCAAACGATGGAGTGTGTTCACTAAGAATATTTGAAGCTGGTCAATGTAGGTTCTCCCTGAAGGTTCTCTCAGGGGAACTTCCTTTCTTCCATAATTCCATTTTGTTTAGCATTGAATGGTAATTTATAATTTAATTTTAGTTTCCTATTATTTTTTATTTAATTTATTTTATTAAATTCAATTTATTTCATAACACATAAAACAAAACAAATTCACTTCTAAAATGAATTAGATTATGTAGGTGAATGAACTGAGAAATCTCCTCAAGTGGGATGACCCTAGTCAGCCACTATGCTACACTAGGAAAATTAAATTGTTATTGTCACGCCATACGACAGGCGTGCGTCAAAACTAGCCCCATTTCCATGGAGACAATCATTAGTTTATTAAATTTTTATATTTTCCCAACTTTTTTAGATTTCATTTGTTTTTAAAAAAACTAAAAAATTCTTTCCATGATGAATTCAAATTGTTATTATTCTACGTGGAATGATAATTACTCATATGTGAAAGAATAGGACTACACTGAGGAGGTCCTCCAATGAACAGTTGATGCGCTAATAATAATGGTCATGGGGGTGGAAAGAGTCATAGCAACATAGATCTCACTGGAATATTTGATGGCCATGGTCGATGAACTCAAAGTTGACTTAAAAAGATTCCTTTCCAAGAAGGAAGTGCCACTGGTCTATCTAGATTACACTTAAGACATCAATGAAGTTGAAGCCAAACTAGAGGTGGAGGATCCTGACTACCTACCTCTATCTAGTGAATATTGACTCCAAGAGGAACTTGCAATTGAAGATGATATTAATGTTGAACCAACTCGGGGAGATGATACATTCGTGAACTCAAATTATTTTAATTTTATTGAAAATAATTTGAGTATCTCTCCTAATTCTATTGAATTTTCAGATTCGAAAAACTCATACTATTCCTTGTATGATGATGTGAAAAACGACGCACCTATTGAGGAACTCCTAGATCTCCATGAAGTCATTGAATATCTATTGGAGGAGCCCAATCATGAAGAGATCCATGTTGCTGAGCCTAAGAAAATCAGACCAGAGGATGAAGCCTCTATGAATCTAGCACTGGAAGACAAGATGGTTTCACAAGTAGCAACCAAAGAAGAGGAGGTTCCCTACTTCATCCAACCCCCACCATGAAAGATGTACCATATTGTAAAGGGGGAGATATGGTATACTCTTTCCATGGAGTCCTCCTAAACAAGAACAAAGAACAGCAAGCAGGGAAGAGCCACATGCGGTGGTTCAAATCAAAGAATCTTCATCCACCGATAGATTATGGATAAAAGTTAGTACTTCCATCTAGAGGTATTAAAAGATGACAGGGCCCACTTGGGGGGTTCATACCAAAATTTATCCTTTAATTTCATTATAGTATATTAATTTTCAGTATTAGGAATTTATATTTCAAATTCAGTATTAGGAATTAATCTATCATTCGACATACTCCCTCTTTTCTTTTTGAGCTTAAATTAAATGATACTTGTGATTAATTGAGTAATTTTTCTTTTGTAGGATCATGATGGAAGAAGTAAGTCCCAAGCATTGTAGGAAGAGGACTAATTACTTAATTAAAAATGGAGTTCACTTTTTATGATTATCATTTAAAATCCTTGCATTTTTTTGGTCCAAAACATATTTTGAGCTTTAATGATAAAAATTGCATGCCTGCACTTGAATTAATGCTTTACATGACTTATCTCAAGACATGAGTTTCTTAGGATTCCACTTATGACATGTTTTATATTTAAATTTTAATGATATTTAATGAGTAAAATGGAAAATTGAATGTTTAATGTAAAACATGGATATTGAGATGATGACTCGTGATTTGAAGGAACTGATTGATTTATGTAAATGAAATTTCTCTACCATCTTTCATGCATTGAATTTCTGAATTTAATGTGAATTGATTTATTATTATTAGTCATTCCATGAGTGATTTTCCAATGTAATATTTCTCATTCTCTAGAGGATTTCTAGACAAATTACTTCCTATTTATTCTTGAGTAAATTTCTGGAGTGATCTTGGGACATGTCACCCACCAAAACATGCATTTGAACTGGTAAAAGCTATGAATGTACAGAAACACATTTAAAATTATCGAGGTATATTTTGAAAAGCCCTTATCCTTAAAGATTACCTTTACATAAATCTTTATTTTAACCCATAGATACCATGAATGACCTTTATATGGATGAGCCATGTTTTAATCCATTTTTATCCATTCTTACCCTACTCATGGTATTTTCATTATATTTTAAAGATGAAGTGAGGGGGTAAAGGAATTCATGGTAGAAGTGATTATTTACATTGTAAAAAAAAGTTGTGGGGTGTTATTATGTGAATTATAAAAGTTTGTGGAATCATTCATTGTCCTTTATTTTTTTTCTCCTCTTGAATAAAAAAAATTAAAATGAAAAAAATAATAAAAAATGGGGAAAATGGATGTGAGGTTTGATCTAATCATAACATTAAAAAAATTAAAAAAACAACTTTTTTTAAAAAAATCAGGAGGGTGCATTAATAATTCATTATGTTTTACTTTGATCATGACCATACATTGAGTTTTGGGGGAAGTGGGCATTGCAACTTTGAAGGGGATAATTTCATTAAAATTTTTAATATCATGCATTTTACTTAAGAGGTAAACCTCCTCCATCAGACTAAATTTTTAAAACATTAAATCTTACCAACCATAAGCCTCAGTGTCATTTGAACCTTTATTGAAAATTCCTAATGATTTTATGTGCCTTTTGTCTTTAAAAAGTGGATAAAGTAGTTCTTTTCTAAGATTATGGATAAGGTTCATGTTCTCATGATATGAGCATAACTATACTTGAATTTTATCATGGGAGATAAGAGTAAAAATTCAAAGGTGAGGTAAATCATGATGTTTCTTGCTTAATAATAACGAATTGAGAAGTTTTAATGAAAGAAAGAAGAACTTCCATTTTTTTTAAGGGGAAAATAAAATACATAAATTAATTGTTTCCTTTAAAAATGGGAAATTAAATTAATTTTTTATGTGTATTTTTGAATGTTTTATTTTACATTTAAAATTGTAAAATTTTATTACTTTGGAATTTAAATATTGGTAACATTTTTTTCCTCTGAATTCCATATTGAGATTTCATGCTTGAGGACAAGCATAGTTTAAGTGTGGGGTAATTGATAGAGATAATATTTTCTACATTTTTTTATGAATTTAAATTTCTTTTAATCACCCCAAATTATCAATTTGAGCTTATATGAATCAATTTTCAATTTATGATGTTTTTTGAGAAAAATTGTGAAAAGTTCCTAATTATACTTTTTCGACAGATTTTTACATCAAGGGTATTTCTTCCATTTCATGAAAAATATAAATCCAAATTGCATGAATTGTTTTTTTATAATCTTAATTTTGTTTTCTTCATCTTTTTCTTCTTGACCAGGGGATTAATTGGCCATATAGAGGAATTAAAAAATCAATGAAGGTGAAGAGTTTTCTGGGCAGATGGTGTGGACCCCACCACCGTAACGAACGTCTATCTCAACTTACACATCATATATTGAGGTTATTCTACCTGGAAGGGAACAAGGAAACCTAGGGTTGTCTATAAAATTAATTGGAGGGAGTTTGGAAGTCATTAAGGTTTTCATTAGGTGTTATACATTTGAAGGAAGCTTCCTAGAAACTTCATCAAGAAAAAGAAACATCAAATGCAAAGTTCATAACGCCCACATATAAATTCCAAATACGCTGAAATTTTGAGAAGAGATGGCCAAGATATTTTTTAACAAAATTAATGAAGGGTGGAATGTGTAAAGTGTAACACCCTGACCCCTCTAGGCTGGAGCTGGTGCATTACTTATGATATTGGCATGGTTAGAAAGAATGAAAATCCCAAAGGAATGATCAGTTTAGTAGTCTTGAAGAAACTAGATACATAGATGTTTCTCAAATTACATTTAAAAACTTTACAAAATACAATACATAACAAAAACTAAAACAGCATCCCCATGAACTCAATAAAAGATCTTCTCTTCATCACCTTTTGAAGGTATAAAATGAAATGGGAGATCTCAAATGCTCAATAAGGATTAAAAATAGTTGAACCATGAGTAAAATAATAAGTGAATCATAATAAATCCGACATAATCAATATGGCATAGTGAATAACTGAATAACTAATTCCATTAATAAACTGAGAATGAAACTGCATCCATAGATTTTGTTATAGTGAAAACCTCATGGATAATAATAATAACTGAGAATAAATAAATAGAATTCTTATTAATTGGATGTCATGTATCTGGAACTTGAAACCATAATACTGTAAAAACAGTTTAGTTCTGTGGGTAGAAACCTGTCTGTTTTTTTGGAAACAAACTCGAAGGGTTTGTCGCCAAACTGTTTTGTCTCATGAGACCTACTGATGAATCGAGGGGCTATAGCGGGCCCCACCCACCACTGCATGTCTAAATCATTATTTATACATTGATTCAATACAATAGAAATATTCTTTTTCAATATCCATATAGAGTAGAGTATACAGATTCATCAATATTTCCATAATTCAAATAACTTTCCAAATAAACACCGTATGTAAGATGGTATATGGTTTAGACAACAAACATATCCATGACATGAGATTATGGATATTTAATATAAATATAATTTCAAATGAAAAGTGATCTCAAAATGGAATTAGGTACAACACATAAGTATTATTAGGTGCACAATACAAAGTTAGTCACAACGAAAAGGTAGTTGAGACAAAGTCCCTTACAACAATGTAATCAGTTGAATCATATGACCAGAACTTAATGAACATCAAGTGAATCATTGAATAACATGAATATAAATATAATCATGTTATTACATATCAAATGGAAGTACACATGTACCACATAAAAGAAATAAGTAGCGAACAATGAAAACCTCACAGAAATGAAAGTGAGATGAGAAACCCCTTACCTTATGCTCGAGTGTGTTCTTCGTTTGTTTTAATGACATGAATAATAAAATTTGGCTTCATTAATTAATATTTCCAGAACCTCCTATACATTTAATTGATTTTTTATAACCTTATTAATTTCATTCATGGACCATTCTATGGGTTCAATTGGTTCAATTTTCATGTTTTTGAAGCATTTTCTTCCTTGGTTTTCATGGTTCGTTTATTTGTTTCCATGAATGGAAGTTCATTTGAAACATTTTTAAACATACATAACTGTTAATAAATATTATTAAAGAAATAATGGATATGTAAATGTTCTTATAATTAATTTGGGTTATATACCATGATGATGATTCATTAGTTAAAACATTAATGATGTTCGTTTTGATCGTTTTAGTGGTTCTTTGATAATAACAACCTCATTTTGTCTTATAAAATAGAACCATGAGTAAAAAAGAATTACAAAAAACATGGGTGAGTAAAAAATCATATATTATAACCTGGTTCAACCATATAAATGGTTTCATGACCATACTTGAAAGAATTAATGCAAATTGAAATCACATCGTCCACGATGTCGGTAATTCGACACATCACGGACAATGTTTTTAATTCCATGAACAAGTGGGGAAAAGAAGAAGATTGATGATGAATTACTCATGAACATGAGAAAATATAGAATATAAAATATTCTTGATATTTCATTTCTCTTGGGTAAGAAGAGATGAATAAAGAATAAATAAATAACTCAAAATAAAATAATAATTTTGAAATCGCTTACAAAAATTTTGCTGCCTAACGGCTACGCAACATGGTTTTAGAAAATATTTAAAAAGAGAGGGGATAAGGGTCACCTATAAAAAAATGAATTATAATATGTATTATATCAAGAATAAGAAGAAAAATAAGAACATGGTATAGAAACTTGAAAGATATACCACATAAAAGAGAACTTGAAATGAAAAAAAAAGAAATTGAGAATTTTCTTACCTTGGAGAGTAACCCTTAGAACTTGAAGGTTGGGACCTTGGGAGCTTGATAAAAACTAGGGAGGACTAATATGGAGGTAAGTAGGCCATAACTTCGTTGATGGAGAATTGGGAATGAATTCAATGAAGGGAAGAGTTGGTATTTATAGGAGAATTGAGGGATTATTTTAATAATTTTCAAGGGACACCTTATGGGTGGTATTTGAAAAACCATGGGCTTGCCCATGGTATTTTCCCATGGTTAAAGCCACTTGAGACACCTCACATATTATTTAACTATAAACAATTCAACAAGATTTATGACATCATTATTACATCATTAATGATGTCATTAACACACTAAAACTAAAAACTGAATTTTTTACTATTCACTGAAAAATCAACTGTTTCAGAAAAATTCCCAAAATTCACCCTAACCATTTTTTGACGTGTATAATTCAAAAGTGAAATCCATTTTTCAAAAATAATTTTCTAAATATTATTAATTTAATTTTTAAATAAGGTCATAGTTAATTGGAAAAATAACAATCTTAAAGTGCAATTAGTTTTATTTCTCATTGAAAAACTAATTAAGATCTCATTATCTTATTGCCTTAAGAAAATAAAATAATATTATTATTAACTATTCATAAGGGTCATATTACTATTCATATTACTATTCATATGGGTATGTTACTATTCACCAAAAATCAAGTCTGTTCTATCAGACTCCAAATGACTTACTGAACATAACTCTAGATGACCATTTTTCAAAATTCAAAACATAGAAGAGGAAAAGTTGTGTTTAATGGATAGATTATAAAATTGAATTCTATATTTATTATCAAAACCTTGGGGTGTTACATTCTCCTCTCCTAACAAAAAATTTCATCCTCAAAATTCAAAAAATATTACCTAAAAATATTTGGGTATGTCTTTATCATAAGCTCCTCAGGATCCCATGTTGCTTCCTTCATCTTATGGTTCCTCCATAGAACCTTTACCAGATGAGTTGTTTGATTTCTCAATACTTGTTCTCTAGTATAAAGAATCTTGATAAGCTCTTCACAATAAGATAGATCTAGTTCAAGTTCTACTTCTTCATAAGTGAGTACATGTGTTGGGTATGGAATATATTTTCTTAACATTGGCACGTGGAACACATTGTGAACCATGGAGAGACTTGGAGGCATTGTCAAATGGTAAGCTACGGCTCCAATTCAGTCCAGAATTTCAAAAGGTCCGATGTACCTGGGACTTAACTTTCCCTTCTTAGTGAATCGTATAATACCATTCCATGGAGATACCTTTAAGAAAACGTGATCACCTTCTTGAAACTCCAAATACTTCCTTCAGTTATCTGCATAGCTCTTTTGCCTAATTTGAGCTATTTTGTTATGGTTCTGGATAATCTTCACTTTTTCCGTTGTTTCTTCAACAAGTTTTGGGCCCACGAGCTTTCTTTCACCAACTTCATCCCAACAAGTCGGTGTACAGCATCTCCTCCCATATAATGCTTCATAGGGTGCCATCTAAATATTTGAATGGAAGATATTGTTGTAGGAAAATTTCACAAGAGGTAATAATGATCCCACATGCCTTGAAAATCAAGTGAAAAAGACCTCAACATGTCTTCTAATTTTTAAATAGTCTGTTCTGATTTTCCGTCATTTTGTGGGTGGTAGGCAGTGCTCAAACGAAGATCCGTATCTAGGGCCTTCTAAAGACTTTTCCAGAATATTGATGTAAAATGTGGATCATGATCAGGAACAATCGATAGGGGTACACCATGAAGTCTCATAACATCATTAATATATAGTCTTTTTAGATGTTCAAGTGGTAGATCTTCTCTTATAGCAAGAAAATGTGTTTACTTGGTAAGACGATCAACAATGACCCATATTTCATTGTTCCATCTAAGAGTCTTTGGTAGTCCCATGACAAAGTCCATCGTGATATTATCCCATTTCCACTCAGGTATGGGAAGAGGTTGCAATACTCCTCCAGGATATTGCCTTCTAGCTTTCACTTGTTGACAAACCATACATCTTGACACAAAATCAGCAATCTCCCTCTTCATGTTGTCCCACCAAAAATGTTCCTTAAAATATCTTTACATCTTGGTGCTAACATGGTGTATAGAGAAATTGGAACTATGTGCATCATCCAATAATTACCTTTTTAGATCAGGTATATTGGGAACAAAAAGTCTCTTCCCCAATTTCAAAATTCCATCTTCATATACAAAGTCACTCAATATCCCGTCATTAACAGCTTTAATCTTCTTTTGAAACTCCTCATCATCATCTTGAGAACTTTTTATCCTTTCTAGTAAAGATGGTTTGGAAACCATTTGAAAAAGAATTAATGTTTCACCTTCCATGGTTACTCCCATATCAATCTTTACTAGATCCATGAAAATATGATCCATTTCAACTCTCATCTTGTTCAAAACTCCATGATCCTTTCTGCTCAAAGAAGCTGCCACCTTATTTTCCTTCCCTGGGTGGTAGTGTATCATGCAATCATAATCCTTGAGTAGTTCAATCCATCTCTTTTGCCCCATGTTATGTTCTTTCTGTGAGAAAATATACTTCAAACTCTTGTGATCAGTATAAATCTCACATTTTTCACCATAGAGATAATGTCTCCATATCTTCAAAGAAAAGATTATAGAAGCTAACTCAATATCATGAGTATGATAGTTTTGATCATGAAATTTTAGCTGTCATGATGCATAAGAAATAACCCTATTATTTTGTATATGGACACAACCAAGTTCTTTCATTCAAGCATCACTATAAATAACAAACCCGTCATTCCCCGATGGTAGAGTAAATATAGGAGCATTGAATAATATTCTCTTCAGTTCTTCGAAACATTCATCACAATCTTTTGTCCAAACAAATTTATCCCCTTTACGTGTGAGCTTCGCTAGCAAGTTAGCCAATCGGGAAAAATTCTGCATGAAACACCGATAATAACCTGCTAAGCCAATAAAACTGCGTACCTCAGTTATGTTTGTTGGCGTGGGTCAATCTTGGATTGCCTTTTTCCTTACAGGATCAACTATGATTCCATCCATAGAGACAATATAGCCTAGAAAAGGAACTGATTGAAGCCAGAATTCACACTTTCTAAACATCCCATATAATTTATTTATTCTAAGATTTTTCAGAATAGTTCGCAAATGATCCTCATGGTCTTCATAGCTTTTTGAGTATACTAGGATATCATCAATGAATACCACAACAAAGTTATCAAGATATTCCTTGAAAACTCTATTCATTAAATCCATGAAAACAGAGGGTGCATTTGTCAGTCCAAAAGGCTTCACTGTAAACTCATAATGCCCATACCTGGTTCAAAATTTTGTCTTTGAAATATCTTCCTTCCTCACACGAAGTTGATGTAACGACCCGAAATTTTGAATAAATCTTGTTTCATAATTTTATGTGGTATTTTATTTTATTTTTATACTCAACAAAAATGTTTCATTTGATAACATGAGTATAATTAAAATGAGACCGTTGGGTTTTGACTGTTATATGACCATTGGTCAATATGACCCCTGGAAACTAAAATTTTTGATTTTTGTCTCTAAATACAAGTAATATTGGTTAATTATTATAGAAAGAAGATTCGATGGCCTCACCCAGTAGTCTTGGACCGATCGAAGCCCATCTAACAGAACTTGGGAAGGAGGTAGCACCACTGGGCTTTGCTCTGGACCAAACCCAAGCCGAACTTCATCGTGTGAAGCTAGAACGGAATCTCCTTTGTGAGAAGTTCAAACTGATAGAAATTACTACTCGTGCGATGTTGGTCGAGCCTCCCTCAGATTCTCTCACCTTAGCACACCTTACACTTAGGTCCTATGCTGGTGTGATAAGGGGCTATATAAGGAGACAGTAACTGCCTTGTGTAATCCTTTGTTTTAAATAAAAATTGGGATTTCTTCTTATGATAATGTTTATGAGTTTTCAAATGTCCGGATAAATATAGTATGCATATTTTTGGTGAATTTTAGAGAAATGATATTTTAAAAAAATGTTTATGTAAACCTTAAATAATTAAAAATGTGTAATGATTTTCAAAAAATGGTTTTGTACAATTATGTTCAGTACGAAATTTAGAGTCTAATAAGATCAACTTGATTTTTGATGAATAGTAAATTATGAATAGTGATTTTATGCCTAGGATTAGTAATGTGACCAAATAGATTTGTAATATCACTTAATGAAAGTATTAATTTAATCTAGGCACCTTGATTATGTAATGTGATTCAATAAAATGGTTAAATAATGGTTTCATAAATTATTATTCAAGTATTAGTTTTTTCGGGTGAATAGTTTTTTTTAATTAAAATTTTAATTAGAAATAATTAGAAAATTAATTTTATAAAATGGTCTTTATTTTTGAACTCAGAGCATCGATATTATGTTATGGTAATTTTTGGGGATTTTTCTGAAAAAATGAATTCTCGATGAATAGTGTTTTTATTTAAAAATTAAATTAAAAATATTTATAAAATTATTTTTATAAATTGGAGTTCATTTTTTAAATCAGAGAATTGATATTTGGTTAATATGAAATTTTGGGATTTTTCTGAGAAAGTTGAATTTTCAGTGAATAGTAAAAATACAGTTTTAGGATTTCGATATGTTTAATGACATCATAATTGTGTCATGATGATATCATGAGACATTTTATGGGTTGGACAACCAAAGGTGATGAATTATTGTATGGGGGCCCATGTGGCCTAACTCCATGGGAAATACCACGGGAGAGCACATGGTTTTGAGAAAACCACTTTTGAGGTGTCCCTTGGCCATTAATGCCTTGTCCCCTCACTTTCCCTATAAATACCAAGTCATACTCTCATCCATTTCGACTCCCCACTCTCCCCCAACGAAGTTCTGGTCTCCTTACCTCCCAAGTAGTCCTCCCAAGGTGCCCCCAAGCCCTCATGGTCCAAACCTTTGAGTTTTAAGAGTTACGTTTTAAGGTAAGGGATCCGACCTCTCTCTTTATTTTCAATAAATCTCTTTTATGTAATTTATTTTATGCTCCATGTTCTTATATTAAAGGATATTCTTTTATACTCCTCTTAATTCCCTTTTAATGTTCATATAATTATATATCCCCTCTTACTCTCATTATTTTGTTTTATTAAGTTTTAAGTGGCGTCGTTAGACTGCCGAAATTTTTGTAACGGATTCTTTCTCCCTTCTCATTTTTCAAGATCTATTTTCATGTAAAGTATTTCAAGTTCCTTTTTATTATGTTGGTGTATGATCTCTAAATTTATCATACTTATCTTTTTATGATCATATGATGAGATACCCCATTTGATATCTTCAATTCAGTATTTTGAAGTTTTAAGTGGCGTCGTTAGGCTGCCGAATTTCTAAGGGGTTCTTTCACCCTTATCGTTTTCAAGATCTACTTTCATGTAAAGTCTTTCAAGTTACTTTTTATTATTTTGGGGTATGATCTCTATATCTATCATACTGATCATTTATGTTAATATGATGAGAGACCCTATTTGATCTCGTCAATCCATTTTTGGAAGTTTTAAGTGACGCTGTTAGGCTGCCGAATTCTCATAAGAGAAATCTTATTTTTTGTCTTCCTTTCAAGTTCTTTGTTTCATATGGTATATCATTCAAATTTCATTACCATGTTCTTAAATAATTTATATTCTATTCCCCTCCTGTTTTATGAATCATTTTTAGTGGGTGACCCATGTCTCCTCTCTTTTCAATGTTTTCTAAAACCATGTATCATAGCCGTTATGCTGCATAGTTTTCGTCTCAAAATGCCTCCCTCTTTATCTCAAAATTATTTTATGTTATTAAGTTAATACTCAAAGATCTTATTTCTACAGGGGTATTAACATATATATCAAAATGTTTTGTTTTAAATTCTGGGATTTACATACATGAAACCCGCTTTCCCCTTTTTCGTGGGTTTAAAGTGACATAAAGATCATGTCATTAAAGCAATTTTTAAAACGTTGTGATTATGAAATGAAACCCATTTCATTTATACTATATGGGATGTTTATGAAATGATTGATGATGATATATTTGGCTCAAATGATAATAAAGACATGTCAAGGGTGCGCCTAGATAGAGCTCTAATGCATTGGGTAAAGACTTAATCTCTAGAGATGACTTTTTAGACTGATACCTTGGTGAATAACCTTGGTAATTTTTAATGACACCTTTGGGATAGACCTTGGTGAAATGAAATGATTGTCAATATTAAATGTTTCAGCCAAATCTTAAAGTTATGAAAAAATTTATTTTTATTATGATATTCCACATGATTCTTTCTCATGCCTTAAAGTTCTTTTTCATGACATAGTTGATGTATCTCAAGTTCACATGTTAAATGTTTCTCTTGTTTCCCTTATTGGGCCTTCTGCTCACCCTTTCTTTTGATGTATGTCCCCAGGTTATGAGATGCAGTAATGAACCTAGGATGAACATGAGTAGAATCCTTTCAAGTGTTTAAGAAGAATGTTTTATGTTTTCATGTTTTAAGTTCCTAGTTTCCAAGACACTAAACCTTAAAGATCCTCGGTTTTGTAAAATGTAATGAAAGTTTATGTGATAAAAAGGCGGGATGCTATAGTTGGTATCAAAGGATGGTTTAGTTATTTGTGGAAATTAGGATATGAAAACTTTAGTAATAAGCCTATATAAAAGTTTATATATAGGAAATCTTCCTGGTATTTTGGTGAGTATTGAGTAATGGGTTTCCAAGAAAATACATCCATTTCTGGATACGAGCAGGTAGAGGTGGCTCTGGCACAGATGTACATAGGGGTAAAACCCGAAAACACCGCTTTGAGCTAGACACAAACGGGAACTGGTACACGACAACAGGCCTTGCTGCACTCTTGGTTACGACACTCCCAGGGGATATGCTTTGGTCAAGTCATAAGCTTAGTATGAACCATTATTAAAGGAACAAAGATAAAATAAAATAAAGATTCACATAAGAATATATGATCATGGATAACCTAGTTTGAAACCTAGGGGATCACATTTTAGGGTATAATTTTCTTATACAAGTTATCTTTATATGATTTAAGTTCCTTTTCATGATTATTGGTTAAGTATTTAAGCCTCTAATTATACTTTCTCTTCTTAGTTAATGGTGGGAAATGGAAGAACGTGTCCCAACAACCAATGTGATAGGAAATGCGATGATTTCCGTATTAATATGACAGAGATGATTAGGGGATTAAAAGATGATTATTATTTTGGAAGACATTCACTATTTTGGGGACCCTATATGATCGAGGTAAATAGATTACTACGGTATTTTCATTGAGGAGTAAGGTTGACTTATATTTTGAAGAATCTATGAATTTAAGGTGGACTTATAGTAATTTAGGTTACTTATGGGAATGATTAACCTATATTGGGTAAAATATGTTTAGTTTAGCTACTTTTGTTATAAGATGTTAGGAGTGGTTGATGTTGTTTGGAGATGAACAATGATGTTTATTTTGGAAGACTATGTTATCAAATTCTTCTTGTATTTGGGTTACAATTTTAGTTTGGTTTATTTTGAGGAATTTTAAGGACCGTTATTTATGGAATGGTCTATGCTGAACTTTGGGTAGTACCATGGAACTTTGAAGATTTAAAAGTAGTTTCTATTCCTATGGGATTATTTCTTTTTGAAGATTTGTTTTACCTTACCCTTTCTGTTTTCGGGATAATGTTTAAAGATAGATGAAATAGATAGTTAATCTTTTGTGGATTATGTGATTCTCTAGAAGATGATTATTGTATTTTGATAAGACCAAGTAGTTTTGAATGCTCATAGTTTGGAGAAAAGATTAGTTTTGGGTAGAAACTTATTAAAGGGTGAAACTCTAAGGTAGGTATATTTTCTACGTATTAAATGAATTCCTCAAAATTATGAAAAGGAACGTAAAACAAAAATGTTGTTGGTTTACGTTTACTACTAGGTAATCAAAGACCATTTACACACATCATAATTTTGGGATTTTCTTATGGTTAACTTTCTCCTAATAATGTTTTCTATCACTCTCCCTCAGAACATGACCCTTTGTTTTCTCTTCCATGTCCATGTTTTCCTACATGGAATCCTAGTGTGGGCTAACTTAGGTGACCTTTGTAATTCCCTTTCTTTCTTTTAAAGAAATAGTTTTACTGACTCCTTTTCTGATGTGGGACTTTCAATGAAATTTCAAAACCCAATTTTAAAAATTGCGAGGATGCAATTTCTTAAGGGGGGAAGATTGTAACGACCCAAAATTTTGAATAAATCTTGTTTCCTAATTTTATGTGTTATTTTATTTTATTTTTATACTCAACAAAAATGTTTCATTTGATAACATGAGTATAATTAAAATGAGACTGTTGGGTTTTGACTGTTATATGACCATTGGTCAATATGACCACTGGAAACTAAACGTTTTGATTTTTGTCTCTAAATACAAGTAATCTTGGTTAATTATTATAGAAAGAAGATTCGATGGCCTCACCCAGTAGTCTTGGACCGATTGAAGCCCATCTAACAGAACTTGGGAAGGAGGTAGCACCATTGGGCTTTGCTCTGGACCAAACCCAAGCCGAACTTCATCGTGTGAAGCTAGAACAGAATCACCTTTGCGAGAAGTTCAAACTGATAGAAATTACTACTCGTGCGATGTTGGTCGAGCCTCCCTCAAATTCTCTCACCTTAGCACACCTTACACATAGGTCCTATGCTGGTGTGATAAGGGGCTATGTAAGGAGATTGTAACTGCCTTGTGTAATCCTTTGTTTTAAATAAAAATTGGGATTTCTTCTTATGATAATGTTTATGACTTTTCAAATGTCCGGATAAATATAGTATGCATATTTTTGGTGAATTTTAGAGAAAGGATATTTTAAAAAAATGTTTATGTAAACCTTAAATAATTAAAAATGTGTAATGATTTTCAAAAAATGGTCTTGTGCAATTATGTTCAGTAGGAAATTTAGAGTCTAATAATATCAACTTGATTTTTGATGAATAGTAAATTATGAATAGTGATTTTATGCCTGGGATTAGTAATGTGACCAAATAGATTAGTAATATCACTTAATGAAAGTATTAATATAATCTAGGCACCATGATTAAGTAATGTGATTCAATAAAATGGTTAAATAACGGTTTCATAAATTATTATTCAAGTATTAGTTTTTTCCGGTGAATAGTGTTTTTTTAATAAAATATTTAATTAAAAATAATTAGAAAATTATTTTTATAAAATGGACTTTATTTTTGAACTCAGAGCATTGATATTATGTTATGGTAATTTTTGGGGATTTTTCTGAAAAAAATGAATTCTCAATGAATAGTGTTTTTATTTAAAAATTAAATTAAAAATATTTAGAAAATTATTTTTATAAAATGGAGTTTATTTTTGAAATCAGAGCATTGATATTTGGTTAATATTAAATTTTGGGATTTTTCTGAGAAAGTTGAATTTTCAATGAATAGTAAAAATACAGTTTTAGGGGTTCGGTATGTTTAATGACATCATAACTGTGTCATGATGATATCATGAGAAATTTTATGGGTTGGACGACCAAAGGTGATGAATTATTGTATGGGGGCCCATGTGGCCTAACTCCATGGAAAATACCATGGGATAGCACATGGTTTTGAGAAAACCACTTTTGAGGTGTCCTTTGGCCATTAATGCCTTGTCCCCTCACTTTCCCTATAAATACCAAGCCATCCTCTCATCCATTTCGATTCCCCACTCTCCCCCAACGAAGTTCTGGTCTCCTTACCTCCCAAGGAGTCCTCCCAAGGTGCCCCCAAGCCCTCAAGGTCCAAACCTTTGAGTTTTAAGAGTTACGTTTTAAGGTAAGGGATCCGACCTCTCTCTTTCATTTCAAGAAATCTCTTTTATGTAATTTATTTTATGATCCATTTTCTTATGTTAAAGGATGTTATTTTATACTACTCTTACTTCCCTTTTCATGTTCATATAATGATATATCCCCTCTTACTCTCATTATTTCTTTTTATGAAGTTTTAAGTGGCACCATTAGGCTGCCGAAATTTTTGTAACGGATTCTTTCTCCCTTCTCATTTTTCAAGATCTATTTTCATGTAAAGTATTTCAAGTTCCTTTTTATTATGTTGTGGTATGATATCTAAATTTATCATACTGATCTTTTATGATCATATGATGAGAGACCTCATTTTATATCTTCAATTCAGTATTTTGAAGTTTTAAGTGGCGTTGTTAGGTTGCCGAATTTCTAAGGGGTTCTTTCACCCTTATCATTTTCAAGATCTACTTTCATGTAAAGTCTTTCAAGTTCCTTTTTATTATTTTGGGTTATGATCTCTATATCTATCATACTGATCATTTATGTACATATGATGAGAGACCCTATTTGATCTCGTCAATCCATTTTTGGATGTTTTAAGTGACGTCGTTAGGCTGCCGAATTCTCATAAGAGAAATCTTATTTTTTGTCTTCCTTTCAAGTTCTTCGTTTCATATGGTATATCATTAAAATTTCATTAACATGTTCTTAAATACTTTATATTATATTCCCCTACTGTTTTATGAATCATTTTTATTGGGTGACCCATGTCTCCTCTCTTTTCAATGTTTTCTAAAACCATGTATCATAGCCGTTATGCTGCATAGTTTTCATCTCAAAATGCCTCCCTCTTTATCTCAAAATTATTTTATGTTATTAAGTGAATACTCAAAGATCTTATTTCTACAGAGGTATTCACATATACATCAAAATGTTTTATTTTAAATTCTGGGATTTACATACATGAAACCCGCTTTCCCATTTTTCGTGGGTTTAAAGTGACATAAAGATCATGTCTTTAAAGCAATTTTTAAAACGTTATGATTATGAAATGAATCCCATTTCTTTTATGCTATATGGTTTGTTTATGAAATTATTGATGATGATATATGTGGCTCACATGATAATAAAGACATTTCAAGGGTGCGCCCAGATAGCGCTCCAATGCATTGGGTAAAGACTTAATCTCTAGAGATGACTTTTTAGACTGATACCTTGGTGAATAACCTTGGTAATTTTTAATGACACCTTGGGGATGGACCTTGGTGAAATGAAATGATTGTCAATATTAAATGTTGTAGCCACATCTTTAATTTATGAAAAATTTTATTTTTATTATGATATTCCACATGATTCTTTCTCATGCCTTAAAGTTCTTTTTCATGACATAGTTAATGTGTCTCAAGTTCAAATGTTAAATGTTTCTCTTGTTTCCCTTACTGGGCCTTCTGCTCACCCTTTCTTTTGATGTATGTCCCCAGGTTATGAGATGTAGTAATGAACCTAGGATAAACATGAGGAGAAGCCTTTCAAGTGTTTAAGAAGAATGTTTTATGTTTTCATGTTTTAAGTTCCTGGTTTCCAAGACACTAAACCTTAAAGATCCTCGGTTTTGTAAAATGTAATGAAAGTTTATGTGATAAAAAGGTGGGATGCTATAGTTGATGATATCCATATCGAAGTTCAGTCTTTGAAAATCATTGAGCTCCATGAATTTGGTCAAATAAATCATCAATCTGGGGTAAAGGATATTTATTCTTTATTGTAATAGCATTGATTTCTCTGTAATCAATGCAAAGCTTCAGGGATCATTCTTTCTTCGTGACAAAGAGAACAGGGGCTCCCCATGGAGAAACACTAGGTTGAATAAATCCATTTTCACTCAAATTATCTAGTTGTTTCTTTAGCTTTACTAATTTCATAGTGGCCATTCTATAGAGAGTATTTTATATAGGTCTTTCTTTAGGAATTAAATCTATAGAGAACTCAACTTCCCGCTCTGGAGGATGTCCAGGTAAATCCTCTGGAAATACATCAATGTACTCTTTCACTATGTGCACATCTTCAATTTGAATATTTCTTTCCTCTACCATAGATATTGGTTTATCTTCCTCACCAATTATTACATTCAATAGAGCTACTGGGGGTGGTTCTAGATAAGAACCAGGTGGTGAAGTTTCTGCCCTAAAGACAAGGGATTCTACACCATTTACAAAATTTGTAACTTCCTTTTTCTTACAATAAATCCTCGCATCATAATTTGATAGCCAATACATATAGAGAATTATATCAAATTCAGTCATGGGTATGGTGATAAGGCTAGAAACTAAAGTACATTTTGGTGTTTGGAGGGGGACTAGTTGACAAGCCTTTGTTGCAATGATACATCCCATGGGAGTTTTGACTGACAGCTCCTTTCTTAAATCAAATTGGAAATATCTAATTTTCATGGAAAACTGAGAGGATATAAATGAATTCGATGAACCAGAATCAAATAAAGTGTTGGATAAGTTTTAGGAAACAATTAAAGTACATACTACCACGTCACTTGGAACTTCAACCTCCGCGGTTGTAATCGCATAGGCTCTCCCTTGCTCTCTTGGCTTTTTCTAAGGCATGTTTCCTTGGCGCTTAGGACACTCATTTTCATAGTGTCTTGTCTCTTTTCAATTTTAGCGTTGGACATCAACGAATTGTTTCTTCCCCTTTCATTCATCAGATCGATGACCCTTTTCTCTGTAGTTATATTAGACTCCCTTTCCTTTCAAGAATTTCCGGGGATTATTCTTTCCACAGTTCTCGCATAGTGGGAAACTATTCATTCCCGTTCTCTTCTTTGGTGCTTCTCCTTTTCCTTTGTTATAATAATGTCGCTTCTATCTTGGTTTCCTTTGAAAAATTTTGATCTAGAAAATTCCTTCTCTATTTTGATGGCACTTGATACAATTTCATCATATGATGAAAATGATTGAGAAGCCAGTGCCCGTCGAAGACTTGGCTTAAGACCTTCAAAGAAATGATCAATCTTATCCACTGAGTCATGAATGTAATCCACGGCATACCTGGCTAGCCTTGTGAAGGTAGCCTTATACTCTGTAACACTGTCTTCTTCCCTTTGTTTCAAGCCAAATAATTTCCTCTTCATTTTAGTTCGTTGCTCACGAGGGAAATATTTTTCAAAGAATATGTCCTTAAAAGTCCTCCATTACATATCCTCTAACTCTTCTTCCTCCATGGTATTTTGAATCAGGGACCACCATTGATCAGCGTCTCCCTTGAGACAATATACTGTCAGTACTACCTTTTCATTTTCATTTAATCTTAATGCCATGAATATCTTTTCAAGGGACTTGATCCATTGCACAGGAACCATTGGATTAGTATTCCCACTGAAATTTGGGGGCTTCTTTCACATGAAACGATCCAACACAGGTGTTGAATGGTTATTTGTTACAACTTGAGTAAGTTGTCCCAATATGGTCACGATCTGATCTGCTCCAACGTTGACTATGTTGACTTTCTCAGTAGGGAGATCCCTACCTTTCCCAGGAGTATTGATTCCTCTTCTTCCATTAGACACCATTTATAAATAATGGGATACACTAGATTAGTTTATGAATCTCAAATAGAAAAGAACTCAACATAGATTGAAATTCTATGTACAGCTAATCTTATAAACATGATTCCTATGAAGAAAAAATTTGCATTAACTCCTTCATAATGGATTGTAAAGAAAACATGAATTATCCTAAGCATATACTCCAAGAGTGTCGTAACCAAGAGTGTAGTAAGGACTATTTTTGTGCACCAGTTCCTGTTCGAGTCTAGCTCAAAGCGGTGTTTTCGGGTTTTACCCCTAGATACATTTTTGTCAGAGCTGCCTCTACTTGCTCGTATCCATACATGGAAGTATTGCTTAAAATATCCACATAATCTATTCCTTACCAAAATACTAGGACGTTCTTGTATGTTAATCCTCAGATACTACCTTAGGGCTTTGTTCCCTACTATACATTTCCTACTCTAGTTTCCAAGTTTTCTACTAAACTTCGTCTGATACCAACTGTAACACCCTGACCCCTCTAGGCTGGAGTCGGTGCATTACTTTTGATATTGTCATGGTTAGAAGGAATGAAAATCCTGAATGAACGATCAGTTTAGTACTATTTAAGAAACTAGATACATAGATGTTTCTCAAATTACATTGTAAAAGTTTACAATATACAATACATAACAAAAACTAAAACAGCATCCCCAGGAACTCAATAAAAGATCTTCTCTTCATCACCTGTTGAAGGTAGACAATGAAAGGGGTGAGATCAAATGCTCAGTAAGGATTAAAAATAGTGGAAGCATGAGTACAATAATAAGTGAATCATAATCAATCCGACATAATCAATATGGCATAGTGAATAAATGAATAACTAATGTCATTAATAAACTGAGAATGAAACTGCATCCATAGATGTTGTCATAGTGAAAACCTCATGGATAATAATAATAAATAATAATGAATAAAGAGAATTCTTATTAATTGTACATCATGTATCTGGAACATGAAACCATAATACCGTAAAAACGGTTTAGTTCTGTGGGTAGAAACCCGTCTAGTTTTTTGGGAACAAACTCGAAGGGTTTGTCGCCAAACTGTTTTGTCTCATGAGGCCTACCGATGCATCAAGGGGCTATAGAAGGCACCACCCACCACTTCATGTCCAAATAATTCATTATACATTGATTCAATACAGGATCAATATTCTTTTTCAATATCCGTATAGAGTAGAGTATACGGATTCATCAATATTTCCATAATTTATATAACTTTCCAAATAAACATTGTATGTAAGATGGTATACGGTTTAGAAAACAAGAATATCCATGAAATGAGATTATTGATATTTAATATAAATATAATTTCAAATGAAAAGGGATCTCAAAAGGTCATTAGGTACACCACATAAGGATTATTAGGTGCACAATACAAAGTTAGTCACAATGAAAAGGTAGTTGAGACAAAGTCCCTTAACACAATGTAATCAGTCGAATCATTTGAACAGAACATAATGAACATAAAGTGAATCATTGAATAACATGAATTTAAATAGAATAATTTTATTATATATCAAATTTAAGTACACATATACCACATACAATAAATAATTGGCAAACAATGAAAACCTCACAGAAATGAAATTGAGATGAGAAATCCCTTACCTTATGCTCGAGTGTGTTGTTCGTTTGTTTTAGTGACCTGAATAATAAAATTTAGATTCATTATTTAATATTTCCAGAACCTCCTATACATTTAATTTATTTACTATAACCTTATTAGGTTCATTCATGTCCCTTTATATGGTTTCAATTGGTTCAATTTTCATGTTTTGGAAGCATTTTCTTCCTGGTTTTCATGGTTCATTTACTTGTTTCCATGAATACAAGTTCATTTGAAACATGGTTAAACATCCAGAATTGTTAATAAATATTATTAACGAAATCATGGAGATATAAGTTATCTTATAATGATTTTGGGTTATATACCATGATGATGATTCATTAGTTAAAACATTAATGATGTTCGTTTAGATCGTTTTAGTGGTTCTTTGATAATAACAACCTCATTTTGTCTTATAAATTAGAACCATGAGTAAAAAAGAATTAAAGAACCATGGGTGAGTCATAAAACATATATTATATCCTGTTTTAACCATATAAATGGTTTCATGACCAGACTTGAAAGAATTAATGCAAATCAAAATCACATCGTCCACGATGTCGGTAATTCGACACATCATGGACAATGTTTTTAATTCCTTGAACAAGTGGAGAAAAGAAGAAGATCGATGATTAATTTCTCATTAAAATGAGAAAATCCAGAATATAAAATATTATGGGGATTTCATTTATCTGGGATAAGAAGATATGAAGAAATAATAAATAAAGAACTCAAAATAAAAGAATAATTTTGAAATCGCTTACAAAAATTCTGCAGACTAACGGCTACGCAACATGGTTTTAGAAAATATTTAAAAAGATAGGGGACAAGGGTAACCTATCCATAAATGAATCATAATATATATTACACCAAGAATAATAAGAAAAATAATAACATGTTATGGAAACTTTAAAGATATACCACATAAAAGAGAACTTGAAAGGAAAAACAGAAAGAAATTGAGAATTTTCTTACCTTGAACAGTAACACTTAGAACCTAAATGTTGGGACCTTGGGAGCTTGAGGAAAACATGGGAGGACTAATATGGAGGTAAGGATACCAGAAATTCATTGAGGGAGAATTGGGAATGAATTCAATGAAGGGAAGAGTTGGTATTTATAGGAAAAGTGAGGGATTATTTTAATAATTTCCAAGGGACACCTCATGGGTGGTATTTGAAAATCCATGGGCTTGCCCATGGTATTTTCCCATGGTTAAAGCCACTCGGGACACCTCACATATTATTTAACTATACACAAGTCGACCAGATTTATGACATCATTATTACATCATTAATGATGCCATTAACACACCGAAACTAAAAACTGTATGTTTTACTATTCACTGAAAAATCAACTGTTTCAGAAAAAATCCCAAAAATAACCCTAACCATTTTTTGATGTGTAGAATTCAAAAGTGAAATCTATTTTTCAAAAATAATTTTCTAAATATTATTAATTTAATTTTTAAATAATTTCATATTTAATTTAAGAAATAACAATCTTAAAGTGCAATTAGTTTTATTTCTCATTGAAAATCTAATTAAGATCTCATTATTTTATTGCCTTAAGAAAATAATATATTATTATTATTTACTATTCATAAGGGTCATATTACTATTCATATTAAAATTCATATTACTATTCATATGGGTATGTTACTATTCACCAAAAATCAAGTTTGTTCTATCAGACTCCAAATGACTTACTGAACACAACTCTAGATGACCATTTTTCGAAATTCAAAACATAGAAGAGGAAAAGTTGTATTTAATGGATAGATTATAAAATTGCATTCTATATTTATTTTCAAAACCTTGGGGTGCTACATGAAGAGGTCATTTATTGGGTCTAAAAAGCGTCAACTGTCAGGCTATAGATTCTAGATATAAAAGGAGGGGAGATCCTCCCTCTCAAATAATCTCATTCTCCATCCATTCCTTCAAGGCACCAAGGAGGAGATCTCCACCGAGGGAGACCGACCGCAACTATTCGACATTTATTTTTTAAAATTTTTTTTTTATTTTTTTTTATTTTTCTATTGTAATTTATATTTATAATAAATTCATGAATTGTTTTTATTTCTGTGTCTATCCATCCACCCTCTTTTCTTCTTCTCATATTACCATTGTGAACTATAATACTCATGATCATGAGTAACTAATCTGAGGAATATACTGAGGGAGTAATCAGGTTCTTGAACCCAAGACCATGTTTTTAATATTATTTTAGTTAATTCTAATGATAATTTATAGTTGTTGTAATCCTCACTGTAGTTGTTTAAATTTTAACTTCTTAATCTACAATCATTTTCCCTTGATTGTGGAGGTGGATGGAGGGTGTTCTTGGAAATCGCTAAGTGGACTTTTCATTCACTATAGGGGTAGACTAAGGTGTGCACACATACGATGGAGTGTGTTCACTATGAATATTTGAAGTAGTTCAATGAAGGTGCTCCCTGAAATATCTCTCGGTATAACTTCATTTCTTCCATAATTCCATTATGTTTAGCATTTCATGGTAATTTAGAATTTAATGTTAGTTTCCTATTATTTTTCAGATCATTTATTTTATTAAATTTAATTTTTTTCATAAAACATTAAACATCAAAAATAATTAATTCTTAGGTGAATTAGATTAAGTAGGTGAATAAACTGAGAAATCTCCTCAAGTGAGACGACCCTGGTCAGCCGCTATGCTGCACTAGAAAAATTAAATTTCTTTCTCCATGCCCTACGACAGGCGTTCATCAAGTATCTACCATGTTCAATTATTTTTACTATTATACCTCCTATTTTCATTGAAAACTATAACTAGATATCTTTTTTAACAAGTCAAATTATTTATTAAGGGACCTCCAGTGGTGTTATCCCCGGGTGAGAGTAAAAAACTACTAAGAGGTGACTGAATCGGTGATTACCAAGACACAAACTCTCAAAATTATTTTCATATATCCATTTCATGTAAAGGATCAATAAAAAAACAAATTAATGATATTAGATAAATTAATAAATAAGAAAACAAACTGAAAAATATTTTTTATTCACTTTTTATCAAGTGGATAATCCTTGTTGAACAACATTTATGGTATTGCTTCACATGTTATTATCCTGTTATCGACAAGAACAAGGAATAGAGTTAGAAGATATTCCTAAACTCTATGTGAAAGAATATAATACAAGAATTAACAAGTTAATTAATCTCCACTTCCTGAGATCAAATGTATCCCAAATTTAGATCACATGTGCAACCTTGTTCTTATCCCCATTCCTATCCAAAATATCCATGGAATGGGTTGATAGTTTTCCTAAAGTTTTATCACCCATAGAAATTGAACAACATATTTTATTTTAAATAATCTTTTCCATGTAATAGAGGTTCCAATGTTATCTAGATCTAATTGTTTTAATCATATCACTCGAAATCACACTCTTTTGATAATTTATTTCACTCTTATAGATATATATAGATTTTGAATACCATGGCATAATGATAATCTCTAAAACATATATCTTTACACCTTTAACAAAAAACAACCATCACGATGCATGTTTCCTCCTTTAAAATGGTCGAGGTAGATTTCTTTTCTACCCTATGAGATCCACTACACATGTTATGGCCTTATATCCTTAGGATCCATCTCTAGATTTTCCCCTAGATATTCCATCACCATGATCAAAATCTTTATTTTTTTTTCCTTATTTTATCCATGGAATGGACCTCCTCAATGATAGCCTAAAATTCTTAACTCGTAGGAATATTTCTCTTGAAAATATGGTATATGTGAATTTTTTTCTCACAGTGGATATAAAATACTAATTACTAGTTTTGTTCCCCATGATAACGTTTTTGGATTTTCCCTTAAATCTTCATTATAAATATTCATCACCATGGAAAACTTTTCTATAAGTAATTTCATAATCCACTATGGAATAATCGAAATCCTCAATGCTTGTTTTGGGCCTCCCCATGTTCTACCACCCTATATTCAGGAGACCATATCCCTCAAATTGATTGATTCGTCTAGAATTATTCACAATCCATTTTAGGAATCTCATTATTCCACGTTCAAGGGATCATCACAACATAAAATTTACTTCCATATAATTTATTTATCCATTTTAGTATTCCTCATCTCTAAATAGACACTTATTCATCTATGAGTATTATTTCAATAAATACGGCACAAAAATATGACTCACCCTTTATAAATTAAATTCATAATAACTATATAATATTTAGGAATCATCAAGTTCTTCAATATTCAATAGATCTTCCAAATCCCCCTTTTTTATTTTTTAAAAATATTTGAAACAACACATGGATTATCCTCAAATTTGTTTCTACTAACTCCTCATATCACCCACTATAAGGAAAAATATTTACCTTCTCCCCCTAGATCTTCACTTGAAAAAATTTATTCTCTCACACTTTATAATAAGATGTACTTTTTGTTATCTACCTTTTCCAACAAATGAAAAATAATGAAAAAGGGAAAATTAATTGGGATCTTAAAGGTATTTTGGTGAAAATTCACTCCCAAAAATATTCACATGTACTGGAAGACAACCTTCATTGGGTACTTGTTCTATATATCCTAAAATTTCCTCTTCATCAAAATATATTCCACTTAAATATATCCTCATATCACTTTATCCATTATAAATTGAAATTTTAAATCAATATTCTTCAACCATGAGTATTGTACTGGATTATTTGAAAATTTGATTATACTTTAATTATCACACCCAATCATTAATGGGTATGAGACTGTTTCGTCTCAAAATATGGCATGGAATGGGTTTCTATCATCACATTACCATTGTCACTTTTTCTTGAAACCCCCAATGGTTCACCCATCTATAGTTGGGTACGAACCTTCTTTCCAAAGGCCGGTGTTCATATGGGTTTTCAGGCTCAGCGAATCTTGGGGACTCGTATTGGTCGATAGGATGGGAGGTCAGGCTTATCATACCCTTTTGGGGGGAACTTTTTCCTAGTCTGGGATTGTCTTAAAGATTTAAGATATGTTAGTGAAATCCTTCCCAGGCCCCAACACAGGACTGGTCAGCCCAATGTTAATGTCTTTATTGAGAACATGTATCAATAGGGATTATCGTGTGTATATCATGGGTTATCTATCGCTCTCTTGTTTAATTATGATGCTTCCAACCATGGCTATGCTCAAGCACTATGGAGTTTATTATTATCTTGGGAGATGGCTGGTGTTTTGGAGATGGGATTGAACCTCTATGAAGCATCCTACATATCCTATGAAAATAGGAATCAAATCCCATGTAGTTAATTTGGTATAGTTTAAAGTCGTATAACTGGACCCATCCATGCAACTTAACATCATATGGTAAGGATGTGAATATCGGGCTCGAACCTCGACAAGGCGTACTACATATGTTGTTTAAGGAAGGAATAAAATCCCACATAGATCTTCAGATAATTGTATGTGTAATGGGATACATGAAAATAGAGGCCCTAGGTGGAACTTATGCATAATATACTTCCATGGATTGCTTCTTCTGGAATGTTTCCCTTTGAGAAGTGAGGGGATATGATCGCACTACGATTCACTGTTTCATTTTAACCCTTACACCACTATGTCAAACTTGTTTTATATTGAAAATTATAAAAAAAATCATTCCATGTTTGAATAATTTATTTTTTTATCACTATTAAAAGTTCAATTTTACTTGTTTTGATGATTCCATTGCAGGATGAGGTGATTTGGAGGACTCGTGATGATGTCCAAGAAAAATGGGTCAAACTGCGCAAGATCCATGCATAGTAGTGGACTCATCCGCGCACTTATCCTGAAACGTGCATCCAAATGGGATGAAAATTTGTGTGCTTGTCCAAAATTCATTGGGCTAAATTTCATATTAAGGAACCTAATACTCATTCAGCAATATGGTGGCTCCACCGACCTGATCTGTCCATCACAAAGAATCTGCACGAAGTCAAAAGTGGTGTAATGTGATCTATCCATATCTCGCAATCCACTTGTCTAAAGGGTTCCAAACTATCGGTTTAGACGTTCAAGAGGTGGGGCTACAACTTTTTTATTTTATACAAATCGATATAATGCATTATAGAGGTTGAAAACCATGTGAAAAGTGGTTTTAAGAAATCTGTGTGCTCAAAACCACCTTCTCATTTTCCTATAAAATGGAACCTTGGGATCCCCATTTGTAAGTTCGTCCAGGAGGAAAATCTCTGGTATTTTGGATACCCAATGGAGTCCTATCATCATCGAAGGATTTCTTGAGGCCCCTATCCTCATAGGGGGGTTGAGGATGAAGGTGAAGTTTCACCTGAGCTTCCTCCCCCTCTCGATGTCGAGCTAAATAGTGGACGGTCATTCCGAGGGAGCTACACACACTTGGGAGGGTGTTCTAGCACTTTTTCTTATACTGGTTTTGTTTAATTATTGTGATAAATATTTTACTTATTTACTATCTTGACATGATTCTCCTCTGATTTCATTTCTATTGTTAAAATTAAGTGAAACACTTTTTATTTCAACACCGATTGGGTTGAGATTTCAAGTGGAAACTTTGGGTTGTTCCAATTGGACAAGACAAGAGTCCTATTTATCTCACACATATATAATATTTTAGTATTATTTGGTAGCCTTTATTCTCTATACTTGATAACCAAACCTTGACAACATGATTATTGTGTCAAGGGGTGGTTCTTTGAGCATCCTTTAAGAGGCAAGAGGTAAGTTGAGATCTTGACAACCCTCAACCAAAGGATTACATTAAACCATGTGTATTTTTCATAATTATGAACTCACCAAGATGTGTAGTGAACTTGAAATTATCTCCTTATCTCATAATTCTAAAACACAACTTTTATTTATCAACTATTAAACTCTTTAAATCAAGTCATTTTCATTAAGTTGTTTTAAATCCACCCCTCTTTTAGTGCTTCTTATTAAAAACGCACACTCTAAACCCAAGAAATCTCCTTGAGAGACAACCTAGGGTCTTCCCTAGACTACAGATAAATGTTAAAATCATAATCAATTTGACATTTCATGATAGCGCAGTAAAATTTTGGCGTCGTTGTTGGGGAGCGCTTTGTTTTTTAGTGTGTTTTTTGATAATATTTTTGTAAATTTTGTGAATATTTATTTGTTTAATATTATAATTTTACCTATATATTTGTGTTCTGATTTATTTCTTGTGTAGGTTTTTGTGCATGACGTGTTCTATTCCTGGAGATTTACCACCTTTGGAACCTGAACCAGGGAGGATCTTACGTCAACGGCCCTGAGACGCACAAGACAACTCTTTGAAGGAGGACACACCACAACTTGAGACTTTTCTAAACCCCTCTTCTTCTAGAAAGAAATTAGAACTTGAAATTCATGAGTATAAAATGGCTGAAAACAATCAAACATGAATATAACTAACCTCACCTAATGTTGACATCCAACCCACATATATTCAAGTGCAAGGCGAGGCACCCAATTTTGAATTAAAATCTGGTCTAATTCACTTATTGCCTAGATTTCATGGACTCGTAGGGGAAGACACACAAAAACATTTAAAAGAATCTCATACTGTGTGTTCGACATTACAACCTTCAAATTTAGATTAAGAACAAGTAAATCTTAGGGAATTTCCATTTCCATTAGAAGACACTGCGAATGATTGGCTTTATTATGTTAATTCACCAATAAGAGGCTAGGTGGACATGAAACGCCTTTTTCTTGAAAAATATTTCCCAGCCTATCGAACTGCAACAATAAGGAAATAAATTTGTGGGATAAGACAATCTCAAGGGGAAACACTTCATGAATATTGGGAAAGATTTAAAATGTTACGATCAAGTTGTCCACACCACTAAATAAGTGATCAACTTTTAATTCAGTGTTTTTATGAAGTTTTAATTCCAATTGATCGTAACATGATTGATGCTACTGCAGGTGGTGCACTAGTGGATAAAACCCCAATCACTGTAAGGACCCTGATTGAGAACATGGAATAGAACACTCAGCAATTCGGTACAAGGTCCAGTGTACCTATTCGAGGTGCCCATGCGGTGAAAAGTACTGAATTCGAGAGGAAGGTGGACACGAAGTTTGAATAGGTAAGTACCCTTCTTTGACAAATTTCTCTTTCCCAAGGGAAATCCCAATCTCCTCCTCCCATCTATTGTGGTATATGTTTTTCTGACACCCACTACTCCCACCAATGCCCCCAATTGATAGAAACTTTTGAGAGTTATGAGGCAATATTTCTAAGCCGCCCCTATAACCAACCCTTTAGGAAAGAACCCTACTATCTATCCAACCCTGGGTATAAATAAAACCAAGCCTATAGGCAAGGGGGTATTCAAACTAACCTCAAAAACAATGGAACAAACAAGGTAAGAGTTTTCATCCACCATCACCACCAAGAAATCCCTAACCACATCAAAGGTCTTTCCAACAAACCCCTCCAAAACCTGAGCCTATCTTAGAAGATATGATGAAATAAATAACTGCCAACAATATCCAATTCCAACAAACCACTCAGGCAGCCATAAAAGACCTCAAAACCCAATTAGGCCAACTAGCTAACTTGGTGGGGGAAATTCAAAGTCATGGGTCGGGTAAACTACCCTCTCAACTAGTAGTTAACCCTAGGGATAAAGGAAATGTTAGTTTCATCACCCTTAAGAGTAAGAAAAAACTTAAAACCCAAATGAACCCTCCATTAGATTCATCCACTCCTTAGGAAACCTCCATCTCAACCATTGAAAATGTTCCAAATGTTGAAAAACCATGTCTTGAGAGAAGACCCTCTAAAGGAAATAGTGTGTCTATTGATAAGTCACCTAGCCCAATAATCCTTCTTCCATTTCCACATAGGGTCATCCAACCTAGAAAAGAAAAGGAAACTGAGCTTTATAAGGAAATATATGAAACTTTTAAAAAATTACAGGTTAACATTCCTTTGATTGATGTCATGAAGTAAATTCCAAGATATGCCAAGTTACTAAAGGATATGTGTACACACCAAAGAAGAATTAGAGGTGATGAGAAGTTAATCTTAGGGAGGAATGTCTCATCATTAATAGAACTTTCACTGCTTACCAAATGCAATGATCTTGGAACCTTCTCAATTCCGTGCACCAAAGGGGAGTATTCTTTTTCTAATGCTATGCTTGATTTATGTGCCTCTATTAATGTGATGCCTCACTCCATTTACTCTTAATTTCAGGTTGGTGAACTAAATCCCACTGGAATAGTCATTCAGCTAGAAAATAGGAGTACAACGCACCATTTTGGTGTGTTAGAGGATGTTCTTGTGAGGGTGAAATTTTTAATTTTTCTAGCATATTTTTATGTTCTAAAAATGGTAGATTATAGGATGAATGGACATGCCCCAATTATATTGGCGAGACCTTTCTTGAAAACCACCAAATCCCTAATTAATTTCCATAATGGTATATTATCTATGGAATTTGGTGGTGATATATTCCATTTCAATATCCTTGATTCCATGAAGCACCCTTCATAGGAACATTCCTCTCTATCTATGTTAATTCAATTGATGTACTCCCTTCTCCTAAAAACACTTCTTATCATTCCCCTGATCCCCTTTCTTAGTTTTCTTCATTGATTGAAATTCTATATAATGAATCATGCATTTATTGTTGTAGTGGTCTAGAAAAGTGTCATGCATGTTTATTAATTGATAATTTCTTGAACACTGAGGATCTAATGACCATCAATGATAATGATAAGCTTGTAAAAGATCATTACTCATATGAGGATGATACCATTAAGCAGTTAGATGAGATCAGTGACCTCTCACTTTCACACACACTATCATCAATCTAAAATACACATGAATTGGAACTAAAACAACAGCCTTAAGATTTAAAATATTCATATCTTGAGAATGTAAACAAGTTGCCCATCATCATTTCTAGTTCACTCCCTCCAGAGCATGAATTGTGATTGCTTGGACTTTTTAGGGAGTATAAACAAGCTATAGGATGGACACTTGCTGACATTCCTGGTATTATCCCATCAATTTGTAAACATCATATTTTATTAAATGATGAGGCTAAACCAGTGAGGAAGGCAAAATATTGACTGAACCCAAATCTTATAGAAGTTGTGAAAAAGGAGGTAAAAAAATATTGGTTGCTGGAATCATTTACCCCATCTCTGACAGCCAATGGGTCTTTCTCGTTCAAGTAGTTCCTAAAAAAACTGGCCTTACAGTAATCAAAAATGAAAACAATGAATTGGTTCCAACTCATGTGTAGAATATTTGGCATGTTTGCATAGACTATCGTTGACTAAAACAACGCACTAGGAAGGACCATTTTCCTTTTTTATTCATTGACCAAATTCTAGAGAGGCTAGCGAGTGAGTCCCATGACTATTTCTTTGATGGTTATTCTGGATACTTTCATATCCATATTTCCCCTGAGGATCAGGAAAAGACAACCTTCACTTGAACCTTTGGCACATTTACTTATAGGAGGATGCCATTTGGTCTGTACAATGCTCCGGGTACTTTCCAGTGATTCATGGTTAGTATTTTTTCGGATTACCTGGATAATTTCATGGAAGTTTTCATGGGTGATTTCATTGTTTATAGATCCTCTTTTAATGAATTTTTGAGTAGTCTTACTTTAGTCATACATTACTGTATTGAAAAGAATATCGTATTAAATTATGAGAAATTCCATTTCATGGTGTGGAAAGGTATAGTTTTGGGACATGTCATTTATGGGGATAGTATCCAAGTAGATAAATCAAAAGTGGATGTCATTTCTTTCCTACCATTCCCCAAAAATGTATGGGATGTGCGGTATTTCCTAGGTCATGCTGGATTTTACCATCATTTCATTCATGACTTTAGTAATATTTCACTCCCCCTCTCTCGATTACTGCAAAAAGAAAAAGAATTTGTTTTTGATAATGAATGTGATAAATCTTTTAATAAGTTAAAATGGAGTCTCATGTCACCCCCAGTAATCCAACCACCTCGATGGGATTTACCATTTGAGATCATTTGTGACGCCTCTAACTATGCAGTTGGGGAAGCTCTCTCACAAAGGGTCGATTGAGCTCCACATGTCATTGTCTATGCCTAACGTACTTTGTACCATGTCCAAGAAAACTACACCACAACTAAAAACGAATTCCTTTACATTGTGTTTGACTTGGAAAAATTCAGGTCATATCTTTTAGGGTCCAAAGTCATTGTGTTCTCAGACCATGAAGCCCTCTGGTATCTCCTTAAAAAACCAGAAGCCAAACCACATCTCATTCTATGGATTCTCCTCTTTCAGGAATTCGATTTAGAAATTAGAGATAAAAAAGGAGCAGAGAATTTGGTGGATGACCATATCAGTAGGATCCACCCATCCTTAGACATTGACTCATCCCCCTATATTTCCATAAATGACATGTTTCCTGATGAGAAATTGTACCGAGTGAAAGATTATATTCCTTGGTATGCCTAAATTGTAAATTATTTGGTAGCATCTTGCATTCCTACTAATTTCAACAAAAACCAAGCTAGTCATCTAAAACATGAGTCTCGTTGGTACATTTGGGATGACCCCTACCTCTAGTGTACATGCAGTGATCAAGTCCATAAGCGTTCTGTCCCCGATAACGAGTTTCAGTCCGTCCTTAGATTCTGCCACACTCTTTCTTGTGGGGGCCACTTTGGTCCCCAATGGAATGCTCACAAAATCATTGATTCTGGTCTCTTTTTTCCAACACATTTTTGGGATGCTCATGATTTTAGTAAATCTTTTCCTCATTGTCAAAGAATAGGTAATGTCTCTAAAAGAAATTAAATTCCACAAAAACCATTTCTCTTTCATGAAATTATTGATGTTTGGGGTATTGACTTTATGGGGCCATTTCCCAATTCCTTTGATAAATTGTACATTCTTCCGGTAGTTGATTACGGGTCAAAATGGGTAGATCCACAAGCTACAAGAACGGATGATTCTAAGGTAGTTGTAGAATTTTTGAGAACCCAAATCTTATGTAGTTTTGGATTACCTAGGTTCATCATCAAGGACTAGGGTTCTCATTTCTACAACCGAACAATGCAGTTGCTTTTGCATCGGTATGGGTTCGGTCGTCAAGTGTCTACTACATATCACCCATAGTCCAGTGGTCAAGACGAGGTGTTAAATAGAGAGGTAAAATAGATTCTTGAAAAAACGGTTCAACCCAAGAAAAGATATTGGAGTCTTAGACTTGATGATTCATTGTGGGCCTACCATACTTCTTTCAAAACTCCCATTGGAATGTCAACATATCATCTTGTGTTTGGAAAGAGTTGTCACCTCCCTGTTGATATTGAGAACTAGGCCTACTGGGCCATCAAAAAATGCAATTATAATATTTCTGGTGCAGTTGCTCAAAGAAAGTTATAGATTCAGGAGCTGGAGGAAATGATAAGAGATGCATATGAGAACTCCATGATTTATAAGGATAAAACCAAGGCTACCAACGACCATATTATCCTTTATCTCCAGTTCTACATTGGGAAGAAGGTCCTATTTTACAATGCAAGGATGAAGTTGCATCCATGTAAGCTTCGTTCCCACTGTTTTGTCCCATACACTATTACTAATTTCTCTCTATTTGGTGTTGTTCAGGTTCAAAATGAATAAACCAAGCAAACCTTCACTGTCAATGGGAAGCGGTTGAAGCACTTCCATGAATCCATTCCAGAGTCCCCGGTGGAGGAACTCCAAGTTCAAGAAGTAGTTTTTGAATGACACTTACCAAGTTTTACCCTTCCTTCCCACATTATATTTTATTACAGTGAGGAAACTGCACACTTTAAGTGTAGGGGTGGGTATATTCCTGGGTTAGTTAGAAATTTTCATCATCTCTGTTTTTTTCTCTTTTTAGCTTGTTGAATTGTATTTTCACTTTTTCCCCTTTCCCTTACTCTCTTCTTTGTGCCGAATATCACTTTTTTTATTCCTAATTTATCATTTAAAATTATTCCTATTTAATCATGGAAGTTATTGAAAATTCATGTGGAATTTCTGTATTTCATGTTGTTGTAGCATTCAAAAACAATTCTGATGCAATGTTCATTTCAACAAGAATTCAATACTATGGTGTAACTTTCTTTTGAAATTTGGTTTGTAGTCAATGATATAAATGGCTGTATCATTTTGAAACCTTTGAGAACAATGGTGACCTTTTATGAATAGTTTAAGGGAAAATTGTGTCACTTAATCTCTCCACACATTTTTTCACCCAACCATGATGTTTGAAAATTTCTTACTTAGTGGAAGGTAAATATAAGTTAGGTTCATTTTTTTCTACTTTCCAAAATCATTTTTCCATATATTTGTTCCTTATCTGGTCTATTTCATTACTGTACCAGATTGACCTATCTGTGTGTACCTGTTATCTGAATATTGTATGCCCTAAAAAAAATGGGTTGTATATTGGGCAGGTCAAAAACCACCACTCCTCGACCTTTGATATTGTTATAACTATTACAATTAGTGTCTTGAGGAGATCAAACATGGGTTGGGAGAAGAGTTTGAGATTTGTTCCAAGTGAAACTTTTGAATGATTAATAAATGGGGGGAGCGATAAAATGTACAAAATATGGGGATATATAGGTCAGGAGCTTATGGTTTGATTTCTAGGAATGCTTAAGTGAGTGGGTCTTGAAATTTGATTGCAAAGGATGTGGGGAAAGTTTAATGGAAAGGATCTTATAAGTAGACAATTATTAAAATAACTTTTATTTACTCGATAAAAAGTGTAAAGAATAGCATGAAATGGTTGTCACACACCCACGTGGATAATTAGTGACATGATTAACTTTGGAATTATTTTCTTTTATTGGTATCATGAAACTCTTGTAATTTCATTTGGATACAATTTTTGAGATTTCTTTTTCCACGATCACTGAGAATAAATCCTCGGTGTGATTTTCGCTTTGATCACATTTATATCAAGAATTAAATTTGAATTGAATATTAAATCTTTATAAAGTTGGAAATATCTACATGCATAATTTTTGTAATTATGACTTTTCCCTGGAGTGAAAATGTTTAGGTGTGGGGGTGTGATCACACCGCGATTCACTGTTTCATTTTCACCCTTACACCATTGTGCTAAACATGTTTTATATTGAAAATTATAAAAAAAAAATTCATTCCATGTTTGAATAATTTATTTTGTGTTTATCATTGTTAAAAAGGTAACTATTACTTGTTTTGATGATTCCATTGTAGGAGGAGGTGATTTAGAGGACCTATGATGATGTCTAGGGAAAATGGTTCAAACTGCGCAAGATCCATGCACACTAGTGGACTCATCCATGCACTTCACCTGAACCGTGCATCCAAATGGGGTGAAATTTTGTGGGATGGTCCAAAATTTGTTGGTATAAATTTCATATGAAGTAACCCAAGACTCATTAGGCTATATGGTGGCCCAACCGACCTGATCTGTCCAGCACACCAAATCTGCATGAAGTCAAAAGTGGTGTATTGTGATCTAGCAATATCTCACGATACAATTTTCCAAAGGGTACCAAAATTTTTGTGGAGACATTCAAGAGGTGGATCTAAATTTTTTTTATTTTCTCTATAGTGAGATAATTATTTCTGGAGGTTGAAACCCATGTGACAAGTGGTTTTAATAAATATGTGTACTCAAAACTACCTTCCTATTTTCCTATAAAATGGAATCTTGGGATACCCATTTGTAAGTTCGTCCAAGAGGCAAAGATTAGGTATTTTGGAGACCCAAAGGAGTCGTCTCATCATCCAAGTATTTCTTGAGGGCCCTATCCTCATAGGTGGATCAAGGATGATGGAGAAGTTCCACCCGAGCTTCCCCCCCCCCCAATGTTGAGCTAAACGGTGGACAGTCATTTCGAGGGAGCTACACACACTTGGGAGGGAGTTGCAGCACTTTTTCTTGTACTAGTTTTGTGTAATTTGTGTGCTAAATATATCACTTATTTCTTATCTTGACATGGTTCTCCTCTGATTGCATTTTTATTGTTAAAATTAAGTGAAACACTTTTTATTTCAACACCGATTGGGTTGAGATTTCAAGTGGGAATCTTGGGTTGTTCCGATTAGACAAGAAAATAGTCTTATTTATCTCACATATACATAAGATTTTAGTATTCGTTGGTATCATTTCTTCTCTTTGCTTGATACCCAAAACTTGACAACATGATTGGTGTGTCAAGGGGTGGTTCATTGAGCATTGTTTAAAAGGAAAGAGGGAAGTTGAGATCTTGAAAACCCTCAACCAAATGATTCCATTAAAACATGTGTATTTTTTAAAATTATGAACTCTTAAAGATATATAGTGAACTTGAAATGATCTTCTTATCTCATAATTCTAAAACACCACTTTTATTTATCAACTATTAAACTCTTTAAATCAGATAATTTTCTTTAAACTATTTTAAAACCACCCCTATTTAGTGATTCTTATTAAAAAGGCACAATCTAAACCCACGAATGCTCCTTGATAGATGAACTGTGGTCTTCCCTAGACTAAAAATCAACCATAAAATCATAATCAATTTGACGTGTCACGACAATGCGACCAGGATGTAATCAAACTTACATCCTAGTGGTGAAGGTCCCATATTTGTGGAGTTCTCATCATGATATTAGAATAATAAACACTTATCCCTAATCTCATGTGATCCATGCTTGGTGTGAGAAATAAGAGACAATAATGGATTGGACACATTACAAGAGAGAATATTTGTACAGGCCTTATACATTAAATTTTCCCTTTGAGAGGAATGATCACCCATCTCGTGGTAGATATAGTATGGATCTTGGGCCTTAGTAAGGATTCCTAAGTATCTTGGATATGGAGGGAATCAGAGTCTTCAAATTTAGTTCATGAGTCATCTTATTTTCTGCTGATGGACGGATAAGGATGGAAGACCTATGAGAGGATTTAATCCTATAATATATGAATAATTGGAATGGGAAGGCACTTATACCAAGGCAGATTCCTATTGGAGCTCGGGCCTAAGGAAGGCTTCCTACGTATCTCAGTTATGGAGAGAATCTGAGTTCTCATTGTTCATTTGGCCCCTCAACCCACTGATGGGTTAAGGTGGATAATCACACTTGGATACATTATGGTCTTCCTCAATGTTTCTGGAATTTGGGGAGGATTATAACAAGATGGATTCCCTATTTATTGGGGACATACTATAAGATGTAAATAATTGGTGCTTACACTCTGAGGCTGCCCATTTGGTCCACTCATTCTTTATCCCCTAGAGGATCAAATAGAGGTGGTGATGACCATGATGGTCTTTCCAAGAGAATGATTTCAGTAGGGTCATATGAATGTATGACACTAATACTTTCTTTATAAAAGGGGTGTGTGGTTGGAGATTCATAGCTGGGGTCCACATTTCATGAGTCCAAGTAGGCATGCCAAACATGGTTTTCATGTTGTTGAGGATTTTTCTAACATGTCTCAGCCACCTACTGGGAAATTCCTATTTGGATACCCAATATGTTGGGGCACATATCTGACCTGGCGAAAACATCCAAGGACGACTACCCAAAAAATCGGTATTCCCTGTATGTATTTGAATGGGAAAAGCGTCATGTCTAAGATACTTCGCATGACCAAAGAGGGCATGTTTGGGGTCTTGTGCATGATCAACTAACTTGTCTCAGATTCTTTCGCCTGATCATGAAAGGAATCTCAAAGGTGCTTCACATGACCATAGTAGGCATGTCAAGGGCCTCACACATGATAAACTAACTGGTCTTGGATGCCTTCAGCTGATCAAGGAGGACATGTTAGGAGTCTTGTGAATGATCAAAAAAAATTGTCTTATATTCCTTCTCCTAATCACATTAGGCATGTTGAAGGTGCTTTTCATGGCCAAATAAGGCATGTCAAGGGCATCACACATGATTAACTAACTTGTCTTGGATGCCTTCTCTTGATCAAGGAGTACATGTCCAGAATCTTGTGCATGATCAACTGGATTATCTCATATACCATCTCCTAATGAATGAGGACATGTCTGGAGTCTCACGCATGATCAAAACAGGAGGTTTGGATGACTTTTCAAGAGGTTTGGTGGAGACGTTTTGTGGAAATCCTAGGCACATTGCATGTCTCCCAGCGACTGTGAGTACCTCTTGCCTCCTCCATTTTGATCTCCTTTGTCTCATTCTTCAGAGGTCTGAAATTACGCGAGTTTTTATGAGAAATGTCAAGGATATTTACTCGATTTTTTTATGATACCTCACATGACCAATATGGGTCATATAGAGAGTATGCAAGCATGTTGTGGACAAATTTTGTATGTCCTTAGGATGTCACAGAGTTTCCCAGAACTACCAGAGGACTTCCATATGGTGAGGCATATATGTCTGGGGTCCTATCCTCATGTTTTCACATGTCAATACAAACATGTCCACAGACAGTTTCATGATCCTTCCAACATGTCAATGACTTCTTTGCTGTAAGGATTGGTGTCCTGAGAACCAACTGTTTTGTACTTTGATTACATGAATGTACTCTTGTTATGTATTGTTCATTGTTCTACATGACTATAATATAATAATTTCCAAGAATATTTTTTGCATTAATAAGGTCATGGAAGATCCCCGCTATGATGAGAACCTTGAAATGCTATAACAATACTCTTAAATAAAGTTCTACAGTTGGATGACATACTATGATAGGACACATAGTATACAGACCATCATGTGCGAGTACTAAAAAGAAGATGAGACTCTCTATCATGGAGTTCACACTTGGTAATCTCCAAGATGGGAGATTATGAGAATAGACCCGCTAGTAGAAATTCTGCATGTCTTGGTGTTATCATACATTGTTATCTACGGGCGTGTGTAATGGTCCTTAGACTAGAAGATTATCATTAACTCATGTCATGACTCACGCACTTAGATTTACTGACGAAAACCGTCACGTAGACAGTTAGCGGGAAGTAGGGTACGTTGGGTGTGTCATGAGTGACACGTTGTTAATAGATAAGTAGAGGAAGGATTTGTCACTTCCATTTATGGAAGTTGATATCTCGGACTTTTGATTGAAATATAACTGTCGCATTAAATTCCATGGCCATGGTGTAAACGAAGAGTTTATTTTAGGTAGTCAATGAATGACGGATCAAGCATATAGGTTTATAAAACTACCATGAAACCTTCTTGTTGAGATATTGAGACAAAGGGATTAAATTACACAGTAAGAGTTTGTATGAGGTGATACGTCAATGTGGCGTCAACTTCTTTCTCTTGGGTGCCCTGACCCGTTTCTAGAGAGTAATCTTAGACTTTAGACAAGCCCGCCTAATGCCAATGAGAAAGGGTCCTAGAGGGTCACACACTAAGTGAATTTAAGTATCTCAAGTAGAATAAAGATTATTCCCATACATGGTTTAATAATTATTCAAGGAAGCCTAAATCTTTTTAATGTTGGAGGAAGAATAAAATGAAATCAATGACACGATGTGTATTAATGATTACACGTCGTGTAGTTTTTGTTTTGAAAACAAGTACACGCCATGTATTATTAAATGTACACGCCATGTAGTTTTCATTTTGTAAAGGAAATGAATAAATGAAAATAAGATATACACGATGTGTACATTGAATGTACATGCCATGTAGTTTTCAATGAAAAACAAGTACACGTCGTGTACTTATAATTATACGCTGTGTATTTTTTCAGTCGGGATTTTGAGGAAATATCATTTTATTAAATGATATTTATTATAATCAGTGTGGGCACATGTCAAGGAATTAATGACTTGACATGGGGTTTTCAAAAGAGTTAATGAAATAAATAAAATGTGTAATGTGTTTATTTATTTTCATAACTCTACAACCTCAAACCTGATTATAAATATCCTCACAACCCCAACTCCTTTCCTTAGACAAGAGAATCATTGTGCACAATAATTATGGAGAATTATGTCAAGGCTAAAAGAAACTCTTCCTCCAAGAACGCTCTCAAGACTGAGATAGATCCTCTTCCATCGGATCAAGAAGATCTAAGGCGGAAAACGCAAGCAAAGGTTTCTCCACGCTAGAACCCAAAGACTCCTTTGGGGACATCCAGAGATATGAGGTGCACGTGTGGATCACCGCTAGAGGAAGTCAACACTTGGATTTTGTGACGCAACGACGAATCACTCCAGAACGTGATCAAGAATATCAATGAAGAAAGAACACCAAAAGGCACTTCTTTTCAATTGATTAAATTAATTATAATCAACCTGTAATGATCCTACTTTGTGGTTCCAATACTTTCCTTTTCTTTGTCTATTTCTATGATTCGATCCATGGAGACTGGCATTTACCATCGTATTGATCCCAGATTGATCATTGTTAATGACAAAAAGCCAAGTGGGAACATGCACCCATGCACTTCCGCTGCACCTGGAACCTTAAAATGGTATCAGAGGGAGGTTACAACGTTGATTATAGTTATTTAATTTTCGTTGATAATTTACGCATTTATATTTGATTCAATTCAAGATAAATCGTTCTCTAATATGAATAAACGAGATCTGTTCATCCTCTTTCGTTTCCCAATTCATATGACAGAAATGACCTTTTAATTTTATTTTTTGATTAAAATAAAAATGAGGAACTCGTCCGGAGGAGCCTCTCTTTCGGTCTGTGCAACATGGAAATACACGGCGTGTAATGAAAACTACACATTGTGTACTTAGGTTCAACGAACCGGTACTGGTGTAACACCCGAGACTTTTATGAGAAATATTTTGTTTTTATGTTATATAAATCATCAAAGGAATATTTCACTACACACAACACTAGCTTGGCTATCATTACACGCAATCGCGACCTTCCTCGATAGCGTGTGTAGTACGCAATACCGGGTTTCACTAAATAACGATATATTATTATGGACTAGCCGTTATGAATAGTATTAACTACATTTTGAATTTTATAACATTATTATTCATCTTAATCATTTTATAGAACATGGTAAGAGAACAAAATAAATTTTTCGAGTAAAATAAGTATTTTTCAAAAAATACAGTTTTGCCGCCTTTTGATAGCACACCCACATTAAATCTAGTTTTTGACATGTTTATAAGTTCAATTTGAAAAAAATAAATTTTTCTTTTGAATCAGGATATAAAAATTTAATTTGGATACATTTTTTATATTTTTCTGATAACTTTCATATTTTGATGAATAGTAAAAATACGCCAATATTTAATTAAAAACAACTTTTTTCATTGAGATAATTTATATGGTAAAATTATAATATTGAATGGTTTGAAAGTATAAATAGAATATATTTTTACCATTTAATATAATTTATGTAATTATAATTAATTTCACATTGAATTCATAGGTAAAAACATTTCAATCTTTGGCAATGTTTTAACTTCTAAAACCCGTTTTCTTAACAAAGGGATTAATTTTAAATTAATTACTACAACTTATGTGTTTTGAATTTTGAAAAATGGATTCCATATTTGAAATCAGTGGGTCCAAATTATGTTAATAGGCTACTTTTTATTTTTGGGCATTATGAATAGTAACTACAGTAAATTTTATTTACCATAGTTAAAGGTAAATTGGGTAATTAAGGGTAAATATAAGATTATAAAATTACCCTAACACCTGCCAAAATCCTATTGGATGACTAAAAGTCGACCCATATCACCTAAGGGTCGGATTATATTTATTTAATGGAATTTTTTTCATGAAAATAATTTAATTATTATTAAAACCAAAGGAAGTGACAACATGTTACCTTCTTAAATCTTATAAGTATAATAATTTTAATTTAGTGATAAACTTAATGAAACTTAGAACATGAATAGTCTCAAGAAATATAATACACTTATCTACATCATATGAATTTATTTAGAATTTTTAAGGATTAAATAATTATCATTAATTATGACACAATAGTGATGTTGAAATTATTTTATTAATTAAAATATCAAATAAATGGTTTTAAAAATATTAAAATAAATATTATATGAACTATTTAATGTGGTCCAATAATTTTCTAGATACATATGACATTTTATGAATCTATTAAATATTTTAGTTCGAACATATTATCTGTATATATTTTATTTAAATTCAAATAAATGAATAGTGTCAAAATTGACACTATTGTTATTTTATAAAAATAACATATTATAAAATTGTTTAAAAATCACAAAAATATTTAAAAATTATAAATTAAAATTTATATGGTCTAAAATGTCATAAAGTGTCAAATTATGGAAAATTCACAACACATATGTAATTATTTATAATAATTTAAATTTTTTAATATTATTACCACAAATAAAATTAAATTGATAAATAAGGATAAATCAAGTTGATAATGTTTAAAATAAATTCCTAAAATGTATAAATTTTATTGGTTGATGATATTACAACCATATCTCATGTAATATTCGGATATGAGTCATTTTGTATGTTTTTAAGTGGGTTTGAGATTTAATATAAACTAATATTTCTTATATTTCCAAAGGTGCCCCTCTCCTTCCTTATAAAAGGGAACCTCCTCCCTATCCTCCTCACACCAATTTGAGCCTTCAATATTAGCCAACCCCTGTCCATTTCCCTTCCCCACTTCCCTTGAAACATCCTAGAGGTCATGGTCTTCTTCAAAGACCAATTTTAGTGCACTAAGAGGAGGTCTCAAAGAGGCGCTTCAAAGAAGAGGTAATGTCCGTTACCGATTCTTTCAACTTTATTTCTTCTTCCACTTCTTCTTCTTTAGTTGTTTCATTATTAATTAATAACATATGTATCACTCATATACTGATATTTTATTATAAGTATGAAACAACCCTATTTCACCATCTATCCATCCTACGGAAAACGAAATCACCGCACGTGCGTACGTACAGAATACTGTCTCCACGCCGTGGTGTAATCTATTTTCCACCACCACCTTAATTGTATGTGTATAATGGTGTAAATAATAACTATATATGATTATTTTAAAGTGATATTGATTCTGAAATAGTATGCATACACTCCAATACAATTCCACAATCATGGGAACGATATCATCGCTCGTGCGTACGTACGGAATACCGTCTCCACGATGTGATGCGACTCGTTCTACATGATTTTCATTGAATAATGATTACATAAATGAATTTATTGAATAAATATGATATATATTACACTAATACCATTCTGTAAATGAGGTATCTATAACCTAAAAATAATAATAAGAATTTATTCGACAAAACACGCATAAGAACAAAAAGCAATAAACACCTGAATAACAAGTAACAATGAAATATTACTAATAAGAAGCTAAGAATATGACCATTTATGATATCATAAAAATAAGTATGATTCTGGAATAAGTCAATGAAATTATTTAAATCATTATACATGAGGTTTGGACACTTACGAAGAAAATCGGACTTAAGGTAAGGGAAAATCATGCAATCTCATTTTTTTCCGAGATTGTTTATACTTCAGAATTTACTGGGGAATATTTATCATCCACATCCATGTTTCGTCAATATGTAATATTATTTCTATCCTCCTACAATTTTTTAAATCCAATTTTACCCTTCGGTGAGTTTTTAGTAAAATATATGAAAGGAATCTTTTGTCGTTTTTCGTACGAGGTACTTTTTGACTTTTCCGACATAAGTATGAGAAGAATGTTTTTTTTTAATTATACAGAATGAATGGATTTTTAAAACATTATTTCCATGAATCTTCCTTTAAAAGTTTTCAAGTTTATTTTTAATCAACTTCTTTTAGTTCAAAATTATATGACATGTTAAGAAAGGAAATTGTTTTTGAAGTAGAAATGATATTTTCCTCAAGAATGGAGTTCAAGTGTTTTATAAAAATTATTTTCCATCTAAGATAATATAGAGTTCTGTTTATATGACTATTTTTACATTGATTTTATTATGTTATGATGGAATTATTTTTTACGATATCATTTTATGGATTATGTTATGATGGCATGATGTTTAAGAATCCCATTTTTATTACATGGGTTATGCTATGATGTATGATTTTTGATATTGTGGCACACATAAGAATGGTATCATTATGAGATGGGTGGGACCTATATCTCTCTCCAATGAATTGGGTAAATATTTATATATCATGAGATAAACATGGTTGGAATGGAAGGTTAAACCGGTTCAGTGAAACAGGACTGAAACGATGAGTGAACTCGCTTCAGAAATGGACATTGTCCACTAAGACAGTCTTGGAAATGAGTCTTGACTACTAAGAAATGATTTTCTATGATTATGTGTGTATGCCACAAAGTTTCATGTTTTATTTTATGATTATTGGGATTACATTTCACTACTATGATTTATCCCATTTTATGAAATTATGATCTCTTTTGCAGGTTAAGATTTCTAAAATGATATGTTCTTATGAATATGATGTGATTGATATTTCTTTTGTTTACCCTTACTGAGCATTTGAGCTCACCCTTTTGTATGTTTTATTTTCCCCAGGTCAGGAAGAAGGATATTAAGTAGGATATGCCAAAAAGGGACTCTAGATATGATGAAATAAATGGGAGACAACGTAGATGATTTATGAACTAGTTGTTTTTGTTTCCCAGTTTCTAAAGACACTATACCTATATGGTCCTTTCATGGTTTTTTTATATCTTGTAATAGGTATGCTTCAATTTTGAAGTAATAACCATGTATTTAAAGTATGGGTCGTTATATTTGGTATCAGAGGAAAGGTATAGTCAACCTTTGGAAACTAGGATGTGAAAGCCGTAGTAAGAAACCTAAGGATATGTCTAAGCATAGAACACAATCTTAGTGTTTTAGAAATGTCCATGAACAACCTATGATAAGACCTTAAGTGTGAAATTTTATTCTTGATTATGTGTTTTTCCTATTATAATTAGTGTTTCTCGCGCTATTCTTCTTGGTTTTAGTCAATGGCTAGAACCCGAAGGAACCGTGTTAATGCGGAATGCGACGGGAAATGAAATGATTGTCCCCCTGAGCAACCAAATGTTATGGGAGCTGGAATGAAAAATCTTGTAGCTATGCTCACACAACTTTCTCAAGCTATGAATCATGAAGGACTTCCAAATGAGCAAAGGAAGGAGCAACATTCTGTTGAATCCTTCATGAGGCAGCGTCCACCTTCATTCAGCGGGTCTACTGATCCATTAGTTGTTGAAAAATGGATTAGTACTACTGAAAAGATATTTTCAGTTCTTCAATGTTCTGAACATGATAAAGTCATCTTAGTAGTGTATCATTTGGAAGGAGATGCTGATCAATGGTGGAATCTTATCAAGAATACGAGGCAAAGGGATGAAATTGAATCCATAGAATGGGACGAGTTCAAGAAACTTATTTTTCAATAAGTAATTCCCTCGTATTCTCCGAACAAAGATGGAGGAGGAGTTTCTTGAACTAAATCAAAAGGATGATGAATCTGTTGGTACCTATGAAGAAATTTTTACAAGACTTGCAAGGTACACTTCTGGGATTATTGTCCAACCCGAGAGTAAGATCGGTCGATTCTTTAGTGGCTTAAAACCAAGCCTTCGAAGGGTGTTATCCATAAGGGACTTCAATAGCTACGAGGAAATCATTTGATGTGCTCTCAAGGTTGATATGGATATTGGAGTAACCCATCCGTCATATGGGTTTGATAAGAAGAGGAAAATGGAATTCAAAGGAAAATATAAAGAGCACACTGAAAAGAAGATGAGCTTTCCCTTATGCTCAAAGTGTGGAAAGAAACATAGAGGGAGTTGTCTTAAAGGGACAAGTAAATGTTTCAAATGTGGAAAGGAAGGTCATCGGGAATTTGAATGACTCAATGATGGGAATAAGATGTCTAGTGATGCGAACAAAGAAAAGGCTACACATAGTGCACCTCCTACACTTCAATGTTACAAGTTCAAAGAAATGGGCCATTATGCCAATCAATTCCCTAATCCAAGGTTTGTTGATGATGATCGACGTAAACAAACTCTTAAGGCCAAAGATAAAGGAAAGTCACATGCAATTACTATCGGCGATGTGGAGTACGACAACGAAGTGGTGAGAGGTACACATACCATCCACTCTAAAGTAGAAAATGTTTTATTTGATTCTGGATCCACCCACTCTTTTATTTATGAAGAATTTTCTAAGGGTATCTCCGTATTACCCCAACAATTAGATGTTGAGTTGGCTGTGACAAATCCTATTGGCACAACAGTCGCATCAAAAGTTTACAATTCTTCTTTGATTGAAGTTTGTGGGAAAGTGCTTCCTGCAAATCTTGTGATCCTTCCTATAGTGGAATTTTATGTGATTCTTGGTATGGATTGGATTTCATTATTGGGATATCATATCAATTTCCAAATAAGGGAAGTCACATTTCATATTCCAGATCAATCTATGATCGTCTATCGATGCAAGGATGAACATAACCTTCCAGTGGAAATTTCTTCCATCTTATGGGTCTTGATTCCACTAAATGAAAGTTATTTATCTCAAATGGTGTGTGAGAAACTCACGATTAAGAATATTCCCATTGTATGGGAGTTTGACGATGTCTTTCCAGAGGAATTTCCGGTTCTTCCACCAAATCGTGAAGTTGAGTTTTCAATAGAACTCGTACAGGGTGCTTTGCCTATTTTAAAGACACCTTATAGAATGTCCCCAATTGAGTTGTAGGAATTGATGAAGCAACTCCAAGAGAATCTTGATAAGGGATTCATACACCCTAGTGTGTGACCTTGGGGAGCACCTATTCTGTTCTTTAAGAAGAAATATGGATCAATGAGACTCTGCATTGATTATCGAGAACATAACAAGATCACTATCAAGAAAAAATATCATCTCACGTGCATTGATGACTTATTTGACCAACTACATGGAGCTCAATACTTTTCCAAGATTTATCTTCGTTCAGGGTATCATCAATTAAGGGTCAAAATGGAGGATATACCAAATACGGCCTTCCGTACAAGGTATGGACACTATGAATTTATAGTGATGCCATTTGGTCTTACTAATGCCCCTGCTATCTTCATGGATCTGATGAATAGAGTCTTTAGAGACTATCTTGATCAGTTTGTGGTAGTCTTTATAGATGATATTCTTGTCTATTAAAAGAGCAAGGAAGAACATGAAGATCACTTGAGAATTGTATTAAAGACCCTAAGAAAGGAGAAGCTTTATGAAAAATTTACCAAGTGTGAATTTTGGCTTCAAAAAGTTGCATTTTTGGGTCACATAATCTCAAAAGAGGGGATATTTGTAGATCCAGCAAAAACAGAGGTGATCGAAAGATGGTCGAGACCAACAACAGTAACTGAGATCCAAATTTTTCTTGGTTTGGATGGATATTATCGACATTTTGTGAAATATTTTTTAACGATTATCTAATCCAATCACCAAGTTGACTCGGAAAGGAGTTAAGTTTGTTTGGACAGAGGAATGTGAAGAGAATTTCAAGGAGTTGAAAAGAAGGTTATCCAGTGCACCTGTACTCACACTTCCTTGTAGTAGAGAAAGGTTTGTGATCTACAGTGATGCATCCAAGAAGGGGCTGGGGTGTGTTCTTATGAAAAATGATATGGTGATAGATTATGTCTCACGACAATTGAAAATCCATGAGAAAAATTACCCAACTCATTATTTGGAGTTAGCTACGGTAATCTTTGCATTAAAGATTTGGAGGCATTATCTTTATGGAGAAAGGTGTGATATTTATACTGATCATAAAATTTTAAAGTATATTTTCACACAAAAGGAGATTAATATGCGCCAAAGAAGATGGTTGGAGCTGATTAAATATTACGACTGCTCAATTCATTACCACCCTGGGAATGCAAACAAGGTGGCAGATGAATTAACTCGACAAGACCATGCCAGTTTATCCATGATGAGGATCACAAAAGATCCAATATTTATGGATTTACAAAGGATGGATCTTGGAATTATAATGTAAGGGGAAAAATTATATCTTTCTCAAATGAATTTTCAACCATATATACATGTGAAGATTAAAGAGGCACAGAAAGAAGATGTAGAGTTACAAAATAAGGTGATAAATGTTCCTGAATTCAACCTTGATTGTGATGGGATAATAAAGTTCAGGAATTGGGTTTGTGTTCCTCCCATCCCAGAATTAAAGCAGCTGCTGGATGAGGCTCATAGTTCTTCATTCTCTATTCATCCTAGAAGCACAAAAATGTATAGGGACCTGAAAGAGTACTTCTGGTGGGATGGCATGAAAAGAGATGTTGCTGAATATGTCTCTCGATGCTTGGTTTGTCAGCAAGTTAAAGCTGAGAGATAGAAGTATAAGGGGATGTTACAACCATTACCCATACCAGAATGGAAATGGGAAAACATCACTATGGACTTTGTCACTGGACTTCCTAAAACATCCAAAGGCAATAATGCTATCTGGGTCATAGTTGATCATCTTACGAAGTCGGCACACTTCATTGCTTTTAGAGAGGATTTCTCTCTAGATCAGTTTGCCAGGATATATGTAAATGAATAGGTAAGATTGCATGGAGTACCACTTTCCATTATATCTGATTGGGATCCGAGGTTTACCTCAAAATTCTGGTGAAGTCTTCAGCATACTCTGGATACAGAGTTGAGTTTCAGCACTGCTTATCATCCTTAGAAAGACGGTCAGCCTGAGAGGACAATTCAAACTCTAGAAGATATGTTGAGAGCTTTCTCTATGTATTTCAAAGGTGTTTGGGATCAACACATACCTTTGGGGGAATTTTCTTATAATAATAGCTTTCACTCCAGTATTCAGATGGCTCCTTATGAAGCTCTATATGGAAAGAAATGCAGGACTCCAACTTGCTGGGATGAAGTTGGGGAAAGAAAACTATTAGGACCTGATCTTGTTGATGAGATGGAAGAAAAGGTCAGATCTATTCAAAAACACATTAGAGCTTCTTAGAGTCGACAAAAAAGTTATGCTGACAACCGAAGAAAAGACATAGAGTTCGAAGTGGGTGATAAAGTGTTCTTACGAATATCTCCTTGGAAGAGATTAATGAGATTTGGAAAGAAGGGAAAGCTGAGCCCTAGGTATATCAGTCCTTTAGAAATATTGGATCGTGTTGGGAAGGTAGCTTACCGATTGGCACTTCCACCAAATCTCTCTCAAGTTCACGATGTGTTCCATGTATCTCTCCTGAGAAGGTACATACCTGATCCTTCACATGTACTCAGCTCAGAAGTTGTACCGCTGGAACAAGATCTTTCTTATGAAGAGCAGCCGATAGAGATTCTCGATCGTAGTGAAAAAGTCCTACGGAACAAGACCACTATCTTGGTGAAAGTTTTATGGAGGAACCACCAATTAGAATAAGCTACATGGGAGCTTGAGGATATGATGAGGGAGAGGTATCCTCATCTGTTTGTTACAAAGTGACGAATTTCGAGGGAAAAATTCATTTTAAGTGGGTTAGAATGTAACACTTGAGACTTTTATGAGAAATATTTTGTTTTTATGTTATATAAATCATCAAATGAAACTTTCACTACACACAACACTAGCTTGGTTTGCATTACACGCAATCACGACCTTCCTCGATAGCGTGTGTAGTACGCAATACCGGGTTTCACTAAATAATGATATATTATTATGGACTATCCATTATGAATATTATTAACTGCATTTTGAATTTTATAACATTATTATTCATCTTACATATTTTCTAGAACATGGTAAGAGAAAAAAATAAATTTTTTGGGTAAAATAAGTATTTTTCAAAAAATGCAGTTTTGCCGCCTTTTGATGGCGCACCCACATTAAATCTAGTTTTTGAAATGTTTATAAGTTCAATTTGATAAAATAAAATTATTCTTTTGAATCAGGATATAAAAATTTACTTTGGATAAATTTTTTATATTTTTCTGATAACTTTCATATTTTGATGAATAGTAAAAATACACTAATTTTTAATTAAAAATAACTTTTTTCATTGAGATAATTTATATGGTTAAATTATAATATTTAATGGTTTTAAAGTATAAATAGAATATATTTGTACCATTTAATATAATGTATGTCATTATCATTAATTTCACATTGAATTCATAGGTAAAAACATTTCAATCTTTGGCAATGTTTTAACTTCTAAAACCCGTTTTCTTAACAACGGGATTAATTTTAAATTAATTACTGCAACTTATGTGTTTTGAATTTTGAAAAATGGATTCCATATTTTAAATCAGTGGGTCCAAATTATGTTAATATCCTACTTTTTATTTTTGGGCATTATGAATAGTAACTACGGTAAATTTTATTTACCATAGTTAAAGGTAAATCAGGTAATTAAGGGTAAATATAAGATTATAAAATTACCCTAACACCTTCCAAAATCCTATTGGATGACTAAAATTCGACCCATATCACCTAAGGGTTGGATTATATTTATTTAATGGACTTTTTTCCATGAAAATAATTTAATTATTATTAAACCCAAAGAAAGTGACAACATGTCACCTTCTTAAATCTTATAAGTATAATAATTTTAATTTAGTGATAAACTTAATGAAACTTAGAACATGAATAGTCTACAGAAATATAATACACTTATCTACATCATATGAATTTATTTAGAATTTTTAGGGATTAAATAATTATCATTAATTATGACATAATAGTGATGTTGAAATTATTTTATTAATTAAAATATCAAATAAATGGTTTTAAAAATATTAAAATAAATGTTATCTGAACTATTTAATGTTCTCCACTAATTTCCTAGATACCTATGACATTTTATGAATCTATTAAAACTTTTAGTTCGAACATATCTTCTGTATATATTTTATTTAAATTCAAATAAATGAATAGTGTCAAAATTGACACTATTGTTATTTTATAAAAATAACATATTATAAAATTGTTTAAAAATCACAAAAAAATATAAAAATTATAAATTAAAATTAATATAGTCTAAAATTCCATAAAGTGTCAAATTATGGAAAATTCACAACACATATGTAGTTATTTATAATAATTTAAAATTTAGAATATTATTACCACAAATAAAATTAAATTGATAAATAAGGATAAATCAAGTTGATAATGTTTAAAATAAATTCCTTACATGTCTAACTTTTATTGGTTGATGATATTACAACCCTATCTCATCTAATCTTCTGATATGAGTCATTTTGGAAGTTTTTAAGTGGGGTTGGGATTTAATATAAACTAATATTTCTTATATTTCCAAAGGTGTCCCTCTCCTCCCTTATAAAAGGGCACCTCCTCCCTCTCCTCCTTACACCAATTTGAGCCTTCAAGATCATTCAACCCCTGCCCATTTCACTTCCCCACTTCCCTAGAAACATCCTAGAGGTCCTGGTATTCTTCAAAGGCCAATTTTAGTGCCCTAAGAGGAGTTCTCAAATAGGCGCTTCAAAGAAGAGGTAATGTCCGTTACCGATTCTTTCAACTTTATTTCTTCTTCAACTTCTTCTTATTTAGTTGTTTCATTATGAAGTAATAACATCAGTATCACTCATATACTGATATGTTATTATAAGTATGAAACAACCCTATTTCACCATCTATCCATCCTACGGAAAACAAAATCACTGCGCGTGCGTACGTACGGAATACCGTCTCCACGCCGTGGTGTAGTCTATTTTCCACCACCACCTTAATTGGATGGGTATAATGGTGTAAATAATAACTATATATGATTATTGTAAAGTGATATTGATTCTGAAATAGTATACATACACTCCAATACAATTTCACGATCATGGGAACGATATCATCACTCGTGCGTACGTACGGAATACCGTCTCCACGATGTGATGTGACTCATTCTACATGATTTTAATTGCATAATGATTACATAAATGAATTGAGTGAATAAATATGATATATATTACACTAATAACATTCTGAAAATGAGTTATATATAACCTAAAAAGAAGAATAAGAATTTATTCGACAAAACACACATAAGAACAAAAAGCAATAAACACCCGAATAACAAGTAACAATGAAATATTACTAATAAGAAGCTAAGAATATGACCATATATGATATCATAAAAATAAGTATGATTCTGTAATAATTAAATGAAATTATTTAAATTATTATACAGGAGGTTCAGACACTTACGAAGAAAATCGAACCTAAGGTAAGGGAAAATCCCGCAATCTCTTTTTTATCCGAGATTGTTTATACTTCAAAATTTACTGGAGAATATTTATCATCCACATACATGTTTATTCAATATGTAATATTATTTCTATCCTCCTACAATTTTTTAAATCCAATTTTACCCTTCGGTGAGTTTTTAGTAAAAGATATGAAAGTAATCTTTTGTCGTTTTTTCGTACGAGATACTTTTTGACTTTTCCGACATAAGTACGAGAAGAATGTTTTTTTAACTTATACGGCATGAATGTATTTTTAGAACATTATTTACATGAATCTTCCTTTAAAAGTTTTCAAGTTTATTTTTAATCAACTTCTTTTAGTTCAAAATTATATGACATGTTAAGAAAGGAAACTGTTTTTCAAGTAGAAAGGATATTTTCCTCAAGAATGAAGATCAAGTGTTTTATCAAAATTATTTTCCATCTAAGATAATATAGGTTTCTATTTATATCCCTATTTTTACATTGATTTGATTATGTTATGATGGAATTATTTTTATGATATCCTTTTATGGATTATGTTATGATGGCATGATGTTTAAGAATCCTATTTTTATTACATGGGTTATGCTATGATGTATGATTTATGATATTGTGGAACACATAAGAATGGTACCATTATGAGATGGGTGGGACATATATCTCCCTCAAATTCATTGGGTAAAGATTTATATCTCATGATATAGACATGGCTGGAACGGCAGGTTAAACCGGTTCAGTAAAACAGGACTGAAACGAGGAGTGAACTCGTTTTAGAAATGGACATTGTCCACTAAGATAGTCTTGGAAATGAGTCTTGACTACTAAGAAATTATTTTCTATGATTATGTGTATATGACACAAAGTTTCATGTTTTAAGTTATGATTATTGGGATTACATTTCACTACTATGATTTATCCCATCTTATGAAATTATGATCTCTTTTGCAGGTTAAGATTTCCAAAAATGATATGTTCTTATGAATATGATGTGATTGATATTTCTTTTGTTTACCCTTACTGAGAATTTGAGCTCACCCTTTTGTATGTTTTCTTTTCCCCAGGTCAGGAAGAAGGATATTAATTAGGATATGCCAAAAAGGGACTCTAGATATGATGAAATAAATGGGAGACAACATAGATGATTTATGAACCAGTTGTTTTTGTTTCCCAGTTTCTAAAGACACTATACCTATACGGTCCTTTCATGGTTTTGTTATATGTTGTAATAAGTATGCTTCAATTTTGTAGTAATAACCATGTATGTAAAGTATGGGTCGTTATAACTGGTCCGCCAAACCACGTCGTGTGAATTGATTACGCCTAAGCATTTATTACCCCATGTTGACTAGAAATGAACGGTGCGTGGGAATAGGAATACATGGCGTGTATGTTGGAGCAACACGCCGTGTAGTCTGATCCGACACAAGTAAAACAATGTACAAAGGAGAAGTCGTGTACCACATACACGGGATCACCAGGCCGGTAACCGCGTAACAAGGAAGTACACGCCGTGTACTCCAAAATTTCCAAAGTACAGAAAACACGCCAAATCCCCCATCGTGTACTTTGGATAAAAGGTGAAAAGAAATACAAGCAGTGTAAATATAAACTACATGTCATGTACTTTCCAGAAATTTCACCAGGTTTCCTCCAAAAGTACAAAGACCTGTATAAGTGATATGGATGAGAAGAATCTCAAGGAAATTTAGAATGGAATTTAAGATAAATAATTGATTAATTATAAGATCATAATTAATTGAATTCAAGCATGACTTATCTTGAATAATAGAACGATTAAAAGAATTTGAATTCTAAATATGAGTAAATTTCGTTGCATGCTATGGATGATCATGAGCTAGACCAAAGACCCTTTGTATGTGTGTGTGGTTTTATTTAAATTTTTTTCATTTAAATTCGTTGGCCTGCGAGCCTTCTTCCAATAAAATGTAGGGCTTGCGTACCCATGGTTTCTTTAATATAAACCCCATGTAATGGATGATCTCCCAAGCCAAAGTAGACAATTCGAAATCTGAATTTGAGGCAAAACCAACCCAAGAAGATACAAAGGTGGATAGGTGGGAGCTGAAAAACACGAACCATTAGGTTCAAGGTGTTTTCCCTAGCTCAGGGTTAGCTTATCAAAACCGCTAGATAAGCTAACCAATAGAAGCTCAAGATCATGCCTTCTTATTTTAATTCTGTCTGATTGCATGGTTTATTTATTATGTATATGTTGTCACGATCACATAATTAATAAACAAGCATGAAAAGATTAACTAAAATAAAACCAGACTATGCGTAAACATTATCAGAACATGGCTAATCACTTAAGCTGGCATCAATTAATATTAACAAGCATGTGATAATTCAAAACTACACATAAAAGATTAAAATATCTCAATACCATAATAAGTCAGACCAAGCCTTCCGTTACTTGATTAAGGGAAAGACTCAATAAAACTATGTGTTTAACCAACCCTTTTTGGGAGACTTACTTTTATAAAGGAAGCCCTTATGAAAGTTTTCGGGTTGACTTAACCATATTACGTCAAGAGGAGTATCCCTTTCTAGACGTGATGTAATATTGGAGGAAAGAGTTGACGAAATCCAAGTCAGGATTTTAGGATTGGGGATTCCACTCAATAGATCATAGAACTGTAAGCTCATAGTTGGCAAAGACCTGCCTACCTAAATACATTCAAATAGCTTAACCAACCCTTGTTGGGGTTATGCGAAGGGGAATATGGATCCTTGCCAATAGAATTTCAAAGCAACAAGACATTCTGAGTTCAATGGTGAGGTCCATTCGGACTTGATAAAATATTAAGAGAATTAATAAATTCATTTCTCAGAAAAATATAATGAAGAAAGTACTGATAAATCTGCTCTTTTAATTTGTAGAATCAATATGAAAAACTCGTCAACCACATTTTCTCTATGATCAATTCTGGATAAAGACAATATCCTCACTGGCAGTAACTTTCAGGAATGGTTTAGGCGCCTTCAGGTTATCCTACGCCATGAACGAAAGTTTTAAATGTTGGAGTCCTCACTTCCTGATCCACCTGCCCAAGGGGCGAGTGATGAAGCTTTCCTGGTCTATGATCAACATTTGAGCGATGCACTCGGTGTTCAATGTTTGATGTTGTCATCAATGTCTAGTGAGCTCATGAATTCTCATGAAGACATGGATGCCTACAGCATGCTTGAGCACCTCCGTGGTTTATACCAAGAGAGAGCAGGACATGAAAGGTTTGAGATCTCCAAGGATCTATTTCAGATCAAGCTTGGAGAGGGTGCCCCAGTCGGGCCTCATGTAGTCAAGCTCATTGGATACATTGAGTGCTTGGAGTTTCTAGGGTTTAAACTCCCTAAAGAACTGGGTACCAATCTCATTCTTGCATCACTCCCCCAGATCTTCTCAAACTTTGTTGTGAACTTCAACATAAAAAACATTGAGAAGTCTCTGTCTGGTCTTCTTATCCTTATTCTCCAAGTGGACAATGACATGAAGCGTTAAAAGCCTTCTTTCCTCATGGTGAATAAAAGGAAAGGTAAGGAGAAGAGATTTAATCCCAAAGCTTCTTCAAGGCCTTCCAAGAAAAGGAAGATCAAAGGGGAGGCAAGATAACAGGAGGTTGTTTGTTTCGCATGTGGCAAGAAGGGCCACTTGAAGAAAAACTGCACCCAGACAAGGAAGAAAGGGGAAGCTTAAGGTGGGTTTGTTATCGAATGCAATTTATCTGTTTCTACTAATTGTTATTAGATACTTCTTGTGGTGCTCACATCTGTATCGAAATACAGGAACCAAGTAGATTCAGAAAGATTGATCGAGGTGAGGTAGATCTACGAGCAGCCAACGAAGTCAGACTTGTTGTTGTAGCTGTTGGGGACTACCGCCTCACATTGACAACTAGAATGATCTTGGTGTTAAAGGGTTGTTATTATGTGCCTTCTGTTACTAAAAAAATTATTTCAGTATCCAGATTAGATACTGATGGATTCATGTTCAAGTTTGGAAATGAATGTTGCTACTTTTATAAAGATGTCATTTTTTTGGTAGGGAACATTTATATAATGGACTTTATGTGTTAGACTACACAAACCAAGTAATAGAAATCGATGACAAAGTCAATTCACATGACTCATAACACACCCAACTTTGGCATCACCGGCTAGGTCATGTCAATGAGAAACGTTTGATAAAATTACATCAAGATGGGTATTTAGATTCTTTCGAACTAAAACCACTTGGTGTATGTCATACGTGTCTACAAGGAAAAATGACCAAAGAACCATTTAGTGGGAAAGGTGAAAGGGCTAAATAGATTCTAGAATTAGTTCACACATATGTGTGTGGACCATTTCCAGTTGAATCAAGGGGTGGGTTCTTGTACTTCATAACTTTTACTGATGATTTTAGTAGATATGGATATATTTACTTAATGAGGTATAATTCATATTCTTTTGATCAGTTCAAAGAATACAAGAATGAAGTTGAGACCCATCTTGGTAAGAAGATTAAGAAACTCCACTCAGACAGAGGAGGAGAATATCTTAATAAGGACTTCATTGATTTCTTATGGGATTTTGAGATTCTATCTCAACTCACTCCTCCTTACACACCTCAGTGGAATAGTGTAAGTGAAAGGAGGAACCGCACCCTATTGGACATGGTGAAATCAATGATGAGTCATGCGAGTCTTCCATTATCCTTTTGGGGATATGAATTACAAACAGAAGCACACGTACTAAATCGAGTACCAACTAAATCGATAAATTCTATTCCATATGAGTTATGGAGTGGATGCAAAGCCATGTTATTTAATTTACATGTGTGGGGTAGAGAAGAATTTGTTAAGGCCTTTTCAGGTAACAAACTTGCACCCCAAGGCACAAAGTGTATCTTTATAGGATATCCCAAGGAAACAAGGGGATATTACCTATACAACCCCTCATACAAAAAAATTACAGTGGAAATACACGTCATATTCCTTGAGAGGGACCACATCTACAAAAGAGATAGTGGGAGCGAGATAGACTTTGATGAAGTCGAGGATCAAGATACATAGGAGTTGGTACAAGATTAGATTCCACAAATCCCCATGGAAGAACAATCTGTTCTAGAGACACAAGAACTGCATAGGAGCACGAGAGAGGTGAGAGAACCTGAACGATATGGTTTTCTTGTCACCGAGGATGGTGACTCATTATTGGTTGAAAATGATGATCCCCTTACCTATAAAGAAGCAGTTGAAGTCACAGACGTTTCCAAGTGGCAAGAAGCCATGAATTCTGAAATAGATTCCATGTACCAAAACCAAGTCTGGATTTTGGTAGATCCTTTAGTTGATGTAAAGCCTAATAGTAATAAATGGGTATTCAAGAAAAAACTGGACATGGAGGGACAATTCATCACGTATAAGGAACGACTGGTTGCAAAAGGTTTTAGACAGCATCAAGGAATTGACTATGATGAAACCTTTTCACTAGTAGCGATGTTGAAATCCATCAAAATCCTATTGGTCATTTCCACTTACCATGACTATGAAATTTTCCAAATGGATGTCAAAACAGCATTCCTTAACGGGAACCTCCAGGAAGATGTCTACATGACACAACCTGAAGGGGTTGTGACTCCAAAGGATTCCAACAAGGTATGAAAGTTTCATAAATCCATTTATGGATTAAAGAAAGCATCAAGGTCATGGAACATTCATTTTGATGAAGCTGTAACAGAATTTGTCTTTGTTAAGAACGAATGTGAGCCTTGTGTCTACAAAAGGATTAGTGGTAGTGCAGTTGTTTTCCTAATTGTATATATTGATGACATATTACTAATTGGAAATGAAGTACATGTCTTACAGTCAATTAAGGCATGGTTGTATAAATGCTTCTCCATGAAAGACTTGGGCGAGGCAGCATATATTCTAGGGATCAATATCCATCATGATAGATCAATGAGAATGTTGGGCCTGAGTCAAAGTACATACATTGACAAAATACTAAAAAGATTCAGTATGGAACAGTCCAAGAGGGGATTGTTTCCATTATCACATGTTATTCATCTTTCAAAGAAATTATGTCCTCAGACACATGAGGAAAGAAAGGGAATGGAAAGGATCCCTTACACATCCGCGATTGGGTCAGTCATGTATGATATGCTATTTACGAGGCTAGATGTTGCTTACACATTAAGTGTGGTAGGCAGATATCAAGCTGATCCAGGAGACCGCCATTTGATGGCAGTTAAGACTACCTTTAAGTATCTGAGGCGTACTAAGGATATGTTCCTGGTTTATGGAGGAGATGAGGAACTGGTCCTTAGAGGACATGTAAATTTTAGTTTCCAGACTGATCAAGATGACATGAAGTCACAGACTGGATACATCTTCAGTTTGAATGGAGGTGCAGTGAGTTGGAAGAGCTCAAGGCAAAGTGTGGTGGCAGATTCTACAGCGGAGTCCGAGTATATCGCAGCTTCTGAGGCAGCTAAAGAAGCAGTATGGATTTGAAGCTTCATCTAAGAGCTGGATGTAGTACCGAGCAGTAAAGATCCTATCACACTCTATTGTGATAATACTACTGTGGTGGCACTTGCAAAAGAGCCAAGGTCACATCAGTGGACAAATCACATACTTCAGAAGTATCATCTCTTGAGGGATTTTTCTCAGAGAGGTGAAGTTGAAGTGAGCAGTATTTCCACGGAAGACAATGTGGCAGACCCCTTGACTAAAGCCTTGACTCAGCAGAAACATGATCATCATGTCAGGTCTGGTGGACTAAAAGTCCTAGGTAGTTGGCTCTATTCCAAGTGGGAGTTTGTAAGGGTTGGTGTCCTGAGAACCAACTGTTTTGTACTTTTATTACATTAATGTACTCTTGTTATATATTGTTCATTGTTCTGCATGACTATAATATAATAATATCTAGGAATATTTGTTGCATTAATAAGGTCATGGAAGATCCCCGCTATGATGAGAACCTTGAAATGTTATAACAATATTCTTAAATAAAGTTCTACTGTTGGATGACATACTATGATAGGACACATAGTATACAGACCATCATGTGCGAGTACTCGTAAGAAGACGAGACTCTCTCTCATGGAGTTTGCACTTGGTAATCTCCAAGATGGGAGATTATGATAACAGACCCTCCAGTAGAAATTCCACATTTCTTGGTGTCATCGGACATTACTATCTACGAGCCTATGTAATGGTCCTTAGATTGGAAGATTATCATTAACTCATGTCATGACTCGCACACTTAAATTTACTGATGAAAACGGTCACGCAGATAGTTGGCGGGAAGTAGGGTATGTTGGGTGCGTCATGAGTGACATGTTGTTAATGGATAAGTTGAGGAAAGATTTGTCCCTTCCATTTATGGAAGTTGATATTTCAGCCCTTTGATTAAAATAGAACTGTCGCATTAAATTCCATGGCTCTGGTGTAAACGACAAGTTTATTTCAGGCAGTCAAAGAACGACGGATCAAACATATAGGTTTATGACACTTCCATAAAACCTGCATGATGAGATATTGAGACAAAGGGATTAAATTACACAGTAAGCATTTGTATGAGGTGATACGTCAATGCGGCGTCATCTTCTTTCTCTTGGGTGCCTTGACCCGTTGTTAAACAGTAAGCTTGGACTTTAGGCATGCCCGCTTAACGCCAACAAGAAAGGGGCTTAGAGGGTCACACACTAAGTGCATTCAAGTATCTCAAGTAGAATATTGATTATTCTCGTACGTGGTTTAATAATTATTTAAGGAAGCCTAAATCGTTTAAATGTTGGAAGAAGAATAAAATGAAAACAAGTACACGGTGTGTATTAATGATTACACGCCGTGTAGTTTTTATTTTGAAAACATGTACACGTCGTGTATTATTAAATGTACACGCCGTGTAGTTTTCATTTTGGAAAGGAAATGAATAAATGAAAACAAGATATACACACCGTGTACATTGAATGTACACGCCGTGTAGTTTTTTCAATTGGGATTTTGAGGAAATATCGTTTTATTAAATGATATTTATTATAATCAGTGTGGGCGCATGTCAAGGAATTAATGACTCGACATGGGGTTTTCAAAAGAGTTAATGAAATAAATAAAACGCATAATGCGTTTATTTATTGTCATAACTCTACAACCTCAAACCCGATTATAAATATCCCCACAACCCCAACTCGTTTCCTTAGACAAGAGAATCATTGTGCACAACAATTCTGGAGAATTCTTTCAAGGCTGAAAGAACCTCTTCCTCCAAGAACACTCTCAAGACTGAGAGAGATCATCTTCCATCGGATCAAGGCAATCTAAGGCGAACAATGTAAGTAAAGGTTTCTCCACGCTAGCACCCGGAGACTCCTTTGGCGACGTCTAGAGATACGAGGTGCACGTGTGGATCACCGCTAGAAGAAGTCTACACTTGGCTTCTGCGACGCAACAATGAATCACATCGGAATGTGATCAAGAATATCAACGAAGAAAGAACCCCAAAAGGTACTTCTTTTCAATTGATTAAATTAATTATAATCAACCTCTAACGATCCTACTTTGTGGTTTTGGGACATTCTTTTTCTTTGACTATTTCTATGATTTGATCCGTGGAGAATGGCGTTTATCGTCGTATTGATCCCGGATTGATCATTGTTAATGACAAAAAGCCAAGTGGGCACCTCCAACCAAACGCTTCTGCTGCGCCCAGAACCTTCATTTGCAAGGTCATCTAGACTTGTCTAGGGCTTGCCTTGTGACAATGCGGATGTGTCAAGGGGGTGTAGCCTAATCAATTTGGCTTGTTAGAGGCATGTCTCATGATCAAAGTGACATGTCCAAAAGCTACCTAGTGGCGTCGCGGGTTTCATGAAGACTCTCACAATTGCGTTTCCTCCAACCACTCACACGAAGGGGTATCTCTGATTTGTATAGGGTCTTGCACTCGTCCAAGTGCCATAGGTTCGCATCTAAAAGGGATCATGCCCCAAGTGGAATAGGAAACAAACTTATGGAAGGAGCTCGTGTGGTTAGTGGGTTCATTATGCAGCCGTATCTTCAAGGGTCTTCATGGAAAAGTGAGGGCATGTCCATGGGATCGCATGCATTCCAAGAGGGTACTCGCGTGATGATCCTATATTCATGTGATTTTCATGAACTCAAAAGTGAATCTCGAAAGAGTCTGTGGACGTGCACGGAGGCTTTCCAATGACGCCTCAAGCATGGGTGAGGTTCCCTAGTGAATATGGCCAAGGGTTTACCCGTTTGGGTAACCTGCATGCTGGATGGTCATGACGTCGTGTGAGGCAAGCACATCCGCGAAGCCCTCTAGGGAGACGTCCTGCACGATCGTGGGGTTCTCATTTCCGATGCCTCTTTTACATGACCAAGGGCTTATTAGGCGTAATGTTTTGAAGTTTTTTCTTGCAAGGCAGAACTCGAGAATCGCGAGATGGAGGGTTTCACGACTTCACTATTAGCCTGTACACTGATCTATGTTTGAGGACACCAATATGGGTGTCCCGCACATCTGGATGAGGGTATGCATTTATCACAACATAAGAGGTTCTTTTCCTGTACGATCACATGATCCCAGGAAGGTCCTATAGGTGACCTTGCGAATGTTCAAAGGGGAATTCACGATGGGGTTGTCTTCATGGTCGACGGCCCACACTGGATACAAGGCACATGTTCGTGACCATCCCTACGGACAGTTCATACGTGATCGCACGGTTCTAGGGGACTTATGGTGGACAATCTCATTTCTCCTTGGGACTGTATGTCGAAGAGGGAGTTTTCGTGTGATAGGGATGTACATACTGTTGGGGTGCGGAGCCCGGCGCCGCATCAGAAGTAGTCATTGCAGAAAACACACAAGAGGAGAAGAGGAGATTTCACCCGAAGGCTTTTTATCACCCGAAGGAATTTTTACACATCACACCCAAAGGCCTTTTACACACCACACCCGAAGGCTTTTTACAACGCACCTGAAGGATTTTTCACTGAACACACGACACCCATGAACGTACCATTTTGTTCGTACCGCCGATCATCACAACCGGGACATGCTGCTTGATCTCCGCAACCAAGAAGACTTTCGATACATGGCACCATCATCATTGTCGTCTTTGACACACCATCATCATCAGCGTCATCACCTCTGCTTCATTCGCACCATCTTCGCTTCGTACCGGTTACCACAAACGCGGCAACCCCTTCACCGCTCTCTCTTGGTGGCTACATCATTGCCAGCCCACACTCCAAAACATGCTACCACATCCTCTTATATAGACACTCAGTCCATATCTCCAATAAATGCGGTCAACATTCACAATTCCATCATTATTCCACCAATTAATATTAGGAATAACTCTTCGTTAATGTTGGGAGAAAATCCTCCATTAATGTTGAGAAAATCCCTCTATTAATATTTTCTCTCTCTTCATTATTTAAATTTTAAATCAGAAATCCCAACAATCTCCACCTTGATTTAAAATTCAAATACTCCACATTCATCTCCACCATCTGGGTCAATTTGATCATCAACTCCACCAAGCTTCGAAAGTCACCCAATGAACGGAACACGCCGCATGACACCTGCGGCCAAGAAGACTTTCGATATTCCAGCAACACCGCTGATACCGCCGTCATTTCCGATGACATCTGAGTCCTGATTCCTTGATAAGCTGCTCCACCAGATGCTTGCCACCGTGTTCTGCAACTGAGCACTTCAACCAATCCCTCTGATACCACTGTTGGGGTGCGGAGCCCGGCGCCGCATCAGAAGTAGCCATTGCAGAAAACACACAAGAGGAGAAGAGGAGATTTCACCCGAAGGCTTTTTATCACCCGAAGGAATTTTTACACATCACACCCAAAGGCCTTTTACACACCACACCCGAAGGCTTTTTACAACGCACCTGAAGGATTTTTCACTGAACACACGACACCCATGAACGTACCATTTTGTTCGTACCGCCGATCATCACAACCGGGACATGCTGCTTGATCTCCGCAACCAAGAAGACTTTCGATACATGGCACCATCATCATTGTCGTCTTTGACACACCATCATCATCAGCGTCATCACCTCTGCTTCATTCGCACCATCTTCGCTTCGTACCGGTTACCGCAAACGCGGCAACCCCTTCACCGCTCTCTCTTGGTGGCTACATCATTGCCAGCCCACACTCCAAAACATGCTACCACATCCTCTTATATAGACACCCAGTCCATATCTCCAATAAATGCGGTCAACATTCACAATTCCATCATTATTCCACCAATTAATATTAGGAATAACTCTTCGTTAATGTTGGGAGAAAATCCTCCATTAATGTTGAGAAAATCCCTCTATTAATATTTTCTCTCTCTTCATTATTTAAATTTTAAATCAGAAATCCCAACACATACATGGGAGATCTTGCCTCTCAAATGTTTCGCATGATATTACAATTTCATGAGATCGTGTGATAATATGATTATCACGTGATGAACACTTGTGATGACTTATCGTGGGGTATTCTCATGAGAGGGACTCTCTGTTGGTGGGAGATGGCTTTACAAAGCCGAAACAAATAATTCACGGGGGGAAAAAGAAAGTGGAGGAGGAAACTTCACACAATGGAGCTTGCAAGCTTTTTATTTTCCAGCGGCTTACAGTACATACCACAAAGCATCAATATTAGTAGGCAATTCCAAAAACAAACATAAACGGATGAAGCATTAAATGAAGGAACAAAAAACAAGGCTATTAAATGATATGCTTGGGGAAAAAGAAAAAATAAATGGACGCTTGGGGAGAGGCGGTGAAAGGGGAGAAGCACCCGCATGGAGAAGAGAAACCGCATGGGAAGTTGAGCCGCCACTGCATGGGAAAGCCAACAACGGTTATGGGTTTGCATTTCCCACACTCCCCTTCAAACCAAAAACCGGCTTCATCCCGAGCATCGTTCTTAGCCTTTTGAATGCATCTATTGGTAGTGCCTTTGTGAAAATATCAGTCACATGTTTGGTAGTGTGACAATATTCCAATTTCATTGTTTTCTGTTTCACATGATCCCTGAAAAAATGAAAACAATTATCAATGTGTTTGCTCCTTCCATGTTGCACCGGATTTTTGGCTAGTTCAATAGCCGACTTATTATCCACATAAATCACTGTGGATCCATCCTGTGGATGCTTCATCTCCTTCAACAAATTTCTCAACCATATTCCTTCACAAACAGTAGTGGATGCTGCCACATACTCTGCTTCACACGTGGATAAGGCAACCACACTCTGCTTCCTTGAATTCCATGTGAAAGCAGTAGATCCAAGAAAAAATACATACCCAGTGGTGCTTTTCCTTTCATCTTGATCGCCTCCCCAATCACTGTCTGAGTAACCATATAACTCTGCTTCTTCATTATATGGGTAGAAAAGACCAAAATCCATCGTTCCTTTAACGTACCTGAGGATACGTTTTGCTGCTAGCCAATGTGACTCCTCCGGAGCTTCCATGTACCTGCTAAGAAGCCCGACACTGTAGACAATATCTGGTCTAGTGATTGTGAGATACCTCAGGCTTCCAATCAGACTTTTAAACAAAGTTGAGTCAACGCTTCTTCCTTCTCCATCTTTTGTCAGTTTCAAACTCGTTGCAACTGGTGTGTTTACAGCATTACAATCGGCCATCTTGAATTTTTCAAGCAGCTCCTTGGCATACCTCTTCTGAGATATATAGATGTCGCCATGTTGTTGCTTCACTTCAATGCCCAGAAAGAAGGACATGAGACCCCCATCGGTCATCTCGAACTCTTTGAACATGGCCTTCTTGAAATCATCGATCATTGGTCGACAATTCCCTGTAAACAAAAAATAATCAACATACAAGCATGCAATAAGAATATCGCCACGATCATTCTGCTTGATGTAAACTGCATGCTCATATGGACATTGGGTGAAGCCGTTGTCACAAAGATAACTGTCGATGCGTGCATTCCATGCGCGCGGAGCCTGCTTCAACTCATAAAGAGCTTTCTTCAAATGATACACTTTATCTTCCTCCCCTTGCATAACAAAGCCTTCAGGCTGGTCCACATAGACCTCTTCTTCCAGAATTCCATTCAAGAACGCAGACTTCACATCTAGTTGGTAGATCATCCAACTATGATGGACAGAAAGAGAGATAATCATCCATACCGTGTCAAGGCGAGAAACAGGAGCAAATACTTCTTCATAGTTCACCCCGTACTTCTGTTTATACCCCTTTGCTACGAGCCTTGCCTTGTAGTGATCAACCTCACCGTCATCCTTTCGTTTGATCTTATACACCCATTTGACGCCGATACTCTTCTGGTTTTTAGGAAGTGTGGTCAGCTCCCATGTGCCATTTTTCTCTATGGCATGAATTTCTTCTTCCATCGTGATTCTCTAACATTCTTCCCTTAAAGCTTCCTGAAATGTCAGAGGCTCATGATCTGCATAGAGGCAAAAAATATTTACCTCTTCAGTCTGCTCATAGATATCGCTCAAGCTTTTCATCTTTAAAGGCGCCATGGGTGAGGACGAGATAGGTGAACTTTGACTTGGTGGAGTGCTTTCAGGAGTGTTGGAATTTACTCCTGGACTTCTGTGTACTGAAGGTGATGTGCTCGAGGAAGGTGTTGCAGGCGTCTGCTCTTGATGATCATGCCTTTCTTCAGAATCTTCAGTTTCGACTGGAATATCTTCATTTGATTTTTCATCATCCCATTTCAATGATTCTTCCTCACTAAAGACCACATCTCTACTCACCACTACTTTGTTTGTTAGTGGGTTGTAGAGCTTGTAGGCTTTAGATGCTTCACTGTAGCCGATGAAGATACATTTCTCTCCACGATCATCCAACTTCCTTCTTCCTGCTTCTGGAACTTGAGCGTAGGCGACACACCTGAAGATTCTTAGGTGCGCCACGCTCGGTTTGTAGCCGCTCCACGCCTCTTGTGGTGTCAAATTTCTGACACTCTTTGTTGGACACCGATTGAGCAGGTAGGCTGTACATGCCACTGCCTCTGCCCAAAAACTCTTTGGCAGCCCTTTCTCCTTCAGCATGGTCCTCGTCATGTCAAGGATGGTGCGGTTCTTCCTTTCTGCAATGTCATTCTACTGTGGGGTGTAAGCAGCAGTGTATTGCTGCTTGATGCCATGCTCCCTACAAAAGTCTTGAAATGCATTTGAGGTGTATTCTCCACCTCTATCAGATCTCAGCACTTTGATTTTGTGACCACTCTCAGCTTCAACACGAGCTTTGAAAATTTTAAAGATAGAAAAGACGGAAGATTTCTCCTTGATGCAATACACCCACAGTATTCTACTGAAATCATCAATAAGGGTAATGAAGTACCTATTACCTCCAAGTGAGGGTGTTTCAAGTGGTCCGCAGATGTCAGTGTGAACCAACTGAAGTGGTTCATTTGCCTTTCTGGACACTCCACATGGGAAGGAGTTCCTTTGTTGCTTTCCGAGTGTGCACCCCTCACACACATGATTTGGAGCTTCAATCGCCGGCAAGCCACGCACCATTCTGGATGAGGATAAAAGTTTGAGGCCATTAAAATGGAGATGCCCAAAGCGCAGATGCCATCTCCATGAGTCGTTCTTCATGAGCCCAAAAAGACATTGCTCAGCTTTCATGTTGATATGCAGCGGAAACATGCGATTCTTCGCCATTTGAACTTGAGCAATCAACCTCCTATGAGCATCTCTTACTGGAAAAGAAGAATTCTCCAAGTGTATAACATACCCCTTCTCAAGGAGTTGGTCGAGACTTATGATATTATTTTTTATGCTTGGTACATAATACACATTGGAAATGTAATTCGACTCACCATTCTTCAGATAGATTTTGATTTTACCTTTTCCAATCACGGGTACCTTCGATGAGTCACCGAAGGTCACGTCGCCATGAACTTCTTCAGTGAGTTCTTCAAAAAGTTCTTTGTTACCACTCATGTGGTTGCTTGCACCCGTGTCAAGATACCATACATCGGGGCGTTCAGATGCCTTTTCTTGTGCAAGGAGGAGTGTCGTACCTTCTTCTTCATGCCGTGATGCTTCAGCATAGTTGGATCGTTCATCATGATTCACCTTGCTCCAACAATCAGAGGCATAGTGGCCGAATTTTTTACAGTTATGGCATTGAACATTTTTTGCATTTCCACGACCACGCGTAAATCGGCCTCCACCGTATCCTCTTCCACGGAAGCTACTGAAGCTTTGTTGCTTTTGCTGATAGATTGGATGGTATCCACGTCCTCTACCTCTTGCACGATAATTGCCCCGTTGTGTTTGGCCATTCTTGGGTTCTTGCAGAGTCAGCTTGGACTCTAAGGCGTGCTCTATTGTTGAACCCGCATTTTTCTGCATTCGCTGCTCATGTACTTGCAACGACCCCATCACCTCTTTAATAGATAATTTTTCCAAATCTTTCGATTCTTCGATTGCCACAACCACATGCTCAAACTTGGTTGTGAGCGATCGAAGTGATTTCTCAATAACTCGAATATCCTCCATTTTTTCACCATTTCTTTTCAGATTGTTAATAAAGAGAATTAGGCGTGAGAAGTAATCCGAGATACTCTCACCTTCCTTCATTCGTGCCGCTTCGAACTCCGCTCGTAATGTTTGAAGACGGACTCGCTTCACACGATCAACTCCTTTGAAAATGGTGGCAAGTGTATCCCAAGCTTGTTTGCCCGATGTTGCTTCGGCAATTTTTTCGAACGTCGATTCATCCAACCCTTGATAGAGAAGGAACAATGCCTTGTTGTCTTTCTTCCTTTGATTTTTGACAGTCGTCTTTTCTTCATTCGTAAACATCGCTTCTTCCTCCGCAGTGGGTACTACATACCCGTCAGTGACGATCTCCCATAATTCTTGCGACCCGAACAATGCCTTCATTTGAATGCACCACCTCTCGTAGTTGTCCTTAGACAAGGTCAGAACTTGCGGCTGGATTGTTGTGGCCATCTTCGGAATTTGGAGGATGCCTTCGAACTGGCTCTGATACCAGTTTGTTGGTGGGAGATGGCTTTACAAAGCCGAAACAAATAATTCACGGGGGAAAAAGAAAGTGGAGGAGGAAACTTCACACAATGGAGCTTGCAAACTTTTTATTTTCCAGCGGCTTACAGTGCATACTACAAAGCATCAATATTAATAGGCAATTCCAAAAACAAACATAAACGGATGAAGCATTAAATGAAGGAACAAAAAACAAGGCTATTAAATAATATGCTTGGGGAAAAAGAAAAAATAAATGGACGCTTGGAGAGAGGCGGTGAAAGGGGAGAAGCACCGGCATGGAGAAAGAAACCGCATGGGAAGTTGAGCGGCCACTGCATGGGAAAGCCAACAACGTTTTGGGTTTGCATTTCCAACACTATCTATTTACCTGTAGTAGATCTCTGGTGACAATCGCTGACGCGTTCTGCTCCTCCACCTTACTTCTTTTCCAGAGCCCTTTTCTCCCTCGCATTTGTTTTTCTGGATGAAACAAGGTTTATATAGGTGAGGGGGGGCTGAGTGTCACGCCGCTTTTCTCAAGAGGAGGGATGTGTGCACCGGCTGACGCGGTGAAGATCTCATCACCTGACCTTCATTCAAGAAATTCATCCGATCAGGTGATGCCTCTATTTCCCTTTATTGCATCATGTGACCATGAAAATTATGAGTTAAATCGGACGAGAATACGTGGAGGTGGAAGGGGTTCATGGTCGTAAAATGACTTGCGACGCCTTCATCCTTCGTCCTTGGTTCGGTCGCATGACCAAAGAATGATCATGTGAAAGCCTTGATCATTGTGGGGTGAACATGCGGAAGCCACTAGCACTCAGGGTTTGGGTCTCATGGTGGATTCTGCTGGGTTCCTGAGTCTTGCTGTTATTAGAAAAGGACCGGTGGTAGAAACCCTAGTGATCATCCCGTGATCATTCGACATTCTTCGAGTTTCCATGTCGAACCAGTAGTGTCGGGTAGTGGAAACCTAGCGGGAGGTTGAAGACGAAGCCTCAGGGTGCGCTGGATCACTTGATTAGAATTTAAGAGGCGTGGTACTGGATTGAGTTTGGGTTCGCAAGGCGTGGGATCAGAGCGGATGGCTGGGATTAGCGGAGGATATGATCGGATGGCACAGATCGCTGGGCGTCATGATCAGATGGCGCGGATTCGATCACCCTGAAAAATATGTCGTCCCTCATCAAATTCTAGTTGTGCTTCCCCTTCGGTATATAATCCATCTTTTGGATGTCGTTGGTTCCAGCCGGCAATTGGGTCGGAACCTGTACCATCTGAAACACTCCCATCACGTGGACCTTGTCGCACCAACGCGTGCGCACCTACGAGCTTTTGCACGCATAATCCTTGGATTAATTGGTTTGGCTGGCCGGTGGCAAGCCATATTTTTTAGGATAAAGATGGTATCAAAACTAAGAATAAAATTCTTAGTGGAATACAAGAGTCCAAAGGCCCAATATCCAAGCCCCGATCTTGTAAGGATCCATGCCAACGGTATTTTCATTTCCACACAATCTTAAAACTTCTCAACTTTTTGACGGAAAATTGTGAAATGCACAAATATTGGTGCCAACAAAATTCCCCTCAGAATCAGATTCTTCGGAACAAAATAATCTTATTCTAAGCTGAACATATAACGATTCAATATACTGAACTTCCTAAGAGGATATGTCCTGAATATGTGTGATGAACTCTCAAGTACTATAAAGATGATACATCTGGCCACAACTGCTTGGATGGATCCAGTATAGGCAGTAGCTTTGAGTCGGGTATGGATACCCTGAAATTGGAATGTATGTAAATTCCAAAATGGAATAGTGATTGGGTGGAATGAAAACTTGTGGATGCATCTAAAGTAAATTACTTGTATATCTCTATGTATCCCATGAAGATGAGAATAAATTCACACCTAGTTCTGAATTATACACCTACACAGATCAAACTCATGATTAGTGGGCATAGGTTCATGGATAAGGAACTCTATGATGAATATCATTACATAGATCTAAGTCATACATAGGGGGGTGTATGTCACTGTTTTGGCAATGAAATGTCGGGTGAAGATCAGTGTTTCGGTGGAGATTTTGAATGGATCGTCCACAATGTCTGTCCTTTGTGTGAAATACCAAATAGATCCAATTTCCTAGATTTGAGTTCTTGACTTCCAATAGGTTTCTCTTTGAGGAAGGTTCATGAATTCCCACTGACATGAAACCCTTAATTGATGCACCTACTCCAACAGTCTTGAGATTGACTGATTTACAAGGATGGTTTGGACATGTTATCCTTCCCAAATTCTCTACCTTTTGCCTTAAGTCATGAGACTTAGCGAGCATGGATTGATTTTTTCTAAATCCATATGATGGGACCCACAAGCTTTTTATCTATTTATTTACTTTTCCCTAATATTTTCTTAATCTTCATATAGAGGAATACTTTGCGAGCATGGACTTGTCTTTTTCTCAAGCCGCCTTCTTATAGGTTTTTGACCCAACAAGTTTTTATACCACTTTCATTCCAGAGATGTTCAATATTTCTTGGACCATAAAAATTTCTTGTCCAGCGAGCAAATACTTTACTTTTTTCTATGATGCCCTTATCGGGTTTTCACCCTGGTGAGTATTATATCTCCTGCTATTTTAAGGTCATGCAAGCTAGATCGTCATTGTGTTGTAGTTTAGGGTCTTCTATCTCGGACCTTTGGTGTACGGTAGCTTAACATCTTGTAGCTCGGACCTTTGGGATGCCCTGTAGTTTAAAGTCTCACCGCCATAACTTTTACAGAATATAGGTCTGGAAAACCAGGGATGACTCCAAACACTATGGGGTGTCGAGTTCTTTCATGGTGATACTAGGGCTTGTGAGGATTGGATTTCCTTTCTCGCAAGGAGGAGATGCCTTTTGTTGGAGGGTTAAATCCCTTATGTATCGATAGTATGGGAAAATAAAGGTGGTATCTACTCTTTTCCAAGGTCTATGGTAGGCTTATGGGGTGAATATAGTTGAGGGAGAAATTATAGGGAAGCTAGGCCCGCCTGGATAGTTGGGATGTGGGTGATATAAATCACAACCTGGAAATTTTAGCTGATTCATATAGAATGGGGTAGACATGTTGGGTATGCCTCTTAACACTATGAGGTGTCAGGTTCCACCATGGTGTTGTTAAGGCTCACAAGGATTAGGAAGCCCGTTATCTTGGACCAAGATGTCACCAGTTGGTGATTCTAAAACCCTTTTTCTTCGGTATCATGTCTAACTAAAAGATCTTTTATCCCATTCAGGGGCTATCAAATATTTGTGAAGACTCAAACATCTAGAAGATAAAGTTGGGAATGGAAGGAAGGCTATCCAAGATTGGTTCTAGAACCCGAGGGAAACTTATCCCCAACTGAACTGCTTGAGCCCTACGCATTTTGGTTTCGAATCATGAGGTGTGGGCCACAAAAAGGTTCAATAATGAAGGGTCGCATTCTGACCTTGAGAAAGGGTAAAAAAATATGGTGATGCAACGTCAAGGATATCATATCTTCTTGAATAATTTTATCTGAAGATTGTAAGTTGTAGTCCAAAGTTCTCATGTCATGATGAAGGTATGGGACATTTACATCCGGGATATCATAAAACACAATGAGGTGCTAAGTTCCTCCGTGATGACACCAGGCTCGCAAGAATCTGAAAGCCCGTTATGTTGGGCCAAGATGTCTCTGGTCATTTTGTCTGAGCCCCTCTGCATCATTAGCATGGTCAAGATTAGAGATCTCTTTTCTTCTTCAAATGAAATGATAGGTTTGCGATGACCTAAGATTCTTTATATCATGAAGTGGGATTTATGGAAAATGTAAGATCCAATAAGGGTTTGAGAACCCTAATAGTTGTTCCACCACCTATCAAACATATTCTCACGATGAGGAGATGTTCCAAATCATTTCTCTAATTTTTTCCTAGACCAGGAGGTCCAATAATAATAGATGTCTTTTACTAAGTCTATAAAGTAGACACTACACGCTTTAAGGATTTTATGTTTGTACCCTGATTTTTACTTAAACTCTAAGGATGAAGAGTTTAGTTGGGGGAGACTTGACTTTTTCTCAGGTTACCTTTTGTAGGTTTTCGGCATGAGAAGTTTTGTGTCTCTTTTTTTAGCAGTTTAAGGTCTTTCAATTTGAATTATTATGTGCTATAGTTTATGTTCATATAGCTTTGACCAAAATGAAGGTAGTTTAAGATCTTGACTAACATGTCCTAGTATGGTATATGTTACACAATATCCTAATTAGAATATCCAGAGTAAAGAGAATTCCAACATCATTCCAAGTGGGGGATAGGGATGTTGTAAACCACGACTCGAGTTACTCAGATCATGAGAAATGATATGGTAAAATCATTATGAGGATAAACTATAATGCAATGGGGTGATAGGTTTCACCATGGTGACATTAGGATCACAAGAATCCGGATGAAATTTATATTGTACCAAGATGTCACTTGTTGGTGGGTCTAAACCCCTTTTGCGTCAGTATCATGGATAATCGAGTGATCTCGTTTTCCCTTCTCATGGTCATTAAAAGGCTTGAAACAATAAAAGGAATATAATACATGAAATGTGTCACATGAATTGAGGTGATTTTAAAAGATGGTAGAAGATCTCTATACTCTAGTTGAATGGGGTAATTCTCCTGTAGTCCTTTGATAAGGAATGAAAAATGGTATATGGTCTGAATAGTTTATCATCATGTAGCGGGGTTGTTTTTTCTGTAGTTTTAATGTCATGCAACCAAGATGTTTTCCATATAGTTTAATGTCATGAGATAAGGACATATTTCCATACAGTTTAACATCATGCGAGAAGAATGTAGGAACCAACGTGAAAAGTGATAATGTTGCGGCTGGGCCTAAATATGGGAGCTTGGGTGTCATTATGTATCCCATGAAAATGAGAATCAAGCCACACATAGTTCTATGGACATGCAGTTTAATGTCTTGCGGTGAGGACGAAGGTTGTGATGCAGTTTATGTTCATGTGGCTAGGATAATGTGCCAAAGTTTAATGTCATGTTATAGGGACATATGCGAATAGTTTAGGGTCGTTCCAGATGAAACTTGAAATGGATTTCTTAATGTGGAGATGTTTAGTGTGGTTCTAGGAAGAAACCTAAAGTGAATGAGGACCAAAGAGGTCTCATCCACACCGCACAAATTTCCAAGAAAACTTTGGCCAAAAGAACAAATAATTTTATACCTACAGCTGGTCCTGAAGATGAAATGTATGGGAGTTACTATGTATCTCATAAGGATGAGAATCAAGCCACACATAGTTCTAGGGAAGGAAATACTCTACGCAGGTTTGGCCTATACGTAGAGTTGGGAATTATCTCTTTCAAAAGCTGCAGATGGGCCTAGGATTGGAGATCTATGTATCACTATGTATATTGTATGGTTTGGAATAAATCTATACATAATTCTTATAATTCCATTAAGTTTAACGTCATATGGTAAGGATGAAAGTGTACTGATATGAATTGTTGGGAACATCACGGTTCAGCTTAGGAGTGGAAGTTTGGGTGTCGCTACGTATCTCATGAGGATGAGAATCATAGCTCACGTAGTTCTTAGGGAATCATGTAGTTTAATGTCATGTAGTAAGGACATCGACTGTGTAGTTTAACGTCATGAAGCAAGGACTCGTGGTATGCCTTTTATGGTCTTTCATTTAGGATAGTAATGGATACTTTATTCATCTATATGTCTTTCTTGTGAGGTAAATTCCCTTTCATAATTCCTAAGACCATGTGATCTATTCTCGATGTGAGAAACAAGGACTAGAACAGGTTTTCCTATAGTGCAGAGACAAGAGAGGGGTATAATGAGGGAATTTTACATGATGTAGTGTCTAGACCAAGATGTAGGATCAAGGAATCCCTATGTATCTCATTGAAAATGAGATTCAATCCATATGTAGTTCTTAGGGAACCGTTCAGTTTAATGTCATGCAGTAAGGATGATGGATTAATTGATGTGAGGGGGAAGGGGAGTTGTGGATCCGTGCATTTTTATGTCATGAGGTAAGGATATTGGTTGTGTAGTTTAATATATTGTGGTAAGTATGAACTCCATATATTTTAACATCATGTGGTCAGGATGATGACCATTCAGTTTAATGTTTTACAGTAAAAATGTTGTTCCTGCAGTTTAACATCATGTGGTAAGGATGAAAAGGTGACTCATCATAAAGGGTAAATTTATAGCTATGTGTAGTTTTATTTCATGCAGTGAGGACAATGGATCACCTGACATGAAAGGGAGATAATCCTATGATTGGGCCTAGAGTTTCAAGTGTAATTATGTATCATGTGATGACAAGAATCAAGATATATGTAGTTCTTAGGAAACTGTGTAGTTTAATATCTTGCGGTAAATACATAAAGGGGGAGTACCTCCAAATAGCTATGTATGGTGTGTCCTTCTATAACCCAATATGAATAAGGACCATGAAATGCTATACAGTCCCAAGGAATTCTTATGGAAGGGCCTAGAAACAAAGTGTGTGGGTTTCACTATGTATCCCATAAGGATGGGAATCAATATATATGTAGTTCTGGAATGTCGATGTGGTAGGAGACCAGCACCACCAATGGTGTTCCTCTTGGTCGAGGTTCATAGGAACGTATAGTTTTATTTCATGTAAGGGACATTAACCGCATAGTTTAATGTCATGTGAGAGGACTCATCAGGACTAAAATGAGCTTATCTCAAGCCTCCATGCCTTGTTTTGTGTGGGGAAACCCTTACTAGAATTCTTAAGCTCGCATAAGCTATGTTCAGAGCGAGAGACAAGGAATAAAAAGGGTTCCATTCACCATTCAGATTCAATTGAGGATGGGATAGGAGTATTTTACATTATATAGTGTCTTGGCCAGGATATAGGATCAAGGCATCCCTACGTATCTCATTTGGGAATTAGAATCAATTTATACGTAGTTCTAGGGGGACCGCGCAGTTTAATTTCATGCTATACAGATGCATGCCATGCAGTTTAATGTCTTGCGATAAGAACACATATCATACAGTTTGACATATTATAGTAAGGAAATGATCCATGCAGTTTAATGTCTTGCGGTAAGGACAAGCTCTATATAGTTTAACATCATGTGGTCAGGATGATGGACATGCAGTTTAACACCTTGTGGTATGAACTATGATCCATATAGTTTAACATCTTATGGTAAGGATGAGATTCCATATAGTTTAACATCATGTGTTAAGGATGAATTATTGGTCTTACAATGATATGTATTCCCATTCTAAAAGATCTTGGAAAACTATTATGCATATTGCATGAGTTTTGGGATCATTTAACTCTATCAAGCCTACAAATATATGTTCCTCCAACCAATCTTTGAAGACAAAGCATCATTCTATTGTGTGTCTGAGACATCAATGGAAGGGGAAATAGTTTTCTTGGAATATCAACCGTACCTCATGTGGATTTCTCATTTTTTGGAGTTCCATAAAAGTATTTTCCATGGTTAAGTCTAAATATTTGAAGGCAAGATTTGTTTGTAAAGAACAGGGTTTGTTTAATCTTGATTTGAAAGATAGTCACTTATCCTTATGAGGAGGGTGACTCAAGCTACACTGCATAATTGGTGCATCCTTTTCAGAGTGATCAGGTGACTGGAGTGGGGATTTAGGTGTTGGTGGTTCCAATACTCCCATGTACATCTACACTTGAATCCAATATTTAAAGTAAAAGAAACCTCTTATGGTATGCCTGAGACATCAATGGTAGGGGAAATAGTTATCATAGCCTAATAACCCCACCTCACTTGGCTTTCTTTCCATTGAGAGATCTATAAAACCATTCTCCATGGCATATATGAAATACCCCAAAACATGTTTGGCTTGGAAGAAATATACATTTCATTGCTTTTCTTTGAGAGATGGGCGACCATACTGCTTCTCCCGCATTCTATTTGTGCTACCATTGGCATGGGTGCATGGATGAATATAGAGTCTTTGGTACATAATCCTGGTCATTATTGGTCTGGGGGAAAGTACTGGAGCATTGGGGGTATTAGATGATGCAGACACTTCCTATGGATTAAAGGATCTCGACTCTCCTGGAGGTGTTGTGGAGACTCCTGATGTCAGATGGTTTCTAGAATATCCCCGATGAGGAGGTGGAAATATGGAAGTTCCCCTAGCCCTGTGTTCTAGGGTGATGTGGAACAATCTTTGGATTTCTCCCATTGAGGGGATGACAAATATGAAAATGCACCATCCCTATGGGCTAGGGCACATTACTGCAAGGCGGGCTTTCATAAGCAGACATGGGCACATCATCCCTAGATGGAGATCTAAGGATTATTCCCACAATTATCTCTCGAATATCTGTGTTCTCATGTAGGATTTTAGAGATCTGTTATTCTACAGAAATTTCCATTTCATCCTCAAGGTATTGGCTATCATGATCCATGAAAACACACTTTTTCTGTTGGTGGCATGGAAAGTAGATGATGATGGGGGTTTCTATGTGGATTCGAGAGACTAAATCTACTACTTCCACTTCCCATATGATTCATTTTCTTGACCTCTTGGAATACCAACATGATCAGTAACAACTTATGTATATGCTTGGAGGATGCCGTCGAGCCTTTCTGATCTTATGCCAGAAGCGAGAGACATTCCAAATTTCCATGACTCAGATGACTATAGGAGGGTATGATTTTACCCTTCAAGAGTATGATCGCACATATCTTATGGGGAGTCTCTAGATTCAACTTATATCTTATTGACCGACACACAAGCACAGGCCGGTGCTCCTCATTGACGGAGTATCTCGTTTCACGGGTCAGTTCCCATGATACCATTTGAGGGATTGATGGCCATGATACTGTTTGAGGGTTCAGTTTCCATGATACCATTTCAGGGAACTGATCCCATGATAAAGATGATCCCATAGTAAAATATGGTAAAAATTCCCCAACCTTGTGGGTTGGGGTGTTCCCTAGGACTCCAAAGCCACTGCGGTTAGATGAGGTGAAGCCAGAGGCTCCTAACAAGAAATGGTACGAGATTGATCCTAGACCACCATTGGGACACATTGTTGGACCTCATTCAGATTGTCAAGAGTAGGGATATGAGCCTTCTCTAGAGCTACATTGTTCTAATATTCCATACAGGCTCTCCTACTGAGTGTTCTGTCCTAGATAGTCAGTATAAGCACAACATCCTCCATAGATCCTTGTGGGAATATTGGCCACATATCGGAGATGATGATCCAAATGGATGGAAGCCCTCCTGGGAAGCTCCTAGGTGATAGGTTTTTCATGTTGATCATCCTCACCTATCTCCCTGACATAGGGAAGGTGTACGTTGATGCATTCCAGCGATAGGTTCCCAAAACGATTGAATGTTGCGATAAGGGTCACTTTCTCTCTCGCAGTTTGTCATAGGAAATATGGTCAACATGAATCCATACTCCAAAGGATTTCGTGATTTGATTTCAGAGTCATTATGAATCTATTTGTAACACCCTGAGATTTTGTGAAATATGTTTTTTCAAATTAATTTATCTTTACGATATTTTTTATTTCACGTGACACAGGAAGTAGTTATATATATATATATTAAAACACTACGTAAAACATCCCTTTCATACAGAATATCAACTTGTATTGTGCTGCATGCTATATCGACTTGGAGTATGTTACACGCAACACCGACTTGGCGTACAATGCACACAACAGTGGGTTTCTATGAACATCATTACATATATATATATATATATATATATATATAATTATTTAAATTATATAATTATAAAAAACCCAATAAAACTTTTTATAGTAATAGTAATATATAATTTTTGAATATTTTTTTATAATCTATTTATATAAATAAAACATATTGATAAAGAAAAATAATATTTTTGGTAAAGTCCTTTTATGTTAAAAATACGATTTTCTTGAATGAACCGTTTTTAATAATGAAATAAATTTTTGACACATTTATAAATTTAATTTGATAAAATAAACTTCATTTTTTAATTCATAATTTTGAAATTGTTCTAGGGTGATTTTTTGGGATTTTTCTAAAAAACATCATTTTTTATAAATAGTAAAAAATACCACTTTTAGTTAAAACTTCCTTTTTTTCTAATTAATAATTAATTATAAATGATATTATAGATATTTTTTAAGGTAAAATTAGATAAATATTACATCTATTGATACAATTTAATTCATTAGAATCAATTTCACTTTGAAACTGAATATAAAATTTTAACAAACTTTTTAACTTTTTCTTACTTTAAAACACCGTTATTTCATCTAGTCTGCAGGATTACCACTAATATTAATTTTTCCAATTATATGAATTGAATTTAGAGAATAAAACATACATCCTTGTATTCAGTAAAATATTAATATTCTAATAAGGCCAAGTTAATTTTTGACCAAAATGATTAGTAAAAGTGATTAAAATTAATCAGTGTAGTTAAAGCCAAATTAAGCTTAAATAGGGACTAAACCTTAAAATTAAGGGCCCAAATGACCTAGACACATTTCCAAAAACACATTTTATGTCCATAGTTCGGTCATAAACCATAAAGTATTTAGTGGTTTTGGTTTTTATGAATTTTTTTGGGCAAGAACATGTTCACACCTAACTTGCTTCTAAAAATTCCATGTGAGTCATTTTCCTTCCCTATATAAGGTTACCAACTACACCCATTCATCACACCTCTCAAACCTATTAAGTTTGGAAAATAACTACCCAATAAACCTCAAATTAATATTATCTTATCCCTTGAATCCTCCATTTGGAAATAAATACGCTCAATTAATCCTTTCAGGATAAACCAAAAGGAGTTACCCGCTTTAGAGGTAACATCTTCTCTCAAGCTTCTTCCATTTATTTTCCCTATTCACCCCCTCTGATCTCTTTATTCCATTTTTTGTATGAAAAAAAAAATATACTAAATATAATATTATTTTTTTATGCTATGGTTTTTACCTACACTTACACACACCTCCATCTAATGGATATCAAACATATTGTTTCTGTGAATGGATAATTACTACATCATGAAATGATGATTGTTCATTTTTCATTTACCACCAATCATGATAAATATTATGATGGAAACACTATTTATATATGTCATATATTGTATTTATTATGTCTTTAAGCTTCTTTATTTTTTTACAATACACATCTCTTTACTTTCCATTTGGTTTTAATACGATAATCTCATTTGAGGAAGTGTGGACTATTTCCCCCTCAAAGCGATGTGATTCGTTCACACACCACATGGATTGTATTAATGATGGGTTTAGTGAAATTATATGATATATATGATATATTAATGATATTTTAAAATATATATATGTATATATACATATATATATACATATTTAATTTACATACTTTCATTCAATAAGACAATAAAAACATAAATAACGTTCATACGTACATACGGCTTACCATCTCTATGGATGACGTATTACATTTTTTACTTCATTATTATATAGATTATTATAATATAAATATAATGTGCATACCTGATATTTATATCATGATCTATATTATGTAATCATGATATAATTATAAGGACCAACGATATAACAAATTAAGACACATGCGAAAAAACAAAGCGAATATTACCTAAAGTGAAACCTTAACATAGGATCATTAACAAGAGGGTAATATAATGTCATAATAAAACCATATATGGATATATATATATATATATATAAGAATATTATTATGTAAAAGATTTATAGTGAACTTATATTTATTATACAGGAATCTTATATGAGTACGGAGAGAGTCAAGACACAAGGTAAGGGGATTTCATCTCACTTTTAATTTCTATGAGATTCATGTTATGTTCTACACTATTTACTTTTTTGTGGTGTATTTATTGAACATGATTGTATTATATGTATATTATAATTAAATTTATGGGTATTAAAATATCCATTTTATGATCCTTCTTTCTTGGGGTCTAAGTTTCAAAAGTTACCAAATCGGCAAAATGTTTCATCTCAATTTGCCTTCTTTAAGGCTCATGATTTGGTATGCACCTAAACTCTTTTCTGAGATGAATATATTTCCATTTTAAATGATATATAATGAATCTCCATATTTTCATTATATTCTATGATTCATGTAATTTAATTTTCTTACATTGAGAGTATGATCCCAAGATAACAAGTTATAAGAGTTTATTGAGATAGTCTCATTTTTTTGAGATTGTTTAGGTTTATTCCTCCTTTAATGAAATATTATGATCCATATCTTATGAACACTCATGATTTTCCTTATAATATGTTTTTTCAAGACATAATCATGTTTTATTTCCATTTTTACACTATTTTCTACTTAAGATAATGTTTTTAAGTAAAATTTGGTCGTCTCTCTCTTCATTCAGAAATCTATTATATTCAAAACCCATGTTTTCAAAAATGTTTTCAAAATATCCGTGATGATAATAATCGAGGAAACATGATTTTAATTTTTTTTTATTATTTTCAAATCTTCCTTTATATTTTTTCAAATAAATTTTCAAAGAAAAAGGTTTTCAAAAGGTTTTATGTTATAAAAATCATTTTTCAAAGAAGAAAGGATATTTTCCTTAATAAATATTTTTGAAACATATTTAAAAAATATTTTCCATATAGGATGATATTATATGATGTTAATAATTCCCTTCTAGTAAATTATCTAAACGTTCCACTCATATCATTTCTATTAATGGGTTATTATTTTTATCATGGTTTTTATGAAGCCCATTTCCCTTTCACATGTTGCATGTTTATGAATCCTGCTTCTTTTCACAGGTTATGATTTGATGAAATGGTTATAAAACCTATCTATTTTCCATAGTTTATGATGTGATTAAATATTAATGATACCCACTTAATTTCATGGCTTATGATTGGATTTTTATAAAACCTATGTCTTCTTATGGGTCATGATATGATGAATGTTTAATTATCTTGTGCCACGTGTATGAATGATTTTGTTATGAGATGGATGAGACCTATATCTCCCTCCAATGAAATTGGTAAAAACGGATGAATCATGAATATAAATGTTATGTGTGAACCTGATTAGATGTTCACAGTGTTATGCATGTACCTGGTTTCTTGTCCATAAGTTTATGAATGAACCTAATTACATGTTCACAATGTTATGAGTGAACCTGATTTCATGTTCACAATGTTATACATGGACTTGGTTTCATATCCAAAAGGTTATTTTTGAACCTCATTACATGTTCACAATGTTATTCATAGACCCAATTTCATGTCCATAAGTTTATGCGTGAACTTGATTCCATGTTCACAATGTTATGAGTGAACCGTATTACGTGTTCACAATGTTATGCATGGACCTGGTGGAATACCCATAATGTAATGTATGAACTTGATTACACATTCAAAATATTATGAATGGACTTGGTTTAACTTTTATAAGGTTAAGAATGAACCTTATTACATGTTCACAATGTTATGAATGGACCTGGTTTCATGTCCATTAGTTGATACTGGGTCCAAACTCAGACACTGTGTGTATTATGCACAGGGTGATTCAAATCCATCTACCTAGCTGGGGAACGTGTGGCATGCTCTGGGGTCTGGTGGTCCACCCCCCCCCCCCTAGTGGGAGTTGATCATTAACCTTACACACATTTTTGCACATGAGCCTCAGCCGAGTTGGTGAGGTATCCTTAAGTGCATCCACAAGACCCATGTTCAAAACCAGGGGAGGCATATTTCTAGGGTATTGTAGCAGTACTATAGTCGGCACTGTAGTAGGCACTATAAGATTCACTATAGCAGTTACTGTAGTAGGTAATTTTCGGTATTGTAGTAGCGAGGGCTATTCACCTTGGGCCACCGATTTGGGCTTGGAGTCCTTAAGGCCTCCGAGCCACCTAGGCCTTCGGGTCAGTTGGGATTTTGGGCCACCGTTAAGGACTTCGGGCCAGCTCAAGGCCTTTGGGACACATGAAATTTCCCCAGATAGACTCTACAAAAAGGAGCAACCCTAGAGAAGGATTCAGAGCAGGCACATTTACCAGAGCAGAACCAATGGATTTGGAAGAATGAGTGGGTGTAGATATGCCTTTGGGACCAGCTTGTAATTTCACGAGAAGCTTAGCTAGACAGCCATGTGGAGGTGGAGAGCTATCATCCTAATACAGATGTTGGGGAGCGGGCAGTTCATTGTAGTTATAGTCTGGTTGAATTCTGTAAGACCTTCAGGTCATTTAATGTATCTTAAGCCTATGGGTCATGTAATCACTAAGCCTACGGGTCTTTTAAGGGTTCCCGATCATCCCTTGAAATGGGGGTTATAAAAAATCAATAAAAATGAATGCCTTCAGTCCATTTAGGTATGCTCAAGTTCCATACCCTTTTTTATGTTATGCTTACACATTTCTTTTATTTACTCTTACTGAGTATATGAGCTCACCCCTTTCTTATGCTTCCTTTCCCCAGGGTATAAATAAAGGTTTTAAGTAGAAGTACTAAATATGGAGATCTTAATGGGAGATGTTGAAGATCTTTCACTAGGATAGAATATTTTTTTTCCAAGTTTCCAAATACAATAAACTATTACAGTCCTCGGGCATGAATTTTTTGTAATATACTAAATATTCATCTAAAATGATGTAATATGCATGTATGTCAATATTGGGTCTCTATAGTTGGTATCAAAGGAAATGTTTAGTCATCATTTGGAAATGAGGATGATAAAAATTTAGTGAGATCCCTATGAATATTTCTATGGATATTTTTAGGGATGTCTCTAAGGATAATTATAAGGATGGGTTAATGTTTAGGAAAATGTCCTAGAATTTTGGTAAAGGATAGAGTAAGTGGTTTCCTAGAAATACATCTCTGTTTGGATACTACAAGTGGATGTGGTTCTGGGAAAGATATACCTAGGGGTAACAACTCTGACAAGATGTTACGGGCCTAACTCGTGGTAATATTGTACACAACAATGGGTCTTGTTGTGCACATGGTTTGACACTCCCGAGGGATATGATTTGGGAATTGACAAACTCTTCAAAAACCATCATGAAGGATTTAAATATAAGTTTACTCTGAATAACCTAGGATAAACCTATGTTTTCGTTAATTAAAAGGGTAGGTGTCATGATTTAGATATCATATAAGTAATTATTTTCATGATTATGTGGTTTTCCTATATGATATGTGTTACTTACCCCCAGCTTTATGGTTTAATTCAATGGAGAGAACTATAAGGAACATGGTTAACATTGAATGTTTCAGATGTGGAATGTATGGGAACTATTCAAATCAATTTCCTAAGTGGAAATATCATAAATAGAATCAAGAAGGTGGTATGAGTATTGGTTATAGTTTTGAAGATAAAGAGATCACAAAGGAAATCTGAAAGGTATGTGATGTTATTCTATTATTGTTTACATTGATAGTAAGAAGCATGATTATATTGAAATTGGTGTCACGACCCATCCTAGTGGGGTCTGAGCCGCAACTCCCCAAGACCGCCTCCAATAGGCCAGGGTTTGGTGACTAGCACCGAGTAGGCATGCTATAAACATGGGATGCATTTCCTATAAAACTGTACACACGCACACATATCTTCAAGCCCACAAATCTGAAAAGAAAGAAACTACTAAAAGGAAAAGATTCATGCATACACTAAAACCCAACCACAGAGTACGACATGAAAGTAAAGTACAAGAAAGTAAAACCCTGGGCCAGAAGTACAAGCCCACCAAAAAGAAAGTCTGTAACAAAGTCCAACCTGTAAAGAAAGGTGTTGGAACTACAGTCTATAGCCATAGGAACACACCTCATCCTGTCTGAACTCACTGAGTACCGTCCGGTCCTGGTCTGCCTAGAATCATGTCAAAGTTTTGCTCGTCTTCACAAGACATGACACGTGTGGGAAAAGCCCGTGCAGGAGTGAGTATAACAATACCTAGTAGGACACCCCAAAACCACAAAGGAAATACAACAAGGGAAAAATACCACAAAAAAGGTACAGTCAACTCTACACAGTATATGTCTACCGAAAATATAACAAGAATATCCAGATATACTCATACACAATCGACTATCACGAAACCCACCACTAAGAATCCCACTCAAAGATTCCACTAAGCATAAAACTGGGAGAACACACTCCTAGGTCTGAAGAGAGAGATACAAAGTACTCGTTCCGGGAGAACACACTCCACAAGTACCTTGAGAACATGATGCTCAGATGAAGATCACAACCAAGTCATGGGGTGATTCTGACAACTCAGTCTGAGCTAATCCGCTAACCAGAGGATCGACGCCCGGGTAAAGTTGGTCATGTCGATACCAAGAACTCTACCTAGGGTTTCGGGAATGAATAGAGGATCCAGATCTAAGTCTCATAGAGGGGATTCCAATAACTCTATTCAGGAAGTTCTGTTGAAGGGATCATACTACTGTAATAAAGAAATGACACCAGAACCTTCAGAGGAAAACCAAGGGTACGAACCCTAAGAACTAGTCCAAGTCACAGAAGACAAGTGTCTCAAGCCATGAAGAAAAGGTTACATGTCGTGTAGTATGGTTACACGCCGTGTTACTTGACCCCGGGTACTGCCCGTGTAAACGGCCCGTGTCATTCATTCAAGTCGTGTAAAACCAAACTACATGGCGTGTAGAAAAAGTACATGTCGTGTTCCTTGACCCCGGGTACTACCCGTGTAACCGGCCCGTGCCATTCGTCTTGTCAGATAGAAAGAAACTACATAGCATGTAGAATAATTACACGCCGTGTCCATGCACATGGTCTCTCTCCGTGTACACTGGCCATGTGCCCGTACACGGTCTATGCCCGTGTCCGTGTCGCCTTCCCGTGTACCAGTACACGGGGTATCCTGTGTATCTGGCTGGGTCTGGCCGGGGAGGGGTATAGACGCCATGTCCTTAGCCATGTACCCAACCTGTGTCTTTGTAATCCCGGAGTACACGCCATGTCCTTAGCCATGTACCCAACCTGTGTCTTTGTAATCCCGGAGTACACGCCATGTGGGCCGCCGATGAACACATGCCATGTAGCCCATTCTACATGTCGTGTAGTTGGGGAATTTCCAGAACGCCATCTTCTTCCCTGCACGTCAGCTGATCTTCCGGATCTGCGATCTCTCATCCGTTCATCCCGATACTCCATGGATTGTTTTGGTTCATAATTCAAACACCGTGATGGGTGTTTTCGGACCTTAAAACGGATCATAAACCTCGAATGATCCATCCCAAGAAAAACGCCCGAAATTTCATAACTCTTGATCCGCTCCGAATCGTCTGTCGGTATCATCGTCACACCTCCGTGACACCGCTCCGGGGTTGGATCCATAGTTTGGGATCGTTGCATTGCAGAATGGATACACAATGATCTTTCGTTCATCACCCCACGAAGAACGCGAAGAAAAGAAAGGGTATAAATCTAAAGAAACGAATTTGAGGAACGAACCTCTGTCATCGTTCATCACGGCGTTGATATGCTCCCGTTAGTAGGATTAAAAGGAGAAAAAAACATCAACAATGGATTAACATGGATTCAATCTCCCAAAATCCCCGAAAAAATCCCATCCCGCAAGAACGATCGATCCTCAGACTAATCTGTTCGTGGATTAGCCTGCGTTCGTCATAGAAATCAAGAACAGGGAAGAAATCACAAACAAACATCCTACCTGGATTCCGCAGCGTTCGTCGGTGATAATCCGGTCATTGTGTCGTCGTCTCCGCGTTGGGAGGTTTTCTCCAGAGCCTCCAGAGCCGCCAAGGGTTTCAGCGTTATGAGGTTTGTAACCCTAGACCCTTTCGCTAACCTTTAATTAAAAAGGTAATGGATATCTATTGCAGCATATTTAAAAGATTTCACTGTAGAATAAAATATTTTTATTGAAATATTTTATTACTCTTACATCCCAAAAACTAGATTCCACCATCAACCTGCACCAGCCGATGTTAGGCCTCGCCTAAACTAGATTCCAATAGTGGAATGATAACTGTTGTTATAAGAAAATTCCACCAGTGGTAGGTGATCCTCCCAGCTATGACCGAAGTCAAGTATGCAAGCTTGAAGCATATCCTCTAAGACCTGGATGGTTCACTCTGTCTGACCATCAGTCTGGGGATGAAACATTGTGCCCAAGCATAACTGATTCCCAACAGCTTCCTGCAATCCCTTCCACAACCGGGATGTGAAACGAGCATCACGATCTAAGACAATCTTGGATGGAACTCCATGAAGTCGAACTATCTCTTACACGTAGAGGCACCCCAAGCTCTCTACTGAACTCTGCTCCCGTATGGCTAGGAAGTGGGCCGACTTGGTGAGTCGATCAACGATCACGCAGATGGCATCTAGTCCCCTGGACGTACATGGTAAACCCATCACGAAGTCCATGGATATCCCATCCCACTTCCACTCTGGCACCTCAAGGGGCTGAGTCAAACCTGCTAGCACCTGGTGCTCAGCCTTTACTTGCTGACAATTAAGGCACTGAGAGACAAACTCTACCACACCCTTCTTCATTCCTGGCCACCAGAACTGACGTCGGAGGTCCTGATACATCTTTTCCATGCCTAGATGCACCGCCAAAGGGGTTTTATGGAACTCCCTCAGAACCTCCTCCCGCAACGTCACTGGTACTACCATGCACCCTCTGAAAAAACAACGTGCTCCCCACCTTCTGAATATCCATCAGCAGCATCACCTGTGGATATCTGAGAACGTAGAGTCTCACAGCTAGCATCCTCACGTTGTGCTTCCCTGACTCGCTGTAAGAGTGGATGGGTAACAACCATAGACTGAAGGTAGGCTCCCTCATCTCTATCCATGAAGGATAACTATAAGGAGGTCAACTGCCTCATCGCCTTGTCTGGAAACTGCGAACTGGATTTCCTACTGAGAGCATATGCCACTATGTTCCCCTTCCCAGGAGTATAAACGATCTCAAAGTCGTAATCCTGGAGGAACTCAATCTATCACCTCTGTCTCAAATTCAGATCCTTCTGAGAAAAGATATATCTGAGACTCTTGTGATCAGAGTAGACGGTAAACCTCTCACCCATCAGGTATTGCCACCACATCTTCAATGTGAAGACTACTGCTACCAACTCAAGATCATGGGTCTCATAGTTCTGCTCATGTTTCCTCAACTGACGTGAGCCATAGGATATCACCTCTTGCCTCTACATCAGGATGCAACCAAGCCTAGTTCCTGATGCGTCGTAGAATACAACATACTCGACACCGTCCTTCGGTAATCTCAAGATAGAGGCGCTCGTCAGAATCTGTCTCAACTGCTGGAAAGCCTGCTGGCATCTCTCAGTCCACACGAAAGGTTGTCCCTTTCAGGTCAAAGTTGTCATGGGTGTTGTAATCCTGGAAAAATCAAGGATGAATCTCCGATAGTAGCCTGCCAACCCAAGGAAACTCTACACCTCCATCACGCTCCGGGGTGGATCCCATGCTAGAACTGCCTCTACCTTGGCTGGGTCCACTGCTACACCATCTGTCGAGATAACATGTCCCAGAAAGTGGACCTCCTGTAACCAAAACTGAAACTTTGAGAGTTTTCCATACTGCTGTTGCTCTCGGAGTGTGTCCAGAACCATCCTTAGGTGTCTCACGTTCTCCTCCTTGAACGCAGAGTACACAAGGATATCATCGATGAAGACCACTACAAACCGGTCTAGATAGGGCTAAAAGATCCGGTTCATTAACCCCATGAATACCACTGGGGCGTTCGTCACGCCGAAGGGCATCACCAAGTACTCATAGTGACTGTAGCGACATCTGAAAGACGTCTTCGGTATATTCTCCTCCCGTACTCGCAACTGGTGATAGCCTAATCATAGATCAACCTTCAAGAACCATCGTGCCCCTCTCAACTGGTTGAAGAGGTTATCGATCCTCGATATTGGATACCGGTTCTTCACGGTCACCTGATTCAAGCACCGGTAATCCACACATAGCCTCAAACTCCCGTCCGCCTTCTTGGTAAACACTGGGGCAGCCCAGGGTGAAATGCTGGGTCTCACAAAGCCCTTCTTCTACAAGTCATCCAGCTGCACCCTCATCTCATGAAGCTCTACAGGAACCATATGATATGTTGATGCTGATATCGGTGTCTTCCCAGGTTGCAACTCAATGCAGAAATATATCTCTCAATGGGGAGGTGGCTCGGGGACATCCTCGGAAAAGACGTCCTCGTACACATCCACCACTGCTAAAAACTGGAAACTCGTAACTTCTGCTGCGCCAAGGGCTAGGCTAGCCAACTGATGTGAAATAGGTTGTGGCCTCCAATGCATGAGTCCATCCTGCGCTGCCTGGGTCTCTCTTTCAACGAAAAAAGAGAACCTCATTCCATCACTGCGGACACACTGCACCATTCGCCTAAAACAGTCAATCTGGGCATAAACTGTGGATAGCCAATCCATACCAAGAATGAAATCATAAGGCCTCGACGCTACCACCAAGAGGTTCCAACCGAAACTCTCGCCTCTAAGGGTCAGGTCACACTGTCTACAGAGGTGTGTGATCTCTGAATCTTCTCCAGTCGATGTTTCTAAGCGTAAGGGTCGAGTCAACGGCTCAACTGGAATCTCAAGGTCTCGAACAAGATAAGTAGCCAGAAAGGAATGACTAGAACCTGTGTCTATCAGTACGGCATCCAAAGTAGAAAAGACACAGATTGTACCTCTAATCATTCTGGGGGGTACCTGGGTTATAAGCCTCTACCACCTGCAGTTGTCCCTGCCTCTGTCCACCAGCTCCTTGAGCCTAGGGTGGACGTCCTGGGGGTGGTGGTGGTAAAAGGTCGAAACGCCGACCACCTCCAGCTGCTCTCCCATCTCCCCTACCACGTCCACTGCCCCGCGGATCTGTCTGCTCCACACGTTTCCTCTACCTCAGTGGTCCATCCACTACTCTCGTGTCAGTAGTACAGCGGGTCGGACAATCTCGAGGGAGATATCCCCTGCCATCACATGAGTAGCATCGCCTCTCTCGAGGTTGGATGGATGTGCCATGAAAACCCTGTACGGAAGATCCCCTATCCTGGGATCTCCTCTGAAAACTTCTCCCACGCCTGGGTCCCTGACGTCGTCTCCCTACTGCCGAGGTCTCTGCTCCAGCTCGCCCACTACTAACATCTATCGGCTGTCTCTGCTCTTCTAAGAATCTCTCAACCACCAGAGCCCACTCGAGCACCCCATCATAAGTAGGAATGCTCATAGGGGTGATGCTAGATTGGATATCTCTGCGCAATCCCCGCTCAAAAGTCCTACCTCTGAAGTACTGATCTCTGACCATATCCATCGAGTACCGCGAGAGGTCGGTAAACCTCGACGAATAGTCAGCCACTGTCATGGTCCCCTGCTGGAGCTGAAGAAGCTCCTGTATGCATACTGCTCTCAGGGTAACCATTGAAAACTCCTCTCTAAAGAGATTCTCAAACTCCAATCATGAAAGTTTCACCTCTTCGTGGGTATGGATAACCAGACTCCACCATCGTCTCGTTGAGACCTGCAGAAGGCTCGCTCCCAGGATCACCATCTGGTATGCTGGTGTACTGACCAAATAGAAGACTCTGGCCACTTCCTCAAGCCAGTCCTCTGCTGCTTGAGGGTCAGGCTCGCCTCGAAACCTAAGGGGTCTCTGTCTCTGAAACTCATGGAGTGCGCTCAGCCTGCGCTCCTCCTCCACCGGTACAGCAGGCACAAAACACTGCTCCACAGGTGGCGAAATAACTAGCACACCACCCGATGGTAAAACTGGGGGATCCGGTCCCTGTATCGAGGATTCATCACTGAGGGGGTCATCCTCATGATCAAGCTAATGGATCCTAGCAGGTGCGCATCGTGGAGGCATCCTGTGAAGAAAAAAGATGTATCTCAGTTAGTGAGTATATCTGGAGAGCTGACTCAAGAAAGACATGGAAACCACAACCCATTCTTATATGATGCATGAACCATTTTTATCCCCTGCAACTAGTTTTCTCATGTTATGAGTTGAGAATCAAGTTATCAAATTCCTGGTGTATGGATACGTCGGCCGCCGCACCAACACTAGGGTCCCTGGCCTGAAGGCCGAACTCGAAACACTTAAAACTTCTTCTCCAAACCAACTCACATACTGTCGGTCCTAAGGAAGAACCGACCACCTCTGATACCACTCTGCCACAACCCATCCTAGTGGGGCACGAGCCACAACTCCCCAAGCCCTCCTCCAATAGGACAGGGGCTGGTGACTAGCACCGAGTAGGCATGCTACTAACTTGGGAGGCATTTCCTATAAACCTGTACACACGCACACACATCTCCAAGCCCAAAAAGCTGAAAAGAAAAAAACTACTAAAAGGAAAAGATGCATGCATACACTAAAACCTAACCACAGAGTACGAAAGTAAAGTAAAGTACAAGAAAGTAAAACCCCAGGCCAAAAGTACAATCCCACCAAAAAGAAAGTCTGTAACAAAGTCCAACCTGTAAAGAAAGGTGTTGGAACTGCAGTCTTTAGCCGTAGGAACACACCTCGACCTGTCTGAACTCACTGAGTACCATCCGGTTCTGGTCCGCCAAGAATCCTGTCAAAGGCTTGCTCATCTGCACAAGACATGACACGTGTGGGCAAAGGCCGTGCAGGGGTGAGTATAACAATACCCAGTAGGACACCCCGAAACCACAAAGGAAATACAACAAGGGAAAATACCACAAAAGAAAGGTACAGTCAGATCTACATAGTATATGTCTACCAAACATATAACCATAATATCTAGATATACTCATACACGATTGACTATCACGAAACCCACCACTAAGAATCCCTCTCGAAGATTCCACTAAGCATAAAACTGGGAGAACACACTCCTAGGTCTGAAGAGAGAGATGCGGAGTACTCGTTCCGGGAGAACACACTCCACAGGTACCTTCAGAACATGATGCTCAGATGAGGATCACAACCAAGTCATGGGGTGATTCCGACAATTCAGTCTGAGCTAATCCGCTAAGCAGACGATCGACACCCAGGTAAATTTGGTCACGTTGATACCAAGAACTATACCTAGGGTTCCAGGAATGAATAGAGTATCCAGCTCTAAGTCTCATAGAGGGGATTCCAACAACTCTATTCAGGAAGTTTTACTGAAGGGATCATACTCCTGTAATAAATAAATGATACCAGAACATTTAGGGAAAAACCAATGGTACGAACCCTAAGAACTAGTCCAAGTCACAAAATACAAGTGGCTCAATCCATGAAGAAAAGGTTACATGGTGTGTAGTATGGTTACATGTCGTGTTCCTAGACCCCAGGTACTGCTCGTGTAAACGACCCGTGTCATTCGTTCAAGTCGTGTAAAACCAAACTACATGGCCTGTAGAAAAATTACACGCCGTGTTCCTTGACCCCGAGTACTGCCCGTGTAACCGGATCGTGTCATTCAGCTTGTCGGATAGAAAGAAACTACACGGCGTGTAGAAGAAGTAAACTTCGTGTCTGAGCACCTGGCCTCGCTCTGTGTACGCTGGCCATATGCCCGTACACGGTCTCTGCCCGTGTCCGTGTCGCCTGCCCGTGTACCAGTTCATGGGGTATCCCATGTATCTGGTCAGGTCTGGCTGGGGAGGGGTATACACGTCATGTCCTTGGTTGTGTACCCAACTCATGTTTGTGTACTCCCGGAGTACATGCCATGTGGGTCACCGACGAACACACGCCTTGTAGCCCATACTACACGTCGTGTAGTCGGGAAATTTCTAGAACACCGTCTTCTTCCTTGTGTGTCGGCCGATCTTTCGGATCCGTGATCTCTCGTCTGTTCGTCCCGATACTCCAGGGTTTGGTTTGGTTCATTATACGAACACTGTGACGGGTGTTTTCGGCCCTTAAAACTGATCATAAACCTCAAATGATCCATCCAAATAAAAATGCCCGAAATTTCATAACTCTCGATCCGCTCCGAATCATCCTCTGATATCATCGTCGCACCTCCGTGACACCGCTCCGGGGTTGGATACACAGTTTGGGATCGTTTCATCACATAATGGATGCTCAACGATCCATCGTTCATCACCCCACAAAGAATGCGAAGAACGCGAAGAAAAGAAATGGGAGAAATCCAAAGAAACAAATTTGAGGAACGAACCTCCGCCATCGTTCGTCATGGCGTTGATCCGCTCCCATTAATAGGATTAAACGGAGCAGAAAAACAATAACAATGGATTAACATGGATTCAATCTCCCAAAATCCCTGAAAAAAGCCCATCCCGCAAGAACGATCGATCCGCGGACTAATCTTTTCATGGATTAGCTCGCGTTCGTCCTAGAAATCAAGAACGGGGAAGAAATCACAAAAAAAACATCCTACCTGGATTTTGCGGCATTCGTCGGCGATGATCCGGTCACTGCGTCGTCGTCTCCACGTTGGGAGGTTTTCTCTAGAGCCTCCAGAGCCGCAAAGGGTTTCAGGGTTATTAGGTTTTTAAACCTGTACCCTTGCGCTAACCTTTAATTAAAAAGGTAAGGGATATCTGTTGCAGCAGAATTAAAATATTTCCCTGCAAAATAAAATATTTTTATTTAAATATTTTATTACTCTTACGTCCCAAAAACTGGATTCCACCATCGACCTGCTCCGGCCGATGTTAGGCCTCACCTAAGGTAAAATCGATGTTCCGAACGCAATGGTGACCTCAGATTTCTGATCCGAGCTCTCATTCGAGAGTTATTCCACTTTTTCAGGAAAACCACATGCACGCGTTATTTAATTATTAAATTAAATTCATACACTTGTTTCGGGCTCACCGGGCCTCGGAACTGCACGCCGTCTCAGAGCCTAGTCTCAAAAGAATTCTCATATAATATTAAAATAATACAAGGAAAAATCTGAGACATTACAGGGGAACCATAAGATAGGATTCATATTTCATATTCTAGGGAATAGGTATTAAGGAATAATCTGGTGAAGCATGAGTAATGGTTTAAGAAAATATTGGATTAATGAAGTATTTATTCTTTGGAATTCAATGATTATATTATATGAATCATAAAATATATAAGTGTTTTCAGTATAAGTTTTCATTAAGGATTGAAAAAAGATATTTTTAATGGTGATGAAGACTTAGAAAAGTGATATTTTGATTAAGTGAAGGTAACCCTTTATGTGATCAAGATGTTGAGGAAATTGTGTTTCTCTTGGATAACAAGATGATTGATTTGGATATTGTAAATTTTTTAGCACTAATTATCCTAGAACTGATTATTGAAAGAGTGGTCTATATCATCATGGTTGAAGTTTATGAATTCTTGTATTTAAGTAATATATCCAGTAACCTTTGGAATAATGAAGCATTCATGTTTTTTAAAAGGATTTATGGTAATTAAGGTTATTACTATGTTTCAATAGAACATATTATGAGGGTATTAACATGTTTGGAATGTGACAACCAAGAGATACATTATGATATATGAGGGATCAATGTTAAGCATCTTTCATGAATTTATTTCTAAAGATTTGAATTTTCAACTTTCAGAAGGTTATAAGGTTAACCATTTATGGAAAGTTTAAGTTAAACTTCAGATAAGTTTGAGAGATTAAAGTATTATCTCACCATAGGTGGATTTATGAATATTTGATAACTTGTGCTAACCTTTTTTTTGTGATAAATATATATGTAATGACCCATCATTCTACTTATCTATCTTGTGATCTGTTAACACTTCAGGAATGAAAAATTCAACTTCTTTTCTTAGAATATGAGATGAAGTGGAAATTGATCATGGAACAACAAAGGGTGAAGTTATGCTGAAATCAAGTAGGTATATCTTCTCCTAAAAATTATTCAACATTAGCAAAATAATTGTAATGCTAAATGTTGTCTTTTTTATCATCATTTTGATGATATCAATGACCCAATTCATGTTTCTTTAGTTTATGGTTTTTTTATTGTTAAATTTCTATGGATCACCCACTTTCTTGTGATCAGTGATCTTTATCAATATCTAGGATTATTTATTCTATTCCATCACACCCAAATCTTCACATATGTGTTCTTCTATCTAGAAACCTAGTTATATGTTACTTTGGGCAACCGTTATGTTTCCAAATTTCCCTTTTTAAGGGAAGATATAGTATTCATTTTTACAATGTGGGTTTCTATGAATGAAACTTCCAAATATTAAACCATTGATTACTCATATGAATTTCAAGGGTGAAATTCATTTAAAGGGGGTAGAATATAACACCCAGAGATTTTGTGAAATATTTTATTTCGAATTAATTTATCTTTTCGATATTTTTCATTTCACGTGACACTAGAAATAGTTCTTTATATATATATACATATATATTAAAAAACTAAGTCAAAAATACATTTCACATGCAATACCAACTTGGCCTGCGCTATACGCAATACCAACTTGGAGTACAATACATGCAACACCGACTTGGCATACAATGCATGCAACACTGAGTTTCCATTAAACATACACACACATATATATATAATTATTTAAATGAGATAGTTATAACCTAACCATTAAAATTAGTTATAGGAATAGTAATAGCAACTTTTATAATATTTTTTATAATCGATTTATATAAAAAACATATTGATAATGAAATATAATATTTTTGGTAAAGTCATTTTATGTTAAAAATACTTTTTCTTGAATAAACCACTTTTAATAATAAAATTAATTTTATACCCATTTAGAAATTTAATTTGATAAAATAAACTTCATTTTTTAATTCATAATGTCGAAATTATACAAGGGTGAATTTTTGGGAATTTTCTAGGGAGCTTTATTTTTTTATGAATAATGAAAAATACTACTTTTAGTTAAAAACTACCTTTTTGTCTAATTAAGTATTAATTAAAAATGATATTATAAATTTTTAAGGTAAAATTAGATAAATATTAAATCTATTAATAAAATTTAAATCATTATAATCAATTTCACTTTAAAACTAAATATAAAATCTTAACAAACTTTTGAACTTTTTCCTACTTTAAAACCACATTATTTCATCTCAACTGCGGGGTTAACACTAATCTTAATTTTTTTGATTCTGTGAATTGAATTTTGAAAATACAACATACACCATTTTATTCAGTCTATTATTTATAGTCTAATAAGATCAAGTTAATTTTTGACCAAAATGATTAGTAAAAGTTATTAAAATTTATCACAGTAGTTAAGGCCACATTAAGCATAAATATGGACTAAACAATAAAATTAAGGGCCCAAATGACCTAGAAACCTGTCCAAAACCCATTTTATATCCGTATTTCTCCCATAAATCTTCAATTATTGAGTTTTGTTGGTTTGGTATGACTTTGTTTGATAATACCATGTGCACACCTAACTTGTTGCTAAAACATCCAAGTGAGTCCTTTTCCTTACCTATAAAAGGCCACCACCTCTACCCATTAATCACACCTCTAAAACCTATTAAGTTTGGAAAATCCCTGATCAATGCACCTCCCAAAAATCCTCCCTTCCACCTTGAATCCTCACTTTGGTCAGAAAGTCTCTCAAAAAATCCTTTTGGCACAAACCAAAAGGAGTTACCTGATTTATAGGTAACATCTTCTCTCAAGCTTCTTCACTTTATTTTACCTATTCACCCACTCCACTCACATTATTCCATTATTGTTGGAAAAAAATAGTATCCTCAATATACTAGGATGTTTTTATTATAATTTTTTGATCTAAAATTACACACACCTCCATCTAATAGATCGAACATACTGTTTTTGTGTTTGGAGAATTACTGCCTCACGAAATGATGATTGTTCATTTTTCATTTAACACCAATCATGGTGGACATTATGATGGACACTCTATTTATATATTTCATATATTTTATTTATTATATATTTAATATTATTTATTTATTTTACAAAAAATATCTCTTTACTTTACATTTGGTGTTAATACGATAATCTCGTTTGAGGAAGTGTGGACCATCACCCCTCAAAGCGATGTGATTCGTTCACACACCACAAGGAATGTATTAAGGGTGGGTTTAATTAAATTATATTATATATACGATATAATAATTATAATTTAATATATATATATATAAACCTATATATATATATATATATTTCATTTACATACTTTCTTTCAATACAACAATAAAAACGAAAACAATGTTCATGTGTACGTACGTCTTACCATTTCCATGGATGGTGTATTCCATTTTATAATTATTTATTATATATATTATAATAATATAAATATAATGGATATAAATTATATTTGTACCATGATATAAATTTTGGATTCATGATATAATTATAAGGACCAACGATATAACAAATTAATACACATGCGAAAAACAAAGTGAATATTACTCGAAGTGAAAACAAAACATAGGATCGTCAACAAGAGGGTAATATAAAGTCATAATAAAACCATATAAGGTAATATATATAAGGATATTATTCTGTAAAATAAGTATAATAATATTATATTTATTATATAGTAATCTTGTACGATTACAGAGAGATTCAAGACACAATGTAAGGGGATTTCATTTCACTTTTAATTTATGTGTGATTCATGTTGTGTTCACAAATATTTCCTTTTATGTTTTGTATGTACTTAAAATTATTTTATTATATGTATATTATAATTAAATGTATGGGTATTAACATATCAATTTTACGATCCTTCTTTCTTGGGGTCTAAGTTTCAAAAGTTACCATATCGGTAAAATGTTTGGTCTCAATTTGTCTTCTTTGAGACTCATTTTTTGTTACGCACCAAAACTATTTTTCAAGGTGAATATATTTACATTTTACATGATATATCATGAATATAAATATTTTATTGATATTATATTCATAATTTAATTTAATTTTCTTACATTGAGAGTATGATCCCAGTATACCAATTTCTAAGAGTTTATCGATACAATCTCTTTTTTTTAGATTGTTCGGGTTTATGCATCCTTTGATGAAATATTATGATACATCTCTAAAAAACAATCATGAGTTTCATTATACTATATTTCTTTCAATATATCCTCATGTGTTACTAATATTTATACACTCTTTGGTATTTAAGATATTGTTTTTAAGTAAAATATGATTGTCTTACTCTTCGGTCAGAAATCTATTGTATTCAAAAACCATATTTTCTAAAATGTTTTCTAAAATGTTTTCAAAAGATCCTTGAAGGTAATATTAAAGGAAAAGGGATTTTGAAAATGTTTTATTGTTTTCAAATCACCCTTTATTTTTTTTCAAATATATTTTAAAATAAAAATGTTTTCAAATGTTTTAAATTATAAAAATTATTTTTCAAAGAAGAAAGGATATTCTCCTCATGAATTTTTTTTGAAATATATTTCCAAAGTATTTTCCATATAAGATGATATCTATTGATGTTAATTATTCCATTCTAGGAAATTATCTCAAGGTTTCATTCATATCCTTTCTATGAATGGATTATTCTTTTTTTCATGGTCTTTATGAATCCCATTTCCCTTTTACAGGTTACATGTTTATGAATCCCACTTCTTTTCATAGGTTTTAATTTGATGAAATGGTTATGAAACCTATCTATTTTTTATAGGTTATGATGTGATGAAATATTAATGATACCCCCTTCATTTAATGGGTTATTATTTTATGTTTATAAAACATTTGTCTTCTTATGGGTCATGATATGATGAATGTTTTATTATCTTGTGCCACATGTATGAATGATTTTGTTATGAGATGGGTGATACCTATATCTCCCTCCAATTAAATTAGTAATAATAGATGACTCGTGAGTATAAATGTTAAGCATGAACCTAATTAAATTTTCACAATGTTATGCATGGACCTGGTTTCATGTCCATAAGTTTATGAATGAACCTAATTACATGTTCACAATGTTATGAGTGAACCTGATTACATGTTCACAATGTTATATATGGACTTATTTTGACATACAAAAGGTTATGTGTGAACATGATTACATGTTGACAATGTTATGCATGGACCTGGTTTCATGTCCATAAGTTTATGCCTGTACCTGATTACATGTTCACAATGTTATGAGCGGACCTAAATTTATGTTCACAATGTTAGGCATAGACCTGGTTGCAAGTCCATATGGTAGTGTGTGAACATGATTACACGTTCACGATGCTATGCATGGACTTTATTTCATTTCCATAAGATTAAGCGTGAACTTGATTATATGTTCACAATGTTATGCATGGAACGGGTTGCATGTCCACAAGTTGATGTTGGGGCCTTATTTCATGTCCTAAAATTAATGAGTGAACCAGTTTCTACTTATACATGTTCACAATGTTATAAACTGACTTTCACACCACAAATTCCATGTCTTTTCCTATGTTATTATTCTTGGGCCGATGTTATTTATTTCCTTATGATTCATGTATTATGAGCTAAATTCTTTATTATGTTCTCTAATATACAGGGCATGATCTTCAAATGTTATATTCAAATTCCACAACCTTTTGTTTATGTTATGATTACTCATTTCCTTTAATTACCCTTAGAGATCATCTGATCTCACCCATTTCTTATGTTTCCTTTCCACAAGGTATGAAGAAATGTTTTAGGAAGAAGTAATAAAGGTGGAGATCATTATGGGTGATGTTGAAGATCTTTCACCAGGATATAAGATTTTGTTTCCAAGTTTCCAAAGACAATAAACTATTACTGTCCTCAGGCATGTATTTTTGTAATGTAATGAATATTCAACTAAAATGATGTAATATCCATGTATGTAAAGCCTTTTTTTCTATACTATTGATGCAGTATCCCTGGCCCCATACATTCACCAACCGATGAATAAATTGGTAATAAATATGAATATATTTATAATTATATAAATATGAATATATTAATAAATATATAATTATGAAAATATTATTACATATATATTTAAAATTTATTTATAAATATATTTAATATTCATATATATATATATATATGTGTATAATTATATTTATAATTATATTTATAATTATATTTATAATTATATTTATAATTATATTTAGAAAAATCTTGTAATTATAGTTATACTTATATATTTGTACATATATATATAATTTTAAATCTATAATTACTAATCTATGTCTATATAGTTATAAGTAATTATTTATAAATAAATTTGAAATATTGTTAAACATATAATAAATTGGTAATAACAGCAGTATTATTAATGACTATAAAATTTAAACTATATAACCAATATAAATGAAACTTAAAACATGGAGTAAACATATACTAAATAGATGGAATTAAAAAAATTACGTAAACATTGTCGATAAAAAATATTTTATATTCTTTCAAAACCACCAAGTTGAAACTTAAAAATGTTTCAAGTATGTGAATTTGAAAGCCTATAAAATATAATATTTATGACCAATATGAATGAAACTTAAAACATGGATTAAAAATATACTAAATAGATGAAAATAAAAAATTACGCAAAAAATGTCGATAAAAAATAATTTATAGTCTTTCAAAACCACCTAGTAGAAACTTAAAAATGATTCAAGTATGTGACTTTGAAAGCCTAAAAAATATAAACTATATGACCAATATAAATGAAACTTAAAACATGGATTAAACATATACTAAATAGATGAAAATAAAAAAATTACGTAAAAAATGTTGTTAAAAAATAATTTATAGTCTTTCAAAACAACCTACTTGAAACTTAAAAATGTTTCAAGTATGACTTTGAAAGCCTATAAAATATAAACTATATGACCAATATAAATGAAACTTAAAACATGGATTAAACATATACTAAATAGATGAAATTAAAAAAATTACATAAACAATGTCGATAAAAAATATTTTATAGGCTTTTAAAACCACCTAGTTGAAACTTAAAAATGTTTCAAATATGTGACTTTGAAAGCCTATAAAATATAATTATTAAATATACAATAATTAGTTAGTTAGTAATATAATTATTAATTATTATTTGTCAATATAATTTTGAATTATTAATGGTTAATTATTAATTAATTAATTACTAATTAGTAATTTATATTTATAAATATAATTATTATTATATAATTATAAATGTAATGTTTATAAATATTTAAGTAGTCATGTAAAATATTTTTGGTTTACTATATATATGTTTTTATTTTCATTTTTCAAAAAATTATTAGATGTTTAGTCTGGGTGACAAATTTTTTTAATATTTTACTTGTACTTTATTAATTTAATAGTTAATTTAAATCAGTTTTTATTTACTATATTTTTTATTTTCTTATTATTTGTCTTAAACAACAATTACTTGTCATAGTAAATAAGTTTTTTAATATATACAACATGACATCCAAAAACATCAACGATGATGCCCCCCGGTACCACAACGTCGCATCTAAATCTCACGTCCTCTCCACGTCTGATGTCTGTGTCACTCCGGTGTCCTATCTGCGGGTTCCTCCTCTTCCGGTGCTTCTGGTGCCTCCCCATGGTACTGTGTAGAGGACTGAACAAAAGCATTTGAGGAGGATGCCCCAAAATCATATGGGGTGCCATATGGCTCCGAAGCTCCTATAAATGGTAGGAATGGGGTACTGAAGAAGGACTTGTCATGAGGAGAGGGGGCCGCCATAAGCTGTGTGACTGTACCCAGATCAAAGTCCATAGTAGTCTGCGGAGACGCCATATGTGGTATATAAGCGTCTCCCTGTTGTGCAAAATCATCAATCGACTGGGCCGGATCGTCTCTCTGTGGTGCAGCGACATCTGCAGGAGCCGCTCTCGGATGTCGATGTCGTTGCCTCTGCCCCTCCGGATGTGCTCGTCTCTATCGTCCAGCTGGCGGTGGTGGTGGCAGTGCATCCTCCTCAGCAGGTATAGCAGGGACATCATCATCCTCGGGTGCTTAAGTCTGAAGATATGGATCAGGATATATTTGTGGCTCCTCATCAAAAAAACTGTCACGTATCAACTAGAGATGATCGAATAGAGACACCACATCCCGATGAACTACATCCCATAGAATATATGCATGCTCCTAAGGCTATGTGGAAAGTGAAATATGACCAATGGAATCTGCCTGCAAATGAAATAACATTTAAATTAATATCAAAAATGAGTTAAAAATAATAATAAATCTTAGTAAACATACCAATCATTGAATGCCAATCCCCTGACGTGTAAGGTGCATGATGGTGTGACGTCGAAACCAGTCTGCATAATCCCCCTCATCAGATAACTGAGAGTGTGTTGTGGTATATCCATGTGGAAAGATACTGAATCGGGCACACCTGTCCCAAAGCTCGATATAAGATGCATGATGTTGTCGCCAGTCTATCGTCTGTCTATCTATAAGCACAATCAAATGTAACTCGGTAGATTGTCATGGTTCCATGGGGATATGATGTATAAAACTAAACTGGCGCATGACCCAGTCTGGTTGGTGCCACTCAATGATTTGGAAGTGAATGAGTGGCACCACTGCAGCATGATCTCCAACCATAGTTGTGCAATATAGTGGAAGTGATGCATAGACATAACCTGTATAAGAAGTCCATGAAACCTTAAATGTAAACTCAAAAAATAAGTCATATAGTATCATGATAATGTTACTGAGATTATATTTAAATAACTTAAAATTGTGATAAAAAAACAAATTTTCCTACAAAAAAGTACTATTTAACTTACATCAGCTGGCACTATGGTGTCAAATATCTGTCGGAAGTTGTGCACACTATGTCTCGGAGTATGTGCAAACTTCTGAGACTGACTCCACTTGGTGAAAAAAGAGTAATCTACGGTAAGTTTATAAAAAAATAAAAAAGTACTAAATAACTGAAAGTAATGATGTAGACATACCATCTTCCCCAAGGACAGTCCTGAAGTAGCTCTGATGAAAGAGGTGCGACAACTCGAGGAGTGATGCGTGGAAAACTCTCATAGGCCCATATCTGTACTAACACCATGCAACCTACAATCTGATGTGAATCATCCTGAAAACTGGTGCAGATAGATCTGTACAGATGTGCTAATACAGTGGACCCCCAACTGTATATAGTCGTCTGATCTAGATCCTCAAGTAATGGGAGGTACATCATGTGTACCAAATCGGTGTAGTAGTTGACGCACAACATGCCTCTGAGAAGCCGCAAAATGTATGCACGTGTGTGCTGAAGAAGCATCTCCTCATCTGCATCATCAGGAATGATGTCGAAATGCTGATCAAGCCACCTCATGTGCAAGCGCGAACCCTGGAGGACCCCCCGTGCACCGATGACATCAATGCCTAGTAGCCTCTGTATGACTGCAGCCCAATCACCAGTACTGGCACCCATAACTGCATGTCCATGGATAGGTAACCCCAACATGTAGGCGACATCCTCTAATGTAATAGTCATCTCCCCCTCTTGGAGATGAAATGTGTGTGTCTTTAGCCACCATCTCTCAACCAACGCAGCTATCAAATGATGGTCAATGGTCTTGAAGTCACACATAGAGACTCCATAAAATCCTACATGTCTAAGGTATGGACAAATATCTACCGTCGGTGCCTCATGATGGGAACGATGTGCTCTCCGAACATGAATATGTCTAACAGGTCGTCGCTCCAGCACATCACGCGACACGTGCGTCTCCTGGCCAGAAAAAAGTGACTGCTCCATCTGAATGTGCAAACAGTAAAACATTAATTTCATGTAAGATATGACATTTATCATGTAAGATATGAAATTTATCATTTAATGATTAAAATAAGCATCAACACATTGGGTCAGTTGTTGTCTCCCATGTTGGGGTGTTGGGGTGAAGACGTTCGGAGTTTCCTCATTTTTGTTTTGTGGCCATTGTAAGTTCATATTTCATTATAAAAGACTGATGAAATTTTCATTTAATAGTTCAAATGATTTTGTTTTTTTGAATGTGATACTTTAAATTGTTATCACTTCATGAGTAGCTTTAAACAAACAACACTGCATCAGTAGAAACAACAATAGAAATAACCATAATACATCATTTCAATGAACCCGCACAGGACGTATAAATTTTTTCTTATACAGGTACATTCCTTTTTTTGAGTTGGTGTTGTCTGTTTAAATCTACTCATGTAATGTTGAAAATTAGACAAAAAATGTCAAGTGAAATCATGGTACATTTTCCAAAATTTACCCTATATACAAGTAAAACAAATATGATTAAGAATGGTGGTAATGATAAAAATGATTACATGTACAAATTTTTATAGTAACTGATAGAGTACATGATTCATTTTAACCATTAGATGATTTCCCTGTGTTTCTAGGGCAACATGTGTTCGTATGACCTTCCTGGCAACATATGTTGCACCGTTGTCCAGCAGGATGTTCACTAGGACAATCCATCTCATTCTGAATACGAGTCGACTTTGGCCTCCCAGTAGGTCAAAGTCTACTTTTGTTCAGTAGAAGTGTGGGTGCGCCATCAGGCAGCTGAAAATTCTGATATTCCCCGATTGGCATCCACGGAGTACTGTAGCAGGATTTGATGCTCTCAAGTCGATAAGCCGGATCAATGAACTGCTCCCAAGATACGTGTACGTAATCACATGCTGCAATCACATGGCCGCAGGGATATCTCAGTTCCTGAAAGTTGCCACATTTACAATAACGCTTCTCCCGTAAAATAGCTCGCACACGACCATTGCTACATGCCACAACATCACCGGGCTCAGCGACCTCAAATCATTGCTCTGGATGCTTAAATGCAGTTACATGGTAAGTTGCAACCTCCTGAAGAACTGTATCTATCTCATGTTGGAAATGGTGTATATAGCGCATACCTCTGTTCAAGCCCTCTTCAGCCTGCTTTCCTCGTTCTAGAAATTACTTTAAACTACGATATATGGTCTCTTGTACCAACCCTAAAATATAGATTTACGACATTATACAAATATTATATTATAATAGTAGCTCTTCTGAGTAACATATATTCAAATATTCGTATTTACCTGTGATAGGTAGTTTTCAAACTCCCTTGAAAACTCCATTTATACATTATACGATTTTGGTCGTCATATAACCATATCTCCTCCCATCATCATATGCCAACGACCATTTCTGCTTTGGAATTTGCATCATGTAATCATACACTTCCAGATTCACTCTGTTAATATCTTGAAGACGCTCCTCCATCCTTTGTTGTTGAGGCTCATATTCTATCATACAAGCAGTCATCTGAGCAATTATGAAAATAACTATGACAAAAAAATTTAAAACAGAAAAGGATTTTTATACCAATTTTTAAGATTGCCTTCTTCATCAACTCATTCTTGAACTTCTTTCGCAAATTGCTGGCAATGTGTCAAATATAGTATCGATGATGGGCATAGTGTGGTCTCCACAAAAGACCCTCAGACTGTATCGCCTCCTTGATTTCATGGTGGCGATCAGAAATAAGACAAATCCCTTCTGCATCTGTAAGAAACTCTCAGAGACATGCCAGAAACCAGCTCCATGATGAGAAGTTCTCTTTCTACACAATTGCAAATGCTATAGGTAGAGGGGCTCGATTTCCATCTTCTGTGGTGGAAATTAATGAAGTTCCTATATACTTTCCATACAGAAATGTGCCATCAATATGTATGAACTACTCTCAATGTCTAAAAGCTTCCACACATGGTAAAAATGTCCAAAATAATCTATCAAACACAACCATTGAGTGGTCAAGTTGGTTCTTTTGGTTAACATATTCAACAGTATATAACCGATAGACTATTTGATTATTGTGGCATAGAATCTCCAACAGTTGTGGTAAAACTCGATAAGAGTCCGTACACTTTCACAATAGCCTTTTGTCATGCTGCCCATGCCTTCCAGTAAGAGATTTGATACCCAAAAAGTTGTTTGATTCGCTCAATGACCAGAACCACAAGAACATCTTGACATGCTCTAGTAATTTCAACAATAATAGTTGAAACAAACTCAGCATCTAATGAAGAGTGTTCCTGTGACAAGTTTGGGTTCACACGGGTGTGTGGAGTAAATCTAGTGATGTTCCAGCTGTGAAAAATGTTATCAATAATAGCTCGCAGACGCATTTGACAGTTCGATTCATATTTTTCACAATGGATCAAATAGTAAGACCTCTTTGACTCTTCTACAACATATGAGTAATTTCTTTCAATGTGATATTTTTTTATCACATTTTTCATTGCTTCTTTGCTCTCAAACTCTCTAACAATATACAGAACACCGTTATCTGACACTCGATTTGTGCCACCAATGATTCCTGGAAATTCTGAACTAGGATTAATAACTGAATAATCAAATTCTAGCAAGATATTCATGCCTTCAGTCGACCATGAATCCAATAGTGGAGGATGGTTCAATGGTCAGTTGAACCTCACATGAGTTGGCACAGACTTTTCTTCTGCATGCTCTTCTTCTTCTTCAACTTCCTCTTCATCTTCTTCTTTAAAATTTCCATCATCCTCAAATTCATCGACCAATGCATCTAAAGTATGTGGAGGACTATCCATTGAAATTGTGGCTGATGGAAATGATGGAACAACTACCGATGCTTATGGAACTTCTTGATGTTATGGAACATATGACATAGTCTCATGAATTTGAGATGGGTCAACTTCCAATATCGATGGAACCTCCATTGTAGCTATAGTGACATACAACTCCATCATTTGATTCTTAGGTATATACTTAACCAATGAAAGTATATATTCTCAATCATCATCATCATTTACCAGATAGGGCACATGCCAAAACCTATCTATAAATTGGAGATGTCTAAATTTGATGGACTCTATCACTTGATTCCTCACCAGTTTTAACTTCCGATGAATTTTCCTTTGCACAGCTTCCAAAGTAGTAAATCCTCCAAGCATCACAACAGCTTTTGGATGTATACTATAACTATATCCTTGTTCTGTCTCCATTATTTTACCATTGCAATAAATATAGTCAGCGGCCATCTTTTTTATCTAAAAGAAACATTGTTATTAATTAAATATGATTAAAGAATCAATTTATGTATGCATGCTTCTAGTAATTTAGGTTGGAATCCTAATCCGTCCACCAAATCAATATGTTCAAACCATATTGATGTGTAACTATTTACACAACCCACAAGTTTGTGTTACTTACCGAAAAACAGAATTCAAACATATTCATACATATCCACATTCATTATATGCATGAGGTACATGAACACGTCATGTAAAAGCAAAGAGTTATATGAAATTGGAAATCTCCACATGACTAGGCCCGGAGCGATAGATAGCCAACCCCATTCACTTTCCTAGACAAGGCAAGCCATCAGAAAAGTAGGTGGTCTGACCCAAATCCCCTCTACCCAGGGATACTTTACTCAAGAGAGAAATCATTTCATGACAACTCTAACACTTAATATGCAAAAAATATATTCAACTACTAAATTCAAGTTCATAACTTCAATTACAAACCGAGGTCAAGGTAGATTGCAAACTAAATTCATTATCATACCTAGAATGTAATGCAAAGGTATATTCCAGAAGCAATTTAAAACTACTTCGCTAATTAATATAACTAATTCGCTAATTAATATAACTACTTCGCTGATTAATATAACTACTTCACTGATTAATATAACTACTTCCCTGATTAATATAACTACTTCGCTGATTAATATAACTACTTCACTGATTAATATAACTACTTCGCTGATTAATATATAATTAATTAATTACCTAATTAGAACTAATTAATTACCTAATTAGAAGTAATTAATTACCTAATTAGAACTAATTAATTACCTAATTAAAACTAATTAATTACCTAATTAGAACTAATTAATTACCTAATTATAACTAATTAATTACCTCATTAGAAGTAATTATTAACATATTGATAATTAATTAATTACCTAATCAGAATTAATTAATTACCTAATGATAATTAATTAATTACCTAATGATAATTAATTAATTACCTAATTATAATTAATTAATTACCTAAACAGAATTAATTAATTACCTAATCAGAATTAATTAATTACCTAATCAGAATTAATTATTTACCTAATCAGAATTAATTAATTACCTAATGATAATTAATTAATTTCCTAATTAGAATTAATTAATTACCTAATTAGAAGTAATTAACTACCTAATTAGAACTAATTAATTGCCTAATTAGAACTAATTAATTGCCTAATTAGAACTAATTAATTACCTAATTAGAACTAATTAATTACCTAATTAGAACTAATTAATTACCTAATTAGAATTAATTATTAACCTATTGATAATTAATTAATTACCTAACTAGAATTAGTTAATTACCTAATGATAATTAATTATTTACCTAATGATAATTAATTAATTACCTAATGATAATTAATTGATTACCTAATTATAATTAATTAATTACCTAATCAGAATTAATTAATTACCTAATCAAAATTAATTAATTACCTAATCAGAATTAATTATTTTCCTAGTCAGAATTAATTAATTACCTAATGATAATTAATTATTTACCTAATGATAATTAATTAATTACCTAATGATAATTAATTAATTACCTAATTATAATTAATTAATTACCTAATTATAATTAATTAATTACCTAATTAGAATTACTTATTAACCTAATTTTAATTAATTACTTACCTAATTAGAATTAATTAATTACCTAATTAGAATGAATTAATTACCTAATTAGAATTGATTATTAACCTAATTAGAATTAATTAGTTACCTAATTAGAATTAATTAGTTACCTAAATATAATTAATTAATTACCCAATTATAATTATTTATTAACCTAATTACAATTATTTATTAACCTAATTATAATAAATTATTAGCCTAATTATTATTAATTATTAACCTAATTATAATAAATTAATTAGCTAATTATAATTAATTAATTACCTAATTAGAATTAATTATTAACCTAATTGGAATTAATTATTAACCTAATTAGAATTAATTAATAACCTAATTAGAATTAATTATTAACCTCATTAGAATTAATTAATAACCTAATTAAAATTAATTAATTACCTAATTAGAATTAATTATTTACCTAATTAGAATTAATTAATTACCTAATTAGAATTAATGAATTACCTAATTAAATTTATTTAATTACCTAATTAGAATTAATTATTAACCTAATTAGAATTAATTAGTTACCTAAATATAATTAATTAATTACCTAATTATAATTATTTATTTACCTAATTATAATTATTTATTATCCTAATTATAATATATTATTAACCTAATTATTATTAATTATTAACCTAATTATAATTAATTAATTACCTAATTATAATTAATTAATTTCCTAATTAGAATTAATTATAAACCTAATTAGAATTAATTATTAACCTAATTAGAATTTATTAATAACCTAATTGTAATTAATTAATTATCTAATTAGAATTAATTACTTAATTAGAATTAATTAATTACCTAATTAGAATTAATTAATTACCTAATTAGATTTAATTATTTACCTAATTAGAATTAATTAGTTACCTAAATATAATTAATTAATTACCTAATTATAATTACTTAATTAATTAACTAACTAAAATCATTTCATTACCTAATTACATTTAAAAAAACTATACTATTTATATAATACAAATATTATAAACTAATTCTATAAATTAGACAACTAAATTAATAAATCAAAATAGTAACTAAATTTAAAGAAAGATTTACCTCAAATTTGTGGATACGTAGCTACGCAGGTAGAGCAACCGGAGAGGCAGAGCAACCGAAGAAGCAAAGCACCGAAAAAACCGGAGAACTTTGAGAGAGAGGGGGGGGACTTTGATAGAGAGGGGGGAGTGAGGAAATGGGGAGGGCAAGCAGCCTTATTTACATAAAGCGGGGAGGTTTCGACGCCACTTCAAGTGGCGCCGAATGGAGAGGGATTTAAGGAGCAGCGCCACTTTAAGTGGCGCTGGTCGTTGGTTGGTTATGCCTTCAACACCACTTCAAGTAAGAGATACTTGGCCGAAATGGCCGAGCGCCACTTGAAGTGGTGCTCGGTCTCCTCACCCTTTGAGCGCCACATGAAGTGGCGCTCAAGTCACCCATTTCCCTAAATATTCTGACCCTAAACCCAATAAAAACAAAACAAAAACCCCCGTTCGCCGAAATATCGGTCTTTAGACGTGCAAAGAGGATTTCTAATGACGTCACAAGCATGGGTGGGGTTCTCTGGTGTATATGTCAAATTGTTTACCCGTTTAGATAACCTTCATACCAGATGGTGACTTCATGACGTCGTGTGAGGCTCACACATCTGAAAATCCATCTTAGGTAACATCCCGCATGATCACGGGTTTACAAGAATGGATTATGCTACGGGAAGTCTCATGAGGTATCTGCAGGTCGATTTGTGTCTTTATCACGATGCCACATGTTGCTTGTACTAAAGTGATCACAAGAGCTCCATTAGGCATGGTGATGGGCAAATTTAGCAGCAGGGGTTTTTTTTAATGGGTTTAGGGTGAAAAAATTTAGGGGAATGGGTTTGTTGAGCGCCACATGAAGTGGCCCTCAACATTTTGGGTGGCTAGCGCCACTTCAAGTGGCGCTTTGCCACCGTTTTTTTTTTGTTATTTTTTTTTTGCACCTCATCCCTTTTATGTATTTATTATAACATTAAATTTATAATTATGTATTTAAATGTAAATAATTATTTATATAATTATTATAATAATTATAATAATATATATAAAAATATTTATATTTAATAAGGTTTATTATAATAATTATAATATTATATATTTATAATTATATATTCATTATAAATAAACCTCGGTAAATATAAATACATAATTATAAATTTAATACATAATATAATATTATAATAAATATATAATTATAAATTTAATAAAAGCATAATTATAATATATTATAATAAATATAATAAATACAAATAATTTTAATAATGTTTATTTATTTATATATATAAATTTATAAAAAATTAGATATGGTTTAATTATTTATTTAAATAATTATATATAAATTTATAAATAATTATCAATTTATAAATAATTATATTTAAATAAACCTTATATTTAAAATTTATAAATTTATATTTAAATACACATTATTAAAATAATTTATCTTTATATAAATAGACTTTATTAAATGTTATATAATTATTATAATTACATATTTATTATAATTATGTAATTACTATAATCATATATTTATTATATTTTTAATTATATATATATTATATTTATACTTATATAATTATTATAATGATATAATTATTGTAATCATATCTTTATATAAATAAGCCTTATTAATTATATATATATATATATAATAAGTATATATTTACGATGATTATATATTTACAATAATTATATAATTATAATAATTATATAACTACAATAATTATATATTTATTATAATAAATATACATTTATAAATGTAATTATAAATATACATTTATTTATTATAATAAATGTAATATGTAATTATTTATTTATTATAATAAATGTAATATGTAATTATACATTTATATTAATTATATTTATTATACATTTATATAATTATAAATATACATTTATTATAATTAAAAAATAAATGTATCATATCACATTTATTATATTATATTACATATTACATTTATTTATAATATAATTATATAATTATAAATATAATAAATATAGATATGATAATTATATAATAAAGATAAATAATTACATTTTACATTTATTATATTATAATTAAAAAATAAATGTATTATAATATTTATTATACATTTATTGTTCATATTTTTTATAATAAATTTATAAAATAAATGTAGATTTATTATAATAAATAAATGTATATTTATTATAAATATAAATATAAATATACATTTATTATAATTAAATATTATAATATTTATTATAATAAATATACATTTATAATAAATGTATTATAAATATTTATTATACATTTACTATACATTTATTATACATTTATTATAATAATATTTATTATAATAGATATTATAAATGTATATTTATAAATATAATAAAAAAATAAATACAATAAATACATATTTATATTTATATTTGTTATATTTATAATTATATAATTATTATATTTATATTTATTATATTTATAATTATCTAATAATTATATACAATAAATACATAATTATATTTATATTTTTTATATTTATAATTATATATTTATTATATTTATATTTATTATATTTATAATTATTTAATAATTATATACAATAAATACATAATTATATTTATATTTTTTATATTTATAATTATATAATTATTATATTTATATTTATAATTATCTAATAATTATATTTATAATTATATAATTATTAATTATAAATAATATATATAATAAATATAATAAATACAATATAATTATATAATTATTGTATTTATAATTATATAATTATTATGATTTTAAATATATAATTATCATTGTAACATATAATTATATTTATTATATAATTATTATATTTATAATTATATAATAATTATTATATTTATAATTTATTATTTAATTATTATTATATTTGTAATTTATTATATAATTTTTACTATATTTATAATTATAATAATATTTAAAATTATAATAATTATATAATTATTATTATATTTATATTTGTAAAATTATAATTATATTTATATTCATATAATTATTATAATTTTAAATATATAATTATATTTGTTATATAATTATTATATCTATATTTATTATATTTGTAATTATATAATAATTATTATATTTATATTTTATTATATAATTATATTACATTTATAATTTATTATGTATTTATAATATTATATTTTATTAATTATATTTGTTATAATAAATAAATTTAGTATATTTAATATATTATAATTATAATTGTATAATTATATATATATTTATAATTATATAATTATATATATATTTATAATTATATATATCAATGAATTTATTATATAATTACTTAATTATATATATAATTATATAAATTTATTATATTTTTTTATTAAATATACATATTTATTACTAATTAAAAATTTATAATTATATTAGATATATATATAATTTGTAATTAACATATATATCAATTTATTATGTTTATATTTTTGTAATTGTATTTATTTTATTTTATTAATTACATTTATTAAAATAAATTTGATATATATATATATGGTGGGAGGTGTGGGGTCAGTCAAAGCGCCACTTGAAGTGGCGCTTTGCCCCCCTATTTGTCCAGCGCCACTTCATTTGGTGCTGGACCAGCCTATATCCCCAAATAATGTAAACCCTACCCCTTTAAATTAAAAAAAACCCTACGGCTAAATTTTCCCATGGTGATGGGTTCTATGCCTTTTTGTTGGGGGTACCCACTGATGTGACATGCATGGTCGAAGATTCATGTTGCATGACATGAAATACAGGGGGACCGCAAGTCATCGAGTTTATACTACGAAGCCGTGTGGAGGAGTGTTGAGACCGAGCAGGGGGATCACCATGTGACCAAGGAAGTATTTGTCCATACTTCATCTTTACATCACATGATATCTGAGGGATCATGTGAGGGGCTCCGCGCACATGCACTGAGGCTGCACATTGGCGCCGCATGCACATACCAAGGTTTCGACCAAAGATTATCGATCCACCTTCACGTGTGGGGTTCTCATTATTTATGCCTATTTTACATGACTAGGGGATTATGAGGTGTGATGTTTTGAAGTCGTTTCTTAAAAGGCAGCACTTGAGCATCGTGAGATAGAGGGTTTTACAACACCACTATTAGCCTGTACACCGATCTATGTTTGCAGACACCAGTACGGGTGTCCTGCGCATCTGTTGGATGGTATGAATTTATTGCATCGTATGAGTTTCTATCCCTATGAAATCAGATTATCACAGGAAGTTCCTATAAAGGACCTTGTGAACGTGCAAAGGGGAATGTGCGATGGGGCTGTCTTCATGGTCAACAGCCTACACTGGATACGTGGAACATGTTGGCGGCCATACCTACGGACAGTTCATGCATTATTGAGCTCCTGGAGTAGAAGATCAGAAGAGGCGATGTAAAAGTACAGAAGAAGTCTATTTATAGAAATGGTTACAGGGAAATATAAAAATAACAAAATATCTAACTAAACAGCAGAAAATAAAACTCTAAAACTCCCCCTCAAGATGGCCTGTAAATATCCATGACAACCATCTTGGACATCAAAGAGAAAAGTTGAGTAGAATGAAGAGGTTTAGTAAACATGACTGCCAATTGATATTGAGAACGAATGGGAAACAACTTGAGAACTCCGGAATAAATCTGTTCATGAACAAAATGGAATTCTATCTCAATATTTTTATTGCGTTCCTGAAATACCGGATTAGAGGAAATTTGTATTGTAGCTTTATTGTCACAATATAGAAAATCAGGAGAAACAACATTGACCTGAAAGTCACAAAGAAGTTGTTGTAGCCAAATAATCTCACTACCAGTAGAAGATAGGTCTCTATACTCAACCTCAGCTGAGGAGCGAGAGACAGTGGTTTGCTTTTTGGCCTTCCAAAAGACTAAATATTCTCCAATAAAGATGCAAAACCATGTAATGGAGCATCGAGATTCAGAACAAGATACCCAATCAGCATCAGAAAACGCTTCCAGCTGTAAGGTGGAATTAGAAGAAAGTAATAACCCTTGACCGAGACTTCTCTTGAGATAACAAAGTGGGTGATGCACTACCTTGAGATGAGGAAGTCGAGGATGAGCCAAGAATTGAGTGAGCTTGTGTCAAGACCCGTCCTCAGGGCCCGTGCCGTGACAACCCCAATCCCGCCTTCCATAGACCAGGAGCTGGCGACTAGCACCAAAGGTGTAATCCCAAAAAAAAAGGGAGGCATTGCCTTTTAACCTGTAACACACACACAGTCTGAACACAAGCAGAAGAGGAAAACCAGTACTAAAATAGAAAAGTAAGGTGTACTGAAAGTAAGTGTGCCAGTATACAAACCCAACTGAACAACAAGTACAAGTAAAATGGGAAAACAGCTCCTGGATCGTCCACCGGGGAATCCTACCTGAAGGGTAGGTACATAACTCGAACAACTCGTCCCTGCAGTATGTCCCATCTAGTCCAGCTCCGAGAAACCTCCCGTCTGTCACCCTCAGTCTCGATCACTGATGTCCGTCGTCTTCACACAACACAACAAGGTGCGGGTGAAGCCCGTGCAGGGGTGAGTATAACAATACTCAGTAGGGGACCCCGAGACCCCCAAAGGTCTCCCAGGATCCACAAAGGATAAATCACAGAAGAAAGATACAAACACAAAGTATCGAACAACCCTACTTAGGTACATGCCAATACATATACCTAAGTTATCAATCACAGTCCGACTCTAACTCTCGAACCCAAGCACAAACCATTCAACAAAGGAAGTAAAGTCAATCACCACAATGATAATGGTTGAAAGACATGACTCAACTCACATAGGTATACATATTTTGTATAGAGATAGAGATGATCAAATGTAGTCACTGATTCATCTAAGCTGTCGAACCCACACGGGATATAGGAACAGCTAAGTTGTCGGACCCACCCAGGATACAGGACCAGCTATGTTTTATCTGAGCTGTCGGACCCACACAGGATACAGGACCAGCTAAGCTGTTGGACCCACACAGGATACACGACCAGCTATTCTGTCGGACCCACACATGATCCAGGAACAGAAGTCATAACTGTCGAACCCATAGAGGATTCTGGTACATTAGTCATCATTGTCGAACACACGGAGGATTCCAGTACAATAGTCATTACATCCAGCTCTAGGGTTCCCACACATAGTACGCTCGATTCCAGGAGGGTCCGCTCCTCGAGCCAAGTGTCGATACGTCAACTATCAGAAATTCTGGAGTTGATGTATCCTATAGTTTCGTCTCAACAAAAGGAACTCAACGCGACAGACAGCGCATCAATCGAACGCCTGGTTTGAGAGTTATTGGCATTTCCGTTCGAGGGGCCCGGTTGGATTTACGCTCGATCCAAACCCAGTCGTTTTCCAAAATTGTCCAAAACTCACTTAGAGTATTCCAAAAGGACCACCTAATCGCGAGGGTCCCAGTACCGTAGATGACATGTCAATCGGACACGCGGTCTAAGAGATATTCGCATTTAAGCGAAGGCGGGCCCGACCCGTCAAGCCTAGTGGGCTGGCGGGTCGGCCCGACCTGGCTCGGCTGGTCCAACCCAGCTGGGGGTCGGCCCGGCTTGGGGGGGCGTGGCCCACCTGCGGACCCAGCCCGTGCTGCGGGCCGGTCCGGTTCACCCGGCGGCGCCAAGCAGTGTCACCTCCTCCTCTGCACGACCATACATTTTGGCCCGGTGCACGCGACCCGCGCTGCGGGCTGTGGTTCTTCCCACAAGGCGCCTGCGGGAACCACGGTTCTCCAGCCTGTCCGGCATGCTTCCGGCCGGTTCGACCACCCGAGCGGCCTGCAGACGCGGGCCGCGTCCTCCTCCACACGGCGCATGCGGGCGTCGCGGTTCTCCAGCCCGGCCGGTAAGCGGCCGTCCAGTTCTTCCAGCCGAGCGGCCTGTGGATGCGTGCCGCGGTCTCCCTCCACGTGGCGACTTCGTGCGCTACGGCTCCTACACACGGACCGGGCGGATTGGCCGGCCAGTTGTCATGCAGACCAGGTGGCCCGAGCGGCTGCTGGTCTCCCTCCACACGGCCGCCGCTGCCGCCGCCCCCTCCAGTCGTCGACGCCACCGCCTCTTCCATCCGCTGTGACCCGCCTGGTCATGGCCCCCTTCCTACAGCACGGTGCGACGACATCGCGCCCTACCGTATCCACCTCCATTGTCAACACAATGAGAACAACAACAAAGGGGGGAGGGTCGGACCGTGTTCGTGCGGTCTGAACCCTCCTCGTTATGTTGTTAACATTCGACATCAAGAACAAAGCACACGATGAGGTAAGGAGAGTATAACTCATATATAACATTAATCCAATTTCCCCCTACCTCAATTTCGGTGATCAACGACGGAGTCGCGGAAGACGGACATCACGGAAGACGGACGTCATTTCATCAATGTCGGTGGAGGTAGAGCTCGGTGAAGATGAGTCGAGTCGACGCCCTCAGTGTACTTCGTGGGTGATAGTGCTTCCCTTCCTTGCTCAGGGCAAAGAAGGTAGAACTTGATGCTCACTGTTCTTCGGAGTTGAGTGGCATTCTTCGTTGGAATAAAATGGTGTTCTTCCAAGGGTTCTCCAAAGAAAGTTAAGCCAAAATAATAGAGATAGTTCTCTATTATTTTTATGGCACAACAACTCAAGAGTTGCCCCTCATTAATTGTGACAGCACATTTGATTAAATGCAGAGGAAGATTCAAAATTCAAACATGGGAGGTGGAGAGTTTCAACATTAGAAAGGGTGAGTTGGAAGTTTAAGAGACTCTCCTCAATTAAATGAGAGCTACATGGGGGGTTCAAGGGGGTTCAAGGGGATTTGAAGAGTTTGATGATCATGTGGGCCCCACCACATAATATCCTCCCATGGGAGGTTATGTGGGGGTGGGACCCACCTCCAACTTACCCTTGGAGGATTTAACCACCACTTAAATAAAATTATGTCACATAATTTTTATTTAATTTATTAAGAATCCCCAAAAATTAACTTCCATCCTCGATAAAACGCAACTACGGTAAATGTCTCCTTAAGTGAATACTGGTGCTATGAGTTCATCAGTGTCCTTGGATTTTAATTCCGAGCCCCGGTTCAAAAGATATAAAATCTTGCACGTACGTTTACAGAACATACCTGAACAAAAATTCAGAAATTGATTCCGGGCACACCGGGCCTCGGAATCAAGCGCTGTCATAAATTGCGAACTCGTAAAATTCCCATGTATTTAAGAAAAAAAATTCCAGAGGATTTCGGGGTCATTAAATAATCCCCACCTCAGGGCTTTACATCCTTGTAAACTACAACACACACTAAGGGAAAAAGGGGGTACTGAGCACGCATATGAGCCTCCCGCTCTCATGTGCTCTCCTGGAGGTTCCTGTGCCGCCAACAAACGTGCACCACAGGAATCGACTGTCCACGCAGGACCTGCTCCTGTCGATCCTCAATCTCCACTGAAACCTCCATGAATGTCACCCTGTTATCAATGTCCATCTCCCCGTGGTCAATAATGTGGGATGAGTCGTGAACGTATCTCCTCAGCTGAGATACGTGGAAGACATTGTGCACCCGATGCAACTGAGGTGGAAGAGCCAAGTGTTAAGCCAACTCGCCTACCCTGCCGAGGACCTGAAAAGATCTGATGAATCGCGGAGATAACTTTCCTCCTTGGCCAAATCTCTGTATACCTCATCGAGGTGAGACCTGTAGAAAGACGTGGTCGCCATCCCCAAACTCCAGTGGTCTCTGTCTCCTATCAGCATAGGAATTCTGCCTGCTCTGTGCAGTCTTCGTCCACTCCTGGATGATCTTCACCTTCTCCATTATAGCCTGCACAATCTGTGGTCCTACAAATGCTGACTCCCCTGGGTCAGTCCAGCACAGAGGCGATCTGCAAGGTCGGTCGTAAAGTGCCTCGTAAGGTTCCATATCGGTAGAGTGGTAGCTGTTGTTATATGCAAACTCTACCAAGGGAAAGTGATCCTCCCAACTACGACCAAAGTCAAGGACGCATGCACAGATCATGTCCTTGAGAGTCTGAATGATCCTCTCAGTCTGTCCATCCGTCTGAGGATAGAAGACGGTGCTCAAGCAAAGTTGTGTCCCAAAAGCCTCCTTCAACCCCTTCCTTATCCGGTAAGTGAAACAAGCATCTAGATCGGAGACGATCATCGATGGCACACCATGAATCCATATGATCTCTTGTACATAGAGTCATCCCAAGCTCTCTACTGAGCCCTGGTCTCTGATCGGTAGGAAGTGGGCCGAATTGGTGAGTCGGTCGACAATCACCCAGATAGAGTCATGTCCTCTGGGTGTACGTGGAAGTCCCATCACGAAATCCATGGATATCTCGTCCCAATTCTACTCAGGGACCTCTAAGGAAAGAACCAAGCCTGCTGGAACCTGGTGTTCCGCCTTCACTTCCTGCCAAGTGAGGCATCAAGAGACAAACTCTGCTACTGCCTTCTTCATACCTGACCACCAGTGCTATCATTTGAGGTCCCGATACATCTTCGCCACTACTGGATGTACTGCTAGAGGGGAAGTGTGGAACTCCCTCAACACCTCCTCTTGTAGTGAAACAGTTACCATGGTACGTCCTCTGAAGAGGATGACGTGATCCCCACCTTCAGAAAACCCATCAGGTGCCTGCCATGAGGATATCTGAGCACGTCACGTCTCACAGTCAACGCCCCCATGTTGTGCCTCTCTGAATCGATGAATAATTGGAGGAGTGACTGTGAGAAACTGCAGAAAGGCTGCTCCATCTCTATCCACAAAGGATATCTGCAACACAGTCAGCTGCTCTGTCACCTCTCCTAGAAGCTGAATGCCTGATCTTCTGCTGAGAGCATCTGATACAATGTTCCCCTTCCCAGGAGTATAGACTATCTCGAAGTCATAATCCTGGAGGAACTCGAGCCATCGTCACTGTCTCAGGTTCAGGTCCTTCTGTGATAAGATGTACCTAAGACTCTAGTGTTCAGAGTAGACTGTAAAACACTTGCCCATCAGATAGTGTCACCACATCTTCAAGGCGAAGACCACTACTGCTAACTCCAGGTCATGGGTAGCATAGTTCTTCTCATGTTGTCTCAACTGCCGAGAACTATACATGATCACTGCTCACTTCTGCATCAGGACACACCCACGTCTGGTCCCTAATGCATCACAGTAAACTACGTACCCAACGCCCTCCTCCAGTAGCCTCAAGATGGGAGCACTAGTCAATCTCCATCTCAGCTCTTGAAAGCTCTACTAGCATCTCTTTGACCACAAAAAGGGTTTCCCCTTATTCGTCAATGCTGAAAGTGGATCTGCAACTCTGGAGAAGTCTAGAAAAAATCTCCGATAGTACCCAGCCAGTCCCGGGAAACTCCGCTCCTCTGTCACACTTCTGGCTGGCTCCCAAGAAAGTACTGCCTCGATCTTCGCTGGATCCACTACAACTCCAGCCTCTGAGATGACATGTCCCAAGAAGTGAAAATCTTAAATCTAGAACTGGAACTTCGACAGCTTACCATAAATCTAGTTCTCTCAGAGTGTGTCCAGTACTACCTGTAAATGGAAGGCGTGCTCCTCCTCAGTAGTCGAGTAAATCAGTATGTCGTCGATGAAGACTATGAAAAAGCGATTGAGGTAAGGCTGGAAGATCATGTTCATGAGACTCATGAACAATGTTGGTTCATTGGTTATGCCGAAGGGCATAACCAAGAACTCGTAGTGGCCATACCGACACCTGAAGGCCGTCTTCTGCACATCCTCATCTCGAACTCGGAGTTGGGGATAGCCTGACCTGAGGTCTATCTTCGAGAACCATTGTGCTCCGTTGAGATGATCAAAGAGGTCTTCAATCCTCATGAGTGGGTACTTGTTCTTAATGGTCACCTGATTCAGGCGACAATATTCAACACATAGTCGCAAGCTCTCATCCGCCTTCTTGGAGAACAAAATCGGTGATTCCTAGGGTGAAACACTGGGTCAGATGAATCCCTTCCCCTACATGTCCTCCAGCTGTACCCGCAGCTCACAAAGCTCAGTGGGAGCCATCTGATATGCTGAAGTAGATATCAGTGTCGTCCTAGTGTACAGGTCAATGTTGAAGTCTACCTCTCTGTGAGGAGGTAGTCCTGGAACATCGTCAGGGAAAACATTCGTGTATTGATCCACCACAACAGGAAAACTTGGACTCCGCAATTCAACCGCTTTGAGGATGAGACTAGCCAACTGATGTGTCATCAGCTCCCCCCTCCTCTGTGTAAGTCCATCCTACGCTGTAAAGGCTCCCTTATCGCTAGTGAAGGTGAACTTGGTGCCATCTATGTGGATACACCACACATTGCGCCTAATACAATCAATCTGAACATGAACCGTGGAAAACCAGTCCATACCCAAGATGACATCTTAAGGCCTCGACGCCGCTATGAGGAGATCCCAACCAAAGCTCTCACCTCCTAGAGTAAGCTCACACTGCTAGCACTAGTGCGTAATCGTCGAGTCTGCTTCCGTAGGAGTCTCTAGCTGTAAGGATCGAGTCAATGGCTCCATTAGAATCTCCGAGCTCCGAACGAGGATAGTGGCAATAAAATAATGAGTCTCACCTATGTCTATAAGTACTGCATCAAGGGTAGAGTAGACAGAGATAGTGCCTCGAATCATCTCAGGTGCACCGTGGTCGTAGGCCTTGACTGCCTAGAGCTGAGCCCGCCTCTGTCCGCCAGCTCCCTGTGGTCGGGGTGGACCTCCTGGTTGTGGTGGCGGTAGGGCCTATAAACATCGTCCACCACCCGCTACTCAACCATATCCTCTTCCACGCCTGCCTAATCCCAACGGACCACCACGGTCGAACCTCTACCTCTACCTGAGAGGTCCCTCTACTTTCTTCTGCTCATCTGCATGGTGGGTTGGGCAGTCTCGAGCCATGTGACCCTGCCCACTGCATGCATAGAACCGCCTACTCCTCGAATAGCTGACTCTATCTCGTGTGCCCCGCACAACCGAACCTGAATCTTGGGGTCACCCACCTGATGGCCTGGTCCGCTTGGACCTTTACGGCATCTGTCTATTGCCATCTCCAGAAGACTCTGCTATGTGTCACCCTGTGGTGGGCCTCGTTGCTGGTGTCTGCTCAGCAAGGAAACTCTCCACTAGAAGGGCTCTCTCCAGCACCCCCGCCTGCGTTGGGATGCTGAGGGGGATCATCGAAGCCCTGATCTCATACCCGATCCCCTGCTCGAAGGTCCGGGCCCTGAAGAACGGGTCCTGTACCATATATGTGGAGTATCGTGAGAGTTCAGTGAACCTCGCTGAGTACTGAGCTGCTATCATGCTGCTCTGCTGTAGATGAAGTAACTCCTGAATTTGTACCGTATGAAGGGTGTCTAGAACAAACTCTGAGCGAAAGAGACTCTCGAAGTTTTTCTAGAGTAATGATGCCTCTTCATGCACCTGGAGCATCAGGCTCCACCATCTGCCTACTGCTGCTTGCAGGAGACTCGCGACAAGGATCGCCATGAGGTCGGCTAGTGTCCCTACCAATATGAAAACTCTCACGACAACCTCCACTCAATCCTCAACTACTTGTGGGTCCGTCTCTCCCTGGAACCTGGGTGGCCTATGGCCATAGAACTCATGCAACGCACTCAGGCGGCGTGCACTCTCTACTGCTGGAGCTGGTGGTATTGGTGGCCCAGCAGGTAGTGGTACCACTGGTACCTCCACTGTGATGGGGCCCTGCACCGAGGCCTCGTCGCTCGGTGGTCTACCATCTCATACAAAACTTGGAACCCTAGATGGATGCCTTCGTGGGGTCATCCTGAAAAGAAACAGGTGCACCACGGTTAAAATAGTATACCTGGTGAGCTGACATAAAGTAACCACAAAGGAGACTTTTTCAAAGGGAACACACACGCAATCAGTGTTTTCGTGCACTAAGTCGGTAATCAGAAGTCAGAGTCCAAGTGAATGGATACATCGGCCGCCACACCAACACTGGTTTCCCTAAACTGATAACCACACCCAAAACACTTAACATTATTTCCGTTAAAAGAATCAGAGTCCAAGTTATACAGTAGAACCGACTCCTCTGATACCAATTTGTCATGACCCATCCTCGGGGCCCGTGTCGTGACTACCCCAAGCCTGCCTTCCATAGGCCAGGGGCTGGCGACTAGCACCAAAGGCGTAATCCCGATAAAAAGGGAAGGCATTTCCTTTTAACTTGTAACACACACACACAGTTTGAACACAAGCAGAAGAGGCAACAAGTACTAAAATAGAAAATTAAGGTGTGCTGAAAGTAAGTGGGCCAGTATACAAACCCAAATGTACAACAAGTTCATGTAAAAAGGAAAAATAGCTCCTGGATCATCCACCAGGGAATCCTACCTGAAGGGTAGGTACATAACACGAATAACTCATCCCTGTGGTACGTACCATCTAGTCCAGTTCCGAGTAGCCTCCCGTTCGTCACCCATAGCCTCAATCACGGTTTTCCGTCATCTGCACTGAACACAACAAGGTGCGGGTGAAGCTCGTGCAAGGGTGAGTATAACAATACTCAGTAGGGGACCCCGAGACCCCCGGAGGTCTCCTAGAATCCACAAAGGATAAATCACATAAGAAAGATACAAACACGAAGTATCAACCAACCCTACTTAGGTATATGTTCATACATATACCTAAGTAATCAATCACAGTCCAGCTCCAACTCTCGAGCCCAAGCACAAACCATTCCACAAAGGAAGTAAAGACAATCACCACGATGATAATGGTTGAAATACATGACTCATCTCACACAGGTATACATCTTTTTTATAGAGATAGAGATGATCATATGTAGTCACTGATTCATCTAAGCTGTCGGACTCACACAGAATATAAGACCAGCTAAGCTGTCGGACCCACACAGGATGCAAGACCAGCTATCTCATCTAAGCTGTCAGACCCACACAGGATACAGGACCAGCTATGTTTTATCTGAGCTATCGGACCCACACAGGATACAAGACCAACTAAGCTGTCGGACCCACATAGGATATAGAACCAACTATTCTGTCAGACCCACACACGATCCAGGAATAGAAGTCATAACTGTCGAACCCACGGAGGATTCTGTTACAGTAGTCATCAATGTCGAAGCCATGGAGGATTCTGGTACAGTAGTCATTGTTGTCAGCTCTAGGGTTCCCGCACACAGCACGCTCAATTCAAGGAGGGTCCGCTCCTAGAGCCAAGTGTCGATACATCAACTATCAAAAAGTCTCGAATTGATGTAACCCGTAGTTCCGTCTCAACAAAAGGAACTCAACGTGACAGACAGCGCGTCAATCAGACGCCCGGTCTGAGAGTTATTGGAATTTCTGTTCTAAGGGCCCGGTTGGATTTACGCTCGATCCAAACCCGGTCATTTTCCAAAATTTTCCAAAACTCACTTAGAGTATCCCGAAAGGACCGCCTCTTCGCAAGGGTCTCAGTGCTGCAGACAGTGCGTCAATCAGACGCACGGTCTAAGAGATATTCGCAATTAAGCGAAGACGGGCCTGGCCCGTCAAGCCCAGTGGGCTGGCGGGTCGGCCCGACCCGGCTCGGCGGGTCCGACCTGGCTGGGGGTTGGCCCAGCCCGGTGGGGAGAAACCCACCTCTGGCCGGTCTGGTTCTCCCGGCAGCACCCAGTGGCGCCGCCTCCTCCTCTGCTCTGTCGGCCGGTTCAACTCGGCGCACGCGACCCACACTGCGCGTCGTGGTTCTTCCCACACGGCGCTTGTGGGAACCGCGGTTCTCCCGCCCAGCCGGCATGCTGCCGGATGGTTCGCCCAGCCAAGAGGCCCGTGTACGCGGGCCTCGTCCTCCTCCACGCGGCGCCTGCGGGCATCGCGGTTCTCCAGCCTGGTCGGCAAGCGGCCGACCGGTTCTTCCAGCTGAGTGGCCCGTGGATATGGGCTGTGGTCTACCTCCACGCGGCGCCTTCGTGCACCACGGCTCCTACACGCGGACCAGTTGGATTGGCCGGCCGGTTGTCCCGCGGACCGGGCAGCCCGAGCAGCCGCCGATCTCCCTCCACGTGGCTGGTGCGCAGCCGCCGCTACCGCTGCCACCTCCAGTCGCTGACACCACTACCTCTTCCATCTGCCATGACCCGCATGGTCGCGGCCCCTTCCTCCGACGTGGTGTGATGGCACCGCACCCTACCAACTCCGCCTCCATCATCAACACAATGAGAACAACAACAAGGGGGGGGGGGGGGTCGGACCGTGTTCATGCAGTCCAAACCCTCCTCTTTACGTTGTTAACATTCGACATCAAGAGAATAACACACGATGAGGAAAGGAGAGTATAACTTGTACATAACATTAATCCAATTTACCCCTACCTTAATTTTGGTGATCAATGACGAAGTCACGGAATACGAACGTCACGGAAGACAGACGTCATTCCGTCAACGTCGGTAGAGGTAGATCTCGGTGAAGACGAGTCGAGTCGACACCCTCAGTGTACTTTGTGGGCGACAGTGCTTCCCTTCCTTGCTCCGGGCGAATAAAGAAGAACTTGATGCTCGTTGTTCTTCGAAGTTGAGAGGTGTTCTTCGTTGGAATAGAATGGTGTTCTTCTAAGAGTTCTCCAAATAAATTTAATCCAAAATAATAGAGATAGTTCTCTATTATTTTTATAGAACAAAAACTCCAGAGTTGTCCCTAATTAATTGTGACAACACATTTGATTAAATTCGGAGGAAGATTCAAAATTAAAACATGGGAGGTTGAGAGTTTCAACATTAAAAATGGAGAGTTGGAAGTTTAAGAGACTCTCCTCAATTAAATGAGAGTTACATGGGGGGTTCAAGGGGGTTCAAGGGGAGTTAAAGAGTTTGACACTCGTGTGGGCCCCACCACATAATATCCTCCCATGGGAGGTTATGTGGGGGTGGGACCCACCTCCAACTTCCCCTTGGAGGATTTAACCACCACTTAAATAAAATTATGTCACACATAATTTTTATTTAATTTATTAACAATCCCCAAAAATTAACTTCCATCCTCGATAAAACGAAACTGTGGTAAAGGTCTCCTTAAGCCAATACCGGTGTTGTGAGTTCATCGGTGTCCTCGGATTTTAATTCTGAGCACTGGTTCAAAAGATATAAAATCTCACACGTATGTTTACTAAACGTACCCAAACAAAACTTCAGAAATTTATTCCGGGCACACCGGGCCTCAGAATAAAGCGCCGTCAGAAACTACAGACTCGTAAAATTTCCATGTATTTAAGAAAAAATTTCCACAAGATTTCTGTTTCATTACAGCTTGTGGACAGAAAAAGTAATATCAGGGCAATATAAAGTAAGATAAAGAAGTTTCACAACAAGGTGCTGATGGTGAGTTATATCATGAATTATATCACCATCAGTGGTAGTGAGATAAAGTTTTGGATCCATGGGAACAATAGTTGTCTTAGAACCCAAGTAACTTGCATCTTCAAGCAACTGTAAAGTGTAATGGCATTGATAAAGAACAACACCATGCTTGGAATTCACAATTTCAAGACCAAGGAGGTACTTTAGACAACAAAGATCTTTGAGCTTAAATCGTGTGTGTACAAGCTCTTTGAGATCAACAATGTCTTGAGATGAAGGACTAGTGAGGATTTTATCATCCACATAAACTAGAAGAGAAATAAAAGGGGACCCACAACGTTTGGTGAATAGAGAGTAATCAGACTTTGACTAAATAAATCCAAACATGATTAAATCTTGAGAAAATTTGGAATACAACTGTCATGAAGCTTGCTTGAGACCAGAAATTGGATTTTGAAGCTTACATACTAATCTGGGTTAAGATGAAGAATACTCCCCCTGTTGAGGATAGCCAAAAGGTATATCCATATAAACTTCTTCAAAAAGATAGCCATGTAAAAAGGCATTATTGACATCAAGTTGAGTAAGATGCCAATTATGAGAGGCAGCAAGTGCAAGAAGAACTTTTACAGTCACCAATTTAGCCACGGGAAAAAAAGGTTTCAACAAAGTCTAAACCTTCTTGTTGTGTATATCCTTTAGCTACCAAATGAGTCTTATGACGCTCAATAGAACCATCTAATTTAAGTTTGGTCTTGAAAATCCATTTTCACCTAATGGTATTCCTATCAGGTGGAAGAGGAGTAATAGTCCAGGTGCTATTGGCTTCCATAGCCTTCAACTCTTCATGCATAGCCAATCTCCATTCAGGAAGCTTCACTACTTGATGATAGTATTGAGGCTCAACTTGAGAGGATACACTAAGCACAAAGTGTTTGGGAGAATCAGAAAGAGAATGATAAGAAATGTATTTAGAGATGAGATAAGATGTAGTAGTGGCAATATAAGAAGAAGGGCTTGTAAGTAAATTGAAATGATAATCCTTCAAGTAATGAGGTTGGCGAATCGTTCTGGTAGATTTTTGAAGAACACCACCACCAGACGAAACATCAGCAATTGCTAGAATGTTATCAACTAGAATATCAGTAGGTGGAGCCTCAGTTGTGGAAAAATTTATTGTATAAGCAGGATGATCAATGGAAACATCAAAAGTAACAAGTGGATTGAGATCATTTGAGGGATCGGATTACAGTAAATTTGGAATAAAAGAAGAATGCAATGAAGAATGTGGAAGAACCAAATCTAGAAAGGGATCTATAACTTGATCAGAACTAGTAATAACATGAAAAGGAAACACTTACTCATTAAACACCACATCATGTGAAAGAAAAACTTGTTTGGTCTCTACATCATAGAACTTGTAACCTTTCACACCTGGTGGATAACCGAGAAAAATACAGACTCGGGCATGAGGCCGAAACATTGTTCGATGAGCAGCCATGGTAGAAACAAAGGCTAAACATCCAAAAACTAGAAAACGAGTATAATCAGAAGCTATTTTGCATAGAAAATGAAAAGGTGTGTTGTGTCTCAATATTGGAAAAGGGGTTCTATTAATCAAGAAAGCTGCTCTAAGAACAAAATCTGTCCAAAAAAAAATTGGAATCCGGGGTTGAAAAAATAATGATCGGGCCGCATTGAATAGGTGTTGATGTTTTATTTCCATAACTGAGTTTTTCTTCGGTCTATATACACATGAAAAATGATGAAAAACTCCTTTATCTTGGAAAAACTAAGTAAAATATAACTCAGGTACATTATTAGATTGAAACACTTTGATTTTAGTCGAAAACTAAGTTGAAATCATGTTGAAAATCTTTGGTATCATTGAGACAACATCATATTTATTTTTCAACAAATAAACCCTAATAAAACAAGTGCAATCATCAACTAGAGTCATTAAAAACCAATGAACAGTATAAGAAACTGTTTTATATGGTCCCCAAATATCATAGTGCACAATATCAAAAGGAAATTTTGAAAAATATTTATTAGATTCAAAAGGCAGCCATCTTTGTTTAGCAAGAGGACACATGTAACAAGGATTTGATTTATGAAATCTAGTTAAATCACATTTCAACTATTCTTTCAAAGAAACAAGTATCTTAAAATAAATATTTCCTAGCCTATTATACCAAATATGAGAAAAAACGTTATTGATAAAGGCATTAGAGAAATAACTCAAACACTGAGCATTAAGAACATAGAGATCATGAACTTTGTCACCCCTGCCAATCATCCTCTTGGTTGATAGATCCTGGATAAAAAAATTTCCAGGAAGAAAACTCACTGTAAGTCCAGTTCCAATAACTAAAGTGCTGACTGAGATCAGATTTAATTTGAATTGTGGAGAAAATAATACATCCTTAAGCACAAGATCAGAATGTAGTTTAACATCACCAGAAAAATGAACCAAAATCTGAGAATGATTTGGAAAACTGACTATTGTATGAAGAATAGGATGCAGAGAAGCAAAAATACTGGATTGTGAACAAATATGTCAAGTTTCTCCTAAGTCTACAATCCAGAACTGATTCGATGAAAATAGAGGATTCAGAGACATAGAGAAACAAATACCTACTAGAAAATCAATTTGAGAGGAATCAGGAGCATTGGGGACCTTCGTTGAGCTACTCAAATGTGTAGAAAGAATGGACATTAGCTGTTGATATTGACTGGAGTTTAGATTCAGAACAAAACCTACAAAAGAATTAAACCGATCTGATTTATTAGAAGTAGTAACTTGAAGTGCAGCAGCATTAGAATTGTTGTTAGATATCAACATAAAACTAGGAGGATATCCATGAATCTTGTAACAACGATACACAGTATGTCCATGAAACATGCAATGTGTACAATACGACCTGTCTTTTTTCTGATTCTTGGATCCAGTGGAACTGAAATTCTGATGCTTTTGAAATCCTGATCCATTAGATTTAACAACATCTATTTTAATAGAAAAAACCATTGTGCCAGTAGGATTTCTCTAATCAAAGGAAGGAACAGGCTTTATTTATTGTTCCTCTTGAACAATCAGAGAAACAAATCGATTGATAGAAGGAATCAGATCCATAAGAAGCAACTAGCCAAGAATATGAGAGAAATAATCATCAAGCCCCATTAAGAAAGACATTATATACTCCATTTGATAATGATCATTTAGATTTTTAACTCCATAACAAGATCACTTTCTACAAGAACAATTAGGTCGGTAATTAATCAGCTCTTCCCATAGAGTTTTCATCTTTGTGAAGTAAATACTAATAGAACTTTGTTCTTGGTGAAAATTCATCAATTCACGTTTAAGCAAAAATATTCAAGGTCCATTCCTTTGTTGAAAACAATCCCTAAGATCATGCCAATTTCCTCAAGAGGAAGTAGCAAAAATTACACTGGCAGAAATTTATTTTGAAACCGAATTTAAGTTCAAAGATATAAAAACATTATTATTGTGAATCTAAGAATTCTGCATATTATTGTCATTACCTTTCAGAACAGGAATAGAACCATCAATATACCCCAATTTTTTCTTCACTGCTAGAGCAATTATCACCGCACAACTCCAGTTGGTGTAATTCTCTCCGACGAGCTGCTGCGACACAAGCATTTGTCCAGGGCTATTAGAATGATGAAGATAGTAGGGATTTGAAGGTTTAAGTATGTCAGACCGATTTTTATTGGTATGATCCTCTGAATTTGAATCACTCATCAAGGAATGATATTTCTTTATAAGGAAGAGAAGAAGCAACAAATTTGCAGCGGATTAATTCTGCTTTAATACCATATTGAGCTCCTGGAGAAGAAGAGTGAAAGAGGCAAGTGCAGGCGAGAGCGATAGACGAGCGGAGATGTTATTTTTCATATTTTTGTAAAAGTACAGAAGAAGGATATTTATATGAGTTTTTTGATACGTTTAATTTTTTTTTACAGAAAACGGTTATGGGAAAAAAATTCAAAGTGTGCCTCAAAGGCGGAATCTGTGATGCCCCCTTTGCATTTCGGGTGAAAGGTGGCATCGCGGATGCGGCCTTTGCACTACCGGCAAAAGCCAGCACCGCGGGTGCCGCCTTCGGCACAGATCACTGACTTGGCAAAGGCGGCACCCACGGTGCCGCCTTTGCCTCCGCACCCAACAAAAGGGCAGTGCCCCCTCCCCTTCTCCTAACTTCCAAACACCCATTTACCTCTCATTTTCTCTCTTTTGTGGAGAAGTTTGTGGTTTGAAATTTTTGGAAATATTTTAGAGGTATGGTTTTTAATTTAATGTTTTTTATTTCCTTGAATTGTTTTTAGTTAAATATTTTTTAAAATTTAATGTTTTTTATTTAGTTGAATTTTTTATAGTTAAATATTTTAATTATTTAGTAGTTTAGTTAGTTTTAATTTTTTTTGTTTATTAAATTGTTTAAATAGTTATATATATTTAGGAATTATAATTATCATTAGTATAAATTAATTTAGGATTCTTTTAATGAAATTTTGGTAACATAATTACTATGTTATCTAAGCAATAAAATCCTTGTCTGGATACAAACAAGTGAATGTGGCTCTGGAACAGATGTACCTAGGGGTAAAACCCGAAAACACCAATTTGAGCTAGACTCGAATGGGAACTGGTGCACGATAACGGGCCTTGCTGCATTCGGGTTTGACACTCCCAGGGGATATTCTTAAGATATGCATATTTCTTTATAAACTACTAAAATATCTACAAAAATAAATGATAAATAGATAATTTAGTAATGATGTTGATAGTTATTATTAGGAATGATTAATTAGAAATTAATTAATAAATAACATAGAGTTAAAAATAAAACTACAGTTCAAATGATATTCAATAACATAAAGTTAAAAAATAACATGGAGTTAAAAAATAACATGGAGTTAAAAAATTACATGGAGTAAAAAAATAACATGGAGTTAAAAAATAACATGGAGTTAAAAAACAACATGGAGTTAAAAAACAACATAGAGTTAAAAAACAACATGGAGTGAAAGTGAAAAAATAAATAACATGGAGTTAAAATATAAATAACATAGAGTTAAAAAATAAATAACATCATGTTTCGAGCTTCTGGACTTTATTGCAGTGAATTGGATTAATAAATATTATATTTGTAACCATCATTCTGAATGTCACTTACATTATCAAAATCTTGATCAGAAAACTTTTTTTACGTAGAGCGTAATGTTTGCCTATGTGTACTGCTATGGGGAGGTTATTCAAACTGAGCAAGGATCTTCTTACAGTACACAACCAATAACAGTGGTTAATAAAACTGATTGTGTAACCCTAAGTGACCTTCAAGACAGAATTCATGGCTCATTAAATCTGGGACCCGATCAAAAGATCAAGTCAATGAGTTATAGACATTTTCAGTTCCCATCAACATTGTGGCATATAGCTTGTCCATTGGTTGATGATGCGCAATGGATCCAAAAAATTAATTTGTTTTCTCAATGGTCGGATGGTACCATGATGGAGTTATATGTTGATGTTTCTACTGTACAACAACAACATCCAATTGTACAAAGATGTAGACTTACAAGAGTCGTTGAAGATAGTCTTCCCCAGGAAGTTGAGACTATTCCAAATGATGTAGAAGAGGACAACCTACTTGATCTCCCAGATATACATGTTAACCCGACATATGATGAGGATTTTCATAATAACGAAACAAATGGTGATAATAGTGCTGATGAGGAAGGAACAACGAAAGTTTCGAGAAATTAATTACTTGTACAGCAGGCTCGACCTACAATAAATCATCCACCGCTATTTGAATCTTGGTCAGAAGCAATGACACGTGTGCCTGAATTTGAAGTTAATGTTCTCACACTGGAAACTGAGTTTCACGGAGTTATACAAGATAGGTTTAGTGAGATGGAAAAAACTTTATATGTTGGAACGAATTTTCCAAGTAAAGATGCATTAAAAAGTATGCTAAAGAGATTTCACATTGAGATGCACTGTAGCTATGTAGTTTACAAATCGGACTGTAGAAAATATGTCATACGGTGTGAGAAGTATGGGGATGATTGTAGATTTCGATTGAGGGAAATTCCGGACATTACATTTGGAGGTTGGAGAATATCGAGGATTGAGGCAGCTCATACTTACGTTCAGCCAAGCCTGACACAAGATCATACTTCATTGGATGTAGAATTTGTGTCATCCATTATTTTTGAGATGATTAAGACATGTGAAGATGTTCTGATATCCCTTGTGCAAGAGAGGATACAACAGACATTTGGTCATAAGATTTCATATAATAAGGCATGGATGGAGAAACAGAAGGCAATTGTGAAGGTCTATAGTGATTGGGATGACTCATATCGAGTATTTCCGCAATTTCTAGCTATACTGAGTCATCATAACCAAGTTGTATTCCATATTGATACAAACGGATATGTGTCTCATCATAATATACTTGACCCATCTCGTGTTCAATTTCATTGTTTGTTTTGGGCATTCCTCCCATGTATCTCCGCATTTCGTTTTAGAAAACACTTCATTCAGATTGATGGAACGTTTCTATATGGAAAATACAAGGTCATATTGTTGATTGCGGCAACCCAATATGGAAACCGTTCACCTCTTCTTCTTGCCTTTGTCATTGTAGAGAAAGAAAACTATGAATCATGGAGTTGGTTTTTGGCATGTATCAACAACCATTTCCCCAACATTCGGGGTGTTTGTTTGATATATGATCGACATCGGGAAAATAATGAGGCAATCAATGCGGATCCCGATACCTGGAGTTACCCAAATGCACATCATTGGTTCTGCATTAGACACATTGCTAGAAACTTGCATAAAAAATTCCACAACGAACCGATGAAGAAGGCAATCACCAGACTTGGCACGCATTGTATTTGTTATTTTTTTTGTATATCAGCGTAAAGATAAATTCAAAATATGTGAAATATCATCTATTCTATGTAGCATATGAGTCAGATCAACGACGATTTGAAGAATGTTTCGAACAAATCTGTCAGGTTAATAAAGAAGTTTATGATTATATGATGCGAATTCCAAAAGAAAAATGGACATTGGCATATGATGGGGGGAATAGGTACAGACACATGACCACTAACATTGTAGAGTGCATCAATGGTGTCTTAAAAGGGCTTCAAAAGATACCTATAACTACCCTAGTTCAGGAGATATTATATCGTTGCGTGAAGTAATTTGTTGATAGACAAAAACTAGCATCGGATGGAATACATCAGGGGCTAACGTACAGAAGACATTTTCAACGAGAGATTAAAAAGAATATTGAAGAATCTTATGGTTATCATGTCAGCCTATTTTGATGACAAGACTCTTGATTTGAAGTTCAAGAGAGGTCGAACCCCATCACAAATAGCATTGGTGAAAAAATGGTGGTATTACTAGAAACGAGGCAATGTCAATGTGGAAACTTTCAGGACTTACGGTTTCCATGCTCACATGCCATCACATCATGTGCCTCTGTTAACATATCATGGGAAGCATATGTTGATCCAGTGTACCAGATAAACACCATTGCTAACTGTTATGATGCACCATGGACACCTATTGGCGAGTTTCGTTATTTCCCAATGCCCAAAGGTCAGCTGATAGTGGTACCTGATATGAATCGGTTACGTCCCCATGGGAGACCGAAGGCCAGCGAGATTCAAAATGAGATGGACTTGCCTCAAGAACAAAGGTAGAGTTTGAGATGCCCCATATGTCATCAAGAAGGTCATAATTGGAAACGATTCCCTAACATTGTTGGGCCGAGTTCACACTCTAAGACACAATGATATATTGTTGTTATTGGGAGATTCTCATATTGTAAATTTTATGTTGTTATCTATTCCTTTTACCTCGGTTTTCTAACCCCCAAAATTGAAAATCATAATAGTAAACCCAAAAACATCTTTTTTATACAGTAATCCTAACATTCTAAACCATAATCCTTAAAATATTTTCTCAAATCATTAGCCTAAACTGTAAAATGTTAAAAAAAAATCCAAAAGCCTAGATACAAAAGGAAAAATGTGAAACCCTAATCTCTAAATACTAAAATCGAAAAGTTGAACCGTAAACCCAAAAACATCTTCCCTTTACATCGGTTTTCAAAACATTATGTGATTGAGAAAATAATCATGAAACATACAATCATGTGGACAATCATATATAAATTATAAATCACATCCTTTTCTAATAAACATCTATATAACACAGACAAATGATATATATATATATAAATATATAAAACCATATCTTACAAAACACCCAATTCTAGGTAAAAGAATATCTTAATAAACTTTAGTAATATGCTTTGAAAAACATGAAGACATGCCCCTTTATTTTGGTAAAAAAAACTTCATAAAACATTGTGAATAAACATAACATGTCTTGCATTCAAAAAATCATAATATTTTACTGATCATGATGTTATATTTACAGTTTACACTTACAACTCATTTCATTTGTTTATATGCAGATGAATGACACCATACTACTCAGTCTGCAGGCTACCCATTGTTCATAGGTTGTGATAGAGGGTGGTCCAGATTGATTGATCAGGGTGCGTCGAGTGCACCATTTTCATCACACAGAGCCTCCTCCTACCATTATACCATACTTGTGTCGTGCTGCCTTATATGGTATTGCGATATCAGATTTTACATTAGTAGACCATCACCTGGTAGCTGCACTCGTGGAGAGGTAGAGACCAGAGACACACACATTCCACCTGCCTGAGGGAGAGATAACCATCACCCTCCAGGATGTGGTTGTGCTTCTTGGCCTTCCTATCCATGGGAGACCCATTATTAGATCCACTCGGGCATCTTGGCCCGACCTTGCTCAATGTCTGTTAAGCGTTGACAATTTGTCTGATCATAGTGCTACCGATGGAGCATCGATATACATGCCTTGGCTGGAGTCACAGATTCCACTTTTAGCTGGTGATGCTGACGAGCAGACGGTGATGTGTTATGCACATGCATATATATTATGACTTATTGGAGGGACCATGTGTATGGATCATTCAGGGATGCACGTGCACATGATGTATCTACCCCTGCTAGAGGACTTTGATCGGGCAGAGACGTACAGTTGGGGATCTGCCTGCTTGGCATACACATATAGAGCATTATGCAGGATAACTGATAGGCGTCACATAGGTCTCAGGGGATGCGTCATCCTTATTCAGATTTAGGCATGGGAGAACATCCCCGCATTTTTCCCTGATCTTGCTGGTTCGCCGGTCGAGATGGCGGTGTTGTATGACGCTCTGCATGGACGCTGGTATGATCACTCATTTTTATCATTTTCTAATGCTACTACAAGTTATTGACTTTAATTTCTCATTATTTATCACTATCGATGTTGTATTTTATAGGTGGTGTCAGCGACACAATTTCAATGCTGTTCCGAGACACGATTTGGCTGTATATCGGCTCGAGTTGGACTTTCTCTTACCCCATCAGTTATGTATATACAATCTATAACTGTCTAACAAATTTAATAATAACATCATTTTTTTAGTTAAGAGTTTTTCTAACAAAGGTAATATGTTATTTCAGATTTCATGGGTTCCATATTGGTATGTTATAGACCAGTTTCCTCCATACTACACGGTTGGTCATGAAAAATAATTTATAAAGGATAAAGATTTGGTGATGAAGAGTTCGATGGGCTATGTGGAATCGTTGGTGTTTTCATCTGATCAATTGGGCCTGGGGAAATGGGGTGACAATTGTGGAAGAAATTATAATGGTTGGATGCATGGTGGTGTTGAAAGGGTTGGTATATGCAGGAATGAGAAGAAATGAGCATTTCATGTGGCATATCTTTCACGATACCCTTATGTGACCGGATGTTGATATAGATATGGATATGGCGGGTGGAAGAATGGATTTCGTTGTCCCATGAAAGGAGATATAACATGTTCTCATGTATCAAAGATTATAGATGTATGTGATACTAGCGACACCGTGCATCATATTGATGTGGGGTTGACTCCTATATGTTTAATGAATGTTTAAAGTTTTGTTTATATTGGTCTTATGGTTTATATTTTAGTCTTTCAAAGTCATGTACTTGAAACATTTTTAAGTTTCAAGTAGGCGGTTTTGAAAGCTTATAAATTATTTTTCATGAACATTTTTTTTAAAATGATTTTTGTTTTCAACAATTGCTTATATGTTTAATGAATGTTTAAAGTTTCGTTTATATGGGTCTTATGGTTTATATTTTATAATCTTTCAAAATCACGTACTTGAAACATTTTTAACTTTCAAGTAGGTGGTTTTGAAAGCTTATAAATTATTTTTCCTGAACAATTTTTATGAATTATATATATAAATAAATATATAAACAAAACAAAACAAAAAATAAAAACAAAATTTTCTAAAATGATAATTTTTACAATTTTTATGAATTATATATATAAATAAAAATATAAACAAAACAAAACAAAAAATCAAAACAAAATTTTAAAAAATAATAATTTTTTTGTTAGGTGAAAGACGGCATCCTCCGGAACATTTTTTATAAATTATATACATAAATACATATATAAACAAAACAAAACATAACATAAAAAAATCAATTTTTTTTTGTTAGGGGAAAGGCGGCATCATGGGTGCCGCCTTTCACCCGCAGTGCAAAGGCGGCAGCCGCGATGCCGCATTTGCGGCGCATGTTGAAAAAAAAAATTGCCCTAACCGTTTTATGTAAATTTTTTTTAAAAAATGTATAAAAAAACACATATTTATATCCACGGTTATAGGGAAATATAAAAATAACAAAATATCTAATTAAACATCATAAAATAAAACTCTAAAATGAATTATCACATGGTTCTAGGGGAGTTATGAGGGACAATCTCATTTCTCCATGGAGTGTATGTCGAAGATGGAGGTTTCGCATGATAGGGATGTACACCCGCGGGAGTTCGTAGCTGCCTGTATATCTTGCCTCTCAAATTTTTCGCATGAGATTACCCTATCATGTGATCACGTGATCATATGATGATCACACGATGAAGACTTGTGATGAAAAACCGTGGTGGATTCTGACGAGAGGGACTCTCTATTTACCTGTAGGAGATCTCCGGTGACAATCACTGACGCGCTATACTCCTCTGCCTTACTTATTTTCCCGAGCCCTTTTCTCCCCTCCCTCACGTGTGTTTTTCTGGATTGAACAGGGTTTATATAAGCGAGGGGAGGCCGATTGTGGCGCTGCTTTCCTGGGGATGAGGGATGTGTGCACTGGATGATGCTGTGAAGATCTCATCGCACGATCTTCATTCGCTACGTGGCATGATCATTTCATCCGATCTTTGGATGCCTCTATTTCCCTTTATTACATCACCCGACCCTAAAAATTCTGAGTTAAATCAGATGAATATAAGTGGAGGCGGAAGGGGTTCTCGGTCATAAAATGACTTATACGCCTTCAACCTTCATCCTTTGTTCGGTCACATGACCAAACAATGATCGCTGTTTGGGGAACATGCGAAAGCCACTCGCGCTCACGGTTTGGGTCTCACACTGGGTTCTGCTGGGGGACTAACATCGTCTCCTGTTACCGGGTTTATTGAAAAATCCAATACACCTTAGATGTTGACGCGTGTTTAAAAAAAAATTGACACCCCTTCAAGTGAAAAGTAAAAAAAAAAAAAAAACAAATTGACAGAATTTTTACAAAAACTCATTTCTACCCTCCACTTTTATCAATGCCATATACCGATAATACATTATAAAAAAAATGTAACCCATTAAAAAAACATATCTAAAACGTATAAAAAAACATTTCAAAAAATAAAAATGCAGAATAATAAATTGCTATTTTAAATGCTATAAAAAAACACTATAAATTACAAAAAAAAAAATAACGTAAAAAAACATATAAAAAACGCTGATAAAAAAACATAAAAAACGTTATTCAAAACAAAAACATATAAAAAACAAAACACATATACAAAAAACGGTGATATAAATTACTAATTAAAACATTTCAATTTAAAAAAAACAATAACAATGAGAGATAAATTTCCTATAAATTAGTATTTTTTTAAAACATTTTAACTTTTTATTTCTTAAATAATGTTGTAAACAACTATTAATCTTTGCAAGTTTAAAAAAAATTATAAAAAAAATTAAAAATATGCACTTAGAAAAATATAACATAACATTACTACATTAAAAAGTTTTCTAAAAATATTGTTTGAAAATAATAAAATTTTCTCAAATAAAGAGAAACTCGTTATTTTATAAATGTATAAACATTTTTATGCTATAAATTTTTAAAGGCGTAAAAATAATATACTTTATAGTGGAACTAAAAATAAAAAATACTAATCTGAAGAAAAAATCACATTTTTATTTAAAGGAAAAAATGTCAATGAAGAATTCCCATTATAAAAAACAAAAAAATAATAATAAAAAATAAAAGGTGAAAATGTAAATTAAATTTTAATGAATGTATTTATGTTAAATGAAATTACATATAACATGTATAAATTTTTTTTACATAAATTTTATAAAATTAATACAATTTACCATTTAAAAATATATACAATACATGAATAAAAATGTAAATAAAATGTACATATTTAGGAAGTTACAGTGAAGGTTCCAGTGGAAGTTCCAGTGGAAGTTCCAGTGGAAGTTCCAATGGAGGTTCCAATGGAATTTTCAATGAAGGATCCAGTTTCAGTGGAGGTTCCAATGAAGGTTCTCGTGGAGGTTCCAGTGGAGGTTCCAGGTTCCAGTTGTAAGAACCCGGTTCTTATCTTTGATGTACGAGTTTCTTCTTTTCTCTTTTCCTTAAGTAATTTTGAGAAAATAAGGAAAATGAGGAAAAATCTCAAATTTTGGAAGTACACACCGTGTACTTTTTCCATACGCCGTATACTTTTGGCCGTATAGGATGAGTACACAGGGCATGTGGTCATGTCGACAATAAAGTGTGTAGAAACCGACTACACGCTATGTAGTGGTCCTTTACACGCCGTATAGTCAATCGGCAGGCGAATAGTGAGGCGGTGACCAGCTGTGCGACAGCACACGCTGTGTACTCATGAAGACACGCAGTGTAGTCATGTCGGCAGGTGAGCAGTGCCACGCTGGCGGGAAGCCGCCAGAGGAACAGTTAAAAAATGGGAATTACACGCAGTGTACTTGGAAATACACGCCGTGTACTTTGTTTTTTTCGCTTAAAATGGGCAGTAGCCTCCCCTGTTCACAAGGAAGGCTTAGAACGAGAAGAGGGCTCGGGAGAGGAAGGCCGGAGCTTTGGAGATTCGTCGAGCGGACGTTGGGAATCTGTTTCCGCCTCGGACGATCTCATTGGAACCGCATGGGTAAGCCCTCCACTCTCCTTTAATAGTTCTTGCCAATTCTTCCCCTAATAAGAATTATTTGTGTTTAAGCGATAATTCTTTTACCTCGGTTCTACGGCGTTCTTGGACGTTTCAGAAGGCGTCGTTCGTGTATACCCTTCGTTGGTGTTTAAGGTAGGTGGTTTGGTGTTTATATTCCAACTGTGGTGCGTTTTTGTGTACTGTTGAGCCATGAACCCATGTTAGGGTGTCGTGTGGCTGAGGCCATGACTATTTTAAATACCTAGAATTGAATAGGTAATTAATTGTGATAATAAACTGCTGTTTGAGATCGTTGCTTGGATCCAGGACCACCTTAGGGGTGCGTTCCTCTGTTTAGCCGTTTGGCCAGGATACCCGAGGGTATGCCTTTAAAGTAATGATTGTAGAATTGCCTTGAGAGGAATTGCTTGTGTACTGCTTGTTTACATGTTAGGCATGACCCGGTTACCTTTTTTAGCCTGAGGGCAGTGTTGTGATTAGCCTGTGGGCACTACACTATTTAACATGTGGGCAACTTCTTCCATGCCTGTGGGCAGTTGATTCTGTGCTTGTGGGCGACACTTCTTACGCCCGTGGGCAATATCCGTATGCCTATGGGAAAATTCTTGTGTTTGGATTCTCTTTACCTGAGGGTAGGGGTTTACCTGTCTGAGGACATTGACTGTTTACTTAAAATATTCACTGTAATGATATTTTAAATTAAATGATTAAATGGATGTTAAAATGGCAATATAACTGGTTAAGTTAGTTACTTTTCAGTACTGCTTACTTTATTGCATTTTACTACTCCACACTGTTGTTGCATGCTTTCACACAGTTGGGAACAGGCCTTTGGTGGGTGCCTATTGGGATTTATTTCTCACACTCTGTTTGGGTCACGCTTTTCGGCCCAAACAGATTACGTTTCTGCAAGTGTAGATAAGGGAAAGGGTCCCTATATAGATACTTGATTGCTGCTAAGAAGTAGGGGAGCATGGGACTGGGCTTAGGCTCGCGATGCTACCAGCTGTTTTGTTTTTCTTTGTTGTACTCTATTGTATTGTATTGCTATGTAACATGTTCTGGCTGTTTTCTTACAACGTAAGACATGTTGCATCATATCTATATAACTGGTTGGTTATCTTTTACTACAGCTGTTATATTAAATGTGTATTGTTTATTGTTTCCGCTGTTGTTGTATGCTTTTTATTTTATTCCGTTGCGCTACACTTTGACAAATGAGGGCATAGTTTCCCCACTATCGGACCTGGGCCCTCGCTGCTAGTCGGCAGCCTCTGATGTTTGGGGAAATGCGCTTGAGGTCATGTGGCGAACCGGGTTCGGGACACCCGTTGAGTGGCACCCGGAATCAGGACATTACAAAGTTGTATCAGAGGGATTCTTTTCTTTGACTTACTTTTTGGAGCCTTAGTCAGGGGTAGGATGGAAAATGGTAGATGGTAATAAGTTGTGCCTGAGCGTAGCTAACCCGTGTATAGGGAAAAGTCAGTCTACCTCGTATTGCAATTTTTCGGATTTTGCAATTTACAGTTGATATGATTTTCACCGTTGGGTGACGCACTTGTATTGTGCTATTTATATTTTATTAATGGGTTCTATTTAGTTGCAACCCGATGAGATGAGGGTATGTCGTCTCATTCATCATTTAGGCACATGCTAGAAATCACATGCCATGCATAGTTCCATGCCATGTTGGTGCATTAGAAATTGCATGTTGTTATGATGGTTATTGTGCTATAAAAGCATGTTGTTGTGATAGCTGCTTTGATAAATACCTGCTATGTGATAGGGTATTTCTGTATGAGTCTGTTGAAGAATGGATGACAAACTTTGGTTTTTGGGGAGTATGGGCCCCCATTGACCGGAATTTGGTGGATCATTAACAGTTTATCTTGTTATAACATAGATAAGATGTCAAACATTGATTCAAGGGGAGTATGGGCCCTCACGGGTCGGAATTTGACACTTAGGTGTTGGTTTTCAGTATTTTCTGGGGTCTGGAGAAGTTTCAGAGACATACTATCTGGAAAACCCATTATACACGCCGTGTGGTACCTTAAACACGCCGTGTATGTTCTTCTGTTTGGGAAGAAAAATAAACTTTTTGAGTACACGCCGTGTACCTAGAGTACATGCCGTGTAGTCTCTTCCCATGTCACAAACCGTGTGGGCGGTGACACGGGGTAGGGAATGCATGGGGTGAACACGCCATGTAGCTAACATACATGCCGTGTAGTGTTGACCCGGAGTCCGCCCATGTAACTAACAACACGGACGGAGGAGACTTAAAGACATACACGCTGTGTCCACTGTAGAACACACCGTGTAGTCTCGCCTGGAGTCCGGCCGTGTAACTAACAACACGGGTCAGTGAACTTTTTTCTTGAACACGCCATGTCAATGATTAACACACCGTGTAGTGTGACCTGGGGACTCGGCCATGTAACTAAAAACACGGGCCGATGTCACCTCTCCTTGAACACACAGTGTACCTGTGGGACACGCCGTGTAGTCTTGTACGAGGACAGACCGTGTGGACTTAGCCGTGTGGCTGGAAAACGGGGTGGTGTACACACCGTGTGTGGGTGTAACATGCTATGTAGTATCAAGCCGAGTAGTCGGCTGTGTCACAAATGGCATGGGCAGTTGGAAATAACACCATACACGTCATGTAGTTTTTGTTCAACGGGAACCATGTGGCTTAGCCGTGTAGAAGGACCCAGGCAGGGGAAGAGAAGTCAGGTACACGCCGTGTAGTCAGTATACACACCGTGTAGTCTCGTTTTAAAAATTTTGAATGCCTTATTCCTCATGTTACCTTTTGGGTTTCTTCGTTTTAGGTCTTTGATAATCTTGTTCTAAGGTGTGCATTTGACCTTGTAGTGTCATGCCGCCGAGACGACCGTGCGTTGTTCACTAGGAGAGTGGCAACGACTATTCTCTAGAAATGGTGGGCCATGGGCTAATAGTTGATCCTCTAGCAGAGCCAGATGCGGCGCCATCCGTTATACTGGACACAGGCACAGAGGCACAGTTCCGTGAAGGCTTTATGCGGTTCATGCAGACCTTTTAGGGAGCACCGCCGGCTGGCACATATATGGCTGAGCTGACTCGTATCTTCCAGCAGCAACATCCACCTACGTTTTCAGGGGATGGCGGACCACATGCTGCGGAGTCTTGGCTAGGATCGATGCAGACTATTTTTGAGCATCTTGAGATGCCTCCAGGGCGGAGGGTCAAGCTCGCGACGTATATGCTGCGTGATTCCACCAAGAGGTGGTGGGATGTTACCACCCAGTCAGAGCATCACAGGGACATGGCGTGGGAATATTTTCATGCAGTCTTCTATGAATTCTTTTTCCCAGAGACGCTGAGGGCAGATAGAGCTCGAGAGTTCATGAATAGGGCGTTATGTCAGTGATGGACTATTCTGCTCGCTTTACCGAGCTTCAGCATTTTGCACCCGTTCTGGTGGGTGATGAGACGTTGAGGGCCAGGCGATTTGAGGATGGTCTTCACTATGAAATCTGAGCGCTGGTGAATGTTTTCAGGTTGCCTAATATACATGTTATTGTGAATCAGGCGGTGATTACAGATAGGAACTTGTAGGAATCTAGTGGTGTGGGCCAGGGCGGTTCAGCACCAGTTACTGGTACTATTTCTTCTGGAAAGAGGAATAGACAGATGGATTTCTCTCAGGGTGGTAGTACCAGCCAGAAGAATGATTCAGGTGGCCAGGTCATGTGGTACCAGTGTGGTAGAGAGGGGAACAAGAGGTCACAGTGTCCACGAGACCCAGTGGAGTGTCGAGCTTACGGCAGGATGGGTCATCTGCAGCGCTTTTGCATGGCATTCCCACCAGTGACTAGTGAGAGGGGTTCTGTGCAGACTCCGCATGCGGGAGGAGGACCAGTGGCTTCTTACCAGTCAGGGAACTGGAATACGTCAGGGCGTGCAGGACGAGATGGTGGTTGTGGTTGTGGTAGCCAGACACCAGGATCTCAGAGGCAGTAGGGCGGGACAACTCTGGGTAGCCAGGATGTGTCATAGGGCCGCGGCACTGGACAAGCATATGCAGTGCAAAAGACCTAGCAGGAGAAGGATCCCGAACCTTCTACTGTTAGAGGTACTATTCTAGTAGCTTTTGTCTTATCTTCAGTACTTTTGATACGGGTGCTACACATAGTTTTATATTTTTGACCGTTGTGGAGATCCTTGAGCTCTGTGTTTCTACTTATTCTGATGTCATGACACTAGACACTCCATTGGGGACTAGAACGGCTGGTGTGCGTCAGTGAAAGGAGTGCCCCCTTGAGGTTGGTGGGTGTCACTTTCTTTGGGACCTCTATTTCTTAGAGATGAAAAGCTATGGCGTCATTCTCTGGATGGATTGGTTGGTTCCCTTTCGAGCCTTTGTGGATTACAATCGTCGCAGGGTGATTTTCACATCACCAGAGGGAGGAGAGTTTCTATACAAGGGCGGGTGGGATGTTCAGGTGAGTTGAGCTGGACCAGAGCATCGTGGGCAAGGTGGAGTCACATCCCAAATTGCGAGTTTATATCTGGATGATTAGGGGACTTGTCAGACGGATTTCCATCCAGTTTTTGATCTTTTCAGGGATGTATTCCCGTACAACTTTTCAGGTCTACATCCGGAGCGAGAGGTGGATTTATCTATTGAGCTTGTGCCAAGAGCAGCAACGGTGTCCATTCCTCCTTATAGGATATCCACGCCTGAGTTGTAGGAGCTCAAGAGGCAGTTATAGGAGTTACGGTCAAAGGGTTTTATCCGACCCAATATTTCTCCTTGGGGTTCTCCAGTCCTTTTTGCGAAGAAGGTGGACGGTACCCTCAGACTCTGTGTGGATTATCAGAAGCTGAACCAGTTGATGGTTAAGAACTGGTATCCCTTGCCGAGGATAGATGATATTTTTGATAAACTTCGTGGAGCACAAGTGTTCTCAAAGATTGACATGAGGTCAGGATATCATCAGCTACATGTGATACCATCAGATATACTGCTTACAGCCTTTCAGAGTAGATATGGTATGTACGAGTACTTGGTTATGCCGTTCGGACTCACGAACCCGCCATCAGTTTTTATGGATCTAATGAATCATGTGTTCCATCCTTATCTTGATTCTTTTGTGGTAGTATTCATGGACGACATCTTGGTGTACTCTCACACTTGACATGACCATGCCACCCATCTTGAGATCGTATTGAGTACACTAAGAGAGCATCGGCTATATGCTAAGCTCTCAAAGTGCCACTTTTGGATGGACTAGATTCACTTCCTGGGTCATATCATCTCAGAGGCAGGAGTTGCAGTTGACCCAGAGAATGTGAGAGAAGTAGTTTCCTGGGAGCAACCTAAGAATGTATTTGAGATACAGAGTTTCTTAGGGCTGGCTGGTTACTACAGATGCTTCATACAGAACTTCTCCCACTTGGAAGCACCGCTGATGGGGTTGACTAAGAAGGGTGTGAAGTTCGTTTGGTCAGAAGGTTGCGAGACAGCCTTTCAGGACCTAAAAGGAAGGTTGACATCAGCACCGATCCTGATACTTCCAGAGCAAGGGAAGAGCTATAGAGTTTACTGTGATGCATCAAGTATTGGACTGGGAGCAGTGTTGATGCAGGTCGATCGAGTTGTTGCGTACGGTTCTAAGCAGTTGAGGCCACATGAGAGGAATTACCCGATGCATGATCTCGAGTTAGCCGCAGTTGTTCATGTGTTACGCTGTTGGAGACATTATCTATTGGGAGAACATTTTTTGGTTTTTACCGATCATAAAAGTCTCAAGTATATCTTTACTCAGCGTGACTTAAATCTGAGGCAGAGAAGGTGGGTCGAGTACCTACAGTCCTTCGATTTTGAGCTTGCCTATACACCTAGTAGAGGTAATGCAGTAGCCGATGCACTGAGCAGGAAGACTCAGATACTGGAAGTGCAGGAGGCCAGTGGTGAGTGGCAAGTTATGGCTTTGTTCTCTGAGATGCATTTGGAGGTGCATGACAGTCAGGGGAAGACTTATCTTTCATCTTTAGTTTTGACTTCTACCCTCCTGGATAGAGTGAGGATGAGACAACTATCTGATTCTGAAGGCCTATTTCTATGGGAGTCGATGGAAAGTGAGGACCTTCCTCTTAGTTGGACGATAGGCGATGACAAGGTACTGCGTTTCCATGGACGAGTGTGGGTTCCAGGGGATATACGCGAGGAGTTTATGCGAGAGTTTCATGCTTCAGTTAGGGCAGTTCATCCCAGGGTTACCAAGATGTACCATGACTTGAGATGTCAGTACTGGTGGCTGGGTATGAAGAGTGAGATAGCTGGTTTTGTTATGAGGTGTTCCACCTGTCAGCTGGTGAAGGTAGAGCATCAGAGACCAGTTGGGCTGTTACAGCAGTTTCCCATTCCCGAGTGGAAATGGGATGATGTCGTGATAGACTTCGTGACTGGGTTTCCGAGGTCACCTCGAGGAAATGATGCCATGTGGGTTGTTATGGACAGACTCATGAAGGTGGCTCAATTTTTTCCGATCAAGGAGTCCTTCAGTGTTGACGAGCTCAGAAAATTGTATATCCGAGAGATCGTAAGTCTTTATGAGGTTCCTCATTCTATCGTTTTAGATAGGGATGCCCGTTTTACATCTCGGTTCTCGCAGAGTTTTCAGAGGGCACTGGGTACACAGGTGCTTCTGAGCACAGCTTACCACCCTCAGACCGATGGCCAGTCAGAGCGTACGATAGATGTGCTTGAGGACATGCTGCGTGCATGCGTCCTAGACTTAGGGGGCTCTTGGGAGAGGCATATACCCCAATTCGAGTTTGCCTATAACAATAGTTTTCCGGTAACTATTGAGATGACACCTTACGAGGCTTTATATGGTAGGTCATGCCGATCACCCTTGTGCTGGATGGAGGCAGGTGAGGTAGCTTTACTGGGACCACGTCTCATGAAGGAGACTTATGAGCAGGTCCAGTTAATTCTGAAGTGAATGGATACTGCACAGTCTCATCAGAAATCTTATGCTGATTGCCGCAGACGACCCTTGGAGTTTGTGGTCGGGGATCAGGTTTTCTTGCATGTTTCGCCGAGGCTGGGACACTGGCGGATCATGAGACAGGGTAAAATTTCACCGAGGTATGTGGGGCCATTTGAGATTCTGGAGAGAGTCGGGCCGGTTGCCTATCGGTTGTAGTTACCACAGAGGTAATGAGCCATGCATGACGTCTTCCATGTATCTCAGCTGCACAGCTATCATTCAAACCCATCTCATATCTTTCATCTAGAGGAGTTTGAGCTGGAGGAAGATGCGTCCTTTGAGGAGCATCCGATCCGTATTGTTGACATGAGCATGAAGGTTCTCCGAGGCTGGTCAGTTCTTCTCATACGGGTGATGTGGCAGCATGGCCGAGTGCAGGATGAAACCTGGGATCGGGAGACCGATGTACCTGCTCAGTGGCCAGAGTTATTCACAGCTATATCTTCACCACCCATAGAAGGGAAATTCGGGGAAAAATTTCTTTAAGGGAGGAAGTTTGTAAGAACTCGGTTCTTATCTTTGAGGTACGTGTTTCTTCTTTTCTCTTTTCCTTAAGTAATTTTGAGAAAATAAGGAAAATGGGGAAAAATCTCAAATTTTGGAAGTACACACCGTGTACTTTTTCCACACGTCGTGTACTTTTGGTCGTGTAGGATGAGTACATAGGGCCTGTGGCCATGTCGGTGATCAAGGGTGTAGAAACCGACTACACACCGTGTAGTGGTCCTTTACACGCCGTGTAGTCAGTCGGCAGGCGAATAGTGAGGCGGTGACTAGCTGTGCGATAGCACACGCCGTGTACTCATGAAGACACACCGTGTAGTCATGTCGGCAGGTTAGAAGTGCCACGTTGGCGGGAAGCCACCAGAGGAACAGTTAAAAAATGGGAAGTACACACCGTGTACTTAGAAATACACGTCGTGTACTTTGTTTTTTTCACTTAAAATGGGCAGTAGCCTCCCCTGTTCATAGGGAAGGCTTAGAACAGGAAGAGGGCTCAGGAGAGGAAGTTCAGAGGTTTGGAGATCTACTGAGTGAATGTCGGGAATCCATTTCCGCCTCGGACGATCTCGTTGGAACCGCACGGGTAAGCCCTCCACTATCCTTTAATCGTTATTACCAATTCTTCCCCTAATGGGAATTATTTGTGTTTAAGCAAGAATTATTTTACCTCAGATCTATGACGTTCTTGGACATTTCAGAAGGCGTCGTTCGCGTATATCGTTCGTTGGTGTTTAAGGTAGGTGGCTTGGTGTTTATATTCCAACTATTGTGCATTTTTGTGTATTGTTGTGCCACGAACCCATGTTGGGGTGTCGTGTGGCTGAGGCCATGGCTATTTTAAATACCTATAATTGAATAGGTAATTAATTGTGATAATAAACTGCTGTTTGGAATCATTTCTTAGATCCAGGACCACCCCAGGGGTGCGTTCCTCTGTTTAGCCGTTTGGCCAGGATACCCGAGGGTATGCCTTTAAAGTAATGATTGTTTTAAGAACCCGTATTTTTAGAAACGGGTCAAATTCCGACCCTATTTAAACTTTTTTACAGCTTTTTGAGAATTCTGGAAAATCTGGGTAGTTTTTGTAAATTTCAAGACTACGCACCGTGTACCCTAAGTACACGCCGTGTATGAGTTACCTGAGTGACCGGCCGTGTGCTCGCCGAGTACATGCCGTGTGAATACCGTGTAGAAGTTTATTACTAAAAGGCATGTATTTATAGACATGTTGTGTATCCCTTACTCATGCGAGGCCAAGTACATGTCGTGTGGTGCCAGTTGTAAATTTCCATCTACACGGCGTGTGGTCTTCTTTGACACGCCGTGTACCTTTGTCCCGTGTAGCGGCCGAGACCCTGGCCGTGTGTTGACCGTGTACACGGTCCATGCTGTGTTCTGGACTTCGCTTAAGTCAGAGTACAGAAACACATCTACATGGCGTGTACTTTGGAAATACACGACATGTATTTTTATTTTTATTCAAGTGATCGAGACGCCGTCGCATCTCATTCCTAGAAGTACCTTCTTCTTCCCCCTTGGACGAACTGTTCGTCCGAAAAACCCCGAAAAATCAAACCCTCCTAGAATCTCCATACGACCTTCATTCTTCGATCCGACAGTGGTAGCGGGACCACATCAGAAAAGCTAACCCCGCACACCCTTCTTCGTCTTTGATCCCTCACCCGTTCCTCCGCAGATTCCATCCGAACGAAATTGCCGGATTTGAAGGAAATGTAGATCTATCACGATTCATTCCGATTAAGAGGCTGAAATCAAAGGAGTGTCATCATAAGAGTACGAGTTGGGTGGTGCATACCTTCTTTCATGTTTTTGTAGACAATTTGGGGTTGTGGCCTTCGGGCGCGACGTCGGGTGTTGAGCGAAACCCTATTTATTTGTTGTTAATTAATTATCTGTAAGGTGGGATACCTCTGGGTATTCCTTGACCCTTGTTGTGATAGATCAAGGCCGGGTGAGAGGTCATGGCTCATTTGGGGCAATTCGTCCGGGGGTTCCGAAATGCGTATGATTTGGACTAGTATTTAAACTGCTGATTTTAGAATGCTTTTGTTGCTGTTGGATTAAACTGCTGAGTTTGATTTGTTAAAGCATGTTAGTAATTCTTTAAGGCATTTTAAGACCTTAGGTGCTCGTATGTATTAGAGTAAGTTAGTACAATTTAATTGTTCAGTAATTTCCTATTTCAAGTGATTCTTGAGTATAGTTATGTAATGTGTGATATTATCTGTGTTGATTGATCTTTGTGTTGGGCGTGGCTGAATATTTTTTGAGTGATGAGGATCATAGGTTGGGGCTTTGGTTTGGGTTATTTTGGGTGGTTGCTACCACGAGATTGGGCGTCGATGTCGGTTGAGGCAGTCGGACTGTCAGGTTTGGCTTGGCCCGGGTTACTTGGATGTCGAGGTCATCAGACTTGAGCGATAGGTTCGCAGGGGCACGAGGTGTTAGAAGAATTTTGGATTGAGACATAATGAGGTGATTATCGCTCACCAGGTACTTTTGAGTAGTGTTCACACAGATAGACTCCGAGATGAGGTGGTAAGACCACTCGCTGGGTAGAGGCCCCTGATAGTTGCGGTTAGGTATTTTGGTTTGGGGGTGCCTGTCATAGGAAACCACGTGGAAGGTGAAGAACCTTCGGGAGACAGCTTTGAGGTAGTCAGTTTGGGGGAAGAGGCTCACCGTGATTTGAGGGCAGACATTGTTGTCCCTCTTGTTACTATTTGAGGACAGGTATTGATGTTCCTCTGGATGTGTGCCATGGGTAGGTTGAGCTTTTGAGCTGGGTTATGAAGTTTGGGTGTGCCTTCGGGACGTCGATACTTGAGACACATGGTGTCAGGTGGCACGAGGTGCCGGGATACAGACCAGAGATTCCGGTGTTGGCCGAAGCAGGTGACACTCCCTGGTGGCTACTAAGCACCAGTGAAGTCTTTGTTTACTTTTGGGCATTGCACTGTTACTGTTTTTCTTATTTAAGCATATCTTCCTAAACACTTATATTGGGTACGCACCTCTGGGTGGTATCCTACTGAGACTTGTCTCACACCCTACACGGGCCCTTCGGGACGCGTGTAGACTTTATGAAATTGCGTGCAGGTAGAAGGTCAGCCTCAGGAGCTGGATTTTAGTGTTGTTGACATGGAGACTGGCATGGACCTTGAGGTCGTTCCGTACTGGAGTTACTTGTTTAGTATTCTTTTCTTTCATCAGCATGTTTACTTTATATTTTAGCTACTGCTGGTTAGCCATTGGCACCATTATATATATATATATATATATATATATTGATTGTATGACTTTCTTGGATGCATGCTTGGTTGTTTTAGTAATTATTGTAGTTGATTGCTGGCATGATGTTCTGTTTACTTTCCACAGTAGTTGTGTTCTATATTACTTCCTCTGTTAATTGATATTGGTTATGCTTCTGCTCTGCGGGTCTAGTTCGAGTCTGCTGAGTCATTTATTTCCGCTGCATATTTAGTATTATACTTGGACCAGTACCATTTTATTCCTCTAAGAGGGTATAACCTCCCCAATATACCTATTCAGACCCTCGCTGCTAGTCGGCAACCTTTGGCGTTCAGGGGAGGTGTTCCTAAGGTAGTGACACCCAACCCGTTTGGAACTGTTCGGGTGGCTGGCCGGGTTCGGGTCATTACAAAGTGGTATTAGAGGGGTTTTTTGACAAAGATTTAGTAGAATTGCCTTGCTGGCTACTAATGAGTTTGAGACTTCTCTTTTTATTTCTACTGGTTTTACTATTTGGGATATGGTATACTGGAGATAGGTTGTTGTTGGAACTTGATTTTTGAACTTGTGCTTGGGTGCCTGCAGCCCCATGTACAAGGGATGGATTGAGTTTCCGGGGGTGGGAATTTCTATTTTCTTTTTGCTCAGATTACAGTTGATATGATTTCCACCTCGGTGTATCACTTGTTGTGAGAGGTTATTGATTATGATATGTAAACCTTGGTCGGTATGGAAAGGGTTGCTTGCTTGGATTTTTATAGGCACATTCTAGGGTATTTCAATTTCATAACTGCACGTATGCTTTGTGAAGTGATAATACCATGTGAAAAAAATCAATTGCCATGCTATGAATGCTCTAAAATGTGAATAGAAAAAACTCATGATAGAATTGCTTGTTTATTGCAATGTGTATTCCATGCTTTGTATTTTTATAGAATTGCATGTGCAGGACATATGGGTCTGGCTCTTATGAGAGCATGCAAGTACTACGGTTGAGGCAGTGTAACTGTCAGGATTGGGCGACTTGGTCGTCGGGATTGAGGCAACGTTGGTAGTCAGGACGGGCACGACCTGAGGTACTATTGATACTTGGATCTATTGAGGGTGGGTAAAGAGGTCGTGAGGTCGGGATACCGAGGGCATGGGTTGCGGTGAGGGGGAGTAAGGGTAGTTTTTATGCACTGCCTTTTACTGCATTCCTTATCTGCGTAGAATATATTGTTATATATATATATGTGTGTGGGTTGTCTGACCATTTATGGTATTCAGTGGGTTACTCCTTCCTGACATGATGGAGCATCAGACAGGAGAGGATATGGTACCACTAGACCAGGTTCATAATCCGGTGCAGGCAGAGCATGAGCCGTAGGTACAGGCTCAGGGACAAGATCAAGTCAGGATCCAGTGTAGGCGGGGCAGCAGCCGAGCTTGGCAGGGTTCGGACCATGGCTTGATGATTAGCTCCGAGCTAGCCTGGTACGTGTCTTACAGGGGATTGACAGAGGCGCGCAGGGTACAGAGCCTTCTATGGCATATCTGACGCGGGAGTTCCAGTCGTAGCACCTGCCGTTTTTTCAAGGTGAGGGTGGTCCTCAGGCAGCAGAGAACTGGATAGAGAGCATGAAGATGATCATCAAGTAGATGGAGACACCTCCAGGGTGGAGGGTCAAGTTGGAGACGTACATGCTGAGAGGACTGGAAAATCGTTGGTGGGACGTACAGGTACAGGATCGTAGGCACGAGGGACTCGCTTGGAAGGACTTCGAGGACAGGTTCTTCGAGAAATTTTATCCGGAGACGCTGAGGGCGGAGAGAGCTCAAGAGTTCTTGAGTCTTCAGTAGGGATATATGTCCATCATGGACTACGCAACTACCTTCACAGAGTTTTCCCGTTTTCCACCTGGTATGGTGAGCGATAACGCAGCTATGGTGAGGCGCTTTGATGATGGCTTGCGACACGCCATTCGGGTTTAGGTAAACATCTTCAGGCTGGGTTCCTTATCCGAGGCGGTGAACCATGCACTCATAGCTGAGGGCAACGAGAGAGAGAAATATAGTTTTGGAAGAGTGACAGCTTCAGGTGACGGTCCAGGTAGCCGGAAGTGAGGGAGAGATGAGTTCCAGCAGGGCGGACTGGCCAAGGGCTCAGCTAGACCACCCCGTGGCAGTTCAGCGGTGGTTTGCTTTCAGTGTGGTCAGCCGGGACATGTTCGGGCTCAGTGCGATAGGCCCCCGAAGGAGTGTCGGGCGTGTGGATAGGTCAGGCATCTGGAGAGGTTTTGCAGGCAGCCTTCTCAGACAGCCGGCAGACAGGGACCAGGATAGACTATGGCGTCAAATGTTGGCTCAGGATCGGTACCAGGAGAGGGTAGTCAAGGTTCAGCTGCACGCGGGGGACGTGACAGAGATAGTAGGACCCAACTGAGGGGTCTGTGGCCAGAGACTGGAGCAGCACCGTAGGGAGGTCAGGCATCAGGTAGTTGGGCTTCATGCCAGGTGCACGCTGTGGAGCTTCCAGGGATTGAGCAGGCTGGAGAGCCGACGACAGTGGCAGGTACACCGCGGGTGTGACCATGAGTTTCTTTGATTTCTTTTGTCATGGCCTCTTGAGGCGTGTCTGGTTGAGTGCACGAGTTGCACAGGTTACTTGTGGACTGACTAGAGACTAGTTAGTGGGATTTTTATCATATCAGATGCGTCATATATTTTATTATATATTTGAGATGCATGTCATCAGGAGCATCAAAGATGCAGGTTACATGAGGTGTCGTGGGCATCAGGGCATCATGGATGCGGGTTACTTCAGGTGCATGACACCAGGTTTGATTTGAGCATCTATTAGATGCAGGACCTCAGGGAGGCGGACACCGATGCGGCGAGGGTTACGTTGGGTCTCGGAAGCGACACGTGAGCACCAAGGAGGTCCAGGGGTGACGATGCATCATGGGAGGACCATGGGTCTAGGAAATAGGTTTTTGGGCCTTTCTTGTTTATTTAATTTGCTTTGAGCTTTGTTCGGGTTGAGACCGAGTAGGCAATTCCTAAGGTGGGGAGCCCTTTTAGGAATTCAGCCAGAACCTTAAGACCGGGGTAGTTCGAGTTGATTAACCGGGATGGGCGTTTTCGGTGCCATCTCCTGGTTTAGATCGGTAACTTGGGGACGAGCTACATTAAGGTGGGGAGTTTGTAAGAACCTGGATTTTTAGAAATGGGTCAAATTCCGACCCTGTTTAAACTTTTTGACTGGTTTTTGAGAAGTTTGGAAAATCTGGGCAGTTTCTGGAAATTTCCAGACTATACACCGTGTACCCTAAGTACACGCCGTGTATGAGTTACCCGAGTGACCGGCCATGTGCTCGCTGAGTACATGCAGTGTGAAGACCATGTAGAAGTTTCTTACTACACGGCGTGTATTTATAGACACGCCGTGTATCCCTTACCCGTGCGAGGCCAAGTACATGTTGTGTGGTGCTAGGTGTAAATTTCCATCTACACGGTGTGTGGTCTTCTTTGACACGCCGTGTACCTTTGTCCCATGTAGCAGCCGAGACCCTGACCGTGTCTTGACCGTGGACACAGTCCAGGCCGTGTGCTGGACTCCGCTTAATTCGGAGTATGGAAACACATCTACACGGCGTGTACTTTGGAAATACACGCCATGTATTTTTATTTTTATTCGAGCGATCGAGACACCGTTGCGTCTCATCCCCAGAAGTCCCTTCTTCTTCCCCCTTGGATGAACAGTTCGTCCGAAAAAACCCGAAAACTCAAATCCTCACAGAATCTTCGTACGACCTCCGTTCTTCGATCCGTCAGTGGCAGTGGGACCAAATCAGAAAGGCTAACCTCGTGCACCCTTCTTCGTCTTTGATCCCTAACCTATTCCTCCACAAATTCCATGCGAATAGAATTTCCAGATTTTATGGAAACGCGGATCTACCGCGATTTAGTCCTATTCAGAGGCTGAAATCAAAGGAGTGTCATCATAAGACTATGAGGTGGGTGGTGCATACCTTCTTTCGTGTTTTCGTAGACAATTTGGGGTTGCGACCTCCGGGCACGACGTTGGGTGTTGAGCGAAAACCTATTTATTTTTTGTTAATTAATTATCTGTAATATGGGATGCCTCTGGGTATTCCCTGACCCTTATTGTGCTAGAGCAAGGCCGGGTGAGAGGTCATGGCTCTTTTGGGGAAATTTGGCTGGGGGTGCCGAAATGCGTATGATTTGGACCAGTATTTAAACTTCTGATTTTAGACTGCTTTTATTGCTGTTGGATTAAACTGCTAAGTTTGATTTTTTAAAGCATGTTAGTAATTGTTTAAGGCATTTTAAGACCTTAGGTGCTGGTATGGATTGGCGTAAGTTAGTACAATTTAATTTTTCAGTAATTGCCTGTTTCAAGTGATGCTTGAGTATAGTTATGCAATGTGTGATATTATCTGTGTTGAATGCTTGTTGTGTTGGGTGTGGCTGAATATTTGTTGAGTGACAAGGATCACAGGTTGGGGCTTTGGCTTGGGTTATTTTGGGTGGTTGATACCACGGGATTGGGTTTCATGGACGTCGGTTGAGGCAGTCAGACTGTCAGGTTGGGCTTGGCCCGGGATACTTGGATGGAGAGGCCATTAGACTTGAGCGACAGGTTCGCAGGGGCACGAGGTGTCAGAAGAGTTGTGGCTTGGGGTATAATGAGGTGATTACCGCTCATCGGGTACTTTTTAGTAGTGTGCACACAGATAGACTCCGAGATGAGGTGGTATGACCAATCGCTGGGTAGATTCCCCCGATAGTTGCGGTTAGGTATTTTGGATTGGGGGTTCCTGCCATAGGAAGCCACGTGGAAGGTTAGGAGCCTTCGGGAGACATCTTTGAGGCAGTCAGGTTGGGGGCAGAGGCTCACCGTGATTTGAGGGCAGACATCGCTGTCCCTCCGGTTACTATTTGAGGAAAGGTATCGTTGTTTTTCCGGATGTGTGTCATGGGAAGGTTGAGCTTTTGAGCTGGGTTACGATGGTTGGGTGTGCCTTCGGGACGTCGATACTTGAGACACATGGTGCCAGGTGGCACGAGGTGCTGGCCTACAAACCAGAGATTCCGGTGTTGGCCGAAGCAGGTGACACTCCCTGGTGGCTGCTGAGCACCAGTGAAGTCTTTGTTTACTTTTGGGAATTGCACTGTTACTGTTTTTCTTATTTAAGCATGTCTGCCTAAACACTTATATTAGGTACGCACCTCTGGGTGGTATCCTACTGAGACTTGTCTCACACCCTACACGGGCCCTTCGCGATGCGTGTAGACTTTATGAAATTGCGTGCAGGTAGAGGGTCAACCTCAGGAGCAGGATTTTAGTGCTGTTGACATGGAGGCTGGCATGGACCTTGAGGTCATGCCGTACTGGAGTTACTTGTTTTGTATTCTTTTCTTGCATCAGCATGTTTACTTTATATTGTAGCTACTTCTGGTTAGCCATTGGCGCCATTATATATATATATATATATATATATTGATTGTATGAATTTATTTGATGCATGCTTGGTTGTTTTAGAAATTATTGCAGTTGATTGATGGCATGATGTTATGTTCACTTTCCGTAGCAGTTGTGTTCTACATTACTTACGCTATTTATTGATATTGGTTATGCTTCCGTTCTGCGGTTCTAGTTCGAGTCTGCTGATTCATTTATTTCCGCAGCATATTTAGTATTATACTTGGACCAGTACTATTTTATTCCTCCGAGAGGGTATAACCTCCCCACTATACCTATTCAGACCCTCACTACTAGTCAGCAACCTTTGGCATTCAGGGGAGGTGCGCCTAAGGTAGTGACACCCGACCTGTTCGGCATTGTTCGAGTGGTTGGCCGGGTCCAGGTCGTTACAATTTTAGAATTTCCTTAAGAGGAATTTCTTTTGTACTGCTTGTTTACATGTTGGGAATGGATCAGTTACCTATTTTAGCCTGAGGGCAGTGTTGTGATTAGCCTATGGGCACTGTACTATTTATCCTGTGGGTAACTTCTTCCGTGCCTGTGGGCAGTTGATTCTGTGCCTATGGGCGACACTTCTTACGCCCATGGGAAATATCTGTATGCCTGTGGGCAGATTATTGTGTTTGGATTCTCTTTACCTGAGGGTAGGGGTTTACGTGTCTGAGGACATTGACTGTTTACTTAGAATATTCACTATGGTGATATTTTAAATTAAATGATTAAATGGATATTAAAATGGAAATATAACTGGTTAAGTTAGTTACTTTTCAGTACTGATTACTTTATTGAATTTTACTACTGCACACTGTTGTTGCATGCTTTCACAGAGTTGGGCACGAGCCTTAGGTGGGTGCCTACTGGGATTTATTTCTCACACCCTGTTTGGGTTATGCTTTTCGTCCCAAATAGATTATGTTTTTTCAGGTGTAGATAAGGGAAAGGGTCCCTATACAGGTACTTGACTGCTACTGAGGAGTAGGGGAGCATGGGACCGGGCTTAGGCTCGTGATGCTACCGGCTGTTTTGTTTCTCTTTGTTGTACTCTATATTGTAATGTATTGCTATGTAACATGTTGTGGCTGTTTTCTTAGAACTTGAGACATGTTGCATCCTATCTATATAACTGGTTGGTTATCTTTTACTGCAGCTGTTATATTAAATGTTTATGGTTTATTGTTTCTACTGTTGTTGTATTCTTTTTATTTTATTCAATTGCGCTACACTTTAAAAAATGAGGGAATAGTTTCCCCACTATCAGACCTAGGCCCTTGCTGCTAGTCGGTATCCTCTGCCATTTGGGGAAATGCGCTTGAGGTCATGTGGCGAACCGGGTTCGGGACACCCATTGAGTGGCACCCAGAATCAGGATGTTACACCAGTAGAACTTATAGTGGACGTTCCAGTGGAGCTTTCAGGGGACGTTCCAGTGGAGGTTTCAGTGGAGGTTTCAGGTTCTAGTGGACATTCTAGTGTAGGTATCAATGGACGTTCCAGTGGAGGTTCAAGTGGAGGTTCTAGTGGAGGTTCTAGTGGAGGTTCAAGGTTCTATTGGAGATTTTAGTGGACGTTACAATGGAGGTTTCAGTAGAAGTTCCAATGGAGGTTCTAGTGGAAGTTCCAGTTGAGGTTCCAGTAGATGTTCCGGTAGAGGTTCCAGTGGAATCTTCAAATGAAGTTTCAATGGATTTTCCACAATACAACAAAAGTATATATTTATAAAACTATAGAATATATTAATAAAAATTAAATTTTAATAAAAATATTTATATTAAATTCAATTATATATAATATATGTATTATATTTTATTCAACATCTATATTAATAACAACTATAAATCTATTAAAATGAAGTTCCAATGGAGTTTCCCATACAAGTTTCAGTGGAGGTTCCAGTGGACGTTCCAGTAGAGGTTTCAGTGGAGATTACAATAGAGGTTCCAGGTTCCAGTGAAAGTTCTAGTGGAATTTTTAGTGTAGGTTTCAGTGGACATTCCAGTGGAGGTTCTAGTGGAAGTTCTAGTGGAGGTTCCAGTGGAAGTTCCATTGGAATTTTCAAATAAAGTTTCAATGGATGTTCCACAATACAATAAAAGTATATATTTATAAAACTATAGAATATATTAATAAAAATTAAATTTTAAAAAACATATTTATATTAAATGAAATTATATATAAGATATGTAATATATTTTATTCAACATTTATGCTAATAACAATTATAAATCTATTAAGATGAAGTTCCCATGGAGGTTTCAGTGGAGGTTCTAGTGGACGTTCCATTGGATGTTCCAGTGGAGGTTCCAGTGGAGGTTCTAGGTTCCAGTGGAAGTTCTAGTAGAAGTTTCAGTGGAGGTTCCAGTGAACGTTCCAATGAATGTTCAAGTGGAGGTTCCAATGGATGTTCCTGTGGAATTTCCAAATGAAGTTTCAATGTATGTTCCATAATACAACAAAAGTATATATTTATAAAACTATAGAATATATTAATAAAAAATAAATTTTAATAAACATATTTATATTAAATGCAATTATATATAATATATGAAATATATTTTATTCCACATCTATACTAATAAAAATTATAATTATATTAAGAGAAAGTTTCAGTGGAACTTAAACTGAAAATTCCTATGAAACTTCCTCTGGAACATTCCGGTGTGAATTAGAAACTTACACTGATCTTAAATGAAAAATTTCACTAAAAAATTCAAACAGATAACTCAAATAAAGTCTTCATAAAAATTTTAATGATTCAACTAGAAACTTTATAATGAAGTTTTGTAAAAAAAACTATTTTTTTAAAGAAAAATTATTTTGTCTTTTTTAAATGGCATAAAACTTTTTTACACAAATATTTCCTTTGATTTACAATAATAATTATATTCACAATACAATAAACTCAATATTATTTCTTACATTAAAAAAAATCTACGACTTTAAAGATTTCAAATAAAATCTATTAATTTTACCCTAAATGATTAAAATGTCTATGTTTATCACATATATATTTTAAATTATTTTTAAAAGATTTTACACAATATTTTTAAACCAAAAAATATATATTTCAATTACAAATATAATTGGTTTTAAAATAAAATCAACTCATTAATATTTAAAATGTTTTAAAAATATGTAGGCACTTAAAAATATTAACTAAAATATATTCATTTAACTCGATTAATTAAAAAATTGAACACATGTTATTTGGAAATTTTTTAGTAAAGTGTAATATTTTTTTTATATAAGATAAAAATCATTTCATTTTAATATATATCTGGTTTTAAAACATATCACATAGTTTATTATTTATTTAATATATAATATAATATTATAAATTGGTGAGAGGGGATTTTTTTATTGGAGAGAGGGAGAATCTGCCGAAATGTGTTTTAATTCAAGACAAATATAACCCTCGTTTCAATCCATTACCAGATTGTAACGCAGGGAAAAAAGTCCAGGTGTCAACATCCTGGACTGCTAATGGATGATCCATTATTTCAGGGAATTGGAGATGATAAAATCCATCTGATGGGTGCCTTAGCCTCATAGTTATCCACAAAGGACTCGAGGTGAAAACCCTAGTGATCAACCAAGTCAGTGAGTGGAAACTAAGTAGGAGGTTGAAGACAAAGCCTCGGGGTATGCGGGATCACTTGACTCGAATTAACGGGGTGTGGGACTAGTTTGGGTTCATGAGGTACAATATCAGAGTGGATGGCTAGGATCATCAGAGTATGTGATCGGATGGCATAGATCACTGGGTGGCATGATCAGACAATGCAAATTCGATCACTGGAAAAAATATGTCATCGCACATTAAATTTTGGCCACACCACCCCTTCCGTATATAAGCTATCTTGTGGTTGTTGTTGGTTCGAGTCGACAATAGGCACAACACCCAAACCATATGCAACACTCCCATCACATGGGTCTTGCCCCACCAACGTGCACACACTTGTGGTCTTGTGCACCACATGCCCTATACGCGGGCCTGACTTATCTTCCAAGGGAGCTATGCTTCCCCACTGGTCCGTTGGCAAGCCCAAGATGACTCCCATGGGCATGGTCAACTGGTGGTCCCACATGAGCCTTGGTTTAATTGTTTTGGCTAGCCAATGTCTAGCCATATTTGTTTGGCTAAGGGCTGTATCAAAACTAGGAATAAAATTCGTAGTGGGATACAAGAGTCCTGAGGTGATATCCCTAATATCCAAGCCCCTTTCTTTAATGGTGTAGGACGTAAGAGAACCCTGAGAGGGGAGGGGTGAATAAGGGTGTCAAAATTTTCTTTTTAAAGAGGTGGATCTTGTCCCTACATTGGTAGGAACTTCTTAAACCTTTCAGTTGGAATAGTGCATTAGTAAAACATTCACATGCAAAGAGAAAATATAGCAGTTTTATTTGGATCACTGTTAAGGGCTAGTCTAAGGAGCATACACCGATAGTGTGTCAGATATACCAAAATCCACTAATCTTCATTGTCTTATAATACAAAAGTTCATACATAGTCACTCTGTACTTGGAACACTACCTTTATAGGATTCTAGGGATAACACACTGTGCCCCTTGGAACACTTCTATCGATTCCCCCCATCTATCTGTTTTGAGAGATTTCTAACTCCATTTATCAACTCAAAGGTCACTTCAATTTATTGGAATTGATGTATTTATATCTATATATATTGAGACTCTATATGCATTGAAATCCTGAATTGATGCACTTGAAATCACTGATCAAATAAACTAGATATTCAAACCTTGCGAGAAGCACACACTGGCACTTGGTTGAATTTTATTTCATGGAAAGTGTCATGCCATATTTTTTTGGCGAAGAGTTGTATCAAAACTAAGAATAAAATTCATAGTGGAATACAAGAGTCCTGAGGTGATATCCCTAATATCCAAGCCCCTTTATTTAATGGTATAGGATGTCAGAGCACCCTAAGAGGGGAGGGGTGAATAAGGGTGTCACCTTTTTCTTCTTAAAATGGTGGATCTTGTCCCTACATTGGTAGGAACTTCTTAATCCTTCCAGTAGGAATAGTGCAGTAATAAAACATTCACATGCAAAGAGACAATATAGCAGTTTTACTCGGTTCACTGCTAAGGGCTAGTCTAAGGAGCATACACCGACAATGTGTCAGATGTACCAAAATCCACTAATCTTCATTGTTGTATAATAGAAAAGTTCATACATAGTAACTATGTACTTGGAAAACTGCCTTTATATGATTTTAGGGATAGAACATTGTGTCCCTTGGAACACTTCTTTTGATTCCCCCCATCTAACTGTACTGAGAGATTTCTAACTCTATTTATCAACATGAAGGTCACTTCAATTGAATGGAATTGATGTATTTATATCTATCTAGAATGAGACTCTACATGCATCGAAGTCCTGAATTGATGCACTTGAAATCATTTATCAAATAAACTAGATATTCAAAACATGCGAGAATCACACACTGGCACTTGTGTGCAACACCTTCTCTTGCATGCATTATTTGGGATTTTTGTGTAAGATTACTTTCCTCACAACCCTTATCTTTTGTGAAGCTACCCCACATGTTTCACCTGGTCTTTTTAGATGAAAGGAACACTTTTCATGCAAGATTTACTTTCTACAACTCTTTCATGCGCAACTCTTTCACATGGTAGAGGAACCTGATCTTTGTTGGAAAAGTTCTAAGTATTGAGTGGGTGTAGCTGCCTATTTATAGTCCTTGATGACCCTACATGTAATATTCTCTCAGAGTGCACAAAACCCCATTTTACATCGCATTGGGTGCATAAGTCTCTTCCACACAACCTCGTCTTTTGTGCACATTTAAATATTTCACATTATTATTTTTTATTTGTCATATTTTGATGAGATGATCCCAAAACATTCCATGTGTGCAAGTTTCCAAACCACCTTCAATCTTTGTCACAATTCCCTTATCCAAAAACACTTTTCTTCATTCTCCAATTTTTTGACCCAAAAATTTAGAAAACATTAGGAAATGACTTCACCTTCAATATTGTTTTCTTCTTGAACTGTATTATCCCTTCCCTTGTAAAATTCATTATCTTCCATATGAGGATTGAAAAAAAAACACAAATCATATTCCATTTCCAGCAAATAATATCCTTGGTTCCAACAAAGTGATCCATGCCAACTATATTTTCATTGACACGCAACATTCAAACTTCTGAAATCTTCAACGGAAAAGTGTAAAGCGCACAAATATTGGTTCCAACAGAGAGATTTACCTTAAAGTCTTCAAGTTTCAAATTCAGATGCTACATTTCTGTATGTCTTGTAATGTTATAATATACTGATTTTTCATTGTGATTATGTTTAATGAGTTTTTCTTCTTAGCGTGATGAGAAACAGATCTTTTAATAACAAAGAATAAGCCTCTAGAAGTATATTTCTAACCACTGACTTCACCAACCCAATCCTCACCTAAATATCCATAAAGCTGAAAATATGTGTCTTTTTTCATACCTAGTTCCATAATTTAGAGTTCCATTGACATATAATAAGATTTATTTCACTACCATAAGATGTGAATCCTTTGGATTTCTTTGTAACCATGCACAACGAGTAACTACAAACTCGATGTCTAATCTAGACACTATTAATCATTGTAAGCTCCCAATAAGACTCTAGAAATATATTTGGTCCACACTCCCTTATTCATCCAAGGATAATTTTCCCAAGTTTTATGTGAGTAGATATCTCTCTCTAAAAATTCACTTTTTTTTTTATTTTCAAGATACCCATTTTTTGGGTGAGCGGTAACCACAAGTATAAATCATTCTAGTGGTTCAATGTGGAACTCTTCCTCAAGTTTAGCATTCAATAATGTTTAGTTTACATCTATTTGTAACACATAATAATTATTTTCAGAACATATCACAAGAAATATAAATATTATTTTAATATTTGGGACTAGATTAAAATTATCACCACATTCTATACCCTTAATTTTAGAGTATCCTTTTCATAAAATGTAAACATTGTTTCATGCTACTTATCCCTTATTATTGAGCTTATTTTTTAAATTTCACTTCATCCTAATCACATTATTGTCTTTGAGGCATGACACCAATTCACATGTGTCATTATTCTCAGTATTATTAATCTCTTAATCCATTATTTAAATCTAATACTCATGTTGTATTTCATATTCCACACCCTTTGATTCAACCTAAAAATCAAGATATTTTGATTGGAAATTATCAGACTTTTCTAGGTTTTCACAACATTTTTGTTTTCTCTAAGGAAGATTTTAGGTTCAATATGTTTTCTAAGACATTGAAACTAAGATCCTCATTTTCTTAATTCTTTCTCATCATTGTAAATTTAAAAATAAACTTAGGAAATTTGAAAATCATTTTTAGCTTTCAAGTATGTCCTATGTTGTCTAACACTTTCTCTTAGAGTTTCTTCCATATTACCATTAATAAGAAATGACATGTCTATGGATTTTTTATTTTCTAAAATAATAATAATATATTTTTAAATTATATTACATTTATTTTTATTATAACATTAGAAATACCTTCCTCTAAGTGTATATCCAAGGAATATCCCCCATCAAATCTCTCATCAAACTTTCCCAAATTTCATTTTTAATCACAATGTAACATAGGATTTGAAATTCCTTCGTTTATTTGGGATTCTTATCACTAAAAATCTAATTTCACATTTTTACAAAATTAGGTCAATGTATGCCCTAGTTGAGAATGTAGACAAACGTAGTTATGGATTTTCTCTAAAATTACTTCAAGGTTTCATGTTCGGATAACAATGTTCTCCCCATGTCCACTAAACACCAGTTATTCTACTCAACTACTCTATTTTATTAGAGTGTTTATGGAACACTATATTCATACCTTATTCCAAACTTCTTTATATATATATATATATATATATATATATATCAAAGTATCCATTATTTTATTTGGAAAAATTATTCGATTGAGATATTTTTTATTACACATCCTGTTAGATTTTAAACAATTGATCAGAAGTGCCTAAATATATAAAGATATTTTGATTTACTTAATATAAAAAAAATATATATCATATGAGTAAAATCATCATAAAAAATTAAGTAAAATACTTATATTTATTAGTTGAATTCAATCTCTTTTGACCACACACATCTGAATATATTAACTCAAGATATTTATTTGATTTGATCTCCACTGAATTTTGACTCTTGTTCACTATTTTTCCTTTATGACATGTGTCATAGGTGTTGATTCTTTGATGATTTATATTTAGTATATTCCACATATCTTTATATTTTAAAAGATTATAATTTCTATTTTTACCCAAATGGACAAGTATTTTATACCAAATCTTGGTTCACCTCCTTTACACTCATGTAAAATTTATTTTGATCATTACAAATTGTTTTTGTCCCTTAATAGTGATACTTACATCCTTCATCCTCTTAATGAAACATCCACTCTTGTAAAAGATAACCTCATACAGAGTTGAGAAAAACTTGTGATTATGCTCAACCCATCAGTAAAGATAACATTATTAGATTCAGGATTCTTTTCACCAATTTTGGAACTTCTAAATCCATTAAAATTGAGTGATCTATCATTTCTGAAAGTGATATCTTCTCTATCATAAATTTTGATATCCTTTAATAGTTGCTTGTTTCAAGACATATGTGATGAGAAACCATTGTCATGTATCGATGTATTTATTCCTTTCGTGTCTTATAAGATACCTAAACCACCAATTCTTTTTCACGATCATTGTAATTCCCTAGAGCAATTTACTAATTCCAACCCAGGGAACCACATGGATAGATTCATGCCACCCCATATGCAAGACGTCACCAACTATAGTGAGGGTCAATTATATACATTGGGGAGAATATAACATCAATATCAATTCATCCAAATATAAATAAAAGTAGAATTATTAATGTCCAAGAAGATATTGTATGGAATCATAGCTACATTCCAACAATACAAATATCATCACATGTAATAACAAAATGACACATGTTTTTCATACATTAATTGTCAAAATATGATACCCATAGATGATATATCAATACATGTGAGATAAAAAAACAAAAAAATAATGGATTCTGAAATATAAAATAATACCAACGTAATCCTTAGTATTTCCTAAATCCATAACCCATTTTTCCTACTCAACCACCTGGAATGGGATCTTTTCCCTCCTGAGGATCCTAAAAATAAGTATGTATGTTCATTATGGTTCCAGTGTAGGATGTGAGTATATAATATAGTAGGAAACCACCCATATTCCCTTAAATAAGTGAAAAAATATATGTGGCTGTATACACTAGTAGGAAAATAATAATAGAAAACAAGCATGCAACCAAGTCAGGTATTTAATATTGTAAACAGATATCCATGAATCCTAACCATACCTACTATGGTCAATTAAGAAAATAGAAGGATCATATAATAATATTGGAACTATAAATAGACTTATATGAAGTATAATTGGGGAGGTAATTACATATAAAACCTCTCATGTAAGTTGAATAACTCCATAATACAATGTATGATTCCATGACTAGCTTATATACACCAATTAACATATAAAGTGGAACTGAGGAATGTGTAACATGGAAAAGCACCCACATGACAGTAACCATCTCGTAATAGAGGTTATGGTCCCTTTGAAAAGTATTTACAATAATAAGTGGATATAAGGAAGGAATAATGTTGATAACCCATTTCATTAGTTGAACTAATAACATTATCCAATGAAAGGTATCATGGATAAGCTCCATCTCAACATGTAACATTACCTATATGGACTACCCAAACTAACACAAGTCACCCAAGATCTATCCACGTGCTAATTATTTCCATCTCATTTACATATTAACTAAGTATTGACCTATCATCTACACCCTCAACACAACCAATCTCAATTTTCCCATGCCAACTATTTCAAGCATCAATATCTTCTCAATTGAAATTGGTTATAACACATTCCCATAAACTAAACCATACATCCAATAAAATTAATTACAACCTTAAGAAACCCCCTTTAACAAAGTTAATCAAGTAGTAAATCCCTATACAATTAAACCATAAATCCTACAATTAGGTCATGTGAAAGATAAATCATACACAACCTTATTTTAAAATGTCAATTATATCATTTAAAACCTAGACATACACTTGAATTTCTTAATAAGAATAAAATAAAATCATAAACATGCACCCACATGAAGAAAATCCCACAAGGTAAATACTTTCTTCCATAGGATACTAGGAGATAACTCACTAAGAGACGTATCGTGATTAGATCCCAACCAACTACAATACAATAACCTAACAGAAACCCTCTAATATGTGGATTTGTGATCGATGAAGAAAAATTAGTGATAAAACCAAATATTAGGGCTTTAATGGTGTTATAATTATATAAAAAGGATAATTTCAATTAATGGAACTTCAATATAATAAAAAATGATGGTGGGAGAGCTCTTGGAAGGCAAGAAGGGAACCTAAGGGTGATCTAGTTCAATTTGGATTGAGTATAGGGTTATAATATGGTTAAAATGAGTTTAGGATGGAGATAAAAGAAATCCTTAAATGGGATTCACTCAAGAAAACCATTAAGTACCTAGTGGTTCACCAACCACCAGGTGAACCCTTGTAGACTAGTTACTAGGGCTTTAGGGAATATGGGTCCCTTGGAAATGCCACCGGGTACCGGATAGATCCTACTACACTACTTTAACAATAGGGACTCATTCACCAATCTTCAAAACACTAATAACTCCCAAAACCTTCTATTAACACTATAGCATCCCGCCTTTTTTGTCACATAAACTTTCATTACATTACACAAAACTGAGGATCTTTAAGGTTTAGTGTCTTGGAAACAAGGAACATAATACATGAAAACAACATAAAAATTTCTTATTAAACACTTGAAAGGCTTATCCTTATGTTCATCCTAGGTTCATTACTGCATCTCATAATCTGGGGACATACATCAAAAGAAAGGGTGAGCAGAAGGCCCAGTAAGGGAAACAAGAGAAGCATTTTACATGTGAACTTGAGATACTTCAATAAGGTCATTAAAAGAACTTTAAGGCATGAGAAAGAAATCATGAGGCATATCATAATAAAAATAAGATTTTTCATAACTTGAAGATGTGGATACAACATTTAATATTTACAATCATTTCTGTTTCACTAAGGTCCATCCCCAAGGTGTCATTAAAAATTACCAAGGTTATTCACCAAGGCGTTGTTAAAAATAGTCATCTCTAGAGATTAAGTCTTCACCCAATGCATTGGAGCGCTATCAGGGAGCACCATTGACATGTCTTTATTATCATGTGATCCACATATATCATCATCAATAATTTCATAAACAACCCATATACATAAAAGGAATGGGTTTCATTTCATAATCATAATGTTTTAAAAACTTCTTTAAAGACATGATCTTAGTGTCACTTAAAACCCACAGAAAAATAAAGCGGGTCTTATGTAAGTAAATCCCAGAATTTAAAATAGAAAATTTAGGTATAAATGTGAATACCCCTATAGAATATAGATATTTTAGTATTCACTTAATAAAATATAATAACTTTAGAAAAAGTGAGAGACATTTTGAGACGGAAATTCTAGAGCATAACGGCTATGTTACGAGGTCTTAGAAAACATTGAAAAGAGGGGGGACATGGGTCAACCACTCATAAATGATCCATAAAACAGTAGGGGAAAAGAATATAAAGGATTTAAGAACATGGTAATGAAATTTTAATGACATACCATTTGAAATGAAAAACATGGAAGGAAGACAAAAATTAGATTTCTCTTATGAAAATCCGGCAGCCTAACGGCGTCACTTAAACTTCAACCAAAAATGAATTGACAATATAAAATAGGGTATCTAATCATATTAACAAAAGAGTTCAGTAAAATAGATATAGAGATAATACCCCAACATAATAAAAAGTAACTTGAAAGACTTGACATGAAAATAGATCTTGAAAACGAGAAGGGTGAAAGAATCCCTTAAAAATTCGGCAGCCTAACGGCGCCACTTAAAACGTCAAAATACTGAATTAAAGAGATCAAATAGGGTCTCTCATCATATGAACATAAAAGATCAGTATTATAGATATATAGATCATACCACAACATAAAAAAGGACTTGAAATAATTGACATGAAAATAGATCTTGAAAACGAGAAGGGTGAAAGAATCCCTTAAAAATTCAGCAGCCTAACGGCGCCGCTTAAAACTTCAAAATACTGAATTGAAGAGATAAAATAGGGTCTCTCATCTTATTAACATAAAATATAAGTATGATAGATATAGATATCATACCCAAACAAAATAAAAAGGAACTTTAATGACTTGACATGAAAGTAGAACTTTGAAAAATGAGAAAGGTGAACGAATCCCTTAAAAATTCGGTAGCCTAACGGTGCCACATTAACATTCTTAAAATGAAATGATGAGAGAAAGAGGGGTTATCTCATCATATGAACATGAAAAAGGCAGTAGTATTAATATAAAAGAACATCCTACAACATAAGATCATGGAGCATAAAAGAAATGACATAAAAGAGATTACTTGAAAAAAAGAGGGAGGCAGGATCCCTTACCTTAAAACGTAACTCTTAAAACTCAAAGGTTGGGACCTTGAGGGCTTGGGGGCACCTTGGGAGGACTCCTTGGGAGGTAATGAGACCATAGCTTCGTTGGGGGAGAGTTTAGAGTCGAATGGATGAGAGGATGTCTTGGTATTTATAGGGAAAGTGAGGGGACAAGGCATTAATGGCCAAGGGACACCTCATTAGTGGTTTTGGCAAAACCATGGGCTTGCCCATGGTATTTGCCCATGGTATTGGCCAGTTGAACACCTCATACCTTATCTTACTATTCACAAGTCGACAATATTGATTACATACTTAATACATCATTTAATGATGTCATTAAACACCCGTAACTTAAAAATTGTATTTTCACTATTCATCGAAAATTCAACTTTCTCAGAAAAATCCCAAAATTTCACCTTAACCAAATATCGATGCTCTGATTTCAAAAATGAACTCCATTTTATAAAAATAATGTTTTAAATATTTTTAATTTAATTTTTCAATAAATACACTATTCACCGAAAATTCATTTTTTTTAGAAAAATCCCCAAAAATTACCTTAACATAATATCGATGCTCTGAAATCAAAAATGAAATCCATTTTATAAAAATAATTTTATAAATATTTTAAATTTAATTTTTAATTAAAAAACAGTATTCACCTTAAAAAACTAATACTTGACTAATAATTTATGAAACCATTATTTAACCATTTTATTGAATCACATTACTTAATCATGGTGCCTAGATTGTATTAATACTTTCTTTAAGTGATACTACTAATCAATTTAGTCACATTACTAATCCTAAGCATAAAATCACTATTCATAATTTACTATTCATCAAAAATTATGTTGACCTTATTAGACTCTAAATTTCGTACTGAACATAATTGAAGAAGACTTTTTTTTGAAAATAATTACACATTTTTAATTATTTAAGGTTTACATAAAATTTTTTAAAATATCCTTTCTCTAAAATTCATCAAAAATATGCATACTATATTTATCTGGACATTTGAAAATTCATAAACTTCATCATAAGAAGAAATAAAAATTTTAATTTAAAACAAAGGATTACACAAGGCAGTTACGGTCTCCTTACATAACTCCTTATCACACCAGCGTAGGACCTAAGTGTAAGGTGTGCTAAGGTGAGAGAATCCGAGGGAGGCTCAACCAACATCACACGAGTAGTAATTTATATCAGTTTGAACTTCTCGCAAAGGCGATTCTGTTCTAGTTTCACACGATGAAGTTCGGCTTGGGTTTGGTCCAGAGCAAAGCCCATTGGTGCTACCTCCTTCCCAAGTTCCGTTAGATGGGCTTCGATCGGTCCAAGACTACTGGGTGAGGCCATCAAATCTTCTTTCTATATTAATTAACCAAGATCACTTATATTTAGAGACAAATATCGAAATGTTTAGTTTCTAGCGGTCATATAATAGTCAAAACCCAACAGTCTCATTTTTATTATACTCATGTCAACAAATGAAACAGTTTTGTTGAGTATGTAAAATAAAACAACACACAAAATTAGGAAACAATATTTATTCAAAATTTTGGGTCGTTACAATCTTCCCACCTTAATAAATTGCGTCCTCCCAATTTTTAAAATTGGGTTTAGAAATTTCATTGAAAGTCCCACATCAGAGAAGAGTCAGTAACACTATTACTTTAAAATAAAGAGAAGGAAGTACAAAGGTCACCTGAGTTAACCCATACTAGGATTCCATGTAGGAAAACATGTATATGGAAGAAAAAACAAATGTTCAAGTTCTGAGGGAGAGTGATAGAAAAAATGATTAGAAGAAAGTTAAAAATAAGAAAATCACAAACTTATGATGTGTGTAAATGGTCTTTGATTACCCAGTAGGAAACTTTAACAGACAACGTTTTTTTTACATTCCTTTTCATAGTTTTGAGGAATTAATTTACTACATAGAATAAAAACACAAGGAAATATATTTACCTTTAAGTAGAGTTTCATCCTTTAACAAGTTTCTACCAAAACTAATATTTTCTCCAAACGATGAGTATTCAAAACTACTTGGTCTCATCGAAACACAAGAATCATCTTCTAGAGAATCACATAATCCACAAAAGATTAACTATCTATTTCTTCTATCTTTTAGCATTATCCCAAAAACACAAGGGGTAAGATAAAACAACTCTTCAAAAAGAAAGAATCCCATAGGAAGGGAAACTACTTTTAAATCTTCAAAGTTCCACGGTACTACCCAGAGTTCATCATAGACCATTCCGTAAATAACTGTCCTTAAAATTCCTCAAAATAAACCAAACTAAGATTGAAACCCAAATAAAAGAAGGATTTGATAACATTGTCTTCCAAAATAAACATCATCGTTCATCTCCAAACAACATCAACCACTCCAAACATCTTATAACAAAAGTAGCTAACCTAAACATATTTTCCCCAAGATAGGTTAATAATTTCCATAAGTAACCTATATTACCATAAGTTCACCTTAAATTCATAGATTCTTCAATATTCCTCAAAGAAAATACTATAGTAATCTATTTACCTCGATCAAATAGGGTTCCCAAAATAGTGAATGTCTTCCAAAATAATAATCATCTTTTAATCCCCTAATCATCTCTGTCATATTAATACGACAATCGTCACATTTCCTATCACATTGGTCGTTGGGACATGCTCTTCCATTTCCCACCATTAACTAAGAAAATAACGTATAAGTAGGGGGCTTAAATACTTAGCCAATAGTCATTAAAAGGAAACTTTAAGCATGGAAGGATAAACTTGTAGAAGGAAAGTATACCCTAACTTGTGATACCCTAGGTTCCAATCTAGGTTATCCATGAACATATATTCTTATGTGAATCTTTATTTTATTTTATCTTTGTTCATTTAATAATGGATCATACTAAGCTTATGAATTTACCAAAGCATATCCCCCGGGAGTATTGTAACCAAGAGTGCAGCAAGCCCCGTTGTTGTCTACCAGTTCCCATTCAAGTCTCGCTCAAAGCGGTGTTTTCGAGTTTTACCCCTATGTACATCTGTGCCAGAGCCACCTCAACCTGCTCGTATCCAGACAGGGATATATTTGTTTGGAAATCCCTTACTCAATACTCACCAAAATACCAGGAATATATCCTATATTTAAAATTTTCTATAGGGTTATTCCTAGAGTTTTCATATCCTAATTTCCACAAATAACTAATCCATCCTTTGATACCAACTATAGTATCCTGACTTTTTTGTCACATAAACTTTCATTACATTACACAAAATTGAGGATCTTTAAGGTTTAGTGTCTTGGAAACAAGGAACATAATACATGAAAAAAACATAAAAAATTCTTGTTAAACACTTGAAAGGATTCTCCTTATGTTCATACTAGGTTCATTACTCCATCTCATAACCCGGGGACATACATCAAAAGAATGGGTGAGCAGAAGGCCCAGTAAGGGAAACAAGAGAAGCATTTTACAGGTGAACTTGAGATACTTCAATAAGGTCATGAAAAGAACTTTAAGGCATGAGAAATAAATCATGAGGCATATCATAATAAAAATAATGTTTTTCATAACTTGAAGATGTGTCTACAAAATTTAATATTGAAAATCATTTCTATTTCACCAAGGTCCATCCCCAAGGTGTCATTAAAAATTACCATGGATATTCACCAAGGCGTCGTTAAAAATAGACATCTCTAGAGATTGAGTCTTTACCCAATGCATTGGAGCGCTATCAGGGCGCACCATTGACATGTCTTTATTATCATGTGAGACACATATATCATCATCAATCATTTCATAAACAACCCATATATCATAAAAGGAATGGGTTTCATTTCATAATCACAATGTTTTAAAAACTGCTTTAAAGACATGATCTTTGTGTCACTTAAAACCCACGGAAAAGGAAAGCGGGTCTTATGTATGTAAATACCAGAATTTAAAATATAACATTTTGGTATATATGTGAATACCACTATAGAATATAGAGCTTTGAGTATTCACTTAATAAAATATAATAACTTTAGAAAAAGAGAGAGACATTTTGAGACGGAAATTCTGCAGCATAACGGCTATGTTACGAGGTCTTAGAAAACATTGAAAAGAGGGGGGACATGGGTCACCCACTCATAAATGATCCATAAAACAGTAGGGGAACAGAATATAAATTATTTAAGAACATGTTAATTAAATTTTAATGACATACCATTTGAAATGAAAAACATGTAAGGAAGACAAAAATAAGATTTCTCTTATGAAAATCCGGCAGCCTAACGGCATCACTTAAAATTCAACCAAAAATGAATTGACAAGATCGAATAGGGTATCTCATCATATGAACATAAGAGTTTGGTATGATAGATATATAGATCATACCCAAACATAATAAAATGGAACTTGAAAGACTTTACATGAAAATAGATCTTGAAAACGAGAAGGGTGAAAGAATCCCTTAAAAATTCGGCAGCCTAACAGCGCCACTTAAAACTTCAAAATACTGAATTGAAGAGATAAAATAGGGTCTCTAATCATATGAACATAAAAGATCAGTATGATAGATATAGATATAATACCCTAATATAAAAATGAACTTGAAAGACATGACATGAAAATAGATCTTGAAAACGAGATGGGTGAAAGAATCCCTTAAAAATTCGGCAGCCTAACGGCGCCACTTAAAACATCAAAATACTGAATTGAAGAGATCAAATAGGGTCTCTCATAATATTAACATAAAAGATCAGTATGATAGATATAGAGATCATACCCCAACAAAATAAAAAGGAACTTGAAAGACTTGACATGAAAGTAGAACTTTGAAAAATGAGAAAGGTGAACGAATCCCTTAAAAATTCGGCAGCCTAACGGCGCCACTTTAACATTCTTAAAATGAAATGATGAGGGAAAGAGGGGGTACCTCATCATATGAACATGAAAAATGAAGTAGGATGAATATAAAATAACATCCTCCAACATAAGATCATGGAGCATAAAAGAAATGACATAAAAGAGATTACTTGAAAAGAAAGAGGGAGGTAGGATCCCTTACCTTAAAACGTAACTCTTAAAAATCAAAGGTTGGGAACTTGAGGGCTTGGGGGAACCTTGGGAGGACTCCTTGGGAGGTAATGAGACCAGATCTTTATTGGGGGAGAGTTGGGAGTCGAATGGATGAGAGGATGACTTGGTATTTATAGGGAAAGTGAGGGGACAAGGCATTAATGGCCAAGGGACACCTCATTAGTGGTTTTGGAAAAACCATGGGCTTGCCCATGGTATTTTCCAATGGTATTGGCCACTTGGAACACCTCATACCTTATATTACTATTCATAAGTTTAACATATTGATTACATACTTAATACATCATTTAATGATGTCATTAAACACCCGTAACTTAAAAACTGTATTTTCACTATTCATCGAAAATTCAACTTTCTCAGAAAAATCCCAAAATTTCACCATAACCAAATATCGATGCTCTGATTTCAAAAATGAACTCCATTTTATAAAAATAATTTTATAAATATTTTTAATTTAATTTTTAAATAAATACACTATTCATTGAAAATTCATTTTTTTCAGAAAAATCCCCAAAAATTATCTTAACATAATATCGATTCTCTGAAATCAAAAATGAAATCCATTTTATAAAAATATTTTTATAAATATTTTTAATTTAATTTTTAATTAAAAAACACTATTCACCCGAAAAAACTAATACTTGACTAATAATTTATGAAACCGTTATTTAACCATTTTATTGAATCACATTACTTAATCAAGGTTCCTAGATTATATTAATACTTTATTTAAGTGAGATTACTAATCCATTTAGTCACATTACTAATCCTAAGCATAAAATCACTATTCATAATTTACTATTCATCAAAAATTAAGTTGATCTTATTAGACTCTAAATTTCGTACTGAACATAATTGTAGAAGACCATTTTTTGAAAATAATTACACATTTTTTATTATTTAAGGTTTACATAAACATTTTTAAAATATCCTTTCTCTAAAATTCATCAAAAATATGCATACTATATTTATCTAGACATTTGAAAATTCATAAACTTCATCATAAGAAGAAATCAAAATTTTAATTTAAAACAAAGGATTACACAAGGCAGTTACAGTCTCCTTACATAGCCCCTTTATCACACTAGCATAGAACCTAAGTGTAAGGTGTGCTAAGGTGAGAGAATCCGAGGGAGGCTTGGCCAACATCGCACGAGTAGTAATTTCTATCAGTTTGAACTTCTCGCGAAGGCGATTCCGTTCTAGTTTCACACGATGAAGTTCGGCTTGGGTTTGGTCTAGAGCAAAGCCCATTGGTGCTACCTCCTTCCCAAGTTCCGTTAGATGGGCTTCGATCGGTCCAAGACTACTGGGTGAGGCCATCAAATCTTCTTTCTATATTAATTAACCAAGATCACTTGTATTTAGAGACAAATATCGAAATGTTTAGTTTCTAGTGGTCATATAATAGTCAAAACCCAACAGTCTCATTTTTATTATACCCATGTCATCAAATGAAATAGTTTTGTTGAGTATGAAAAATAAAATAACACAAAAAATTAGTAAACAAGATTTATTCAAAATTTAGGGTCGTTACAGACAAAATAAATCATCCATAAAAGTTAACTTAAAACCAAAATTGAGACATAAATTATACCATTAAATTTGAGGGTTGATATAATCACTCTGCTGATTTATAGATTATGATTCATTCCTATTTAATTACTTTAGTAATATAATTTTATAGTTTTTAATGGTGTGTATGGATTGATTACACCTCACATAAGATTACTTAAGATAATCAAAGGTATTATACAATTGTACCATCTTTTTTAGATGTTATCTTAATTGACTGTTAAGAACTTGAAGTTTACTCCCCGTAAATTCATTTCCTATCACTAATTTTGGGAGTGAAATATTGTATGAGCTCACAAATTATTTTTGTTCATAAACTCCAGAATACTAATATACTCTAACAATGAAATATCTCCTTGGTTGGAAATAAGGTTTATCAAAATATATTTCCAGAACATACATATGATTAGAAATCCTTTGATTCATTTTAATATTATCTTTATTATAAGTATCCTCATTCACCTTAGATTTTCCCATAGTCCTAGACTTGTGTTTCATATTCTTCCATACCTCATTTTTTTGGGATTTTAACCATAACTGTTGAGGTAACATTGGGTTTCTTCTCCTTATTAAGTGAAGTAATAACCTATTTCCCTTTTTTTTCATTACTAACAAAAACATTTCTTCAATATTGAGCATCCAATAAAAATTTTCATTTTATTATAATATAGTATCTTTGTTTTATGATATAAACAAAAACCATATAATCTTATTTAAAACTTTCAAAAACTTCCTTGGTGTAATTTTGAAACTAAAAGTGAGTGATCTTCAAGGAACTATTAGCATTTAATAGCTTCACCTATATATCTTTATCCACCTCAATATTTTTAATTATATTTTTTATATTATTCTAAATAATCCTATCTCTTGATTCAATGAATGCATTGAGATCACCCATATTCCATGAAAACTCCACTCTCATCTCATTGATCTCCTATAATTTTGAATTATCATGGTATTTCTTAGTGTATTCATTCTCCTTCCTCGGCTTTGTTTTATTTTTTTCTTATTTCTTGATTTCTTTTAGAATTAATAAAATCTACACACTCAATTAAAATTCATTTTTTACTCCTCATAGTCACTTTACTCATCACTATTCCATTATTATATGTTCTTTTTTTCTTCATTAGGAGGTGCGTGGAACTATTTTTATTTGACTATGAAATCTTTTTGTTCTTCCTCCTTAGATTATTTTTCCTCCATTTACCTTTCCTCATCACAAGATGTGTCATCATGTTTTGATAAAAAAATTCATTTTCCCCAATGTTTTGGCCTTTGCCTTACCCTAAATGATTTTAATAAATTTCATATACATAACAAATTTCTTTTACTTGATGATATTTAGGATTTATTATCCTTCTCATATTTTTTATTTCTCTCAGGGAAACTAGCTAAAGCATTTCATATATTGATGTAATTAAAACACTTAAATGGAAATTTAACCTTTCATTTACCTTTTTCATGTTTCATTAATTTTGAAAACAATGGTAGAAATTCATTAAAATTCATGGAATCATATCCATCATCAATTTCCTATTCAAAACACTTCTTAGGCCCAAGGTGTTTCATACATTTTAAAATTTAAAATTCATCTCATATTTTGATTTTACTTTTTCCTTATGGTTTTCCCTCACCCCTTATAATAGACTATCAAGAAATTATTGAGTTTATCAATGGTAAATTCATCAATGTATTTGTATTTTAAGGAAAAAATATTTTAATAAAATGTATCTAGGAGAATACTTATCAGATTATTCACTACCATAAAATATTTAAAATCCCCTTCATATATTCGAATTGATCTTATAATTTTATTCACCCAAACAAATAATTCATCCATAGACTCATATTATCCCATTTTAACATCCTCAAATTTATTCTATCATGTTTTTTGTGACGTATTTACCTTATTATCACCTTGATATATATCAAATAGTTTCCACTGAGATCAATTCATTATATATGTACCCATTACTTATGTTAACTTATTATCTAAGAGGGATGAGAGTAATGACTTGTGCACTCTTCCAATAGCTTCACTATTATTATTATTAAGAAAATTTTAGTTTTTCACAGACTTTTGAATATATACACCATTATTGATGATATCAAGAACATTTAAACCAATATAAATAAGATATCAAACTATCCCATCCTTCCATTGATGGAATCAATTCCTATCAAACATAGAAAATCATTTATTACTAATGGTGTTCATGCTTTACATATATCTAATTGATCAAAAAATATTATAAATAAATAATAAACTAATGTCCTTTAGAAAACACATATAATTTCTATGATATTATCCACAATAATATTTTTCTGAGATACAAAGTTAAAAGAACTAAAACATGCTATATAATACCAAGTGTTATGCCCATGTGGGAGTATAACACCACTAAGAGGGGGTGGATGATTGGTTACCAATAAAATAATTATAAAAATCATTTTCCCATCACTTGTTAGTATGAAGGATCATTATATAAAACAAAGTGATGAAGAAATATAGATTGAGAAAAAATATACAAGACATAAGGGTTTTTACAAGGTTCACTCACATATTTTATCAAGTATTTAATCCTTGGTGAATCAAAGTTGTGATCCCATTGAACACATTCTTATATTATTATCAAAAAGAAGAAGGAGTGTATTAGAAATATGGTTCTGAACTCCAAGTACAAGAAATAAATAATTGCATTAATGAGTCTATCAATATCCACTTCCCTAGAAAAAGTGCCTCCAAAATTTGGATCATGTGTGCACCTCGGTGATTCTCCTCAGTCCCATCCAAAATATATTTTTAATTGTTCCTAGAATAGATAACTAGTTATCTCAAAGTTTTTCACCCTTATAAAGTGAAACACATCATTTATTTAGGGTCAATAATCCACTATGTCGTAGTCATATCCACCATAGTGTGATAGTGTTAACATAATCTAGAACCAATATTCTTTACCATATCTCCTTAAATATCACAATTTTTATAAGTCATTTCACCCTTATAGTTATATATAGAGTTTGAATTCCATTAAATAATTATGGTTTCCAAATCATATATCTCTCCTTATTGAACAAAAAATGACCACTACAATGCTCATTTCCTCCTTAGTTGTGGCCCATAGGGATTTATTAATTTCCTTATAGGATTTATTATACATATTATGCTCTCATATATTCATTTTATGTCCCTATATTTCCCCTTGATATTATATTATAATTATAAAACTCATTATGGGTGTTTATACTTTTTTAAATGAAAAAAACTATTTAGTAACAGCTTGAGATTCCAAGCTTCTTTGTTCTTTTTAATTCAGAATATGGTACATAGTGATTTTATTTCACACCAGAGGATCCAAAATGGCCATTTCTAGTTCAGTATCCCATGTTTACTCCTAAAATATTCCCTTTATTCTTACAAGTAAATATCATGCACCACATTCAAAATATCTACAAGAATTTTTATAATTGACCATGGTATAAGGTAAATCCAAAATTCTCATTTTAGGCCTCCTTGTGGTTTACTTCTAGATAGTTTGGAGACCACATCCATAAAAATGATTGTATCATAAAAAATTATTTATAGTCCATTTTAGGAATATCACAACATCATGTTCAATGGATCACCATAGTATACACTTTACTCTCAGATAATTTCATCATTCCCTTGTATCTAGATCATCTTTAAATAGCCTCTTATTTATCCATTAGTATGTTTTCAATAAATAAAACATAAAAACATAGGTCCCCCCTTTTTAATTCAATTTATGGGGAATATTAAATACTTAAGACTCATCAAATTACCCTAACATCAAGGTATATTCAGGAAAAATTATCAATAGTATCCATATTGGCATGAGACAAAACATTATAGAAATCTTACATGATAAACCATGTATCCTGATCATGATGGGGATAATTTTTAATCAATTATTTAAATCAATATCATGTAGTATAAAGTGACTATGATTACTATTTTTTAAATGCAAAATTTTTCACTAGATATTTAAGGTTTTAAATGGAAAAATATTGTTAAGAGTTATCTTTAAATCTAATCCCATGTTGTAATGGAATGTGGTTCCAATATTTGAGCCCATTATTTATATTTTTCTATTATTGAAAACTTAAACAAATGTAACCTTACTAAATCTTTGGAAAAAAATTAAATTGGAAAGTGTCAAAAATTTCAATAAAACTTCCAATGTGTGTGTTTGGATCTTAATATGGTGGCCTAGTAATTAGATCAAATTTGAGATCATTTAAATGATCACAAATTTTACTTGTAATTTCTTTGTAGAAATTGAAGGTTTGGGGATACTTGGTTATACCCCTACATTGAAGTTAAGACATAAACTATCAAAATATTTTAACTTGATCATTACCTTTCCATAACTTGATCATCTTTATGAACTTTATCAACTCATACCATGTTTTCTTCCTTTTTGGATTCCTCAATTTCTTATCTAACTTGGGATTATACTCTAAGGGTTATTTTTTTAATCACACAAATCTATCGAGTAGTCATGTATCTACAATATTTATACCAAAAACCACAATATGAGAAAATAGATCATAAAAAAATATAAAAAGTAAAAATAGAAAGAATTAATGAGAAGACTCATCCTGATCAATTTAACCTAGTATTTTACTAAATTGACTATTCCCCAAAAATGGAACTCCAAAAACTCATGGTCCATTATTTATTAAAATCATGAATCAATTTGAAAATTTTATATAACTCTTCCTCAAAACTAAAATATAAAAGTGATAGTATAGAACAAGTATATGGTTGAACTCATAAAGACTAAGATCCCTATAATAAAACTTTAGTATGAAATTCAAGATGATGGATTTGAATAATTTAATCATAAATTTAAATCTAATGTATAGGTTTAATATGATGATAGTGTAAAAGAATTTTCAAATTAAGGATCATGAGAAAAATAATCATCTAAAATATTTAATGAATAGCCATGTTGTAATTGGAAATGAATCTAAAAAATTCATTGGTCATGGAATTTTTTCTCAAATTACTAAAATCCTTTTTATTATGGTCTATTACTTTGATTCATTTAATAATTAGGTGATTCAAAATCATATTTAAATATATCAAACTCATTTTAGGATTAAGAAAGAATCTATGAAACTAGTTAATTAATTAAAAAAATATTTGATCCATAATACAATGGTCATGTTTAAAGAATATATATATATATATAATAATAATACTTGAATATAAAAAACACAAAAAATTATACCATTAAAAAAATAACTTCAATATTAAATCATCCTTTATTATATTTCCTAGAATAAAAAATTACCCTATAATTTTTCACAAGAATCAAAATATTGATCCATATTAGATATGAGAGAGGTTACTAAAATCATGATTTCAAACAAACTAGAAACTCTAGCCTTGTAGTATCTGACCAAGTACTCTATCAAGTGATCCTAAAAAATATTGATTTCATTCCTCCAATGATTCAACCACTTTATGTAAAAAATAACCTAATACATCCTGTATCAATACCAATTTAATTTTGAATTATAAACCCTAAGGATTCATCTGCGCGATTGGAAAAATCATAAACCCATCAACGATAGCCTTCTGGAAGACTTCAAAAGTGAGATAGTTAGCTTGGAATACCAAATATAATAGGAATGGGACAACTAAATATTTGCAAGATAGTTGAAGGAAAAAAAAAATAATCCTTGGAAAAATGATTACGGAGATCGAAAGGGTGGAAAGGGAAAGATCGAGATCTCTTTGGCTCGGGGAGGGAGACAGAAACACCAACTTCTTCAACATGTACATAAAAGAGAGAAGGGATACAAGGAGTATCGATATGCTACTAGAATATGGAACATATACAATCGATATTGAGGTTACTGGAAATCTTGTAGAGAACTGTTTTAGTATCCTCCCCACGGGTCCTCGTGATCTAGAGGACGACACTCCCTTGAGCCTGAGCATCGAAGGCTCATTCTTGAGCAGCATCCCCAGTTTGTCAAATGAATAAGATAAATATGTGTTGGAAGAAATCCATAAAGAATAGTAGATCAAAGTATCTATTCTTTCCTTGAATCTGGAGAGTGCTCCTAGCCCCGATGGTTTCCCAGGTACGTTCTATGTCTTTTCATTGGACATTATTAAAGATATCCTTATTGAGGTTGTGCAGGACTTCTTTAGAGGAGGATCTCTTCCCAGAGAAATAGGCGCCTCTATGCTAGTTCTTATCCACAAGTTCACGTAGCCTAAAAATATTGGCCAATACAGACCCATATGCTAATGCAACTTCTCGTACAAGATCCTTCACTACCACAAAACTGGGTTTCCGCAGCGCCACCCTTTAACAGCGCTAAAAAAAAGCGCTGATAAAGGGGACCTCGTTATCAGCGCTTTTTTTAGTATCGCTGATAACAGGGGGATTTATCAGCACTTTTTCCTAGCACTAATAAATATTATATTTCAAAAAAATCATGAAAAATAATATATTGTTATATAAGTATATTTATATAGATATAAATATAATATATATTTTTAAAATATTTTTTAGAAAAGTATAAATAGACTACTACATTTAATATATAAGAAATTTAGTGAAAATGGCTTTAATTTTTTTAAAAAAATATTATTAATTAATAATTTACTAATTATCATCGATTAATAATCATTTAATAACAATTTGAAGACACAAAAAATCAAAAAAAATAATAAAAGATCTAAAATACGTTAAAAATATAACTCAAACTTCAAACGACCATAACTTTTGATCCGGGTGCCCGTTTGAGCTCTACAGCATATCAAACCGAATAATGAGATGAGCTCTACGTTTTGGTGACCTAGTAGAATCCTCGAACACATTTTTAAGGCCAAAAAAGGCCCAGAAGGCCCCCAAAACTGAGTTTTTAGTCGGCATACCCTGATTTGTTAACATTCAAACAGGTATAACTTCTGATCCGGATGTCCGTTAGTCCTGTACCACATATCATATCAAATATTGGTTCATTTTATTCAATTTTACTAAATGTAGAGTTGAAATGGGCTTCTGGATTATAATTTATGGTCATTTTAACATTCCATGGCTTTTCAAATACACATATATATGTATTTATTCATAAATATATATGTGTCTGTGTGTATGTGTGTGTGTTGTATATATGTATGTATGTATGTATTTATTTATTTATTTATAAACACACATAAAAAACTTTTATAAATGTATTTAAAACTAATCTTATATATATATATTAATATACAAATAATTATATGGATAAAAAATTGTAACTAAAAATATATATATAAATAGATATAAATATATATTAATATATGAATGAATATATATATACTAATATATAAATAAACATATATGTATTAATATAACTAAATATATTTATATTAATATGAATCTATATTAATATACGAATAAATATAACTATATATATATATATATAAATAAATATAAATATATATTAATATACGAAAAAATAAATAAATATATCTATATATATTACTATATGAATAAATATATATGTATTAATATAACTAAATATATTTATATTAAAATGAATCTAAATTAATATACAAATAAATATAACTATATATATATATAAATAAATATATGTATCATTAAATAGATAAAAAACGAAATGGCTTAGTGGTAAAGGTGCAGGCACGCAAGGGGGAGGTCGTGGGTTCGAATCCGGGTGGAATCAAGGAGGGGCGCGTAGGAAAGTGCAGGATGCGTAGGCAAGGGAAGTGCGGGAGAGTTGGAGGGGGCCGCCTAGCGCTCATAAAGGGGGAAGTGCTGTTAAAAGCTCCCCCCGAATATAAATTATTATTATTTTTTGAGTTTTATCAGCGGTTTTTAAAAGCGCTGATAAAAGTCTCATTTAATCAGTGCTAAAAAAACACTGATAAAAGACCCCTTTTATCAGCACATTTTTTTAGCGCTGATAAAAGGGATCTTTTATCAGCGCTTTTTTAGTGCTAATAAAAGGGGTCTTTATAAGCGCTTTTATGAGCACTGATAAAAGGGAACCCCTTTATCTTCGCCTCGATTAACAACACTTTTTTTAACGCTGTTAATGCGCTTTTCTAACGCTGATAAAATCCATGTTTGTAGTAGTGCTTGTAAGACTTATCCACAAAAGGTTCAATAACTTCCTCTCACGTATCATTTCAGATGAACAACATGGTTTCATGCATGGATGGAGTATCCAAGGGGATATTGGGATCTCAAAAGATATGTTGGAAGGCCTCAATAATAAATGCATTGGGTCTAACATCCGGATAAAACATGACATGGATAAAGTGTATGACAAGAGGAGCTGGACTTTTATCCTGAGATCTTTGCACCACTTTGGTTTTAGGGAGTGGGACAAAGACCTTATCTTTAGATGTCTTTCTTCCTTGTGGATCATAGTGGCTCTTATGCTAAAGTGTTTTGGGTTCTTTAAATTTGTCTGTAGCTTACGCCAGGGAGACCCGGTCTCTCATACCTTGTTCATCCTTGCCCAAGACGTGTTATCAAAAAACATCTACAAAGTGATTGCCAACAGACGTATGCTTCCTTTTAGAAATATATCTAGATCTAGCATTTTATTTCACCTTATGTACGTGGATGACATTTTGATATTTATGAATGGAAGGACAAGATCGATCAACACCTTCAAAAACATCATGGAAGTTTATAGAAGTTGGAGCATGCAATACATCAACTTCTCAAAGAGCAGCATCTACCTGCTAAGATCATACTCTAGTCTCCACTTCCAAAACATCCAGGAGAAGTTAGGAATTCCCATAAGTCATTTTACGATGGAATATATCAGGGTTCCCATCTCCAGTGGAAAAATCAAGAAGGTGGTGTTTGAAAACCTAGTTAACAAAATCGAGGTCCACATTTATAATTGGAAAAAAGGGTTTCTATCATTTGAAAAAAAAACAGTTTTCTCTCATTTATAATTGGAAGAAAAACTGGGATGGGAACATACTCTTCTTTCTGGGATGCCCCATTTCAGAGATACCATTCCACCAAGATCACATGTACCCTAGTTTTATCTCAACCACTCTTTAATATGAAAAAAAATAAAGTTTAATGATAATATCACACTTTCTAACAAAGCAGACAAACGTGTTTTCTCAAATACAGCTTCTAGTTCCTTAAGCTCCCGCTCTTTTATTGCATCTATCCACATAAGACATGTGAATGATAGGTGGGTGGAACACATTTGGTTCAAAAGATCCCAACGAAACTAAACTTCATGATTTGGTAATTCCGCAACAAATCCATCCTGATGGATGATAATATTTATAGGAATGGAATTGAGTTTTTTTTTTTTACATTTTTGATTTTTTTTTGCAGAAAACGGTTAAGTAATTTTTTTTTCAAAATGCGGTGCAAAGGAGGCATCCGCGATGCCTCCTTTGCATTTCAGGTGAAAGGCGACATTGTGGATGCCGCTTTTGCACTGCCGGCATGGATTGCTGACATGGAGAAGGTGGCACCCATTGTGCCGCCTTTCAAGATGATGTCATACGAAAGGTGGCACTGCGGGTTCCACCTTCGCCTCTACACCCTATAAAATGGAAGCGCCCCCACCCCTTCTCCTCACTTACAAACACCCATTACCTCTCATTTTCTCTCTTTTGCGACGAATTTTGCGGTCTGAAATTTTTGGAAATCTTTTAGAGGTATGTTTTTTAATTTAATGTTTTTTATTTCCTTGAATTGTTTTTAGTTAAATATTTTTTTATATTTAATGTTTTTTATTTAGTTGAATTGTTTATAGTTAAATATTTTAATTCATTAGTAGTTTAGTTAGTTTTAAATTTTTTTGTTTATTATATTGTTTAATTAGTTATATATATTTAGGAATTATAATTATCATTAGTATAAATTATGTAACGTCCCGGGTCCGGGTGCCAATCAACGGGTGCCCCGAGCCCGATTATCCACGTAACCTCAAGCGCATTTCCCCAAACGCCAGAGGCTGCCGACTAGCAGCGAGGGCCCAAGTCTGATAGTGGGGAAACTATGCCCTTATTTGTCAAAGTGTAGCACAACGGAATGGAAATAAAACATACAACAAAAAGCGGAAGCAGTAAACTGCACACAACTGAAACAGTCAACAGTATATAAATAGTGATGCTACATGTCTCAAGTACTAAGAAAACTTCCAGAGCATGTTATACATCATTAAAATATAGCAAAAATAGAGTACAGAAAAACAAAGAAAATATCTGGCAGCGGCATCGCGAGCCTAGGCTCAGTCCCATGCCCTCCTACTCCTCAGCAATAGTCAAGTACCTATGTAGGGACTCTTGACCCTATCCACACCTGTAGAAATGTAATTTGTTTTGGATGAAAAGCATAACCCAAATAGGGTGTGAGAAATATATCTCAGTAAGCACCCACCAAAGGCCCATTCCCAACTGCGTGTAAGCATGCAACAACAATGTGCAATAGTAAAACGCAATAAAGTAAGCAGTACTGAAAAGTAACTAACGTAACAATTAAATTGCCATTTTATTATTCATTTAATTCATTTAATTTAGTATCATTTTTGTGCTCAACAGTACCAAGCCCTCAGGACAACCAGAACCATGCCCTCAGGCTAAAATAGTAAACCACGCCCTTAGGATTGCCCTCAGGCTATACAGAATCCAACCCACAGGTATTACCCTTAGGTGTAACAAAAATTTCCCTCATGCATAGGAAGTGTCGCCCTCAGGCACAGAAGTCAAGCCCTCAGGCACGAAAGGTTGCCCTCAGGTGAAATAGAATGTCGCCCTCCGGCTAAAACAGTCACACCCTCAGGCTAATCACAACAACGCCCTCAGGATAAATACAACAACACCCTCAGGATAAACAGGTAACCGAGCCATGACCAATAGGTAAACAAGTAGTAACAAGAAATTACTCTCAAGGAAATTATACAATTACTACATTAAAGGCATACCCTCGGGTATCCTGGCCAAATGGCTAAACAATGGAACACACCCCCGAGGTGGTTCCGGATCCAAGCAATGATCCCGAACAACATTTTATTGTCACAATTTAATCACCTATGCAATTTTAGGCATTAAATATAGCAACGGCCTCAGCCACACGACACCCCAACATGGGTTTGTGGCATGAAAACGCACAAAAACGCACGACAGTTGGAAATTTACATCAAGACACCTACCTTATATGCCACCGAATGTTATACCCGAATGCCGACTCCAGAAACGCCCAAGAACAGTGTAGATCTGACGAGGAACAAAACCCATTCAAACATAAATAAATTTCTCTCAGGAAAGAATTGGTAAGAGCGGTACCAGTAGAGGAGAGGGCTTACCCGTGTAGTTCCAACGAGATCATCCGAAGCCGAATCGGATTCCAGACGAACACTCAGCAGATCTTCAAAGGTTCGGCCATCCTCCTTCGCTCCAAAATGGCTCAAATGCCTCCTCTTCCAAATGAGGAGGCTACTTCCAGTTTTAAGCTGAAAAAACAAAGTACACGGCATGTACTTCTGAGTACATGGCGTGTACTTCCTTCATTTAACTGTTCCTCTGGCGGCACTACCACACTGTTCATCCGTCGACATGAGTACACGACATGTACTCCCAAGTACACAGCGTGTGCTGTCGCCTAACTGGCAGCTACTCCACCTTCTTTCTTTTTAGGCCTGCCGACTGACTACACGGTGTGTAAAGGACTACTACACGACATGTAGTCAGTTCCTACACCCCTCGTCGCCGACATGGCTACATGCCCCGTGTACCCATCCCACACAGCCAAAAGTTCACGGCATGTGGAAAAGTACATGGCGTGTAGTTCCAAAATTTACGATTTTTCCTGATTTTCCATATTTTCTCAAAAACACTTAAGGAAAAGAGAAAATAAGAAGCCTGTACCTCAAAAATAAGAACCGAGTTCTTATAAACTTCCCCCCTTATAGCAATTCGTCCCCGAATTTCCCATCCCAGGGTGGCGAAGATAAAGCTCAGAACAGCTCTGGCCACTGTGCACGTACGTCGGCCTCCCACTCCCAGGTATCGTCCTGCACTCTCCCATGCTACCATAACACCCGTACGAGAGGAACTCACCGGACTCGGAGAACCTTCGTGCTCCTGTCAACGATACAAATCGGATGCTCCTCAAAGGACGCATCTGACGCCAACTCAACCTCCTCTGGTTGAAAAACGTGAGATGAGTCTGAATAATAGCGACGCAACTGAGACACATGGAAGACGTCGTGCAAGGCTCAGTACTGCTGCAGTAACTGCAACCGATAGGCAACCATCTTGACTCTCTCCAGAATCTCAAATTTCCCCACATACCTCAGTGAAAGCTTACCTTGTCTCCTATTCCGCTTGTGTCCCAGCCTCGGCGAAACACGCAAGAAAACCTGATCCCCGACCATGAACTCTAAGGGTCGTCTGCAGCGATCAGCATATGAATTCTGTCGAGACTATGTGGTAGCCATCCGCTTCCGAATCAACTGGACCTGCTCAGATGTCTCCTGCACAAGCTGCGGTCCCAGTTAAGCTGCCTCACCTACCTCTAACTAGCATAAAGGTGATCGGCATAACCTACCATATAAAGCCTCGTATGGTACCATCTCAATAGTTTCCTGAAAACTATTGTTATAGGCAAACTCGACTAAGGGTATATGCTTCTCCCAAGATCCCCCAAAGTCTAGGACACATGCATGTAACATGTCCTTAAGCACCTGTATCATTCGCTCGGACTGCCCATATGTCTGTGGGTGGTATGCTGTGCTCAGAAGCACTTGTGTACCCAACGCCCTTTGAAAACTCTTCCAGAAACGAGATGTAAATCGGGCATCCCTTTCTGAAACGATAGAACGAGGGACCCCATGAAGACGTACGATCTCTCGGATATACATCCTTCTGATCTCGTCAACACCGAAGGTCTCCTTGATTGGCAAGAAGTGAGCTACCTTCCTAAGTTTGTCCACGACAACCCACACGACGTCATTGCCTCGAGGTGACCTCGACAATCCCGTCATAAAATCCATCGTGACATTATCCCATTTACACTCTGGAATGGGTAACTGCTGTAAGAACCCAACTGGTCTCTGGTGCTCTGCCTTCACCTGCTGACAGGTGGAACACCTCGTAACAAAACCAGCTATCTCTCTCTTCATACCTGGCCACCAGTACTGATGTATCAAGTCACGGTACATCTTGGTAACCCTAGGATGAACTGCCCAAACTGAAGCATGAAACTCCCACATCAGATCCCCACGTATATCCCTTGGAACCCATACCCGTCTATGGAAATGCAAAACCTCATCATCACTTACCATCCAACCAGGAGAAGGGTCCCCACATGCCACCGACTCCCGTAGAACTAAGCCTTCTGAATCCGATAGCTGTCTCATCCTCACTCTGTCCAGGAGGGTAGATGTCATAGCTAAAGAGGAAGGATAAGTCTGCCCCTGACTGTCGTGCACCTCCAGATGCATCTCAGAGAACAAATCCATGAGCTTCCACTCACCACTGGCCTCCTGCACTACATGTATCTGAGTCTTCCTTCTCAGTGCATCAGCTACTGCATTACCTTTACCAAGTGTATAGGCAAGCTCAAAATTGAAGGACTGTAGGTACTCAACCCACCTTTGCTTCCTCAGATTCAGGTCACGGTGAGTAAAGATACACCTAAGGCTTTTGTGGTCGGTGAAAACCACAAAATTATCTCCCAACAGATAATGTCTCCAACAGCGCAACGCATGCACAACTGCAGCCAACTCGAGATCATGCGTCGGGTAATTCCTCTCATGTGGCCTCAACTGCTGAGACCCGTACGTAAAAACTCGATCTCCTTGCATCAACACTGCTCCCAGCCCAATCCCTGAAGCATCACAGTAAAATGTATAGCTCTTCCCCTGCTCTGGGAGTATTAGGATCGGTGCTGATGTCAACCTTCCCTTCAGGTCCTGAAAAGCTACCTCACATGCTTCTGACCAAATGAACTTCAAAACCTTCTTAGTCAGCCCCATCAACAGTGCTGCTAAGCGGGATAGGTCCTATATGAAGTGTCTGTAGTAACCAGCCAGCACTAAGAAACTCTGTATCTCAAACACGTTCTTAGGTTGCTCCCAGGAAACTACTACTCTCACCTTCTCTGGGTCTACTGCAACTCCTACCTATGAGATGATATGACCTAGGAAGTGAATCTGGTCCATCCAAAAGTGGCACTTCGAGAACTTTGCATATAGTCGATGCTCTCTCAGTGTACTCAATACGATCTCAAGATGGGTGGCATGGTCGTGTCGAGTGTGAGAGTACACCAAGATGTCGTCCACGAATACTACCACAAAAGCATCAAGATACGGATGGAACACACGATTCATTAGATACATGAAAACTATTGGCACATTCGTCAGTCCGAATGGCATAACCTTATACTCATATAGACCATACCTACTCCTGAAAGATATGGGAGGTAAATCTGATGGTCTCACGCGCAGCTGATGATATCCGTATCTCAAGTCAATCTTCGAGAACACTCGTTCTCCACGAAGCTGATCAAACAGATCATCTATCCTCGATAAGGGATATCGGTTCTTAATCGTCAACTGGTTCAGATTCCGATAATCCATGAAAATTCTGAGGGTACCGTCCACTTTTTTCGTAAAAAGGACTGGAGAACCCCAAGGAGAAGTACTAGGTCAGATAAATCCCTTTTCCTGTAACTCCTCTAACTGCCTCTTGAGCTCCTGCTACTCAGGCGTGGCCATCCTATAAGGAGGAATGGATACCAGTGCTGCGCCTGGCACGAGCTCAATAGAGAAATCCACCTAACACACTGGAGGTAGAACTGAAAATTCGTATGGGAAGACATCCCTGAAACGATCAACAACTGGAGGGAAATCCATCTGACAAGTCCCCTGATCATCCAGATATGAGCTCTCAATCTGGGTTGTGAGTCCACCTCGCCCATGATGCTCTGGTCCAGCTCGACTCGCCTGAACATCCCATTCTCCCTTGTATAGAAACTCTCCGCCCTCTGGTGACGTGAAAATCACCCTAAAATGATAGCAGTCTAAAAAGGCTCGAAAGGGAACTAACCAGTCCATCCTGAGAATGAAATCATAGCTCGTCATCTCCAAGACATAGAGGTACCAAGGGAAGTGACACCCTCCAACCTCAAGGGGGAACTCCTTACACTGACGCACATCATCCGTCCTAGTCCCCAACGGAGTGTCTAGCGTCATGATATCAGAAGAAGAAGAAACATAGAGCCCAAGGATCTCCATAACGGGCACAGATATAAAACTATGTGTAGCGCTTGTATCAAAAAGTCCTGAAGACCAGACATAAGCTACTAGAATAGTACCTCTGACTGTAGAAGGTCAGGGATCCTGCTCCTGCTAGGTCTGTTGCACTGCGTATGCCTACCTAGTGTCATGGACCTGCGACACAGCCTGGCTACCCTGAGATGTCCCGCCCTACTGCCTCTGCGATCTTTGTGTCTGGCTACCACGACCACCATCTCGGCTTGCACGCCCTGACATATTCCAGTTCCCCGACTGGTAAGAAGCCACTGGTCCAGCTCCCTCACGTGGAGTCTGCACAGAACCCCTCTCACTAGACACTAGTAGAAACTCCCTATAAAATCACTATAGATGACCCATCTTGCCGCAAGCTCAGCACTCCACTGGGTCTCGTGGACACTGCGGCCTCTTGTGCCCCTCTATGCCACACTGGTAGCACCTGATCGGGCCACCTGAATAAGCTGCATGGCTGGTACTGCCACCCTGAGAGAAGTCCATTTGTCTCTTCCTCTTGCCAGTAGAAAGAGTACCAGTAACTGGTGCTAAACCGTCCTAGCCCACACCACTAGATTCCCACAGGTTCCTCTCAGAAATCAGTGCCTAGTTTACAATAGCGTGTACTGAAGGCAACCTGAAAACATTCACCAGTTCTCAGATGTCATACCGAATACCATCCTCAAAACGTCTGGCTCTCAACATCTCATCACCCACCAGCACGGGTGAAAAATGCTGAAGCTCTATAAAACAAGCAGAAAAGTCCATCACCGACATAGCACCCTGCTGCAGAGTCATGAACTCTCGAGCTCTATCTGCCCTCAGCGTCTCTGGAAAAAATAAGTCATAGAATACTGCCTAAAAATATTCCCACGCCATGTCTCTGTGATGCTCTGACTGGGTGGTAACATCCCACCACCTCTTGGTGGAATCACGCAACATGTAAGCCGCGAGCTTGACCCTCCACCCTTGAGGCGTCTCAAGATGCTCGAAAATAGTCTGCATCGATCCTAGCCAAGACTCCGCAGCCTGTGGTCCGCCATCCCCTAAAAACGTAGGTGGATGCTACTGCTGAAAGATACGTGTTAGCTCGACCATAGATGTGGCAGACTGCGGTGCTCCCTGAAAGGTCTGCATGGACCACATAAAGCCTTCATGGAACTGCGCCTCCGCGCCTGTGTCCGGTATAACAGCTGGAGCAACATTTGGATCTGCTGGTGGATCAACTGGTAGCCCATGACCCACCATCTTCGAAGTATAATCGTTGCCGCTCTCCTGGCGAACAATGCACAGTCATCTTGGTGGTATGACACTACAAGGTCAAAAGCACGCCTTAGATTCAAGATTATTAAGGCTGAAAAGTGAAGGAACCACAAAGGATACAAGAGGAAGAAGGAATTTTCAAAACTTGAAA